>OY856411.1:1226975886-1228175886 GCA_963693085.1 Alisma plantago-aquatica
GAGGGAACGTAGTTAAAAAAGAGGGGTTTGCAGGGAAGAGGAGAAGTGAGTATTATTGATCATACTAAATTTGAATGGAAAGGATAAAAAACATGTGATATTGAACAAGGTGACATAGAAGAAAGTACATATGACAATGGGCATGCTGTATGATTATTCTATATTAATTTCTATAACATAAGTTTGACACGAATGAGAAGGTATACAATGTCTTATTTCCTAAAAATCATAACTAGGAGATGCATTTTTTAGAAGGCTATACAAATTTTAATGGGGTAGACGTTGATGAGGATTCTTGTGCATTGTTTCTTGGAATTACTCCAAAGTCATAGTATATTTCCTACACTATGAATTAATAGTAACTTACAAAACCTTTTTTTATTAGCACCTTATATACTTCATATACATGTTTTTACATATGTGTATATGTCATTCAACATGAATTCTTCATAGTAGTTAGACACATATTTATCTTCACAATATCATATCTTGTTCTTATGGAGATCTCCTCTATATAAATAATTTTGATGTGTGTTCTATGTGGAATATTACTCTCTATGATCTACTTCCGCATATCCATCAACCATTACAAGTTTCAATCATTCAATGATATTAATATAACAAAAAACATGTGAGGCATGTGGGTCACTTTATCAAGCAATGGATCTATCTTTTGGAGGGGGAATATATGAAACACATATTCTTTGTGATCAAGCATTCATTTGAGAAACTATTAAATAACATCTATGCAAGTACTACTTGCATTTAATTTTTGTAGTATTGATAGTATCCAACCCCAACTGTGATAGCCATATTAGGGCTTTGAACTACATATAGAGAGATATTTCTACTAGACAAATAATAAAAAAATGATTTTCTTTACAAATATGAACTATGAAATAACTACAAATTTCAAATATCTAACAAAAAGAAAATTTATTTTGACTATAATTATTTCTTTGATATAAAATATTAATGATATCCAAACATATTTTTGAAATACAATTTGCATATATTCAAATTTCATAACTCATAAATGGAATATAGAGTTTTCATATTTGAACAATGCATTACAACAGTCCGCTATCAAGACATGAGTATATTATCTCCATTTGACATCACATAGATGTTCCTCAATATAATTCGTTATTAAATCCATATATATGGTTTAACCTAAAAAGTTTTTTTAACTAATGTGGTGATCTACTAGATTAGTGAGTGGGGGTCATCAGACTATGTAAATATCCTCAAAATAATATATCATAACGTATTCTATATGAAGATCATAACTTGAGAACTAGTTAGTTTATTCACTATATATTTTATCTCTAATTACACATTAATAGTAATAAGATAATTCAATTCAATTCAATAACAAGTAACTAAGAAGTCAAATGCTCTAATACACCAATATAAATGAGAAAAAGTCCACCTACATTTGTACCAAGAGTACAAAGGGAATTATATACTATAAGTTTCTTAAGAATAAAACACACATCATGCACTGACATCTTATGTCATTAAGATTTTATTAATAGCAAGAAAGATATTAGTAATTACTCCTATTAAGTAGAGATCTTGGATGTGTTTCCAGGTTTTTTTAAATTATAAATCATGTTACTAATAACTTATATAGTGTAAATTATTTTCAAATACTAGGAATGTATGTCTTAACTTGTCATTATGGGTTCCATATAACCTATTAGCAAAAACATAACAATAGTAGTGAATATATGTGAGTGAGAAACTTATACTAGCAACTTCTCATATTTGTCCAAGTACATTAACATAGATGAGTCAGACCTACCTATAAGTATACCTAGATAATAAAAAGGAAACAAATTGCATAATAATTCTTAAAGTCTAATACATATCAACACTCACATTGTGAGCACTATTAACTATTTTTAAGTAGTCCAAAGTCAAGGTAATGTTCAAATTTACTCACAATCATAAAGATGTACCCTTTCTAGGTTTATATGAACATATTGTAGTAAATTGTTTATTTAGGTTAATCATACTAAATTTCATTGAATCACAAAAAATATACTTTGAACAATATATTGACAATAAAAAAAGATGTGCAATTTCATTGCTTTGGCTCGTCATCAAAACATTCTATCCTAATAGCCCTTTCTGGCATAGTTTAATCAAGTTATCTTCAAGTTTACACTTGGTAGACCAAATTACTATGGAATGGAGGGTAATCCTTTACATCTTATGAATAGGTACCATATTTCCTTTCTCATAAAAGCAACATATCCTTTTATTTCTTGACTCAACAATGTGTACTAATTTATCAGTTTGCTTTTTCATGATGAGTGGCTCATCTTTATCACCAATGTTTTTATTATATAAGATGAACCCAACCCATCCACCAAATCCCATTGCATCTAATAGTTTTCCTTAAAATTGAGCGTGCTCAAGTTAACATATATCTTTATATAGTCCAATAATATTTTACATAAGATTATCACGGTCTATTGTCCTATGGACAAGAAAATTATAGAAGAAATGCTTGTAACACACTATTGCATATGACACTTTTGTCATGTTGATGCTTCATGATGAATGAGAGCCAATCCATTTCATACCTTTTATCAAAAATATGCTATAATTTTGAGTTATAAATGACCCATCTAATTATAGAAACAACTTCATTGACTCCTAATGATCATTGAATACAAACCTTTTCTTTAGACCACCTAACTAAAATATGATTATTTTTAACTAGTAGGTCGTGTGGAATTTCTCGAGAAGTTCTTTACATGGTTTTTCCTCAAACAATTTAAACCCCATTTATATTATTTTATCTAAAATGTGTAATTTTTTTTTCTTGTTCTTATGATCACAACCAATCATAAAAGCTTGTATTCTAAGAGTTACCATCCCATAGTAATTATCATGTTGAAAAAATCCCCTTTTTGTAAACAGTCTCATTTCTAATAGGAAATAGTACAAAACTTTCATTACCTTCTCATGTATATAAGCTTTAATTGCAAAATCATCCACATAATAACACTTGGTAGTCAATTTAGGAGAACTAATGAAATAATATAGTGTAAATAATAAGAACTCAACACATAAACTTCCTCAATAAATGAAAAATTAAGATGAATTGTTATATAATAAAGAAGTTGCAAAACATAACAAGTTGGAATTAGATAGAAACCACTATTTATTATCACTTGTCTATATGTGAGGATCATTCACCTAGTTCCATATTCTATTTAAGGAGAAACAAAGTCATGTGATGGAAAACTTGCATGCTTCAGAGTACAACTCATATTATGACTTAAAGTATTTGTTGTGTCGAGGCATGGAAACCATGATATTCATTAATAATTACCTCACTTATTTTTTATAATAGTATGTTCAAGACATATAAACTTCATGCAAGAAATAAAACAAAAGTTCTTTGTTATATACAAAGTGTAAGAATACGTAGGGAAATATGAATGTCAACCCCTTATTTTTTTAATATGGCAATATGTTTCTCCAATGAGGGAGGGTATATAGGGATACACCCTACAAGAAGAATGTGCTTGGCCTTAAATTACTTGAAATTGTCTATCTAATTATGTTTTACATGGGTAATCTACACTAAAAAATTCCAAAATCTAATAATCATTCAGGTCAAGGTTAAAGTTGATGTAGTTTTTCTCTTTGGTAATGTAAGTATTCTCTTTAAATATCCTATCAAACATCTTTATCTCACCATTTTGTCTATTTTTATTTCATTATAGTACATTTGTGTCACATGTATTAGCACAAGCATGTGAAGCACAAGCCACCATATTTCCTCCTGACATTGGTCCTATTATCAAGAATCTAGTTAATCACCTAGGAGGGTTCCCCTACCAATTTTGTAGAGACATGGGACACCAACATATCTATTTATTTTTAGTTTGAGAAAATGTGTTGTTAAGTTTAGACCATATCCTTGCACATGACATACCAGATGTCCTCATATAATATCCACTCTCCTAAACTATCAATACTTGTAATCCTACCACTAATAGCTATGTAAGTAAAAGTAATCCACTTCGAGACATGTACCTTAATCTTGAGTATTTTAGACCATGAGATTATCACACAAAAGGATATCACCCACAATTTTAAGTGAATGTTGACCAACAACCATATCTCATCCTCACTATTTACATATATGGGTGTGAACTCATCCCACACACTATTCATTTTTCTACATACAAGGGTTTCACCAACCATAGGAAGATAAAATCCCCCATAAAGATTATAATACAACGGACAGTTACTCAACTCAAATTCAATCTATTTTTTCTAAGGAATCTATATAGAATTTTGAGGGTGTAATGTTTTAAGAGGTTCCACATGTCTATAATCATGATCTTACTTATTTTTATGGTTTGGTCATAGTATCCCAAGTGACACCATATCTCTTCCCAACCCAAAACAAAATGGGTCATCAGCATTCATATCTCATTTGTGGTGGGATTAGGGAGTTCACATATCCCCTCAAAATATGACCATGATTTTGATAACTAATCTCTAGCCAATCTACCAACCATAAAGATAAGGATTCCCTAACATCCTTACAACTTATCCTTGGTTTTATCCATACTTGACTGGTTATGATTATTACATGCTTAACCCCCAGAGATTAGGACTCCCATGTATCTAGTGGAAGAGTCACCTGTATGAACCCTAGTGCCAACTTGATCTACCATTCATTCCATTACAAGACATGAAGATCCAAACCTTGCATTTCATATCATTCATGTAAATCCCTAAGAGTTTACCAAAAGGACTCATCAATTTTTGTAATTAAATTAATGTTTAGAGAAGAGAAGACAAGCACATTAACTAATAAGATCAAGTGGGATTTGACATTGATACCTTTGGCCTAGAATACTATAACTCCATTTCTTTCTTCAACTTTCCCTATCAAATTTGTAAGACTTTCCATCAGTAAAATGAAAATAAGGGGTAATAATGAATCACCTTACCTCATCCTATTTGAAGCTTGGAAAATCACTTTCTATATGCTATTGACCGACATTGGAGGCATGGAGGCCGTCTTTATGTATTCTTTTATCAAGATAACCCATCTCATAGAAGTCCTTGGCTAAAATATTCAAATTTAATTTATAAATGATTTATAATATTTGTACTTGATATAATTAATTCACATAAGCCCATATAAACAAACTTATCAACATGTTATCGATATTATTCTTTCTTTATAACTAACTCAAGTTAACCAGTTAAAACCAAATGTCATCTTTCATATTTTTTGGTATACTAAACATGTACTAATGATATTCATTAAAACATATATTCAACATGGACGTCCGATATGCATGCCTATTTCTTAACCATATATTATAAGGAAATCCCATAAAAGGCACGCATATTTCATTAGACAAATTGGAAAATACATATTGTGGATCCTTTAAGCGTAAAAGAAATAGTTGAAGTAGAATCTGGGCTTCCTAGCTTAAAGAATTACACAAACTTCAAAATTGCAAATGTCTTCTAAATATTTCTTTATCCAAAATATTATCAATATCCTATTTAAATCAATTAATTGGTATAAATAATTCTTCATAGAATAAATGTGCAACAATAGTATCACTTATTTTATTACTCAAGATATCTAGAAAATGTTGAATGTGGATTCCTTGTTGTTTGTACGTTATATATTCTATATGAAAGTAAAAAAATATTCAACAAAACATATGATTTCTCATCCATTTTCATGAAAGATGAACATTAAGATATTATAATATGTTTCATTAGTTCGGAAAATTTTCTAACATTTATATGCAGCTTGTCCATTCACACTTTTGAACAACATAGTCATATACATATCAAAATATGTTTATGTTCAAGCATAGTGTAATACCATTTATGCAACAATACACTTTTAAACCACATAGTCTTTACATATTTGAATATGATTATGTTAGAGAATAGGGTTATACCATTTGTGCAACAATTAGCATGTGGTGTTTAGAAGGGTGATCTTTGTAAATATGTTGACATACTATTGAGTCACTTGACTGACAGTGGGGTTTCATCACTTCATAATTTGATCAATTTGACGCCAATATTTTCTAATCGTATATCCCTAATTTTAAGCTTAACATAATTGTGGTAATATAATTGAGTTTGATAGTGGTTGTTATAGAACATATACTTATCAAGACTATACTATTGTCATATCATAGTCATAATAAAACCGATATAATAATATGGAAAATTAACTAGAAGGTCTTGTTGTAAATATTGCATCTTTTGTATCAAATATAATCTTATGATAAAATATGCTAGTACATGTGAAACTAAAACATTTAGATCATAACCAACACTTTGAAACACCAGAAGTAAACAACTCGATTCTAGTAATGATTCCAAGTCAATAGTGTGTATCCTTGGTTATATACTTGTAGACCTATTTGAAACCCTAGAAACACCTCAGTCATTGTTGCTTGTAAATTTGATACTCATTTCATATACCACGCAGATCATTTTCTAGATGTATACAATGCTTGTTTTTTCTCATAAATAAAGTCAAAAAAGTCTTCTCTTCATTTAATTATAATATTCATCTTTCTTTACAACCAAGTAATTTTGTAATCGAGTAGGATTGTCTAAAATCGTTGGATAATTTTGGGCTTCCTCTTTGAAAGACCCACAATGACTATGATTCTTGATTAAATGGAAAGTATTTAGTATGGTTGGGATTTGAAAGATTGAGTGTATCTAACTTAGTGTAACTATGCTTTAATAACTATATGTAAAGATGGGGGTAGTGGCCCTAATCAACTAGTGTTTAGCATGTTTGTCGTAATTGTAAGATAGGTGGAGGACACATGGCTCCCCAAGAAGGCAAAATATACCAAGTACCGAATTGTTGAATTCTTACTACTTGACCTTTTTCAAATGAAATTTTATCAGATGTAGTTTCTTAGATGAAATAATACTAGACTATACTTGGGTTATTTGTAGCCCATTGTTGTTTCTACTCTTGATACTACATAGCTTTGTGATTCATCGCATTCTCTTTGGAACTATTTTTATATAGTGCATTTTTATTGCTTAATTTAAACTTTAGTTGCTTCTTCTCCTTGTAAATAATCATTACCCTTCAGGTTCATGCATGATATATTCCCTAGTAGAATGTTTGAACATATCATGTATGTTGTTTAGAATAGCAAAGAAACATTCTTGTGAGCACCTAGTAGAATGATTGCATGATATACCCTCTATTTGAGTTAAAGGTAGACATGGGGAAATATGGTTTCAACTAATGCACATGGGTTCCCTTTTCAAGATTCAGTGTACTATGTAACAATTCCAATGTACCAAGATTTTTTTATTTTTTTAAAATAAAATAATGTAGAAATTTGGTATGTAAAAATTATTTTATATAACTTTCTTACTAAAACAAGATTTTATAAATTCAATCTAAAACTAAAAACAATAGATTGTAAAACCTTATATGCTAATTATGAATATATGACCAATGATGATGAGCACCTATTCACCCCCATAAATGTTAAATTTAGATATAATACTCCATTTTCAATTGATAAATTGTCCTAGTTTCTCTAACACCTTATCATTAGAAATATGTTCATGTTTATGTGATATATAGAAGAAATCTTTTGACACATAGAACCATTTATTGAAATTGTGGGCAAGGAACTTTGAAATGGTAAAAAAGTTACATGGGAGCTGAAATCATCATTTTGACATGCTAAATTAGTAAGGAGTATGAAATTAATAGAACCAACACTGATATGTAGTGTTTAAGAAGCATGGTTGTAAGTAGAGATTTCAAACCAGTAAACTTGAGCTTAAAAGTAAATCATTCTTATAAAATATTATAGCACAAGAGGCATGTATTATTCTCAAATGATATTAATTTATTTCTATTTCTGGCATATTACGTTCTAGGAATGGTCTGCTCAAATAAAATGAAAAGGAAAACACTAATTTTTACTCCCTTATATTTATTTTCTACCACGAGTAATCCAATAGGGATTCAATTGAGGAATCTGGGGGGGGTCAAACAGAACAAATATGAATTTACATAACACAAAATACAAGGTTGGTTAATTGAAACTTGCTTAAAGTTATTATACTAGAAATAGTAATAATAAATAATGGACAAGTTAGGCAACCACAAAAGATACAAGAAGTGCAATAGTTTAGTCTTGAAAAGTCATATCTCCTCTAACTAGTTGTTTCCAAATAGGGTTTCTTAATATATAATTTATTCATTTTTTAGTCTGGTAAAAATTACAAATACACGTCTTTTTTTGGCTCAAGACCAACATTACTTTCAGGTTAAGGATAACTTTTAACTTATTTATGCAATGTTAGAACACCAGCCTTTTTGGTGAAGGTCACGATCTACCTCCACCACCTTTGGTCACAACCTTCTAGTATGAAATAGCTCCAAAGAACTTCACCCTAGCCTTCTCACAAGAAGTAGCATGAAGAAACAAACCAAAATAGGAACAACATATAATAAGGAAAGTGCAACACATGTTTATGAGATATACAATTCTAGCACTATAAACAAGTGACAACAACTCCACAAGGATTATACAAGGCAATATTTGATGGATTTAGACACTAAGTCTGAGATGAAATTTAGTCTAACTTGGAGGCAGTTGGAGATTGCAATGTGATATTCTAGGATAAGAAAGATAACATGTTGTTGGCTTTGACAAGTGAGCTCTAAGTGTCGATAAGACACTCCTATGTATAGGAAACACTTTAGAATAATTTAGATAACTATTAGGGGTGTTTAGGACAAGTATAAAGAGAAACTAGTCATTATAGGATAGATGAGTGGAAAATAAAATGACTAACTATGCACTAGAAGAACATTTAGTAGAATTGCCATAGTTCAAACTATAATTCAACTAAGGCACTGTTGGTACTCATTTGTTCTAACAACTATGTCCCAATCAATACAAAATTATAGAAGAATGTGTTTTTGTTTAATTGTGTCTCTATCAAAAAACACTATGTATCAATAGGTCCTAAATTTTGAAAAATGTCTGAAGTGAATTTCTAAAAGTTATCTACCTATCCTAATGGGTCTATATAAGTATAAACTTGGTTTAGGATAGTTTTGATCCATTCATCACTTATTCTTATAACATTCCTACGAAGTGGTATTGTTTCCAACTACACAAAGTATAATCTAAGTAAAACTTGATTTACAAGCATTTAAACACACATAATTATTGCATATTCTTTATGATAGGATCTTGCCTAAGTTCTTTGATAAAATACTTTATTCACACATAAGTAAAAAAAGAAATATTTACACTATAAAATTAGAGTGTGGCATATCCAAAAAGATAACAATCTCCCCCTTTTTATGATGAAAAATATTTCTAAAAGAAAAGTTCTAGATAGGCAAACTAAGAGCGTCATACATTTACTCTTATATATAATGGAAATTTATCTTTAAGATTTTTTGCCCCCTTTGTTGAATTAAAAAAGTTAGGCATACTTATCTAACATCCCTCAAGGAGTTAAACCCCTCAAAAGGATAATCAAATGGAGAGGGAACCTCATATCCAATCAACAAGAGAATACCAAATGAAAGTGTTGGCTAAATTGGACATTAGCATACCCTTTGTTTTGATGATGATAAACATTTCATTCATGTGGATCTAATGTGCTACTTGAGTATATTAGGTCAAAGGAGATGAGGAGATAATACCATGTGGATATTTGAAGATTATTGCACTTAAATGTTTAATATTTTCATGATTGTACTCAATATAAAAACTTTTACAAGCATATATTGTACACGTACTTCGATATCATGTAAATCAAGTGTTATATCTCCTCTATCCACTCACAACCCTTAGTTAGGACCCCCCCTAGAGATTAGATCAATTATCCTTCATCAGAACAATTATTTAATAAGTGGTTCAAAAAGTTGCACCAGAGACACTCTCGGTCGAGAAACTAATCAAGAAAGACACCCTCGGTCAAAAATATTGTCAACTGAGAACCACCATAGTCGAGGACTCAGTGCACCAGTCGAAATCATACACATTTATGCTCCAAGTCAATTTTAGTTGAAAGTATTGTCGACCGAGCACATCCTTGGTCCAAATCATATGACTGTTATATTGAGTGGTTCAGAATTGAGGATATCCGATGGAATACACTTGTGTTCAACTCAGGATCAGTCAAAAAAGTTCTTGACCGAGACATGGTTGACCAAAAAACTTGTCGACCAAACTGAGTTATGGATTGTTCTTCTAAACTCAAACATTTTAGCCATTACAACCTAACTACTTTCTACCTAATAGTGTGTTAAGCACTAAGAACACTCTAGACACTTCCCACAATGTCTATAATCACTTGTAAACAATTTCTATAAATAGGAGAGACCTTAGCATTCATTCTAGAGAGCAGCAAAATTGAGAATCACTTGCTATCTTATTCTGTGAGCTCTAAAGTTGTGTCCTATAGCTACAATCCCTTAGCCACCACATATCAACGTCCATCTTAAGTGGATATGAGATATATACACTTGATATAGGAATCAAGACGTTGTACTCCATTGGATAAGTGTTTCTTTCTTCCAATATATTTCTTTTGTATTGTATTATTATTCTCCTTTACTACTCGTAGGGTTGGAGGTAGTTTGAAGGAGGTTGGAGCTACTTCTAGGTGAAGGTTACCTTAGGGTGGTGGAGCTACTTAAAGGTGGGGAATGATGCTCCAAGGGCTTGAGGTTACTTCAAGAAGACTGCTTCAAAGGAGGTTGGATCTACTTCTAGATGAAGGCTACCTCAAGGTAGTGGAGCTACTTCAAGATGGTGAAGGCTTCTCCAAGGGCTTCAGGTTACTTCAAGAAGACTTCTTCAAGGAGGTTGAGGCTACTTCAAGGATATGGAAGGTGATTGTATTTTTTTGTAACATCCTTGAAAGGTAAATAAAATAAATCACTTCCAAATTTCAAATCGCCGACAATTGGATAGTGGACTGACAAATTTTGATTCAAAGGTTGGAACCACTCTATATCGAAGTGTCTTCATTATTTCCTCCTCCTTTGCTTTAAGTTTTCAATTGAATTTTAAAGTATCAAAATTTCTATTCACCCCCACTCTATATCTTTTAATAGGTATTAGAATAGGTATTCAGGGAGCCTTAATTGTTCTGGAATGGGGGACGGTGTTCTACACAACCTCAACCTTGAAGGAACTCATGTGAGCCGACCCCCACCCTTTGATGGAAATAACTAAACCTATTGGAAAAGAAGGATGAAATTCTACTTCTAATGGATTATTCTGGAGCTTTGGAGAATGGTTTCCTTTCCCTATGCACTTCCTAATATAGAGTATGCAATATGGAATCCTAAAATGGTAAAGCAAGTTCAGTTGAATCAAAAAGCAGTAAGCATTTTATATTGTTCCATTTCCATTAGTGAGTTTAATAGGATATTTTCAGGAGAAACCTCTTATGAAATATGGCATAAACTTTTAGTTACACCTGAAGGTACAACTCAAGTTAATAATACCAAGATTAACATGCTTAGACAAAAGTTTGAACAATTCCACATGCAACCTAATGAGTCTATTAGTGAAATGTATGCAATGTTTTCTTGTATTGTTAATAGCTTGAGTGCCTTGGGTAAGTATACAAGTGAGGAAGATCAAATGTCCAAGATTATTAGATCCTTGCCTCCAAAGTACAAGTCAACAGTGACGGCCATTGAAGAAGCCAATGAGCTTACCCCATTGAAGATGGAGTAACTCATCAGCAAACTTGAGACACATGACGTCACTCTTGAAGAAGAAGAAAGAGTGGAAGACAAATGCAAAAAAGGGAAAAGGAAGGATATAGCATTCAAGGATACAACCAAAGATCAAAAAACTAATGATTCAAGTGAATGTGAAGATGAAGAAGATGTACTCATTGTAAATCATAAGCAATATAGAAGATTTAAATCTAACAAAAATTCTAGTGTCTCTTCCTCTTCTTCCCTTAGGTTCTTTTAATGTAGCAAGAAAGGACATGTAAAGAATTATTTTCCTAAAGTCAACAAAGGTAAGAAATGCTCCTTCAATAAGAAAGAGAAAGCCTACAAATCAGCTTGGGATGAGTCAAGTGATGATAGCGGGAGTGGATAAGAAGAAGTGGAGAGTCTCATGGCTAAGGTGAGGGTGAGGTACCTATCTATTAGGAAGAAAGGATATACCTTGGGGATGGGCATATTTGGTCAGCCACTGGGGTGCAACTAGAGGACCCTTCTGGCCCACTTCTTTTTTCCATTGTATTGCATCCACTTATCCATAAGATCTGAGAAAACTGCAAGCTTCTTCTTCATACTTGGTATCTTAATGATAGAACTATCATTAGGGATACAGAGGAGGTGGACAAGGTTTTGGATATAATTCAACGGTATGGATTGGCTTTGAGTCTTAACTTACATATTTGTAAAACTGAGCTTTTCTGGCCTAAATGTGATGTTAGAAAGTTTCAAAAGGAGTTGTTTCCAGTAGACATTGGGAGGCCTTTACAAGGAGTGAAGCTTCTTGGAGGAGCTGTTAGTAGAAACCAAAGTTCTATTAAAGGATTGGTTATGGAAAGGGCTTCAAAAGTTTTTGAGCTTATGAATCTTCTTCCTCAGATGGGTGATCCCCAAAGTGAGTTCCTTTTTTGGTATGGGTAATGCCAAGCTTTTATTCGACTTGAGGATAAGAGGATACAACATCGTGCTTTGATAGAGGTTTACAATGATTTATTGAAGACATTATAGTTTGTGAATGTCCTTTTTTTGTGGACCCCCAATGAAGGGTGGATTCATTTCCCATTTGACTTGGTGGCTTGGGACTATATTTAGTAGTTGAGGCTTCCTCAGACACTGCTATAGTATCTAGAGTTGAATCGTGGTTGCTTCAGGA
This sequence comes from Alisma plantago-aquatica, assembly GCA_963693085.1. Lineage (NCBI taxonomy): Eukaryota > Viridiplantae > Streptophyta > Magnoliopsida > Alismatales > Alismataceae > Alisma > Alisma plantago-aquatica. The sequence continues at coordinate 1,226,988,822 of OY856411.1, forward strand.
CCATATCTTGAGTGGTAGCAGAATTCATGGTATGGACTCTGACTTTGATTATGCCCTATATCGTCTTTATTTCACAATTCCTTCTTTCGACCTTAGTTGCTTTTCAAACAAGACACCATCCCATAAAGGCCCAAAATTTCTTGACGAGTGCCTTTTTAGAAAAATAATTGAGGACATGGAAGTTAAGTTTGACATGATAGTTAGGCATAAGGTAATTTTTAGATGTCTGCAAGCTAATCATGCTCAAGTTTTTCTCCTTTCTATTCATATTGATGCCCTTGGCCTGCATATGTTACCAATGGAGTATCACACTTCCTCAGATATCTTCTTATGATTCCTTTATTTCCTATTGATGAGATATGTCCACTCTGTTGTAAGGCATGTTCAGAGACTTTTAGGAAAAATGCACTTCATAGTAGGTATCTTACAAGTATTAAATAAAATCATGATTTTATTTGGGATGTTCTCTATGATGTAATCATACATACAAGGGTTGCTACTATGAAAGAGGCACATGTGAACCTTTTGACAGATCCATAGGAGGGGAGATAGACACTTAGACCTACTAATGTTTTGATTTTTAGATGGGTATGAGGGAAACATGCATGTGTATCTATGACAATAATTTCTCACTAGTTGGATAGAGGAGTGGTGCTTTTATAGTAGGACAAGTTTCCCTTAAAGCTACCTCAGCCAAAGTGGTCAAGCATGAGAAAGTAAGATTGTCAATGGGGAGGGTGTTAGCCATTTATCCCTTATCCATACCCTATAGGGTAAGGGTAAGGGTAGAGTTTTTCTTCCCATTACCTATTTACCCTTTCCCCATTATCCCTGCCACATTAAAAGGGGAGGCTATGGTATAGACATTATCCATACCATTTACCCACATTTATTAATAAATATATATAACTATATAGAAGCTTCCAGTTCAATTTCTATCCTACTTTTTCCAATTGGAAATCTTGTTGGTTTTGACTGGTTTCCCACCCCTACTTGCACTCAAATGCTTGAGTATATTATTATTTAAATGGTTAACTAGCTGATAGGGCCAAAAAACAATGTGAAAACGATGATCACACCACCTTAAGATAAGTTACTCTTAGACCAATGTCTAAACATATTACACAAGTATAACATTGTCCTACTTATATTCACATTTGTGAAAGTACAAGTCAAGCAAGATGTGACTAAATCTTTGTCACCCTAGGCACCACCTTAAAATAAGTTAACTTTTGATAAAATTCATTATATATCAAAATTACATGTTTACCCTTTACCCTCCCCGTTTACCCTGTGGGGAAGAGGGTAAGGGTAAGGGGATTTCTAAGAATGATAGTTACCCTTACCCGCTACCCTCTGGGGGGTAGGGATAAGGGTAGAGCCTTACCTCCCCATACTCGCCCCGTTGACAACCCTATGAGAAATCATGTATCTACAATCAATACTCATTTATCCCCTTTAGATTTGATACTTTTGGTTTCTTAGCACCATAGACTATGAAGCTTCTAAAGAGGGTCTACAAAGTGATAAATAGTAATGTTATTACTCCTAAGTGTATGGATGCCATATTTCAAAGGGTTGGTTTTGCAATCCAGAAAGGACTAGTGGTGCAACTTATTTCCCACTTTTCTTATACTTTGATGTGAATCCCCAATTCCTACAAAATATTAGATTCTAATAAAAACTTTCCTAAAAAATATATAATCATTAAATGTATTTAATTTTCTAGTAGATTTCAACGTTATAACTTAGGATACTTGATACATTTATCTAGAATCTCATCCATGCACTCATTCATTATGTTAATATTTTGGTTGCATGACTTAGTTAACCAAGCTAGATCAAGTTTTTCTAGACCAAACTGTAATTGTCATTCTCTTCATTTTTTACTTAGTCTGGCTTAGAATGACAATGAGTCTTGATTGTATAAAAAATGAGCATGTTGACTAGTCTGTGTCAATTTTATAAGAGGTCTTTGTTGTATATATAATTCTTCCACTTGATCCTTTGATCTTCTATAATTTTTTTAGTGTATCTCAAGATGGGATGGTCAATCCTTTTGAAGAGATTATTGCACCAAATCAAATAGATACAAACCACTGGAAATATTTTTCATAGACTAAAAAATATTCTTTAATTCTCAATTGCAAACTAAAATCCCCAAAAAACTCTCTTTATCTTGTTATATTTTGTGAGATTTGAAGGTTGGCTATAGGCTTCACATAGGGTCAAAGGAAATTGGACATATGAGGAGCTTTTTTATCCTTCATGATATATATAAACATCTTCGGTAGGCATAGAAGTAATCCTTGATCCCCACAATTATTACGAATGATTAAGATTACAACATGGGGTTGTTTGGATAATGTAAATCTCTATAGGTAAAAATAATGCCTGCAAGAGGTTGTGGATCTTTTTGGGAGCACTCTATAAACCCATATTTATTTTTCATTTACATGGGGAATTTTTTTTATGTCTAGGATTTAGAAGACACCTTTGTGTCTACATCTATTAGTCAGTGTTATAAACATAAAATTATGTATTTTTGGATTTAGATATCATGGTCAAGACCAATCCACGTCACTTAATTTTTTGACTCAAATTATTACATATATATTCTTCATGATACTTTTTAATGCACTTATTGAGAATACTTCATAGCATAACAATAGACATACTTGCTCACATGGACTTGAACAAGATCAAGTGGAAAAGGTTCATTTAGACAAAAAGATCAAGTGGATCAAAATACATTAAAACCCCATTTAGATGTTCTTTTCTAATATTACCATTGGGCATTGGATGATTCCAGTATATTGTGAAGTATAAGTCAAAGCTCCATCTTGTCATTTTTTTCTTTGAAAAAAATCTTGGACCTTAATTTTAATAAATAAACACATTATATATTCTATAATTTTAGTATATAAATTCCATTATGGATTTACTTCAATTGCAAAATTATTCAAATATTTTGAAAACTCAGTTATAACTCTTGTCAACTTAGCTAATAGCCAAGTAAAGATGTAATTTTATCTATAATGATATTATTACATTAAAATATTTTAAATTCTCACTATCTTAATAAAAGATGACCTCATCTTGTTATATTAATCATGTTTTTAATAAATTTATATGTCATAAAGAATGATACATTTCCCTAGGTTATGTTATTCATTTTCTCTCTTTGGTAAAGATAACATACCACAATTCTTTCAAATAGATCTTCAAAAATCTTCCCCGAACTATAGATAAACTTGATACATGAATATTATACATTAATAGCAAAAAGTATATATTCACATAAAAGAATAATCTTATAAGAACATGGCCTAATAAACCATTATACACCTAGAACCAAGACTAAGTCATCCCCAAATTACATATTACACCATTTTAGGTCACATTTCAGTAATGTCACCAAATGAAGCATGCTTGTCAGAAAGAGAACTAAAATATAAAAATCTACATAAAACATCTTGAATGACAAAGACCCATGATATAAAGGTTTACCTGAATCATGATTTCTAATCATAAGACGTTAGTCACATATCCTTGAAGAATACCCCAAGTATTCCATTTTTTAAATGAATTGTGTAAGAAATTAATTTTGATGAAATTGATTAACTTAGTTATGGTTGTTGAACTTAGCATGGTTCTCTAGGGGAGTCAATGTTTTATTGGTTTTAAATAAATTGTGTAAGAAATTAATTTCTTAGAAGAGTAAACCTATACTAACTCTATGTTTTATTGGTTTTAATTATGAAGTAAATTCTTATCATATAACAGTGGAGTCAATGTTCTAGTCTTATAGGAGATATGTAAGTCATGTCTTGATAGCACCAAATGGTATATACTATCCTAATCACATATTGGTATAATAAGATTCATAGCCTTGTTTTTTTCTCAAATTTGGAAGAATTAATATTAACCTGATAAGGACAAATTAGGGATGTGTGGTGCTAACACCCCATTACTGCTCATTTAATGGAAATTCCATATTAATGTTAATTCTCTGGCTAATGATGGAGTCCATTCTGCATATTAAATTCATGTATTTCCACCTGCTTTTGCCCAGTTTGGGGATTTTTGTTAATAAACCTTCTTTTTAGTCTTGAATTGGAACTGACTCTTCAATTTGCTTTTTATAAGCTATTTTTCATAAATTGACCAATTGAATTATCCTAAATAAAAGACTCCTTTGTTTCAAACAAATATTAAAAAAATCCTGATAAATTTAAGGGATATTTTCAAATTATATCTTTCAAAAAATTATTGGAAAATGGGGAAACACATTTGTATCCAACTGGGACACCCGATAAATTTGATCCATCCACCACGTGCTCCCTGGTAGACTGCCTCCATCTTCATGCCACACCGACATAAAACATCAAGCTAATCAGCTACCACTTCTAAAAGATTATGTCCAAAACACAAACCTACTATCCACCTATAAGTACCCTCCCAATATAGACCATACTCTGGATCCCTTTGAAACCTCCTAAAGAAAAAGAATTGGACTAACTCTTTCTTCTATTTCCACATTACTAATGATCAGAGGATCCTTCCTCTTACACCACCTGCCATGTTAGCACCAGTAGGTCGTTAAAATGGTAATCCGAATGATTATTCTGCCATAACCACTCTATTATTCTGCTTTGTTATTTAGTTTTGTATGCTATTTATATCTATCTAGAATCATATCTTACTCTTGTCCAATACCTACTAATTGTCCTCTAATTCTACATATTGGTCCTAATCACTCAGGAGGGATCTCTATCGTGGTAGGTCCTAAGGTGATGAGGACCCCAATCTAACTAAAAATAGGACTTCCAGGGTAATGATGGGAAGGATGAAAACATCTTCAACTAGAAAGACTGCCCAAAAAATGGGTTTTTGATCAAAATTGTCTTTTCTCTATTATTGTCATCCAAAAATTGCTCTTTTTGTCACAATTGCCTAAAAGTAGTTCGAATAGGTTTACTGAGCAAGATTGGAGTGTTAATCCTTCCCCACTCATTACAAAATTGTTTATCTTGATTTCTCTATGTTTGTTTTGTTCTTTTTATTTTCTTATTTGTTTGACTTGGATGATGATCAGTTTTTCACCTTGACTTCAACACTTCATTTTATTTTTCTTCATTTTCCATATAAAATATGGTGGTGACTTGAACACTTGTCTTTATTTTCCATGTGACTGTCGAATAAAGTTTCACTTAGAAAAGGATAACATTAACATCATATCTTTTTTGGTCTAGTTCAACACACTAGAAACTCCTATACAAAAGACAAAATCATCAGAATTGAATTCGTGCTTGGTTTAATGAAGATTAAGCGTTTCCAATATTTCTTTATAATTTTTATTCAACCCATGTATGTCTTTTTTGTTTTCTTTTGTGACAAAGTCATGCATCACCCTGATCTGTTAGAATCTAGATCGTAGATCGAGGTGATCCACTACTCAAACTATTTTGATACTCTTGGGTTGTTTAGACAACTTCTATTTATTTGCTATTTTTGAGGTTTGTTTTCCTTTTTTTCTCCTTTTCCCATTGTGTTAGAGTTTCAAACATGCTTCCCTTTTCATATTTTTATTTTTGCTTCCTTGGCATAATTGAAATAAACAAAAGAAAAATATTTTTTTATTAACAAATAGATAATTATAAAATGGAAAATCTAGAAAGGATGAATAGTAGTAGTAGGTTGAAGATAATATATGATCGTGCTTGAGAAATATTGTTTCTTTATCTACATATGACTTGATTTCATACTTCATCGAATTGTTTCTAAAAATGTTAAAATTCTACATTTGTACTCTACACTTCTACAAACCTATGCATCATGGAATAGGTGAAAACCTTAAGTTGAATCCCTAGAAGTGATGTAACTTTATATCAAAGGTACCATCACAATTTTAAGTTGGACGTCCAAAGTCTTAGAAAGCATCCCCTCTCCTAGCACTCACAACTGATTACGTCCTAGTCATGAGGTGTAGTGGGAGCAATACCCTATCCGCTGAACTTGGGTCACCCCTCATTGAGTGAGATCTAGCCATGGAGAAGATATTGACTATCTCCTCCTATGAAGGTCATGTTTGAGTGAGGATGTAATGTACATCTAGACACATTGGCTTGAAGGGTAAGCTTATTTTATTCCTATACATATAACTTGTTTCACATAATGACAAGTTTGGAGTTATTGCTAGCCCATTTTGTGTGCAGAACATAAAATGCTTTTAAACATTAACAATCTCTTGAAATACAAATAATATTTTCTAAACAATTATAGTCCTATCAAATATAAGCAATCTTTTGAAATAATAAAAATCTTTTCAAAATCAAATAATCTTATTAAAGATTAATAACCACTACTACATTTTTGGTCAATAATGTCGCTGTTGAAAGCGTCACTTTTACTAGCAAAACTGACCTAGAAATTATGAAAAAAAATCGGGCACCGCTTAACTCTATTGGGTCAGGTTTTATAAAATAACCGACCTAGTGGGGTCGACTTTTTGGGTCGGTTTTTAATATAACCGTCCTTGTAGGTCGGAATGAAAAACTTTAGGCACCAACCTCTATTGGGTCGGTTTTTTCCTTTTAACCGACCTTATTGGTCCACTCTCGGTCGACCAAATTCTCGACCAAGAATCCTGCAGCAATAATTGGCTCCATTTTGCCTTCGGGTGTCTATAAGTACATCTAGGGTCAGTTTTTCTACTTTTAACTAACCTCGTAGGTCACTCTCGGTTGAAAAAATTCTCGATCGAGATGACTTTTGGGTCAATTTTTATTATAACCATCCTTGTAGGTAGGAATGAAAAATTTTGGGGACCGACCTCTATTGGGTCGGTTTTTCCCTTTTAACCGACCTTATAGGTCCACTCTTGGTCGAACAAATTCAAAACTGAGAATCCCACGGAAAAAATTGTCTCCATTTTGTCTTCGCGTGTCTATAAGTACATCTAGGGTCGGTTTTTTTACTTTTAACCGAACTTGTAAGACACTCTCGGTCGAGGAAACTCTCGACTGAGATGACTTTTGGGTCAGTTTTTAATATAACCGTCTTTGTAGGTCGGTATGAAAAAATTTGGGCACCGACCTCTATTGGGTTGGTTTTTTTTCTCTTAACCGACCTTATAGGGCCACTCTCGATCGACCAAATTCTCGACCGAGAATCCCGCAGAAACAATTGGCTCCATTTTGCCTTCGTGCGTTTATAAGTACATCTAGGGTCTTTTTTTTTACTTTTAAGCCACTCTCGGTCGATGAAATTCTTGACCGAGATGACTTTTGGGTTGATTTTTAATATAACCGTCCTTGTAGGTCAGAATGAAAAAATTCGGGCATCGACCTCTATGGGGTCGGTTTTTTCCTCTTAACCGACCTTATAGGGCCACTCTCGGTCGACCAAATTCTCGACTGAGAATTATGCCACAAACATTGGCTCCATTTTGCCTTCACACATTTATAAGTACATCCAGGGTCAGTTTTTCTACTTTTAACATACCTTGTAGGCCACTCTCGGTCAACAAAATTCTCGACTGACATGACTTTTGGGTCAGTTTTTAGTATAACCGTCCTTGTAGGTCGGAATGAAAAAATTTGGGCACTGGCCTCTATTGGGTCGGTTTTTCTCTTTTAACTGACCTTATAGGGCCACTCTCGGTCGACCTAATTCTCAACCTTGAATCCTGCGGCAAAAATTGGCTCCATTTTGCCTTCACGCGTCTACAAGTACATCTAGGGTCAGTTTTTTACTTTTAACCGACCTTATAGGCCACTCTCGATCGACGAATTTCTCGACCGGGATGACTTTTGGGTGTTTTTAATTTACCCGACACAGGCACCACTTATCTCTTGGGTTGCTTTTTTTTAACTGACCCTACAGGTCGGGCCCGACTATCTCCTAGGGCATGAGGGCGCGTGAGCAATACTCATCACTATGTTCATGAGAACCAAAAGAATAGGAGCCGCTGCCGTTGCACCGTGTCGTCGCCGCCATTGTTGTGTCGTCACGTTGTGGCCGTGTCGTCGTGTCGTTTCCATTATCGTCGTCTGAGAGAGGAGGAGCTCAAAGTGGAGCTTGAAGTGGCAGACACTGAAGTGGAGCTCTAAGTAGCCGCCGCCAAAGTGGAAGTGGCCGCCATTGCGTACTTCCCCCCAAGAGGAGCTTGAAGTCACCGCCGCTGCCATCACCACGGTCGCAGAGTTAAGACTTTCCATTTATATAATTCTATCTATGCCTGCCACCGCCACAGCCATGGCTACGGTCACGGTCAACTGAGACATCGGCGTCTAGGTCCACTCTCAGTCGACCAAATTCTCGACCGAGAATCCACCTGTGTGCCTTTCACTAGTCAGTTATATTGTTTTTCCATTTTATATGATCGGTAACCCAACCAATAATAAAGCATGTATTTTTTCATATCTACATTTTAATATCAGTCACATATGTAATCATTGTATAAATTCTAGGAATTAATATGAGATTAGACATGTGTACTCCCCGATTGACACTTTAGGGTTTATAGATGAGATCATCGATGCATGATGTTTAACTGAATATATAAATATGAAAATAATACATTTATATATTAACTTAGAAACTCATTCAAAATTTACTCATTAGGAGTAAACTTTGGATAGTCCCTGGTTTGGGACTATTTCTGGATATTTAATCTCACTTAGGATGTAACTATATAATGTATGTTTAGTTTTGAAGAAAATTTCTGTAGGATTTCCTCATTTGTTCTCTGGGTACATATGTGACTGGTTATGTTCCATTTACATCGGTGTACTTGGAAAACTTAGGGGAAATGTTGCTGAAATTTTCTTTAAAACTAAACATAAATTTATACTGTTACTAGTGAGATTAAATATTCAAGAATGGGATATGTGATACACTTTAGTATAGAAGTAATTAACTTCCTATCAATAAAAACTAATAGCTTATAGTATCAATATTAAATGCTCAACTTTATAATTAATTTTAATGTGATCTAGAAAATGGATCAAAGTTGGATGTCTATCAAGAACCGTTGAAGTCCAGAGTTTGCCAAAGGCCTCGATGAATTTATCAGATTTGCTGAGCAACATAGGAAACCACCTACATATATGTTCTATTGTCCATGTAGAAATTTTGGTAACAATTTGAAAGTTTATACTATTGAGGAAATTAAGAATCATGTCATATGCAATGGGATCATACAAGGTTATAATTAATGGTATTGGCATGGTGAGAAACTTAATTATGGATAAAAAAATGTCGATACTAATAGTTGTGTCATAGAAGATATTGATAATGATGATAATGTCAATGATGAACCGATTTAGGATGAATCGATTCAGGATGATATGGTTGATGAGATTCTAAGTAGTTGTTGGGACAATGTCATTGATCCACATTCTTTATTTGCAAACATTGTCCATGATGCTGAAAGACTGTTATATAAGGGTTGTACTAAGTTCACGAGGTTGAGTGTTGTGATGCGATTATATACTCTTAAAGCTCAAAATTGGTGGATCAATAAGAGTTTCACTTCACTGTTGTCTTTGTTAAAGGAAATTCTTCCTGAAGGCAACAAGCTTCCAATTTCAACATATCAAGAAAAGAAAATAATGTGCCCAATGGGAATGGAGGCTAAGAAGATTCATGTATGTCCAAATGTGTGTGTGTTATTTCAGAAGGACTATAGTAATTTGATAAATTGTCCAAAATGTAGTGCGTCAAGGTATAAGACCACAAATTTAGGTAAGGCTAAAAATGGCTCTCCTACCAAGGTGATGTGGTATCTACCAATAATACCACAATTTCAACGCTTTTTTCTAATACTGAAGATGTGTGAAATTTGTCTTGGCATGGGGAGTTAAAGGACAATGATGACGGCGTCCTACGACACACATCTGATTCACCACAACAGAAGAAAATTGATTTATTATACCCTCAATTTGGTAAAGAACCAAGAAACTTAAGACTTGGACTCTGTACAGATGGAATGAATCCTTATGGTACATTAAGCAACCAACATAGCACTTGGCCTGTTATGATTGCTATATACAATCTTCCTCCTTGGTTGTGCATGAAAAATAAGTATGTCATGTTGTCAATATTGATATCAAGGCCCAAGCAACCTATAAATGACATTGATGTTTACCTTCAACCTCTAATTGATGACCTAATGAAACTATGGGAAGAAGGTGTTATGACATATGATGCTTCACGTGAAGAGATAGATCTTTAGTTTGCATGCTATGTTGTTTTGCACGATTAATGACTTTCCAGCTTATGGAAATTTGTCTGGATATAGCATAAAAGGATACAAAGCATGTCCTATTTGTGAGGAAAATATTGATTCAATCCGACTAAAACATGGTGGTAAAATCATATATCTTGGTCATCGAAGATTTCTCCCACCAGTACATCCTTATCGAAGGCAACACAAAACATTTAATGGGTCAACTAAGGAATGAAGTGCTCCTAAACCTATACCAGGAAATGTTATATATGATAGGGTGAAACATATTGTTAATGAATTTGGAAAGAGTTCAAGTAGTCATACTCTCGCATGTGACAAATCTCTATACAAGAAGAGGTCAATATTCTGGGATCTTCCTTATTTGAGATTTTTGGCAATTAGACACTGCATTGACGTCGTGCATGTTGAAAAAAATGTTTGTGATAGCGTCATTGGTACACTATTGAACATACCAGGAAAGAGTAAAGAAAACATCAAATCTAGAAAAGATTTAGAATTAATGGGTATAAGAAAAGAGTTATCAGTGGAGATCAGGGGTCACCGCACATATTTACCACCAGCTTGTTACACTTTATCAAAGCAGGAGAAAAACACTTTCTGTGAGTGCTTGTATAATACTAAGGTTCCATAGAGATACTCTTCTAATATTCATAGATTGGTATCAAAGAAGGATCTAAAGCTGATAGGTCTCAAATCTCACGATTGTCACACCTTAATGCAACAAGTTTTACCTGTGGCTATTCGATCTATATTGTCGAAGCATGTAAGGTTTGCAATCAAAAGACTATGTTTCTTCTTCAATGAAATATGCAACAAAGTGATACATCCTGATACTCTCGATAAATTATAGAAAGATGTAATTGTTACCATGTGTCAGCTTGAAATGTACTTTCCTCCTTCATTTTTGGATATCATGGTTCATCTTGTAATACATATTACAAAGGAGGTGAAGATGTTGGGTCTAATTTTATTATATTGGATGTATCCATTTGAACGATACATGAGTGTTTTTAAAGGTGATGCTCGAAATTGTTATCATCCTGAAGGGAGTATTATTGAGGGTTATGTGGCTATGGAGGTGATGGACTTTTACAATGATTTTTTGAATTGCAATGAAACTTCTAGCGATCTAAAAAATTCCCATCACACTGAATCTTATTGTGGCAAAGGAACTGTGGGAGGACGAGTGAAAGGAATCAGTCGTGAGTTGTGGGAACAAGCACATTTGTATATTTTACACAACATGGATGAAGTTAGTAGCTACATGACAAAACACAATGATCTTATCAAGAGAAATCATCTGTGATCTAGTTCAATGTGGCTTGCAAGATAGCATAATCGAACATTTATTAGGTGGTTTGAGGAGAAAGTCTTTAATCAACTATCTAAATCACCAAATAATGTTGCTGAGAACATAAAATGGCTCGCCTTTAAGCCAAAAAGGGATGTCATGTCGTATGAAGGTTATGACAAAAATGGATTTTCATACTACACAAAGCGTCAAGATGAAAGTAGTTTAGTCCAAAATAGTGGGGTCACTATTCAAGCTTGTTTGTTGTATTTTGCTAGTGCCAAAGATAAAAGACCATGTGAATCTGAGATGTCATATTATGACGTCATTGAGGACATATGGGAATTGGACTATACAAATTTTAGAGTTCCTATCTTTAGGTGTAATTGGGTTGACAACAACAAAGGAGTTTTAGTGGATGAGTTGGGTTTCACATTGGTGAATTTTGAAAAGATTGGTGAGAAAGATGAGCCATTCATCATGGCAGACCAAGCAAAACAAGTATTCTATATTGATGACCTAGAAAATAAAAATTGGTCTGTCGTTCTTCATGGAAAAAGACAGTTTACTGTAGGTCCTTTAAATGAAGAAGAATACTATGAAAAGTATGATGATTCCAGCCCATTCTCAGTTGGTTTGCCAAGTGTAAATCTTGAAGTTAGCACATTATGAATACTATAAACATCAAGACCATGCTGAAGGAATTTTACTTGACTAACAACTCAACCAATACTAGAGGAATGTTTTCTTGGAATTATTTATTTTATTATCATTCAAGCACATAATCTTTTAAATATACATCATATATCATTCAACCACTTGTGCTTTTATTATCACTTACGTTTATTTTATCATGTATACTTGCAGGTTGTTCTAAAATGGCAAGTGAAGATGAACAATCTGAGCATGAGCACCATGAGGATGGTAGTGGTGATGCTAAGAAAAGTAGAGGTCCCACACTGATGCGTAGGCTGTAGGAGCTCAGGGCCAAAGGGGAGAAATTAGCAGTCCAGTTTGATGTCACAAGAGCACCTATTGGGGAACATGCTAGTGCTTTCAAGCATTACGTAGGGGCGACCACGCGCAGTAAGCTGGCAATAGATATAGAAAATTGGCATGATGTTTCTAATGGCTTAAAAGACCTCCTATGGAAAGATATATATGTGAGTGGAAGTGACATTATTTTAATATATTTTTTGTTTATTGATTCTAATTTAGTTTGCTTGGAAAGAGATATGCTTTTTAAGATAACATTATTGCTTCATTTGTATGTATAGGGTGTTTTTCATCTAAATGAAAAAGATCACAAGAAAAAAGTGTTACAACATTGTGGTGTATGATGGAGGGTTTTTAAGACATGTCTCAAAAGGGAATTTATAGATAATCTTAAACAAAAGAAGAAAGAAACATATATATATATATAAATATATATATATATATATATATATATATATATATATATATATATATATATATATATATATATATATTTATAGATCTTGAGGTGTGGGAAAGATTTGTTACATCTAGGAAATCAGAAGAGTTTCAAGTAATAAAGATTGTGATGTATTGTATGAATCTTTTTATACAATTAAGGAGGTGAATCTTTTTATATATGTTTGACAAGCCTAAACTATAATACCTCATTTTAAATGATTAGGCTATTCACAAGGCCCAAAAGGAAAGACGGGCCAAAAATGTGCATGACCATCGCTTGGGGCCCGGTTGTTATGCCTTCTGCCACCAACTACAAGAAAAACAACTCTCTTTTGGAGAAGTAACTAGTACAACTCAAGCTGAGAGTCCACCCCAACACTTGTAGTGGATTGATGCTAGAAAGAATTGAGTAGGTGAAATTGTCAACTCTATGACTAAGGAGGTGGCACAAAAGATGGTAGGTTTATCCCAACTAAGTAAAGAGAACTCCCACAAACTTAGATTTATTTATATCTAATTGATATTGTGATTTAATATTTTTATTAAATATGAATAGATTGATCTATATGAGCAAAGGAAGGAAGGAAAGTTCATCCCAACTGGCTGCATGGATGAACTATCAGTTTCTCTTGGTACGAAGGAGCATCCTGGTCGTGTTAGGGGATTAGGAGCTGGCATAGGATTCAGGTCTTATTTTGGCCCTTCACAATCTAAAAGAGGTCATGCAAGAGGTCTTACACAATAGGAAGCTGAAGCAATAGTAGCATAGAAAGTAAAAGAAATAATGTCTTCATTTCAACCTACTCAACCTTCTCAACCTATTCAAACTATGCGTATCTCATATGATGAGGTACAAGCCCATGCTCCAGTTGTAGAAGGTCATGGGAGCACTCCCAATGACCCACCACAACAATCTACAATAAGTTTCTTCTATATGTTGTGTTATTAGTATGATATATATATATATATATATATATATATATATATATATATATATATATATATATATATATATATATATAGCTGTAGTAGGTATCTAGTTTACTACTACGTATATAACTTATATTATTTCAATTCTAGGTCGGTATGAATTGTAAACTTGCAGTGGAGGTTCCAGAATATAATGTTGTGACAGCGGGCAAGGTATACAACCTTGGTGGTACATTGCATTGCCAACAAATTACTGATGACATTTGTTGTGTGTCCATCCATCTTATGTATGACAAAATGGGGGACAAACCACTACCCATACCTAATCCTGAATATAGTACAGTTGAAGAAGCAGAGGGTGCTATGGTGGGTTGGCCTAGATACTTGGTTATTAATGACAAGGTATACCTGAATTCTACCATGTTTTCATATTTGACTATATATATGAACTCGTGTAATATAAGTATGTAGCTTAATTAATAGGTTTGCAAACCAAAAAGTAAAAATTCTGCTAGTCATCCTCCTATGCCCAAGCCATCTTTTATTATAGAATCCACATTCGACGAGTTTGGAAGTAAATGTAAATGTTTGTGTCGATACTTAGCCAATCAAAGCTCTGGATTACAAATGTTGGTCAATTTGAAAGAAGATGCAACTGGGAGGGACTTTGACAATTATATTTTTCTTTATATTAGAAGTATGGATAACATAAGGATCTATCAATATAGAAAATTCCAATACACATTTTAACTTATTTCTATATATGAAAATAATTAAAAATGTTATACAACCACTTATATACCGAGGCCATAAACTTTGATATAAAGAATGTTGGATTCTTAGTTCCTTCAGTCACTAGTCAGTGGGAGACACATATTGAGGATGTGAATGAGTACTTCTCTACTGCATTCAAATATTTTGCTAGTGTGGGAAAGGAAATTATCCTAATTCCTTTTAACGTCCAGTAAGTATTATTCTTGAAAATAATTTTAATTATGAATAAATTTATTTATTTTAATGATTGTTTTATTCTTACTCAGATCTAGACATTGGGAATAAGTGGTGGTTGTCCCAAAATTGATGACTCTTTATTATCTTGACCCAATGGGAAAAACAAAAAGGGGTCACAAACTAAAATTGCTAGCAATGGAGTAAGCATAAATTTAGTCAATGCTTCAACATGATATTTCTATATAGAATTTCTATTTTAACAACTATCATTTAATTGATAGGGGTATAAAGGATTTTCGTGAAGGTGGAGGACAAATACCCACAAAATTAAAGACATTGACTTTGAAAAATGTCAAGGTAGCTACTTTGACAACTGCTTAGTCTTATATGTATTGATTTTCAACTCTTATATGTCAACTCTTATCATCTTATCTCAACTCTATTTATAGTAATTTACTAACATTAAGTATAATTTGTTATATGTAGTGTCCTATACAAAATAATGATTGGGCTTGTGGCTACTATGTAATGAAATATATGCAAGCTATTGTCAAACAAGCATCACATGACATTCAGACTATAGATCAAGTGATAAAGAATAACATCATAAGTTTACAAGTGAGTTGTAGTCATTTTATAAAATATTAGCATGTGCATTTTCTGTTACAAATCTTTACAACTCAGCCTTACACACCTGAAGACTTTAATGAATTCTGAGAAGAGTGGTCAGATGCTTTTCTAAATGAAGTCAATATAGCATTGGATTGAATATGTCAGCTCCATTTATGTATGTGGTTTTGTAACTCTTTCATATTTACTTTTGTATATGACATTAATATCATCTCAGACTTGCAATCTATCATCTTTCATATTTACTTTTGTATCTGGTTCTTTCTTTTCATCTTTATGCAGATGGTCCCCTTCTATATCTGGTCTGGTTTTTTGCTCCCCTCTCACTTCCGGGAAGTGATGGTCGAGTTGTTTGCTCTATTGGTTTCTCTGGTATGTTTGATGATTGCCATCTTGGTTCTCTAGAGATGCATAGTTCTCTAAAGATGGTCTTCCTAGTTTTCTATTAAGGTTGTTGTTGTGTATCTTTTAGCTCTGTTTGTAGGTTGTTCCATTGTGATGATGAGTTTTGAGGTGCTCATGTCTAGCCTTTTGCTCCCCTCTCACTTCTGTGAGGTGATGGTTGAGTTGTATGCTCTGGAGGTCTCTCTCGTGTCCTTGGTTCAGGTTGGTTGTGAGATTTTTGTTAAGCTTGGAGTTTCTGGTCCTTTCTTTGAAGGGGTTGATTGGGTTGTTTGTTTGGAATGGTGACAGTTGAGCATCAATGCCCCCCTCTCCCATATCCCGATTCTTCTTATTCATGTGAGCTACTGCCTTGGTATCTATGCCTTCTGATGTTGCAGGGTTCTGTTTCTGTTATGTTCTACTTCTGCAGGATTTTTTTAAAAAAATAGTATCCTATAGGGTCGGTTATTTTAAAAAATCGACCTTGTAGGTAATAGCACAGCCGTCTTGGTCAAAAGGTTTCTCGACCAAAACACTCTCGGTCGAAATATTTGTCAACTGAGTAAGTCTCGATTGCTTTAGAGGGTCGGTTTTAAGGAATAACTAACCTTATCGACAATGGGTACTCTCTTGGGTTGGTTTTTGAAATAACCGTCCTTATAGGACCTTTATAGGGTCAATTTTTTAGCAATAACTGACCTTAGAGACCTACATGGTCGGTTTTTTAAAATAACCGACCTAATAGCCTCAATGCATATTTCTACAGGTTACTTGTACCACTGTTGGGTCGGTTTTCTTCATATAATCGACCTTGTAGGGTCTGGGTCAGTGTTTTAGGAATAACTGACCTTATAGGATTTGGGAAGCTTAAGAAAGTACTTTCTTGGTCAAAAAGTTTGTCAACCGAAACCCTCTCAGTCGACATATTTCTCAACCGAGTAAATCTATGTTGCTTTAGAGGGTCAGTTTTTTTAGGAATAACCAACCTTATCGGCAATGGGATGAAGCTCATTTTTGGTACTCTCTTGGGTCGGTTTTTGAAATAACCGTCCTTACATGTCTTGTCTAGGGTCAATTTTTTTAGGAAAAACTGACCTTATAAGATCTGGGAAAATTCAGACGATACTTTCTTGGCCGAAAATTTTCTCAACTGAATCCTTTCGGTCGATATATTTCTCGACCGAGACAGTAATAACCGACCTTACAAGACCCTATAGAGCAAATTCTGTACAACCTCTTGGGTCAATGTTTACTCTATAAGGTCAGTTTTCTTTGGTCAAAAAAACCGACCCTATAGAGAAAATTCTTTAGCGACGACCACTTAGGCATCAGTTAAAAAGTGACGCTATAGGCTTAAAAAACTGATGCTATAGACCATTATTTTAGTAGTGAATATTTCTAAAATCAAATAATCTTCTAAAAAATTAACAATCTTTTCAAATAAACAATCTTTTTAAAAGATGAACCAACATTTCAAATGAAACAATCATTGGAAAAACTGATAATGTCTCAAAAAGGTTCCCTACCTTCAAAACCCTATTGAGTGAGACATTTATTCAAAGTTTACGGAGATGTCACTTATCAATGTCGGGTACGTCCACTACCAGGGTCCTGTACTATGACCTAAAATTGTATCACCCATCTCCTATCATGTTCACATTTATATCTCAGATTATGACCTTAAACTAGACCATCCTACTCTCTTCAGGCCAAAATCTATTGTCCTGGAGTATGACCTAAAATTAGACCACAATATATACCTAATTCCAGGATCAATAGGAAAATACTAAGATTAGAGTCCCTCTATTTTTACTACTCATCACTTATAAGGGATAAGAATCCCAGGAGAAATATTGTTATGACCGTGTCTGAGCTTAATTGATAAACTAGGGTTTCATAATTTTGGATGAGTTTTAACCTATCATTAAACAATATTCAGTAACATTTGTCTGACAAAATATTATGCAAAAATAAAAGAAAGTGTAATAGGGTCAATTTGCAATTGACCCAAGAAGCTTAATTTCTCTATATGAGTATTGTAACATGCTAGAATCTTCCATATTTCATAATTCATTTGGGGAGATTTAGGGTTTGGATAGAGAAAGTGGCGAATATGGCGATCTAGGGTTTCCTCTTCCTTGAGTTGATGAAATCAAGTAAGTTTGTCATCTGTAGTTAGATTTTCTTGGTGATTCTTCTCTCACATGTCAAACTTTCACTCCTCCTTTGGTTTGATTCAAAATGATATCATATATCCATCGTTTCTCACTATTTCTCCATAATTCTCCATTTCTAGGGTTTTCGAGTTGAAAGGAAGAAGAAAGTGATGGATTGCTAGGAGTTTGTTTGGATTCTATAGTTTCAATTCTTGAGATACGTTTCTAAGGTGTTTTCACATCTTAATTGAGTATTACTTCCTTTAAACAATTTATTTCTTGAAATTAGATTAAACCCATAATAATCTTCAATTCATTTGTATGAAACTACAAACCCTAATTCTACCTTTTAGTTTAAGCTTATAAAAGATGATCTAGAAATTGATCATTTTCCAGTTGTCATGATATATAGATGATAAAATCATATTAGTAATGGATAAAAATCATCTAAAATATAATTCTTATTGTTATTACAGAAGTTATACAAATATACCAACATCTAGGGTTTTCAACTATGTATGAAATTTTTGTATGACTAAATGAAGAACTTACCTATTTGAATATCCTTATAATAATAAATTATTTTATCTAAAATGTTTTCTATAGATATGTCAAATGTTATCTTAGAATTCATTTGATATTATTAGTTTTTGCTTGATATCTCAGTTAAGAGGGTGAACCCCTATATGAGTGGAAATTCATAAGTTTGCCAATAGACATCATGAAATCCAAAAAAAAGTGATATATTTTAATGTTATAGATTTATTTATTCAAGGTTATTCTTGATGCATGATATTTCAATGGATGGTGTGGAATCCCTACTTATGTTCATTCTAAAATTTGAGTATATGTTTGGTTGTATGTGAACTATTCAAAGTAGTATTTTATCAGTGAAAGTTTATGATGCATTAAATTCTTATGAGAGTCATGTGATATGTGAATAGGAAAATGAAATCCTAAGGATAGGGAATTTAGTGAAATAAGTATTTTCATATCAATGTTTATCAATATGAGAAGTGGTGTCATTGAGCTGTTTAGTTTCAAGTACATATTACATATGATCTAGCTGTTTATAAAGCTAAGATAAGAAATGTTGATGTGGTGATTGAATTGTGAATTTAAAGAGTGAATTAGACATTTAGATGCCTTGAACACTATAGAATCCTTGATTGGAGGCATGTGCTATGGGGAGGAAATGTGCTTCCTGACTAGAGGTACTCTATCTAGATCCAGGTAAGCCAGAGCGCACCATAGGGGTCTGAAGGTTTAGGCTAGTGGGGGATACTCCTTAAATGATTGGTATCCAACAATAACCAGGGATGTCACTGGTACCTAAGTTTTCTATTCAGTGGACATCTACAGTAGGTCCACTGATATAGAGTTGTGTCGATCAATGGAGATCTTCAGTACGTTCACTGGAGCACAACAAGCTTGAGGGCTTTGACTCCTCACTCGAGTACCCAGGTTGAGAGGAGGAATTAATAATCCAGATGCTCCCATTATCCGCCAAGAGACAGATGTGGTAAGGCCCACTGTAGATGGGGTCTTACTTGAGATATAGACTTAGGAACCAGAGCATGCTTCTAAGCCTTATACTGTGAGATCGTAGCTTGTTGTGATGCTTTCACATGTCATAGTACACTTAATGTGAGTTTATGGAATAATAAGATGAATGAGAGATTAATCAAGTGTTTACAGTTATTCATTTATTCTCATAGTTATCTTGAATAACTTGCCAATTATATGTTTGTGAATGATTATTTCTTTTATAGCTTGTTACTATTCTACTTTAAATTCTATTTCTCAATAATATTTTTTTGACCATTAAAGTTCCTTAAATTGTTTCTATGATTACCCATTCACTGTCTGAGTAGGATCACCCCTCTACTCACAAATGTTTAGGGAAACCATGTGGATTTGGAGAATGTCAATGCTAGAGTAGATCTATCATGGAAGTTAAGTATCAAGTTAGTTAAGTTCAGTCAGTACATGTCACCATAGGTACTTCTATAGAAGTGAGAGAGTTGTAAACGATGATGTGTAACTTTGTTTTACTAACAATAGAGTATGTATTGGATTATTATTTCAGGCATACATGGAAGTGAGAGAAACATAATGAATGTTTAGGTATATATCTTTATTGTTGAAATCAGATTAGAATAATCAAGTTTTGAATTCCCTTCTATAGTTAGTTTATGTGATTGGATGTGAGAAAACAAAGAGTTTGAAATTGGAAATGAAAAAAAGTTAAGGGTGTTGTTTTATTATGTTTAGTCCTTAACTTATACCCTAATATCATGATTAGTGGTTATCGTGAGATGTGGGTGTAACAAACTCCTTGAACTTGGTAAAAACTAGGGTGTCATGGATGTTGCTAAGGGTTTCAGTTTGGGAACATCGCTAGATGATGAGGTCCTAGAGGGAAAAAGCAATTGACTAAGGGAAGTCATTAGCCCAACAAGGTACACCTCAATCATAATCAACCACTCGACCCTCACCTTTCTATTCTCTTTTGAATAATTCTCTTGGGACACATACCAAAGGAACATCAAATCCACCATCTTTATTTTTTCCCTTCCATGCCATTGACAAGTACATCTTATGTCAAAAGTTGAATAAACTCATGTATCTGCCTAGGATAGGGGTAGGTTATATTATCTAAAATTGATTATAAAAAAGAGACTATCTCAGGTGTCTTTTTATCATGAGGAGTTAGCAAGAAACCCAAGAACACTCTTTTGTTCCAGTCTTCCTAGATAAAAGGGGGAAGTACTTTTAACTTATTGTATGATATGATGTGTGTGGATGGATCTATACCTAAATACAAAACCTCCTCTCATACAATATTGTACCCAACTTTTGGATGTTGCTAATGTGAAATCCAAGACTTCATGGTGTTGGTTTTTTGGATAAGTCACACTCATATTTCATATTTTGATTATGCAAATACTTCCCAAATTATATTACTAAGATGTGTATTAAGTATTTCTAGTGATCAAGGAACTAATTCAAGATCCAAATACAAATACCTTGCAAATATATATATATATATTTGTATACTTACAAATCAAGTTGTACCATGTATTTATGTATTCTTGTGCTTTTTGTACAACTTGATAGACATGACGTAAGGACAAGTGATGATCTTCCGAAACCTACCCAGAAACATATCCCACCTCAGAGAAAGACCTTGGGTTGATATGTTTCAAATAAATCTTGAATAGGACCTCACATACTTTGCATATTCTTGTATAAAGTCCTTCTCAGTCAAACTTATTGTCGATTGGATACACCTTCCATCAAAATTTTTCTCGACCAAAAAAGTGCCTATGGGACATATTTTGATCTTTGACCAAGATATAACCATTGGAGATTTTTTACACTCAGATAATTTCTGGTCAAAATAAATTTTGACTGAGGCAGTTCCCAGTCACAATAAATCTTCACTGAGGAGTGTTCTAGACTAAAATTTAATTAGCAATCAAACTAGTCATTGCACCTTAATTAACTTCATCCAAATAGATAGTTTGACCATACAAAAAACTCTAGACACTCCCTAAGATGTCATATCCCCTTGTAAACCATTCCTATAAATAGTAGTGGTCTTAGGACACTTAAAGGAGATCCATTGAGCAACAATTGCATATACATACACTTGAGCTTAATGGCGATCTTTCTCAAAGTGTTCTCTCCACCCAATATGACTTTTCCTAAACTTTTTGGATGAAGACAATCATATGTCCATAGTTCTTACTTGTACATCATGTGAAAAGAGCATTGTAATATCCTTGTTCCTCTCTTGTTCTTGTACAATGGTGAACCACTGCTTCTCACTACTTCAAGGAAGAAGGCTGTAGTGAAGTGTTCTTGGTGCTACTTCAAGGTTGAAGGCTACAATCAAGGTGGTGGAGTTAAAATGCAATCCTCTCCAAGTGGGTTACCTTCTGCGACCCGTTAAAGAAGTTGGATTCTCCTTGAGATGGAAAGGAGGGTTAGTATTACACCACAAAAGATACATATAAAATCTTTTGTATTTTGTATTGGTATCTAAAAGGAACATAATACATGTTTGCAAATCCTGGTTGGTGATAACCACGTAGTGGACTTGCGTCTTAGATGGAACTACTCTAAATCTTTATATTCTCTTGTGGTTGCCTCTTTTACTTTATATTTATGTTGCACTTTGAGTTGAATTATTAATTTGATTATAATTATCATAAATATCTATTCACCATCCTTCTAGATCTTTCATTTTATATCATAGAAGGTCTTCATGGAGTCATCACATGTCTTGAATAATGGGGGAGGGTATACTTGGGAACCTCAACATGGAAGGAGCATATGAGAATAGGCCATCGGTGTATGATGGGTCTAACGATACCTACTGGAAGAGGAGAATGCCATTCTATTTTCAAGGATTAAGCTTCTATCTCTAGAAAATGATTTCTAGATCCTATACACTTCCAACTATCAAGATGAAGCAATGGGATGCAACAACGGTAGAATAAGAGACATTAAATGTAAGGGTTGTAAGCATACTTTATTGTTCTTTATCTCCAAGTGAATTTAACCATATAGATACTTGTGAGACAACTTATGAAATATGGAATAAACTATCTATAACACAAGTAAAGAACACTAAAATTGAAATGTTAAAACATAAATTTGAATTATTTTGTATGAAACTTGATGAAAGCATTATAGATTTTTTTGTTATATTTTCTAACATTGTGAATAGCCTAAGTGCATTGGGGAAGAACTTAAGCAAGTGCCCCCAAGATACAAGACAAAAGTTACTGCATCGAGAAGAAAATAATCTTACAACACTAAAGATGGAGCAACTCGTTGGAAACCTGGAGACGCATGAACTCTCAAAGAAGAAGAAAAAAGTGGAAGAAAAATGACAAATGAGAGAAGGGAGGATATTTCTTTCAAAGTCGTAA
This sequence comes from Alisma plantago-aquatica, assembly GCA_963693085.1. Classification (NCBI taxonomy): domain Eukaryota; kingdom Viridiplantae; phylum Streptophyta; class Magnoliopsida; order Alismatales; family Alismataceae; genus Alisma; species Alisma plantago-aquatica. Next base: position 1,227,011,799 of record OY856411.1, read on the forward strand.
CCAGATCGTCATCAAGAAAAATCATTCAAGAAAGCAGTGACTCAAGTGATGTTGATAAAAAAAAGTGTCATGATTGTGAATGGTAAGAAATACAAGACAGTTTATTCTAACAAAATTCATAGTTATTTGTCCTCTTCTTTCAGGTTCTTAGAATGTGGAAAGAAGGGTCACTTGAAAAATGAGTTCCCAAATATTAAGAATAAGTCCTCATGCAAAAAGAAAGACAAGAGAGAAGAATCCTACAAAACTGCTTGGGATAAATCAAGTGATACTAATGGAAGTAGTGACAAGGAGGAGATAGAATGCTTTATGAGGTAGAGATTTTTTAATTATCAAAGGAAGAATTAGTTAATGTCTTAAAGAAATCCATGCTAAATATCTTGACTACAAGAAACAAAAGAAGAATTTTTCTAAAATTATTGATGAACTCTATATTAATTTGGATAATGTATGTTCTGAGAATGATACACTAAAGTATTCAAATAATGCTTTAAAAGAATATTTTGAGAGTTACAAGACCAAAATGCTTTCTCTTGAAAATAATAGTAGTCTTCTCTCTCAAGAAAAGGTTGACTTGCTTGCTAAACTAAATGATTATCAAACTCAACTTGTTTTGTGCAATCATGTAGATTATGATGCTTTGGTAAAGGATAAAGATTCTTTACTATCTATCTTGCTCTGTTGTACTTAGATCTAAATAAGAATATTTTTGAAAATGTTGATTTGCAAAAACAAATTTCTAGATTAATGTAAGGGAGCATAAATCTTGATAACATCTTAGTTAGTACTAAAAACAACTAGGAAGAAGAGGTTTAGGGTATGTACCAAAGAATCATCCCTTACATATGCCTAGAACCAAAAAGACTAATGTTCCAAAGACTAGAACTATATATGTGCCTAAAATTGATGTCATAGAAAAGAGAATTGAAATATCTTTTATCTCATGCCATTATTGTCAACATTTTTGTCATTATTCATATTCATGTGATTATCAAAAGAAAGGAACCCTTAACATGATTTGGGTTCCAAAACCCCTAACATAGAAAATAAAGGGGAATTTGTTGAGAGCTGACATGTGCAATAAATATATTTTTGTCGTATCTCAACCTAATTTAGAGGCTAACTTGCTTATCTTTGATATAGATATTCATTTGCTTATTTTTACTGCAAGAAATGGTTCATTTTTCAAACATAAATTCTGAATCATTTTAACTCATTGCTATTGACATATTTTCACAAATTCTTTGTCTTATAAAATGCAAGTTTCATACATGATATCTGTGTTATACAAAACTGATCTTATTTTCTATAAATGTTTCTTATCAAGTTCAAGTTTGTGTATGAAAAGAAAAGTTGTTTTACTCTTATGAAAACTTGGATTTAACTTTCAATTCTTAAATTAAATCTTGACAACACCCTACATATCATGGTTTCTACATTTGGCATAAAGTTTTTATCATGAAAGTTTGGGATCCTAAATGTCTATCCTTTAGTAAATATTTTTATTTGATCTCTAATTACTTGGTATGAGATTAAGGGGGATCTAAAAGTCATTTCGTATAACTTCCATATCTTTTTGCTCTTAATTGAGTCTCTATATCAATATGGGCTTAACATCCCTTATATTTGGTATTGAGATACTTTCATTTTTCTTATTTTTGCTCTTAATGGGTTCTCTATATAAATATGGGCTTAATAACCTTTATATTTAACCTATAGACATTTTTTTTGACCTCATACTTGTTCTTAATGGATTCTCAAATCATTTATGGGCATAACTTCCCTTAAAAATGATTGAGAAATCAATTTCAGTTTTATCTTTTGATTTTCATGGCTTCTCTACATCATGGTGGACTTAACATTCCTGACCATTGGTTTAGAGTATCTTTTCGATATTTGCACTTTATGGGTTCTTTTTTTTCATGAAGGACTTGACATTCCTTTCACTGGAAATTAGAAAACCTTTCAATGTTCCTTGATCATAGGGCTTTGTGAGTATGCCTCAATGCTATCTTTTTGGATTTCCCATCTATTGCCATTGTTTTTAATGTAATACATTGAATGTAAGTTTTTCCCTCTCCAAAATGACTGCCTTGTTGAGGGGGGGGGGGCTTTCTACTTGAGGGGGAGCATTGGTAAGTATTGACCCTTTTTGACTCTGACAATAGGGGGAGAATACCCATGGCATAAATCGGCTATCAACAAAGAAATTTAAAGTCATGAAGTTTTAAATTTTCTACATTCAATTTATCTTATGGAAATGTTTGTCATCATAAAAAAGGGAGAGATTGTTGCCATCTAGGATATGCCACGATCATATTTCATATTTCGATGATGCAAATATTTCCCAAGTTATGTTACTAACATGTGTATTAAGTATTTCAAGTGATCAAGGAACTAAGTCAAAATCCAACTACAAATATGATGCAAATATATGTATTTAGATAATTGCAAATCAAGTTGTACCATGTATTTATGCATTCTTACGATTTTTGTACAACTTCATAAACATGATGTAAGGACAGATCACGACTGATGAATCCAAATTCATCATGATTTTCAGTCGCCATTCTAGGCCCAATTTGACTAAATACATTCTATTTCATCTCCTTAAATCTTACAATGTGCAATTTTTCTTGGTTGATCAGATTATCAAGTTATTAACTAGTTTTATATGTATTTCATGCAGATTATGCTGGTCACGATGAGGGTGACCCTTTAGCTGGGGCCCACTTTCACTCAACCCAAGATTTACCTCTACTCAAGATCCTTTCAGCCTTAATTTTGACCAAACGGTCTTGAACAATCGATTTGTACCATTTGGTTTCATCAATTCAGTTTCGACCTATCCGTCTTAGCCCTTCATCCACATGGTCTCAGACCGCAAACCTTTCTGCACCATCAGATTATGGATCTACGATCCTCATTCACTCGATCCTAGCAATTTTCTTCATTTTGTCTCTCGACCATGTGATTTTAGGCTAATGGTTTCGATCATGATCTTCCCTACTAGTATAATTCCATACGATCTCCCCTCCCTTAGTATCAAGACCGTAAGGGCATCCGCCTTCTCAAGACCGTATGGACGACCGCCTAACCAGGATCGTGAAGACCAGGCTTCCAGGACCAGCACCAGGGTCGACCTCCTCACAGCAGCGATGCTGCTCCAGCGCTACCTCCATCTCCGAGGCTACACCTGCTCTTCCCTCTGCCTAGACCTGCAATCACTGCCATCACAACCAACACAACGGAGTCCTGCTTACCTCTACCTCCCTCTTCTTCTTCCTTCTACCACCTCTGCAAACCCAAGGCCTCCGTCGCCCAGGACACAAAACATCCCTACTGTCGTCATTGTTGCCTCCTCCATGAACGACTGTGGTGCCCATAACACCTATATGCCACTATCGTGCACCCTCTGCTCTTCAAGATCTATCAGCGACAAATGGTCTTCAAGACCGATCAGCAGCAAACTGCTCGGTCCTCATGACCACTGGGTCGAAGACCATTTGGATGCAGATGCGAGGACCGTGAGGAAGCTGAAGACCATTTGGACACGAGACCGATGGGCAGCAGGATACTCAAGACCGTTTGGCGCACAAGAATTGTGTGAATGCAAGACTGATCAGAGATCAAAACTGTTTGGATGATTATCGGTCTCTGAGACCGTATGGACGAGATCCGCGACCGCTAGGGCAGCAAGCCAAGACTATTTGGATGGAGATCGTTTGGCGCACAAACTGTGAGATGAAGACCGGTTGCACAGTAGACTGTTAGGCTGGGTTTATGAAGACCGTTTGGAAGATACTAATCAAGACCGTTTGGGCGAGAATGTCCAAACCATTAAGAACTAAAACGGGTCCTCCAAAATGGTTTAAATTGGAGTCACACCAAAAATAGGAGGACCTCAACTAGTGCCTATAAATAGGACCAATAGGGTCCTCATTTGGGGCATCAGACCTAGGACGCTGACAGGCTTCCTGAGCACATGTTTGACCCCGACCATCCATGCCATTGCCACTTCACCTACTGCTCTTGAACCGAGCAAGGAGGTCAAGACAAGAAAGAAGGTGGAGAATAAGATCTACCTGGTCTACCTTGGTGGTTCTTCTTCCTCATCCAGATCTGCTCTGACATGACGTAGAAGACTGCATCATCTTCACTGAGCTGTGAATACCTTCTGCATCATGCTCATGGTGGAACCTTCCCTCTCCCTTGTTCTTCTTGTCTCTCGCATCATGAGTGAGTAGTTCCTTTTTGCTGGGGTTCGGGGAATAGCCCCACTGCCCATGCAATCATGTTCTCTTGTTAAACATTCCATTGCAATGTATATACCTTTTCATTTCGTTGTTAATCGTTAACATTTGTTGGTTGATTATCTGCTTGCTTCTATCTTATTCTTCCCTATGTTGTGAGAACTTCAATATGTAGGGTAGGATGGTTATTAATGAGGTTGACTCCCAAACTAGAAATAGAATGGGATTCCTTGAGGTAGTAAGTGTATGATCCGTGAGGGGATGATCCATCTATCCCATGGTGACGCTTATGTGGACTAAACATCCCATAGGGAGGTCATTGTTAATCATCAATGTTTGCTTGTAGATTAATTGCCTATTTGTTTATCGATTAGCACGGTTGACTCTCTGACTAGAAATAGAAAGGGATTCCTTGAGGTTGTAAGTGTATGATCTGTGAGGGGACGAGACATCTAGCCCACGATGATGCTTCTATGTACCTAAATATCCCTCAGGGAGGGCCACAACTTCATTTGGAAATATGTATCTTCAAAACTGTAAGTGCATGATCCGAATTGCAACGAGACATCGTATGCCTAAGGTGATGCTTACATGAACCTAAACATTCCTCAGGGAGGGTTCACAGTAGTTCTATTTGGATAGTTAGTTCTTGCCTGGATGTTTGATGTTTGGATGTGTTTTCATGTGTAGTGGTGGTGAAACCCAGGACCATCCCAGTGATTCCATATCATTAATCAAGATCAACTTTAATTTTGCTCTTTACTTTCCTGCACTTTGTTTAATTAACGTCAAATCAACCTATTGTTTTAAATATTGGCCTTGGTTGAACTAGACTAGACTAGCAATGATTCTTAAAAATGTTGTCCATTGGGATTCAATCCTTAACTATACTGCGATAAGACTCGTCCGATTGTAGGTGGTATTATTGCACAAGGTTTTAGTATAAACTCTAGTATTTCAACCCTGAGTGAATTTTTAGTGCGATAATAAACCACGTCAAATTTTGGCGCCGTTGTTGGGGACAACGAAATCAGTTAGTCAAATCTAGTTCTTTTGAGGCTAATCTAGGATTTTGCCTTTTCTTTTGAAACAATTGATCATCTACTTGAATTCGGTTCTACTCTGTCAATCTCACTTCTGAAAAATCTTTCCATCTGAGGTACAACAAAGACTAGTGCATGCACAGCCCAAACAGTCCCGATCTCACTGCTAGCTTTGATCCTGAGATAGATAGAACTTTTCATCATCAGAATAGAGAGAACCAAGCAAGGATGGATCAAGAGGAGGAAACATCCTGAAGGGTAACTCAAGCCCTTGCTGCACAAAGAGATAGGCTTATGCAAGAAGCCAGAGCTGCAGTTGAAATAGAAATCCAAGAAGCTCAAGCTGCAGCACAAGCAGCGGAATTGCAAAAAGACCTTAGGGAGCTCTCAATCCCTAAAGCTGTTGATGTTCATCACCCAGTGCAACCTCCTCCCATCAACACTCCCAACATTGAGATAAGGGCACATTGGATCACCTTGCTTCAAAATAGCCCATTCTATGGTAAGTAAGGAGAAGATAGTCAGGAACATCTTCTGATGTTTATCCATCTATGTGCTATGACAAAGCAGAATGAAGTATCAGATGATGCCATATGACTCCGTCTCTTCAAGTATTCTTTGTTGATAGAGCTATAAGTTGGTACAATTCCTTGCAATGCGAACCCTTCGCCACTTGGGAGAAACTTCAAAATGTTTAGTCTGGAAAAGTTCTATCCTCCTTCTCTCACCTATAAAATTAGGGGTCAAATAACAATGTTCACTCAGGTCCCTAGAGAATCCCTTACTGAAGCATGGGAAAAATACAAAGAGCTTCCGTGCAAGTGTCCACGCCATGGCATTCCTAAGAATCAACTCATCAAGATCTTCTATATGGGTGTGGAAGACGATATCAAGAGGTTCTTAGACTCCTCATATGGAGGAAACTTTATGTGTCAGAGTTAAGACAGCGCATGGAAGTTTGTCACCCTTGGAGCTAAAAATCAAGCTAATTGGGGTAGATATGTAAGCAAAGGAGTGTTGAAGGTAGCTATGGCTGAAGCTATTCCTGAGTACAAGTCTATCGCTGAGACACTTAAACTCTTAGTTTTCAAGCAAGACCATATTGAATCATCTCTTGCTGCATTTGGAAGAGGACGTTCACCCCCTCAACAACAAGAATACATCAAGTCAACTTCACTGTTCTGTGAAGCATGCAAAGGTACTGATCATTCTGCGCTAGCCTACAATGTTCTCTATGATGTTGTTCTAAGCAACGTTTATGGCCAAGGAGATAATGGTCAAACGAAAAGTCTTAATGATGTCAACACCATCCCTGGTCAAGTATATTACAATCCAAACCAGAATAGGAACCATACTGGTTTTCAATACGAAAACCCTTTATGAGTAGAAAACTCATGAAAAATTGGCTCAAATAATCAGCAATGAGCCCACCAGGATTCCAATAAAACCAACAACAAAATTTCAGGAATCAAGGAAACTTTAGGGTAACTTTTAGAATAGGAACTACAACAATTATCAGACTAATTCTCAGTTCCAGAATCCAAACCAAGTCCCTTATCAATAACAAGGACATCAAGCCAGTCCCATCTCTCCTGATGATAAGTTTTCATCCATTGAGAAGATGTTACAATCACAGCAGACTATGATAGTTAACCAGCAAGCCCATTAGAAGGATATTGAATCTCAACTAGCCCAACTTGTAGCTAGCATGAAGCCACCTACTAGAGCCTTTGCTGGCCAACCAGAGAACAATCCTAAGCACCCAGAGCAAGTGAAGGTTGTCACCACTAGGTCCGGAATAGATTATTCTAATCCTCATGACGAGACACCTATGGTTATTACTGACGAGGGTGACTCTTTGGTTGTCTAAGACTCTACAACATTTGGGTCTCAACCAAAAAGGGTAGTAACTACTGATAAAATGGACAACGTGAGTTCTGAAGAACCTACCGTTAAAGAATCTGACGAAACACCTAAGTCGGACGTGCCAGTGTACAAGCCTCGTATACCTTTCCCAGCTCATTTGAGGCAGACAAAGCTTGACACTTGATTCAACAAGTTCAAAGAATCCATGAAGAAACTCCATGTTGATATACCCTTTCTTGATGCGTTGACTGAAATACGATCATGGACAAAGTACTTAAAGTCTCTCCTCACCAGGAAGTATATAACTGAAGAATATGAGATAGTCAAGTTAGCAATGACCACATCTGACATTATTCAGAGCAAGATGCCAAAGAAGTAGAAAGATCCAGGATCCTTTGGAATTTCATGCCATATTGGAGATTCTTCATGTAAGAAAGGATTGACAGATCTTGGTGCTAGCATCTCTATCATGCCACTTAGCCTTTGTAAAAGGCTAGGGTTTTCTGAACTACTCTCGAGTGGCATGACCATACAACTTGCAAATAACACTATGACTCTTCCCTTGGGAATCATTTAAGATGTACCTGTCAAGGTAGGCAAAGATTCCTATGTTCCATGTGACTTTGTCATTATGGACATAATAGAAGACGCCAAATACCCTCTCATATTTAGTCGTCCGTTCCTTGCCACTGTGAGAGCTCCAATTGATGTTGAAGTAGGAACCTTGCTACTCAGACAAGGCAAAGAAACCCTTGAGTTCAAAGTTTTTGAAAGTATGTGAAGACCAAGCATGCAAGAAGAAGTCTACTTGATTGAGTGCATAGAGCATATGTCACTCCTCATGCAAGAGGATTATGAACAATAAGTTCCCTTAGAAGTGGCTCTGACTAATCCAAATGCAGAAAGTTTAGTTGATGAACGAATGAAAATTTTTGTTCATCACCTCGACACTGCTGAAGATCCTAAATCCAAATTTGAGCAGCTCAGGGCTGTAAATGTTACTGAAGAACTGAACGAGAAACCAGAAGACCCTGAAATGAAACCCCTACCCGAGGGATTGAAGTACATTTTTCTGGATGATCTCAAGGTTTGCCCAGTCATCATAAATTTTGATCTAATGGCAGAACAAGAAGATAAACTCCTGACAGAATTAAAGGAAAGAAGAAAAGCCATTGGATACAAGATGAGTGATCTCACCGGGGTAAGTCAGGTGCTTTACATGCACAAAATCCCCATGATGGAAGATTACAAGCCAACCATTGAACATCAAAGAAAGCTAAATCCAAACATGAAGGAAGTTGTCTGTCAAGAAGTCATTAAACTACTCACTATTGAAATCATTTATCCAATATCTGACTCGCCATGGGTGAGTCTCGTACATGTTGTCCCAAAGAAAGGTGGAACTACTATGATACAGAATGAAGGCAATGAACTCCTCCCTACTCGAACAATCACTGGGTGGAGGATGTGTATTGATTACAGGAAGTTGAATAAGGCAACCCGAAAGGATCATTTCCCGATGCCTTTTCTTTATCAAGTCTTAGAAAGGCTAGCCCTCCAAGAATATTTTTGTTACCTTGATGGTTACTATGGATTCTATCAAATACCTATACATCTAGATGACCAAGAGAAAACAACTTTTACTTGCCTGTTTGGAACATATGCCTTTAGAAGGATGTTGTTCGGTCTTTGCAATGTGCCTGTAACTTTCCAATGTTGCATGGCGTCCATATTCACTGGTCTCACTAAAACTATCATGGAGGTTTTCATGGATGATTTTTATGTATACAAAGATTCATACGACTCATGCTTGAAGCACCTCTCCCTTGTCCTTAAATGGTGTGAAGAAGCACATCTTGTGTTGAACTGGGAGAAGTGTCACTTTATGGTAAAGGAAGGCATTGTTCTTGGCCATAGAGTCAGCAGTAGAGGGACTGAAGTAGATAGAGTGAAAATCAAAGTGATTTCTAAACTAAATATTCCAACAAATGTAAGAGAGGTTCGTGCATTCCTTGTTCATGCTAGTTTTTACAGACAATTCATAAAGGACTTCTCCAAGATAACCAAGCCGATGGCTAATTTGATGCTAAAGGATGTTGACTTCCATTTTGACGAAGAATGTGTCAAAAGTTTCAACAACCTGAAGCATGCTCTCACAACAACACCCATCATCAGAGCTCCTGATTGGAATCACCCATTTGAAATTATGTGTGATTCCAGTAATTACGTTGTGGGTGTTGTTTTAGGCCAATGTATAGAGAAGAAACATTATGTAATCTACTATGCATCTAAGACCCTCGATGGAGCTCATAGGAACTACGTGACTACTGAAAAGGAACTCCTTATAGTCATGTATGCCTTTGACAAGTTTAGATCCTATCTCATTGGTTCAAATGTCATTGTCTATACGGATCATGCTGCTATCTATTACCTCCTGGCGAAGAAAGATGCTAAGCCCAGGTTGATTAGATGGATTCTCCTCTTACAAGAATTTGATATGGAAATAAGAGATAAGAAAGGTATAGAGAATGATGTGGCAGACCATCTCAGTTGTATTCACACTCTAGAAACTGAGAAGATCACGATCAACGATTCCCTTCCGGATGACCAGCCTATGAAAGTCTTAGAAGTTTCCCCATGGTACTCAGACTATGTGAACTACCTTGTTGCTGGTGTCATCCACCCTGAATGCATCGGGAATGCACTAAAGAAATTGGTGCACAATGTGAAATAGTATCACTGGGATGAGCCATACCTGTTCAAGCTCTATTTTGATGGTCTCTACTGATGTTGTATCACTGAGGAGGAAGCCCAACTCATTTTAGAGCAATGTCTCTCAGGCCCAGTTGGAGGCCATATGAGTTCTAAGAAAACTACCTTGAAAGTTTTGTAATGTGGTTTCTTTTGGCCGACCATATCCAAAGATTCCTACAACTTTGTTCTATCATGTGACAAATGTCAGGGAACGGGTAACATTGCGAAAAGAGATGAGATGCCACTTAAACTATGGAAAGAAGTCGAGATTTTTGATGTTTTGGGTGTGCACTACAAGGGTCCATTCCCACCTTCACATGGATTTTCCTACATGCTAGTCGCAGTGGATTACATCTCAAAATGGGTAGAGGCCATACCAACTATAACTAGCAATGCCAAACCAGTTATCAAGATGTTCACAGATATTATTTTTCCCCGTTTGGGAGTCCCACGCACTGTGATATCCGACGGAGGTTCTCATTTTCTAGAAAGAAGCTTTGAAGTGTTATTGAGGAAATATGTTGTAACACACAAGGTAGCCTCACCCTACCATCCCCATACAAGTGGGTAGGTAGAGGTCTCTAACCGTCAACTCAAGGCTATCTTGGAAAAGACAGTAGGTTGCAACTGAAAATATTGGTCAGTAAAAATCAATTACGCCTTATGGGCCTACCACACCGCTTTTAAGTCTCCTCTCAAAACTACACCATTTCATTTAATCTATGGAAAGACATGCCACCTTCCTGTAGAACTTGAACATAAAGCATGGTGGGCAATCAAAGAAGTAAATTTTGACATGAAGAAAGTAGGTGAAGCCAGGATTCTGCAACTTCAAGAGGTGGAAGAACTCCATATGACAGCTTATGAGAATGCACGAATCTACAAAGAACGCACAAAACTTTGGCACGATGGTCATCTCAAAAGAAAGGACATTCAAGTGGGACACCAAGTTCTACTATTCAACTCAAGAATGATGCTATTCCTAGGGAAACTCCATTCTTGCTGGTCTGGACCTTACATTGTCAACAGCATCTACCCACATGGTGCTTTCGTTTTATGGAGTGAACACTTAGGAGAATTTGTGGCTAATGGCCAATGCTTGAAGAGATAATTCACCTCAGCTGACATAGGCACTGAAGCAATGATGGATCTTACCAATCCAATGTATCCACCAGAAAATTGAAGGACTCACGTCGAGCCATCGACGTAAAACAAAGGCACTTGTCGGGAGGCAACCCGATCTATATAACTTCATTTCTAATTTTAGTTTTGATTTAGAAATTTTCCTTAATTTTTTTAAAATTGTAGACAATTTTTCACTAAATAAAAAATAGCATTGTGAGATGCTAACTTGAGTTCTGATTGATCCTCATTTTGAAATTTTCAGATGGAGGATACAAGATGATTGGAACGCAACCACATCTGGTGGTCCAACCGGCATGAATTTTCCCCTCCATCACAGATTTAGAGTTTTCTCGGGACGAGAAAATTTCTAAGTTAGAGTGGAGGGTGTGTGGTACGTATTTCACTTTCCACCCACACCCATCCATTTCAGACTTAAGATTTCATCGTTGCAATTTTGATTAAAATTTTAAAAAAAAATTATGTTTTCAAAGATATTGAACAAAAACTTGATAAAGTTTTGACACTTTTTGTTTCAATAATAGCCATTACCTAGCTAGCTAGTTTTTCTCTCCATGCTTTTCTTTGCATCATTATACCCTCCTTATTCGAAGCAGATCCTCAAAAGGGCCATTTTCTGAAAACGAGCCTATTGATTGAAATCATCTTGTGAAGCTTATGAATCCTAACATCATGATCCTTCTACAAAAATGGCAAGTGTCCATCGAAATGATGGAGATCAAACACATTATGCTTCCTAACTGACAAGTGGAATAATAACATGGAATCTCCACTGGATCCTCATCAAGTTATTATTTGAGTAGAGTATGATAAAGAGAACCACCTGATGCATTAAATTGTAAATCAAGTTGCATTCTGATCGGAACTCTCTTCTACACTTCTTCTATCATATTTGTACCCCTCCATCCATCTAAAAGAAATAAAAATAGCCAAAATAGTGCCAAACCCTAAGTTTGGGGTGGCACACCACCTCCCTCTATATCTGCTTCTTCCATACCCCTCGCAAATTAATAGGGGCGTACCACTAAGAAAAGTTGCCAATGTGCACACAAAAAGGAAATGCAATCTCAAGTCGAATAGAGGAGAGATTCACACACAAAAATGCAATCAATGAAATTGCAATCGTAAAATAAAAATCTCAAGTCAAATAGAGGAGAGATTTATTTATTCCTTCCATACCACTGTTCACTCCCTTTTCCACCTAAAGGCACAATGAATGCCTCCACCATCCTGAAATACACCAGTGTCAGATCAGATGCACACTTGTTATTCTTTGGGTATCTCTAGACTTTTACAATACTCTTAGAACTGCTTGTTGTTGGAAAAAGTGAGGAGGAAGTGATGTTGGAAAACAAACTCAGGAATGAAGATATTGTAAGATGTGTTCAGTAGACTCAGGAAGTTGAGATACTTAGTCATACTACACTGAAAGGAAACAAATCGTGATGTGAAGATGAGGCAATCACACGAATTAAATTCATTAATATGGTGACTGTTTTAGATTTTGTTTTATTCAAGGACGAGCAACGTTTAAGTTCGGGGTATTCTGATGAATCCAAATTCGTCATGATTTTTAGTCGCCATTCTGGGCCCAATTCGACTAAATAGATTTGATTTTTTTTTAATTAAGCCAGAGGGTTCTCTATTCATCCCATCCCTCTCTTTTGGGTGAAAATCATCAAAAAAATACAACTCCTACTTATATGTATGTGGGTTTGTTCCCCCGAAAAAACCAAATAAAATAATTCATCACAACCCAGACAAAGAAACAATTAAAAAATCATCCATGATCAATCAAGCATCGATCCTCTTTAGGTGCACATAAGGAATGCATCTTTTCTCCAAAGTAGCCATGCCTCATATTATTTTTGGTATCATACTTCTATCTGTGATAACTGTCATCTCTGAAGATATTTTCCCCCATCTCCCAATCTCTCTGGGTATAGAGTTAGCAACTTTGTGTACCATTGAGCCAGTAATTCTAGATCTAACCAACTCGATCCTTAGCTCTCTAACAAATGGCTTGGTCCTCCATGGTTCGATAGCATCCTTCCACAGAATATCATAGACTTCCTAGTCATCAATCTCAATACATGAGACTCGTAGCATATGATCACCTACCCGTTTTTGTCCAACAATGCATGCCTGTACATATGCCAGGATGAAGTCCGATGTCTTGAGCCAGGCATGGAACACCATGCATGTCTGCATTATGATTTCATATCAGGCCTGCCGCCCACCTCCTGCATACCCCATCATATCCCTTATTTCTTCCTATAGTCATGTTCATTTTCAAGTTATGCATGTCAGGCTTCATCCACCTTATTGGTTGAATCTCTCTCATCTTCATCTTAGTTTCAGTAATTCCGCCAGCTCTCATTCTATTGTAAATGCTCGATCCATGTTCGACGGAGAAGGATCTATGCTGAATCGTGTTGTTCACAGAAGAGATAATTAGGTTCCATTCAAACTCCCAACCTCACATTTTGTCCCTAAATCTGGATGCACATCGTATCCTCCAAATGTTGTGGGGTATGTTAACTTCTAACCTTCTTGCTATCCAATCTGAGATCCTCGTGGAGTATCCTTTCTCAAAAGTATTAAGAAGGGTTTATATATCATGAGGTGTCTACATCTACGTCAATTGGGAAAATCTGGTCCAGAAGAACATGGCAACCTGTCCATGGAAGAAAAGGTGATCAATATCTTCTACTCTTAGATCATCACAACAGTTACACCTCAATACATGGGGGATGCAACATCTATGTTGAACATTGTCATTCGTAGGTACATCTTTTTTAGTCATCTTCCATATGATAACACTCGCCTTAGGGGCGTCCAGACCCCATATTTTTCCTAGAGCATCCGGTCCTCCCGTTCTCGGTTGCATCAGAATCGTCTTCACTGATTTCATAGTGAAGCGACCCTTCTGGTCAATACCCCACACCATTTCATCATCTACGTTTGTTATCCAAGCACCTGCCTTTTTTATCATCTCCACACCCTGGTCATCAACCACCTGTTTGATCATTTCCCAGTCCCATCCATCTTCTTCATTCGAGAAATCTGTAACCAAGAATCGCTGCCTTCTATCACTAGAAAATATGTCATGGTTAGTGAGTCTCTCATCACACCACAATGAATCCCAAAAAGGACTATTTCCTCTCCCAATCGACCATCTACAAAAAGGAAACATCCTAGGGAACATGTCCCATACCTTCTTCCAGAAAGGGGACGGACAACTACTAATCTTTAAGTGATTAGGATAGTTTCTGGACCTTCCTGTTGCGAGGTTAGCATACTTATCTCTGCAAAAAGATGCCCACAAGGTCTCAGTGTTGAGAATTTCCCAACACGCCTTAGCAACTAAGGCATCGTTGATCATCTTCAAGGAAGTGAGACCAAAACCCCCATCGATCATTGGTGTAGCAACTCTTTCCCATCTGATCCATGCTTTTCTCTAGTGATTCTCCCTATCCGCCCATAGAAAGCTCAAAAACTTGCTCTCTATATGTTGGATGATACATACTGGAATTCCCACCGCCGCTACTGTGTAGACAATAATGGACAATAGCACATGAGCAACTAGTAGCCTCCTTCCTGCAAAAGATAGCAATCTAGATTTCCATACAGCCACTTTATAGTTCACTTTTCTAACAAGAAACTCGTAGTCAGTTAATTTTGCCCTTCCTTTAGAAATTGGTATGCCAAGGTAAGTAAAAGACTGAGTCACCTTCTCCACTCCAAAGGCCTTTGCTATGTCACCTGCCTTTTCTTGATCGGACCCCCCAATCACACAAACAAATTTTTGTCTATTGATCCGCTTACTAGTTGCCTTTTCATATAAATCGAATGTGCATCTAACTATATTGATTGTCACCTGGTCCGCATTGAAGAACATCACAAGATCATCGGCATAGAGAAGCATTGGAGGCGCCACCCCATATCCTCTCATACTAAAATTGGCAATGGACCGATCACTCACCAATCTACTAATCCTTCTACAAAGAAGTTCCTCAAAGTTAATGAACATGAATGGTGATATGGCATTACCCTGCTTTAAGCCTCTTCCAATCTAAAAGAACCCAGCTATATCCCCACCAATAGTAATCATAGCCCATGTGTGTTTAAAGAAACTCATACATAGATCGATCACCTCAGGTAGAAACCCAAAAGCGGCAAGACATTTACGCATCACCAGCTAGTCCACTTTGTCATATGCTCTTGACACATCGAACTTAACCACATCATTAGGTGATTCCTGACCTTGATTGATATCCTGCATCAACTCTCTAGCCAGCCTGACATGATGAGTAATATCATTCCCCTTCAAGAAATCTCCCTGTAGATGGGATATCATCTGGGTCATCAAATAGATTTGATTTCATCTCCTTAAATCTTACAATGTGCAATTTTTTTTGGTTGATCAGATTATCAAGTTATTAACTAATTTTATATGTATTTCATGTAGATTATGCTCATCACGATGAGGGTGAACCTTCATCTGGGGCCACATTCACTCAACCCTAGATTTACCTCTACTCAAGATCCTCTCAGCCTCAATCTTTACCAAACGGTCTTGAACAATTGATCTGTACCATTCAGTTTAATCCATTCAGTTTTGACCTATCGGTCTGAGCCATTCATCCACACGGTCTCAGACTATGAAACTTTCCGCACCATCAGATTATGGATCTACGATCCTCATTCACTCTACCCTAGTAGTTTCCTTCATTTTGTCTCTCGACCATGTGATTTTGGGCTAATAGTTTCGATCATGATCTACCCTATCGGTCTTCTTCCATACGACTCCCCCTCCCTTAGTCTCAAGACCTTAAGGGCATTCACCTTCTCAAGACTGTATGGATGGCCACCTAACCAGGATCGTGAATACTAGGCCATCAGGACCAACACTAGGGTCGACCTCCTCACAACAGAGACACTACTCCAGTGACACCTCCATCTCTGGCGCTACACTTGCTCTTCCCTCCACCTAGACCTGTAGTCCCTGTCATCGCCACCAACGCACCTGAGCCCTGCTTACCTTTGCCTCCATCTACTTTTTCCTTCCGTCACCTCTACAAACCCTAGGCCTCCATCGCCCAGGACACCAAACATCCCTGCTTCCATCATTGCTGCCTCCTCCATGAACGACTGTGGTGCCCACAACACCTATCTGCCACCATCGCGCGTCCTCTACTCTTCAAAATCGATCAGCGACAAATAGTCTTCAAGGCCGATCAACAGCAAACTGCTCGGTCCTTAAGACCACTGGTCTGAAGACTGTTTGGATGCATATGTGAGGACCATCAGGAAGCCAAAGACCATTTGGGAACGAGACTGATGGGTGACAGGATACTCAAGACCATTTGGCATGTAAGGACCATGTGAACGCCAAACCGATCAAAGATCAAAACCATTTGGATGATTATCAGTCTGCGAGACTGTATGGACGAGAGACCCGCGACTGCTAGGGCAGCAAGCCAAGATGATTTGGATGCAGACAGGTTAGCGCGCAAATCGTGAAACGAAGACCGGTTGCACAACAGTCTGTTAGGATGGGTTTATGAAGACCATTTGGAAGATACTAATCAAGACCATTTGGATGAGAATGTCCAAACCATTAAGAACTAAAATGGGTCCTCCAAAACAGTTTAAAGTGGAGTCAAACCAAAAATAGGAGGACCTCAACCGGTGCCTATAAATAGGACCAATAGGGTCCTCATTTGGGGCATCAGACCCAGGACACCGACAGGCTGCCTGAGCACAGGTTTGACCCCGACCATCCACGCCATTGCCACTTCACCTACTACTCCTGAACCGAGCAAGGAGGTCAAGACGAGAAGAAAGGTGGAGAAGAAGATCTGCCCGATCTGCCTTGGTGGTTCTTCTTCCTCATCCAGATCTGCTCTGACATGATGTAGAAGACCGCATCATCTTCATCGAGTTGTGACTACCTTCTGCATTATGCTCATGGTGGAAACTTCCCTCTCACTTGTTCTTCCTGTATCTTGCATCATGAGCAAGTAGTTCCTTTTCGCTGGGGTGCGGGGACTAGCCCCAATTCCCAATGCAAGCATTTTCTCTTGTTAAACATTCCATGGCAATGAATATAACTTTTCATTTCATTATTAATCATTAATGTTTGTAGGTTGATTATCTGCTTGCTTCTATCTTGTTCTTCCCTATGTTGCGAGAACTTATATATGAAGGGTAGGATGTCTATTAGAAATAGAATGGCATTCCTTGAGGTAGAAGTGTATGATCTGTGAGGGGATGAGCCATCTAGCCCACAGAGATGCTTCTGTGGCCTAAACATCCTACAGGGAGGGCCATAACTTCAGTTGGATATCTGTATCTTCATTGTCAATCGTCGATGTTTGCTTGTAGATTAATCGCCTACTTGCTTATCGATTAGCATGGTTGACTCCCTGACTAGAAATAGAAAGGGATTCCTTGAGGTTATAAGTGTATGATCCGTGAGGGGACGAGCCATCTAGCCCACAGTGACGCTTCTGTGTGCCTAAACATCCCTCAAGGAGGACCACGACTTCATTTGAAAAAATGTATCTTCAAAACCATAAGTGCATGATCTGGATGGCGATGAGACATCTGATGTCTAAGTCCCTATTTGGGAATGGATTGGGATTATTGGGATTATGAAATCCGGACTAGGATTAGTCCAGTCATCATCCGGATTGGGATTGGTGTTTCCCACTTGGCCCTATTGGGCAAACCAATCTGGCTTGTCTCGTAACTTTTGTTTTTCAGTCTGCTATATAAAACAAAATACACAAAAGACAGAGCCTAATTCGGACTGGGATTCATAATCCTGATGTTGGCAGGACTGAGATAATCCAGCTTTTGGGATTACGGAATCTCAAAATGGGGATTCTAGCCAAACGCGTAAGTGCAGAACCGGACTAGATCAAGACTGGATTTTCTACTGTGGTGCAGACGTGGCACAGATGTGGCCTAATAAGACAAAACCCAATCCCATCCTGGTCCGTTTCCAAATAGGGGCTAAGGTGATGCTTACGTGAACCTAAACATCCCTCAGGGAGGGTTCACAACAGTTCTATTTGGATAGTTTGTTCTTTCCTATATGTTTGATGTTTGGATGTGTTTGCATGTGTAGTGGTGGTGAAAATCGGGACCATCCCAGTGATTCCATATCATTAATCTAGATCAACTTTAATTCTTCTCTTTACTTTCCTACACTTAGTTTAATTAAACTCAAATCAACCTATCGTTTTAAATATTAGCCTTTCTTGAACTAGACTAGACTAGCAACGATTCTTAAAAATGATGTCCCTTGGGATTTGATCCTTAACTATACTGTGATAAGACCCGTCCGCTTGCGGTTGGTATTATTGCATAAGGTTTTGGTAAAAACTCTGGGATTTCAACCCTGAGTGAATTTGTTAGTGCGATAATAAACTACACCAACAATCTTCTGAAACCTAACCAAAACCCTATCCTACCTCACATAAAGATCTTAGGGTTGATAGGTCTCAAATAATCTTCAATAAGACCTCACATACTTTGCATATAATTGTACAAAGTCCTTCTCAATTGAACTTATTGTCGACCGGATACACCTTCAATCGAATGTTTTCTCAACAGACCGAGTCGTAGGGACATCTTTTGATCTTTGACCAAGATATAGCCATTGGAGATTTTTTGCACTCAACATTTCCAATCGAAAGAAATTTTGAATGAGACAATGCTCGGTCAAAATAAATCTCGACCAAGGAGCGTTCTGGACTAAAATTTAATTAGCAATCAAACTAGCTATTGCACCTTGATTAACTTCATTCAAACAACAAGTTTGGTCATCTAGAACACTCTAAGCACTCCTTAAGATGTCCCATCCACTTGTAAACTATTCCTATAAATAGTAGTGGTCTTAGGACACTAAGAATAAATCCATTGAGCAACAATTTCATATACATACACTTGAGCATACTAGCTATCTTTCTCAAAGTGTTTGGTCCATATACTTCATATTTCCATCAATCTAGACTAAGCCCTAGCATCAACTTGAGTGTTCTCTCCACCCAATACGAATTTGCCTAAACTTTGTGGAAGAAGATCATCAACACTTTTCCATAGTGCTTACTTGTACATCTTGTGAAAAGAGCATTGTAATCTCCTTATTCCTCTATTGTTATTGTACAATGGTGTGTTGTTGCTTCTCACTGCTTCAAAGAAGAAGGTTGTGGTGAAGTGCTCTTTGTGCTACTTCAAGGTTTAAGGCTGCAACCAAGGTCACGGAGGTAGATCGCAATCCTCTCCAATTGGGTTACCTTTTATGGCCCATTAAAGAAGGTGGAGTTCTCCTTCAGCTTAAAAGGAAGGTTAGTCTTGCACCACAAAAGACACCGGTGAATTTTGTGTATTGTGTATCGGTATGAAAAAGGAACATGATACATGTTTGCAAATCTTGGTTGGTGACAACTAGATAGTGAATTGACATCTTAGATAGAACCACTCTATATCTTTGTTTTCTTTTGTGGTTTCCTCTTTCACTTTATATTTCTATTGCACTTTAAGTTGAATTATTAATTTGATTAAAATTATCATAAAGATCAATTCACCCTACCTCTATATCTTTCACATTGAAATATCAAGGAGCAATACTTCACCCTATCTCTCTGACAATTAACCCAAACATCTAGAAGTAGCAATGCATATTGATATTCATATAGAAACACCAAGTGAGATGTCTAAAACTACAAGTAGGGTAATCCTACTAGAGGGGAGAAGAACAAAGAAGACATAGTGATGCCAAAGGACTCTACCTCTCAATAAGTTCCTTCTCAATACACACTGGAGAAATCGAGTAATGTGCTCTTTATGCCTCCACCAAGCTCAGAAACATAGGAGGGTGGCATTATCCTGAGTTCGTCAGACTAGCAACTGCATACGGCGGTTCATCAACACCATTTTTCTCATATAGTGAGTGGGTTTCCCACCAACCTCATCCAAAACTATTTCATTCAAGGACCTACGAAGGTTCACCATTCTTAATTTCTAGGGCAATCCCAATAACTGTGGGAGCAACAAAATCCATGTTGAATCCTCAAGGGGAGATCAAAGGAAAAAAGAAGGAAGAAGTTGCATCTGCAAAAGAAGGTCCTAAGGAGGCTAAGAAAGTTAACAATTTAGTAGAAGTTCAAGCACAACACCTGATTGGATGAGGTCTATTCCCAACTGACATTCTTTTTATCCACCACCCCAATTTGGATACATTCTACATACATGAAGAGGGTGTGGATTCCCACCACCAACATACATGGCATTTTCAATGACTTTCAAACCACTAGTGATCCCAGTGGCAACTACCTGTGAGAAATATTCACATTCTTATCCAGATCTACCTCTGTGGATCCCTTCTTGCTCAAGATATTATAAAAAATCAAATAGCTAAAAGGTAAGAAGGACAATCAGAAGACCTTCAATGACTTTTTCCACTTCTCATATTCAAAATCGCCCAACTACATCATTATGCCCAAGTTCCATGAGTACTCTGGAAAGGGGGACCTGATGGCCCACATCAATGCATACTTCTTGGATATGGTAGAGGTCTAATGCGATGACAAAGTGATAATGCAATGCTTTTCATGGACCTTGACATGCCCTTCTTTAACATGGTACAACAAACAAGACTTGTAAACCATCACCACCTGGACCAATATGGGTGCAAGGTTTGGTGATCAGTACACTGGGAATATAGACCAAGTCCCCACCAAGGAGGACCTAGAGGCATTACAATAGAAGGAAAAAAAAACTTCTCCAAGTTTGTAGGATGATGAAGGGAGGTAGTAGTACAGTTAGAGTTCAAGCCTATAGATAAGGAGGCCCTAGACATGGTGATCAGAGTAGCCAGATCATCTCTCATAACCATGTTATCCTACAAATGTATAATAGCTTCCTAAAACTCATTCAAGTAGGAGTATGAATTGAAAATTATATCAAAAGAGGTGTTAATCAAAACATAGGCCTCTCTTTCCATTTACATTATAACTCTACAATAACTAATCAGTGTCCAAATGGATGAAGGAGAAAACACCAAATACAACAGTGGGAGCAATGTTCATCCTAGCCTGGAATAGAAACAAAAAATAGTTTACCATCGATATGTCACTGGTTTAGGTACAAGAAGCTCAGGAAGCTAATGTCTTTTTACCCCAAAAAAAGCAGGCACAGATAGAACCACCCAACTATTAGACTCAATACATGCTCCATAGTATTCATGGACACCAAACAACTACTATGGTTATGCACCACAACCATTTCTACCAACTATGCAGCAAGTAGCAGTGAACATTCCTCCTTCTCTGGGTAATCCAACGCCTCAAGTGGAGCCAACAACCATGAATTGAAAATAAAAAGAACCTTCCAAGATGAAAAGCAAGCTCACTTTTTTTTTGGATAAGGTAAAATATTGCTATGTCAAAAAACCCATATAGGTAAACCTATATTGTACAGAGGGTGAAACTAACTACAAAAACCCCACTTCTCTTTGGCTACCGGGTCCAAACCTTTATATAGGGTAGGTTTGACCCTACAAATAAGCCCTAGACTATCAGACAACTGATCAAAAAATACAAACTTATTGGTACCAGACCTGCCATGAAGCCTAGTATTCCTTTCCTGCCAAATGCATAAAATTGTAGCTTCCATTCCCAGTGCCCCAAACGCCCGCACATTCTTGCTTCCCTCCATCTTCTACTATATCCACTCCAGCCCAGCCTCAAGCGACTTTTGTGGGCACCACCCCATCCACACTTTAGCGCCAATCTACACAATACATATAAGGAATACAGACACCCGAAGAACAGATGGTCATGTGTTTCATCTGCCTCCTTGCACAACAAGAAAATCGGGGTGACGATCAAGCCCCATGCACACAATCTATCTACTAAAGGAAGCCACTGGAGCACTGCCCTATACAAGCAACAACCCCATTTGGGTATCAGCAGCTTGTTCCAAACAACATCATCCCAAGGAACCGACGGTCCATACATCTTCTGCACCTAAGGTCTGGAAACGGAGCATGCCCAGGAACCATCTAGGTGACACTGGTAGGCATGACAACCAACACCCCATTCCCTAGACATCCTCCTCCACACAACCTAACCATTGGCGTTATCCATAGACCCCAACGAACTGCCATATTTGCACCTCATCCACGCAGACCACACTGACTCCGGCTGCATGATGAATCTATGGATATGCTGAAGAGTAGCAGCCCTCGCCACCACACAAGGATCAACCTCCCCCATCTCCCCTTGCACACGATCTCTTGTAATGGTATCCCACACAATCCCATGAGCCTTCCCCCCCACAGAAAATTACTCACCAGGCATCTAAGTTTTTCAATGATAAACAACGAGATTTCCGCTTGTCTACACCATAATCTAATATTGGCCAATAAGACTGAATTACACAACACCAACCTGCCAGCAAATGAGATAGCCAAACCAGCCCTCATGTCAATCCATGATCTCAACTCATCCACCAGATTTCCATAGTCTTTACCCCTCCCTTTGCCCCTGGATATAGGGATGCCTAGATACTTCGTGGGGAGCCTCCCCCGCGATATGCCTACAACAGCCCTCAACCTTCCCCGTCTGGTATCACAAGAATAAGACAAGAACACTTTGGATTTGATATCACTAATATAGAGCCTTATCATACACCCCACCTCCACAAGGATGTGCCTCACCTGTATGAGGTACTTGCTATGGCCTTCTATGAATATCATCACGTCATCTGCAAACACAAGATGTGAGACTACAAACACGTTCTTGATCTTGAACACCTTAAGTCTCCCTTCACTTTCAACATGATTTACCGCAAAGGATAGAGCTTCCATGATGATCACAAAAATCATGGGTGATAGAGGGTCCCCCTACCTCAACCCATTGGAAGCAGAGAAAAAGCCATGTGGTACTCCATTCACTATAATAGAAAATGAAGTACCTTCCACACACTGAATCAGCAACTTAATCCATCTACTGGAAAATCCTAGTGCCTCCATGATCCTCCACAAAGTGGACCATTCAACATGATCATAAGCCTTCGTGATATCCAGCTTGAAACACGCCTTCTTGGAAGCATTCTTCCCTCTAAACTGATTGAGAAACTCAACAGCCAACAATGCACCATCAGTGATGTCTCTGCCTTGTATGAAGGCCATTTGGTTGGGGGACACAACCTTTGGAAGGATGTTCTTAAGTCTCCTCAACAAAAGTTTGACAAAGATTTAACATAACACTAAACAATAAGCAATAGGTCGGAAGTCTTTCATAGGAGAAGTCAAATTCTTTTTGGGGATCAATCTGATGAAAGAGTGCTTCACTTGTCAAAGCATACTACCTCCCACCATAAACCACCTCACCACCCAGCATAAGTCCTCCTTTATAATATCCCAACAGTTTGAAAGAACTTCCCATTAAATCTGTCGGGGCATAGAGCCTTGGAAGGGCCTATTGAGAAAACTGCCTCCCTAACTTCGTTATCCATCATCGAGCCACACAACTCCATGTTCATCTCCTAGCTCACCTTAACACTGGGCAAGCAACCCTAGTGAATAACATGCTCCCTATTATAGAGGTTCTTAAAGTAGTTAATGGCCTCCTCTGCCACCTCTCTCGGTCCACTCGTAGCAGACCTGTCTTCCTTCATCAGCCCATGGATGCAGTCCTTCATGTGGTTCTTCTTCATTGCATTATGGTAGACCCAAGTATTCCTATCCCCATCCTTTATCCATCACAGCCTACTCCATTGCAATGATACATTTCCTCTGCCTTTTCCAACCTAAGTAATATGTCTGCATTTTCTTCTTCATCCTTTATTATGTTAACATCTAAGGGTTGAATCCTAAGATGTCTCGCAACCTCCTTATAATCTTGTTTGGCTTGACTCACCACATTTGGGAGTTTGACCAGATCAACCGCCCAAATCTTTAGGGCCTTCTTTGTCCTCTTGAGATTTTTTGCCATACAAAATATCAGGTTACCCACCACCTTGTCCTCCCAGGCTTCTTTGACAACATCCCTAAACCTCGGCCAATCCGCCCAGAAATTCAAAAAATGGAATGGTCTATTCTTCTTCACATCCTCCACCAGGGCCACTTTCATCCAAGAGTGGTCACTATTTGGGTGTCCCCCCAAAGACACATGCACCTCCGGAAGACAGTCCAACCAAACTAAATTTACCAAGCCTCTATCGAGCTAGCTTGCAATTCGATGTGTAGGGCTCCTCTTGTCCTGCCACATGGTTAGATCACCATTTATGTTTAATTCAATTAGGCAAGCAGCATCCACCGCATCATTGAATCTGCTAAGAACCAAGTCTGGAATGGGCAGGCCCCCATGCTTCTCCCCTGCCTTCCTCACGTGATTGAAGTCCCCAATCACCAGTTGGGGAACCTGCTGTTGAGTGGTTTCTTTAATAGTCTCCCAACATTCCCTTCGTCTCCTCTTGTTATTATGGCCATATATCCCCGTGATGATACAATGGAAGCCTCCAGTGTTGATGCAACTTGTGACCATAGTCTGATCAGTTGCACTGATGACCTGAACATCCCACACCTCCCTATCCCAACCCAGGGCAATATGCCCCCCTTCCACCTGCTCAAGATTAGACTTCGCCCCCATCCATCAGGGAACATACCCACAAGCTTCTCTCTGTACTCCCTCTTGATCCTGGTCTCCAATAAGAACACCAAGGAAGCCCCCTCATCCGAGATAACCTTCCTCACTCTCCTCTGTCTTCTGGGACTTGACGCCCCCCTCACGTTCCAAGTGAGGACAGACATACTATTGGGTGCTTCACTCTGAACAATATTTCCAGACATCAAGAACCTATTAAAGTTTTCAAATATAAGTGATCCATGAAATCCCTCACCAAAATCTATGATGTCACTGCCTTTTGCAATTTCCATCAGGCTAAAAGGCACAAGATAGATTCCTGCCTCATGCTCAAGCATGCATTGTAAGACTTAACAGAATATAGTGTATTCAATACAATACCATCGATGGAGATGCATTCATCCTCCAATACTATAGTTGTCATCTCATTACTGGAAGACCAAGTGCACAAGCTCATCATCTCTTTAGAACAAGCCATCAAGTGTTGGTCTCATAGTACAAGGATTGTCCCTCAACAAAGGTAAAGAGAAGATAACTACATATGTAACAATCCCAAGTAGAATTTCAGAAGAGGAGATAAGAAAGGTCTTCATACCCATAGTCAAAACACAAAGGAAGTTCCTCCCACACCTGAGGTGTGTAGGGAAAGCAATCTAGAAGGCTAAAATGCAATCCAGTTTGTAGAAGAACTGAAAGAGGAAGTGTCTCTGGATGAAGTGATACAAAGTTACCATACACACTATCAAGTACTCATGAAGACATTTTAAGGGGCTTATGTATCCAAAGACATATTCCATAAGATCTTGCAGTCATCATCAGATTAAAATATCATTTTTGAAGATGAGATACCCACCATAGGAAGTCCCAATTCCTTGCTAATCACCACCATCTACATAACCTCAAAATCCCTTCTTGCCTCGTCGACAATGGTGGATGCCTCAATGTGTTCCCACTCAAGACATCATCTTAGAAAGGGATCCCTCCAACCTAAAACCTAAAACAAAGAAGGAGACCTCATTCAATGTGGTAATGAAAGACACCCTAAGGGAGATCATACTTGAACTATATAATGGACTACAAACTTTTGTAGTACTTTTTGTGGCCATGTAGTTGAGTCCCTCCTTAAAATTACTTATAGGAAGACCATAGATTCACAACAACTAGGTCCTTAATCACTACATCAAAGATTAAAATATTAGTGGAACTAGGGATGGCAATAATTACCATGTCACATAACCTGAACCGCCTCATCATCGCACTATGAAAGGATTTATAACATTCATCCAGTCTATGGGACCCCACCAATGGGAAATGAAACTTATGGTTTGGTTGAGTGTGAATTCGTAATATGCATGTCGTGTCACTTTCTCAGCTTGTCTATATACTCCCCCACTCACATGGTGTATCATAGGAATCATGAATCTTTTGTCATGTCATTGATGATCTATTTTCTTTTGAAATGTAGTGGTCAGATAAGTCAACCTGCAAATCCTCGTAGCCTTCATTCCCATCATCACTGGGCACTAAGGACCATCTAGAGGCTGATCTCATCATGCATGGTGGGAAATTGGTGGTCAACTGCCTTGTCTACACCATTGATTTTATGCACAACACAAGGGGGTTGTAGTGGACTACATTTAGGAGCCACTAGCATAATAGATGCTAATTTTGTATCTCCAAATGCAGTTGTTCCAACAGATACTTCCATCCTATAGGCATCATAGAGGATGTGTACTCCACCTCATTTCTTTATGCAAGGAGTAGTTCCACCTACTTAAAATTCACAACATCATCAACAATGAAGGTGTAACTACCCCTCTGTGACCCATGATGTTCCACGATGGTGTGCTCATGTGTTTCCAAACACCATCCACCACCCTTCTTATCCTCCACTTTTTCTTGTTTGGGTTTGTCCTCGCCATCACATTCATAGACATTTAACTACTCCTCCCCATGTGCTTGAATTCCTACTTTTGTGCCTCCTCAACAATATTCCAATTGTCAAAGACATTTAGCCAATTGCTCTAGAGGACATCAAAAATGAAGGCATCAGTGGCGTAATTGAAGTCTGCATGCACTGATCTATGCACAATCACTATTTTACTCCCCATGTCCACAACCACTGCATCTGACTCTCACCTATTCCATCTCTCGACTAGTAGAGCTTCGTCCAAAGATCCCCACCATATGTCTCTTGGAGGACTGAAATATAGATGCCCAATGCATTAAGCAATGAGTGCATAGCGGTGACTGAATGGTGGTAAGGAGTGTATGGCAGTGCTAGTGAGTGCATGGTGCCAGTGAGGATGAGTGCATGGTGTTGGTTGTGAGTGGATGGATATGGGAACAACAATGAGTGCATGGCAAAATCTAAGAATGTGCGTAGTTACTTGTGGTAGTGGGTGGAGGGATTCCCATGGTTACCCAAGTATAGGGGAAGAAAATTGTTGAAAAGTGGAGCAGATGCATGCATAGTTTGTTGTTTCAGTGGTATGGTATGGTATGGTGTGATTGAAAAAGAACACTTGATTGCCATCCCTAGACGGGACATGCCATTATCATTGTCCATGCTGATAAACTCGGTACCATAGCATGCATACAAAGTATTCAATTTCATGTCAAGATGTTTCATGTCACCAACATCAACTGGTTGTCACCATGAAGAAGGGCTTTCCATCTCCCTTACTTTCCCACATTGTTTGCCCAATAGATACAAGAGATGCACATCCACCCAGATCAAGGTCTAGAAGCCAGATGGCAAGGATATATATAGATAATTCAAATTCCTCCAAGAGAAAAGGGGTTTAGCCTAGTATTCTATGTACCATTCTATGCAAAAACTCTGATCACCAGGTGGACACCATATTATATTCCCGCAATTTTGTGGCCCACTACAATAGACTTTAACCGAAGAGGTTATATCAATTGTCAGGTGTTGAATTGAGACCTGAGAGGCGAAGGGGCATGCATTCATCTTGATGATCAGTGTCAACTAAAGTAATGTATCAATGGGTCCTTGGACCCAAGCATAAAGGTCCCCATCCATGCTTTTTGTGCACCATATACATAAATGAAGAAGATGTCAATGTCACCAAGGCCACTGTTCCCGTGACGATACCTTATGCAAGAGGTCAACCAAAACAAGTAGGACAACTACCTCAGGACCGCAACAAGTATTGGGTAAATCACCCTCATAACTTAAGAAAGCTAGGGTGTCCAGACCACCTAGAAAAATCATCATTTTGAAGACAAGATCATTCCTCCAAGTTAAGAAGCTATCAAGCTCATGGCTACCCTCTCTATTGAATAGTCATACTTGGAGCACTATCTAATAGGATAAAACAACAAGAAAAACAACAATGATCATGTGGGAAAGATGAAAATCACTGACCCAACCCCTAAAGAAATAGAGATGCCATATGGTTCAGTGGGTCAAGATCCTCCCTATTTGGTTGACACAAGATGACTCCAAGACTACAACCCCAAAGTCAAAGAAGAAGACTATGTTATTTCATGGTACAACTATGATGACACTTACACCATGATTGAATTGTGGGGTGTGAATGCCATCTTTAATACAAAAGATGGGAAAGACCCACGATCCCTCATCCACCTTGTTTAGAAATCTAGAAGCCTAGAGTTGGTATGGACATGACTACAATGTCCTAAGGACCAACTCTCCCTCGTGCACTCCAAAAACTACTTTAAATGAATGATACTATGATGTGGTAGAGATCCTAGAATGGTTGTCCAATCATGCTCTACCACATATCCATTCACCCTCGCAAAATCCTAAAAATGTGCAAAATCCAAAAAATCAAACCCAAAATTATTTGAATATGAGTAGGGTATCCAGGAGTTTGCTAGCTATTTCACTAAAGTAGTGCAGATCTATTATGATGAACATGTTGAGTCTGAATACTTTCCCATCTAAGAGTATATTCCGAAGAAGCATAACCCTTTCATATCAAAGACAATATGGGTATGGTGAATCTCAGCTTAGGACCCAAGCAAAAAAAAGTCAAAATAGGAACCTATCTACCACAAAGAATCAAAGACCAGTTGATTGATCTTATATACCACTACATTGACATGTTTGCATGGAGCTACACTAATATGCTTGAGTTTGACAAGGTGACCACTGATCATTGACAACCTATCATCCTCATCATTTTCCCTATCAAGAATAAGTCTAGACAGCTATGTCTAAAATGGAACCTCAAGATCATGGAAGAAGTTTAAAAGCAATATAGTGTTGGCTTTCTAAAGCTGGTAAACTATCATACATGACTTTCCAACATGTGCCAACACCAAAGAAGCATGTAAAGGTATAACTTTGCATGACTATTGCAACATCTATTATTACAAAAACAACACGATTACACAAAACCAAGCGGAAATAACCATTAGAAATATATTACTGAAAATCACTAAAAATTTAAACCATTTTTCAAAGAGATCCAATCCTAGGAAACTCTTTATAGAAAGATCCAAAGCCATTCATGCATGTATACAACATGATTCACTTCTTTACATATGTCATTCCATCACATTCTCGTGATATAAGATATTAGTTGCTTTATTAGATCATACACAAAAGCAACATTATATATTGAGGCATTCTAGCCAAATTCTCAAATTGATTATAAAACTGTTACACAAAATCCCCAAAGGACCTGAGACTATAGGGATGACACATAGGACTTCTATCTATAGAAAGACACGATTGATAGCATACCATCATAAATATCATATTTTCATCTTAATGTTGTCATGTTCATCTTACACAATCTCTGCTATCATTGTAAACGTCCACCTAAAAATTGTGGATCCCACAGGATGAGACAACACTCCCACCGAGAGATATAGCTCTCCAACAATGCTATTATAATCACATATATATTATTATTTGAATTAAAGAGTAAAGATGCATTATATTAAATAGATCCACCCTTCAAGTAATTACTTTATAAGGAATATAAAGAACATGTATAATTGTCATAAATAAAATAGTATAAAAGCAAAGCAAGGCTTCATACAATATGTCTGTATTTGAATCCTTAAGCAAATATGATATACAGATAATTACATCTTTCAATCAACCTTATGCCCTGTGAAGATGGGAATATACCTTCCATCTCCAACTGACCACTGCGAAGTTAGCTTCAGTGTCATATAGGTCTATGGAAGAGCCTCTCCTTCCCCGGTCAGTACGAGAGTGGAAGTGACATATGAGTGAATTATCATTTTATCTAGCATGGCATATAGAGGCTCTTCACTATAGAGATACAACGTGTAGCATGTTCTTTGTTCAGGGTATGACCTTTAATCAATCCTTCTTATATATATGGAATCATGGACACAACCATACTCTTCTTTTGAACTAGAGTTGCGGCCTACAACCACACTCATTTAGGAAATGGCTTGAAGCCAATCATGAGGTTTGAAGTAAGGAATTACTCCTCTTGCACCCTCTCATATACAACAATATGCGCTCTGAGTTTCCTATAGGAATTTCTCATTTCACCATCAGTAAGTTTTGACATTGAATGGATTTATGCCTAGGGCAACTAAATGATTATATTTCACTTGATTACTTAGACCAATTAAAGTGTCTTTTTGGCATCAATCAAGTTATAACGTACAATCCATAGACAAATTCTTAAAGGAAAGGACATAATATATCAACACGGAATATAATCATTTACATTATAAACTGATTCCAATCATCTCATGACATTGTATTACTGTCTTTCATAAGGATATCACCATTAGCACATTATCATGGGATATCAATCCCTTATTTCAGCACCGGAGGATATCACCTCAACTAGGCACTAAGCCTTTATCATTTTATAAGACCCATCACATCATCCTTGTGATTCATTGTTATCTCAACATGCTTTATCGAGCATATAGGCATTACCCATGCCAAGCATTACTTGTGTCGCAACATGTGTACACAATAGAAACCATAGAAATCATCAGCTATGGCATCCATCTCATTTGCAAGGTTATCTTTATACATATAGAGGGAGAATATGTCTCAATACATTAATTACTTTTTAAGTAAAACATGCCATACACCATATGTCTTCTTTAAAGAAGATTAGGTTTCATGCTTAACCACATAGGGTTCCCAAGAATCATTTATATTTCCATCCTTCTAATATCACTTACTTTCACAAATTGGAATGTATAAGGCTATGTATTGTTCATAATAACGAAGTCTACATATTCACATATTCAAATTTCGGTATTCCTTTATCAAGGTTCATATACATCACTTTAACATTAATTAATCTTCTTCAAAACACTCACAAGCTATAATATTCCATTAATTTGTAGGATTATCATTACATGAATAATATGAGAGAGAAAACAGTCACAAGCTTTTTAAGCATGCGTACTCAGCAAAAATAGCCTATCTTGATATTAGGGTCAATGTTCCTTACACATGACCTGATTAAGGTTTTTCCTCAAAATTATTATTACCAACCCTATATACGTCATTTCCCATTTTCTTGGGATCAACCTAGGATTGAACAATCATTACTAGGTATCACCATTGCATACTATATATGTGTATTACCTTATTAGATTATGTATGTTCTACAATCATTACATATCGATCATGTACTAACATAATGATAAATGTATATTTATCCCTTTAATTTATATATTTTTGATATTTGTTTAGGATTATTTTGTTATTTATTCTCTTAGTTTAATAATTAATTTTTTTATTTTAGATTTTTCGCTTTAATTGGAGTTTTAATTCTATTTTCTTGGGTTTTGTAGGAAAATTACACAATTTACAGCAGTCCTGAAATTCATATATACCCTCCACCAAACGTAACATAACTCTTGCATTCGAACTCCAAATTGAGTGCACAAGTATTCATTGGAAAGGGAATTTAATTTTCTAAAATAAAATCCTATTATTTGGACCGCTTTTGTGCTTTTTACGGGAGAGAAATACGTTCGAAATCACTTCTGCGAGAATCTGCATTAAAGGGAGTTACATGGTTAAGATAATTAAAGACAACCAACTTTCGATTTGACCAGATCTAGAAAATTCAAAAATTAGTCTCCCTCTATTTTCCCCCCCCTCTTTTGAGGGCAGACTACCCCCTCCCCCTCCTATAAAAGGAGGGACTCTTCACTTATAAAAGCATTCCATTCTTCATTCTATTTCATCCAATTTTTAGTTGTAGACCACATCTTGTATAATGTTGGATCTCATTTTAGTTTGCATTTCTTCTGGTCCTGTTATGTCTGAGTAAATCTCTCTGGGAAATGGAAGTAGCCCCTTAGCCAATATAATCAATTATATCACTCCATCGAACAAATGTCTTCTCTCTATTTCTTTGTGGTTATTTGGATGATCTGATATATTCTTATAGAGTGATATGACCGTGGATCTCTGTAAGAATGAAACAATAGTCCCTTAATTGCGATTATCATCTTTTCATCTATTTAATCTTATTCTTGTTATAATTCTTGGTGACGCGACCACCTGAGCCTTGGGTTTGAACGTCAGTTTGAATTCACATGCTTTTTGATATGACCATGGATAATGACATGTTGGACGGTTGGGCAATGATCTGTGAACGTCGGGACCAACAGGTTCATGGGAAATCCAACCCTTGTGAGTTTGTCTGTAAGGACATGTAACCACAAGGTCCTAATTTGATCCTTGGAGTTTATAATTTAATTAGTTGAATAGGAACGTGGTTTTAGTGGTAATCTTCCAGACCCCAGATCTTTATTTCTTGATTAGTTACATTTTATTTCAACACTTTTATTTCTGTTCTTAGTATTAACAACTCTCTCAAATCAAGATTTAATTCTTTTACTTGCAATCAGATTTGGATTTCAACTTTTCTTTTCTGACGTCCCTTGGATCGATACCTATCTATACTAAGTTGACTTGTTGTTTACAACAAGTTGACAACCGGGTTAGAAGGTTAAACTCTAGGACTTTTCCTAGTGATTGTTGTGTGTACAACGACACACAACAATTTGGCGCCGTTGTCGGGGATGACACAATTATTTTTCAGATCTTGTTGCCTGTATATCTTGTATAATCCGTATTCATATTCTCTAACTTTCATAACTTTAGTCTTTTTTTATAATTTCTTTTAGATTTTTGAAATTTCTTTTTGCCTTCCGAGCATAATTCCAGAAGTATATCTCCTCTTTCTGCTGAGTTTCCATTCCAGCAGTACTGCTTTCTAGTTATTTTTTTGTAATTTTAGTTTATTTTATAAAAAAAATTAGTTCTCTTTGTAATTTTTTGACTAACCTTTTATCTCACAATCTTTCTTCTCTCATTCATTGATTGACATATCTTT
The DNA here is from genome assembly GCA_963693085.1 of Alisma plantago-aquatica. Lineage (NCBI taxonomy): Eukaryota > Viridiplantae > Streptophyta > Magnoliopsida > Alismatales > Alismataceae > Alisma > Alisma plantago-aquatica. Next base: position 1,227,044,879 of record OY856411.1, read on the forward strand.
TAGGAACTCTTCTTTTCAAATGGAGTGGGCATCCCAATATCCCCCATAATGTTATGGTCTCTACCATCGTGCATCTCTTGCATGTACAACTCTACCCCATGTTTATAATAGCACCCCTTTTAATTGCGATCCCTTTCATCCTAGTGGGTACAATGTGAATCCACATTTTTCTGAGAACCATTATGGGGAACCTTGCTATCCATATTCTAATGGGGGATATGATCAACAAAATTTTGTGGGGTGTAACCAACAAAACCTTGGGGGTTATGAGTATGTTTATGAAACCCAATGTAATCTTCAACAAGAAGAGAGACTTAGGGCCATAGAGAAGATAGCAGTAGAAGGAGAAACAAAACTAAAAGCCAGCCAAGCCTTCTTAACCGCCCTGCTAGAATCCCAAACCAAAAATATAGATTGTTCAAATATATTTCCTCATGATTTGGTGACACCTTATAATATTGAATCTTCCTACCAAGATGGACGCAATGGAAATTACAATCCACCATCTTCTGGAGATTATTATGTGGAGCAATGCCACCCAAAACAATATGAGGAGTACTATGGCCAAGAAAACTATGGGGAGTGTGGCGAGGATGACCAAAATTTTGGGGTGTATAAATCCTATGGTGAAATGCAAATTAATCTTGAACTGGAAGAGAGACTTAAGGCCCTAGAAAAGATGGCAGAAGAAGGACAAGCAAAACTTGAATCCAGTCAAGCCATGTTAGCCACCTTACTAGAGAATCAATCACAAACTCCCCCTATCGAGCTTGAGCAACCCAAGATGGTTCATCATGATGATGACGATGACGATGATCCTTATTTTGTATCATATATGTCGGATCCTGAAGAAATAGCACAAACCATGGAGCCATATTTTGTGTGTGATGAGGACGTTGGTATCCCTATCTTTCCTTTAGAGACTCTTTTACTTGATTATGAAATGTCAAAGAAGGAGAGTCATTATGAAGATCCAACAACTCCTCCCATCGTCAACATAAATCTGAATGATACCATAGACCAATGCCCTTCTTTTGAGTCTATTTTGGATAATGAGAATCTAACCCCCTTTATGATTCTTCCCGAGCCATCACAACCAATTTCCATCCCACACATGGTTGATCTAGAAGGGGATATACCACCATTGGAAGAAGCCCACACACCCCCTTGTATTGTTTGCAAGGAAGACATCATCATCCCTCCTAAATACTTGGGGAACCCTTGTACAAAAAAATAGAGACATATGTTACATCAATAATGAAACTTACCAAACCCAATGTTGATGGCATTAATTTTAAGGAGAAACAAAACACTTTTATAAATGATTTTGAATTTTTTGTATTAGCATCAATTCTCCCATATGCAGGTCATCATGATGGTGGAAAACCTGAACCCGATCCTCCACCCGACTCAGTTCATCATGCTCTACTGGCATTACTAGTCGGGTACCCGTCAATCTCCCCTTATCCACATCCATCTTCAACACTTCCCTTGCTATCGAAGGAAGATCTATGGATATTATTGGAGGGAATGCGAGGTGAAAGAAAATATGAGCACCCCATTGAGCTTCTACAATTACCCTATCATAGGGTACATTATGAAGCTCCTCAGATAAAGGTCCCAGCCCTCATACACATCCCCTTCAGCTGGATATTTTTTGAGCTACCTGGGCCACCTAGAAATCCTCGCTCTTCTCTTCCCTCCATCTCGGGTTTTGATTTTTCTCGGGACGAGCAAAAATCTATGTCCGGGGTGGAGGTGGGTGGTATGTTTCTATTCCACCCCCTTATCTTTTTTTCTTGCATTATTTCTACCTTTTTTGTTTTGCATATAGTTACTTTGTTCATGGCCATTATCTAGTCGGACATGTTTTTATTTCTTTTGTTGCAAAATGGCCTTTATCTAGTCAGCCAATATGAATAAATGTTTATCATTGTACCCCTTTGAATTTAGTAAATCTTTTGCAAAAATTGTTACAAATTGTCATGTCTGAAACCACCATTTCACCTAGGATCCCAAAATAGCATCACTTCTTGGAAAAGTTGGCAAGCCGTATGGAATCAATCAAAACCAAACACAAATTTTCTCTATTTTTAAACTATTGATTAACTTGATATAAATATTGTATAATATGATTAACATGAATGCTCTTTCTGATGTAATGACACTTTAAAAAAAGAAAAAGAAAATAAATGTATGAAGTTATAAGCACAAGGACACATTTTGTTTCCCCCTTATTTTCTTTCTAAAAAAAGAGAAGCAAAGAATCACCACCAGACAAAAATCAAGTCTGGGGTGGCATGCTTCCCATATAAAAAATTCCATACCCCACAAAGGGGCGTACCATCAAAAGATTCCAAAAGTGCACATTAAAAAAATTGTGACCAATGTAGCCACAACTCCACAATTTTAAATCCCAAGTCGAATAGAGGAGGGATAAAAAAAAATCATCACTTCCTTCTTTGTTTTCACACCACCTAATTTCATCTTGTTCTTGTGCAAAAACTAAAAAAAACATATATAAAAATGAGAGTTCCAAAGAAAAATTAAGATGAAGCATCTTTTTCTACAAAATCTTGATTTTGAACCAAGATATCATATTTGTTTTTAATAGGGAATGTAGAATTTTGTGTTTTGTGGTTTTAGGAGATTGGGTTGCTTGGCCAAATTTGTAGGTAAGGAATAAAGTGATGTTACAAGGATGACGATAGACATGTTGTTAGTATAAATTAGAATAATTTGTGATTTTATTTGTTTGAGGATAAACAAAGATTCAAGTCTGGGGTATTTTGATAAATATATATTTGTCCCTTTTATTTATATATTTTTGATATTTGTTTAGGATTATTTTGTTATTTATTCTCTTAGTTTAATAATTAATTTTTTTATTTTTTATTTTTCTCTTTAATTGGAGTTTTTTTTTAACAAAACGTAGAGATTAACTATTATTCACCCCGCTCTCTACTTCGGGCTAACAATTGCGGAAAGGAAACATTAATGTCCAACTTTAACCAGGGCGGTTTATTGCCCGAGAAGAAGTGGGGAAGGAAAGAATACAAAGTGTGTTTTGCAATATGATCAGCAACTAGATTCTTCTTCCGTGGAATGAAGCAGATCTGGATCTGAGATGAGACGTACAGTAAGCCTGCTGCTTTCCTTCTCAGTGGTTTAAATCTAGGAGCAATACAGTTGTTATCGAATAGAGAATTTATTGCGGTTGTGGAATTTGAATAGATAGTGGAACGCCTCCAACCATTTGCCCTACACAGTTCCAATGCCCTTAATATGCCCTTCATCTCTGCTTCCTTGGCTGAGGTAGCAAGGCCAGGTTCCCCAATGCCCATAATACACCGACCTGCCTTGTTCATAACATGGATACCTATGCCTGATTTGAGGCTGTGAATCTGAAAAGCAGCATCTACAAAGATGATATAATCCGACTCCCCAGGGTGTAGGAGGTTTGGATCACGTATAGATTGTGTTGTATGAAACTGAGCTTGAGCTAGCTGCAGGATTGCGGAAGTACGGTGCTTGATGAAATGTTCATGGACGGCAGGAGGCTGGTGGCTGCCATTATGGATAGCTTCATTACGTACACGCCAGAGTTCCCATGCTCCAACGCTACGAATAAGCTTATCCTCTAAGTTCCCATTCCCATGGGTAATAAGGTCTAACCATTCTCCGTCCATCAGGTTGAAGAAGGATTGATCCATTCCCAGAAGAAGCCAAACTTGTTTACTGGCTGGGCAATCTCGGAGGCAATGCACTACTGATTCTCTAGCTGTAAAGCATCTCGGATAGGAGTCGTCAATTGCAATGTGTCTTCGCACTTTCTCAGCATTGGTAAGGATCGCCCTATGCATAAGAAGCCATAAGAATGTATTGATCTTCAAGGGTGCCGGCAAGGACCAGACGCCCTTCCAGTTTATGTGGGTAGTTTGCTGAGGTTCTGAACGCAGCCAGCTGTAAGTGGAGCTGGTCGAGAACTCTCCATCAATCTCGAATGGCCAGGACCAAGTATCAGCACCTGCGTCCTGAGCCGGGGGTAAAATGCTATGGATAGATCTCCATGTTACTGGCGGAAGGTAGGAGTGAATAAAGTCCCAGTCCCATGTACCATCATCCAAAGCCATGCTACTGACTTTAAGATCAGATAGGTCTCCCGGGATTGTAGATAATGGGGCAAGGTCAGCAATGGAATTTCCTAGAAGCCACTTATCGTGCCAAACGTTGGTAGAATTCCCTGAATTGATAGTTCTGTGACAAACTGCCTCCATTTTAGGAAGATAAGATTTAATAAAAGACCATGCAGCAGAACCAGACTTCTTCAAGATGGAGCCGTTCTTGGTATATTTCCCCTGCATCACGCGCACCCAGAGACACGAGGGTTGGTTCATAAATTGCCAAACATTTTTTAACATTAAAGCTTCATTTTGAGTACGGGCATCTTTGAGTCCTAGGCCACCTAGGGCCTTCTTTTGGGTGATTTTTTTCCAAGCCACCATGGATAGCTTGCGCTGCTCCCAACATCCAGACCATATAAAATCCTTGATATGGCGGTTGATATCATCACATAGAGTAGGTGAGAGCCTAACTGTCTGCATGGTATAAGAAGGGATTGTTTGAAGCGTACTCTTGGCTAGTGTCACACGACCAGCTAGAGAGAGATGATGAGCGGACCAGCTGTTCATTCTTGTCCTGATAGACTATAAAATGGAAGCATGAGTATGCTTATTAAGGCGGTGGTGTAAGAGGGGGACTCCCAGGTAACGGCCAAGATCGTTAGTGCTCGAGATTCCCAATCTACTACAGAAGTCGTTCCTTTCCCTAGCAGAGGTATTAGGTGAGAAAAAACAGCGGGATTTGTCATTTGATATAACCTGCCCAGACAACCACGCAAACTTCATGAGGATGGACTTAATAATTGTTGCTTGCTTATTAGAAACTTCTGCCATTAAAAGAAGGTCATCCGCAAACATGACATGTGTAAGAGGAATTCCTGCACGTGAGAGTAAGATGGGTTTCCAGTCATCATTCCTGGCAGATTCAGTGATTGCTTGGCTAAGGCGCTCCATGCATAAAACGAAAATATAAGGACTCAGCGGATCACCTTGTCGAACACCTTGACGAGCATTGAAGGGGTTAAGGGGTTTACCTTCCCACAGTAAAGAAGTGCTACCTGAGGATATTAACTTCATGATCAGAATAACTAGGTTATGTGGAATTCCGGTCTTAGTAAGAGTGTCTTCAATGAAGGCCCAGCTCATACGATCAAAAGCTTTGGAGAGGTCAAGTTTTATCGCCACCCACTTCTTTTTACCACGCAGTAGTTTCATGGAGTGGATAACTTCTTGGACCAATAGGATGTTGTCACTAATACGCCTTCCTGGTATGAAGCTAGATTGATTTTCAGAGATCCAACTGTTGAGAAAGGGTTTGATTCGCTCTACTATAATTTTTGAGATGAGCTTGAAGCAACAGTTATTTAAAGCGATGGGTCTGAGATCTGAACAACTTTGGGGACTAGAAGTCTTAGGTATGAGAACCATCCGAGAGTCTGCAATGCATGGATCAAAATTTCCTGTAATAAAAGCTTCACGAACAGTAGAGACAAAGGAATTGCCTACATGAGACCAGTTGGACTGTACAAATTCATTATGGACTCCATCGGGGCCAGGAGCCTTCACAGGGGCCATGAGGAAGAGGACTCGCTTGACTTCATCAGGCTCTGGTGCACTACAGAGGGAGGAGTCGTGGGGTATGCCAGGGAAAGTTCCAGTATAATCAGCAATAGCCGAACGGCTTGGCGTGGAAGAGTTCTGGACACAGAACAAGTTATAGAAGAAGGAACGGACCAAGTCTTGCAGGGCCTGTGAATCCTCCACCCATCTACCGCGATCATCTCTGAGTCTCGAAATTTTATTGAAGTGGCGACGAGCTTTGATATAAGATTGAAAGAATTTATTATTGCCATCTCCGTATTGAAGCCAGTTAATATTTACTTTTTGCTGCCAATCCGCCTCTTCACGTAGAAGGATAGAATTATATTGCTCTTGCAGATCAATGGAAAGTAGTTGGTTAGCAGTACTAGTGGAATGAATAGATACCTGACATGCCTCTAGTTGCCGTAAAATGTCATTCTTATGTTTGCGTTGTTGTTGAATCCGCCGATTGTCCCATTTAATTACAGCCGTCTGAAACACGCGAATGGCTTCCGGGAAGGGCAAAGAACTATCCCATGCTGGTAAGAGTTCAGTTTTAAAGGCAGGGATCTGTCCCCAACTCATTCTTGTCCTGAAGTGAGACCCCTGGCGCGAAGGTGAATTACACCCAGAGATAAGAATAGGATTATGGTCACTGTGTATAAGAGGGAGGACACTAACTGTCATCCCATTTTCAATGGACAGCCAGTCAATGTTAGAAACAACACGATCAAGCTTCTCCAAGAGCATTCCTTTCTTATAGGTAAAACGATTGCCAGAAGACCTGATATCTGAAAGACCCGCATGTTGTAGGAAGGAATTGAATTTAATACTAGAACGGCGATCGAACCCTTTTCCACCTTGCTTCTCCGTAGGATCCAGCATGGTATTGAAGTCGCCGACAAGAGCCCAAGCTCCATCCATAGACGAAGCGAGGTTAGAGAGGCGCTGCCATAACAGGTCCTGCTTTATAGGATTGGGACTGCCATAGACAACAGTGAGATGCCAAGAGTTGTTAATATAGCAGTGAATGTACTACCGATGACTTTGGATGATGTCCACATGACATTTATGATTATCCCTGAGGATCCAAATGCCGCCAGAGAAACCCAGTGCTTCAACATGGTGAGAGGAAGTGAAACCGAGTTTCTTTATGATGTTGTCAGCTTTGAGTCCACTACAGCGTGGCTCGATGATGGCAAGAAGATTGATTTTGTATTTCCTTTTGTATTCCTTAATGAGATTTAACTTATCCTTGGAACCAGCTCCTTGGATATTCCAGCAGTAGATGTTGGTCATTAATATACAGAGATTGGGTGGAGCTTCACCGGATTACAGCCAGAAGGCCAGAAGCCTCCTCCTCGCCAATCATTGGCAAATCTACTCCTGGGTCATCCGCATTGAAGGGTAGGGATTTCTTGACAAAAGGGTTGTGTTCGGAGCCACTGCCAATGGATTGAGCCAGTTTCCCTTTTTTCCGTTCTCGGCCCGGACTAACAGTTTGGTATATCACCTTCCTGCTACGAAGCATCACTCCACCATTGCTTCCCTGCGTCCCCCAGTTGAAGTCTGTAGGAACCACGGTAGAGGAGGAGGGGATATTTGCTTGGAATTTAAACCTGTCCAGCATCTGATCGAAATTACGTTCGTCCGCTGTTTCATCGTCGACTAACGTCACCACCGTATCATCCTGCTGGGAACTTCCTTTGGATGAGGAGGCGTGACCCTGGGTGCCATGAGGTGATTTGCCCGAGTTGTTTACAGCAGATTCATTCAACTTCTTTTTGTTAGTTTTCTTATTCTTCCGACTAACGACATCAGTCCAGTCATCTTCCGAGGAAGTATTGCCCCCATTCTATTTTCTTGGGTTTTGTAAGAAAATTACACAATTTGCAGCAGTCCTGAAATTCATATATACCCTCCACTAAAAGTAACATAACGCTTGCATTCGAACTCCAAATTGAGTGCAAAAGTATTCATTGGAAAGGGAATTTAATTTTCTAAAATAAAATACTATTATTTGGACCGCTTTTATGCTTTTAACGGGATAGAAATATGTTCGAAATCACTACTGCGAGAATATACAATAAAGGGAGTTACATGGTCAAGATAATTAAAGACAACCAACTTTCGATTTGACCAGATCCAGAAAATTCAAAAATCGGTCTCCCTCTATTTTCCCCCCTCTTTTGAGGGCAGCCTACCCCCTACCCCTCCTATAAAAGGAGGGACTCTTCACTTATAAAAGCATTCCATTCTTCATTCTATTTCATCCAATTTTTAGTTGTAGACCACATCTTGTATAATGTTGGATCTCATTTTAGTTTGCATTTCTTCTGGTCTTGTTATGTCTGAGTAAATCTCTCTAGGGAATGGAAGTAGCCCCTTAGGCCGGTTCTATTCAATATAATCAATTATATTCCTCCATCAAACAAATGTCTTCTCTCTGTTTCTTTGTGGTTATTTGGATGATCTGATATATTCTTATGGAGTGATATGACCGTGGATCTCTGTAAGAATGAAATAATAGTCCCTTAATTGCGATTATCATCTTTTCGTCTATTTAATCTTATTCTTGTTATAATCCTTGGTGACGCGACCACCTGAGCCTTGGGTTTGAATGCCAGTTTGAATTCACATGCTTTTTGATATGACTGTGGATAATGGCATGTTGGACGGTTAGGCAATGATCTGTGAACGTCGGGACCAGCGGGTTCACGGGAAGTCCGACCCTTGTGAGTTTGTCTGTAAGGACTTGTAACCACAAGGTCCTAATTTTAACCTTGGAGTTTATAATTTGATTAGTTGAATAGGAACGTGGTTTTGGTGGTAGTCTTCCGGACCCCATATCTTTATTTCTTGATTAGTTAAATTTTATTTCAGCACTTTTATTTTTGTTCTTAGTATTAACAACTCTCTCAAATCGGGATTTAATTCTTGTACTTGCAATCGGATTTGGATTTCAACTTTTCTTTTCCACCGTCACTTGGATCAATACATATCTATACTAAGTTGACTTGTTCTTCACAACAAGTTGACAACCGGGTTAGAAGGTTAAACTCTAGGACTTTTCCTAGTGATTGTTATGTGTACAACGACACGCAACACATAATGTCTTGTCATTATTATCACATACTATGGAGTTTCAATACCCATTGGTTCATTATTAAACATTACACCTCGCACTAGGCAACAACCATCTCTAAGATATCAAACCCATATACTTTATTATCACATGCTATGTGGTATCAACCCCTCAATTAATTATTCAACCATGTCACCTCTTACCAGGAAACAATCAACTCTAGGTCATTAGACCCTTAAAACATCATACTTGTTGCACAAGTATTTCACATGTCTCACAAGGCCCATGTAAACTATTTTATATCATGCCATCATAGCTCATACATAGTTGTGTTCATTGTCACATAATACCTGCATGGTTAGGATTTCATGATAAAAGAAATAAATATCATTACCATGCCATAAAGAGAATAATTCAAATTGTAACCCTCTCATAGTTAGGATCAGGATTTTCCCTTATAATTGATTAGGGTTTTCATGTTCATGTTTAGCAACCAAACCCAAATTCATAACTCCTTATATCTAGGATCTTATATTATTATCTTTTCATTCCATTGTATCACAAATAAACATGCGATCAAGTTGAAAATATGACAAAATGAAAGATATAACATATTTCCTAAGATTCTTTAATAGTTGGAACACCACTGTGTTACCCTATCATTTTTATCATAGGATATTAATCCCTTAAACTCATCATTGAGTACCACATAACCTTCTAGACAACATGTCTTTTCCAGGTCACTAGACCTCTTTACATTCTTCCTGTGATACATGTTTTCCATATGTCTTACAAGGCATATTTTAACTATATAAAATTATAATCACTATAGCCCTCATATGGCTATGAACATCATATATATGGTTAAGATTTCATGGTATTATCATAACCATTGATTAACATTATCATGCTACTTCAAGTTATACTCCCCCTTGTGATTAGGGAGAGGATTTTTCTTCTTCAACTGATTAGGGTTTCAAGGGTTATATTCAATAACTGAACCCTAAATCATAAATCCTCATATCTAGGAGACTATTAGATCACCATAAGTATTCTTACTTAATTACTTTCATCAATTATCATTGATTGATCATCAACATGAGGGATACAAGTTCCTCTCTTATCCTTATTAGGATACTAGTTCAACTTGACTTGTTGTATTAACTTGATCCTCATTAGAATGTATTGGCCCACACTTATCAAAGTGTATCCATCTCATTATATAATTATGTATTGATTTGATTACTTTCCCCATGTGTTGGCCTACTTTCTTCAAAGTGTATCGGCCTTCACACTATCTCTGGTGTCGACCTACTTTCTTAAAAGTGTATCAACCTCCACACTATCTCTTGTGTCAACCTACTTTCTTCAAAGTGTATTGGCCTCCACACTATACCTTATATCAGCCTAGACATATTCACATGTATCGCCCATGACACTATTGCTTTTATTGGCCAAAGCTCGTTAAATGGTATCAGTTTAGAGGTGGTTAGGGTAGTATCGATTGTGAGGTGCTTAAGGTATATCGGTCTTTGTATATTCATGGGGTATCATCCACTCAACTAACTAGTGTTTCGGTCACACCATCAACTAGGGTATTAGCCTAGCTATCCCTTTGTGTATCGATCATTAATGTTTTGGTTGTACTGGTTAAACCTTCAACAATACCTTGATTTCCTTCACCAATTGACCTCACCACTAGTTGGTGCGTCAACCAAAATCTCAAGGAATGTATTGCCCCCACTTCCACATGGTGTGTTGGTCTAAGTGTGCCGTCCATCACACTTATTTAGACTAGAGAGAGATCAGTTTGTAAGTGTATTGGTTTCTAGGTTAGGGGTATATGATATCGGATTAAGCATCATCATATACCTTATTTTCTTATCCATTAAGGTAACAACCTTATCCTCCTTTGGTATATCATTCTCACCCTTCTTACGTACATATATTTTACTATAATACCTTCTTTTTGTTTTATTATAATACCTTTACCTCACTTGGGTGTAACACCTTTACCTTACTTAGGTGTATTGGCCACACCACACATTGGTGTATCAGCCACACCATACCTTGGTGTATCGGCCATACCATATCTTGGTGTATCGGCCACACTACACATTGGTGTATCAGCCACACTACACTTTAGTGTATCGTCACAGTACACATTGGTGTATCATCCACACTACACTTTAGTGTATCGGCCACACCACCATCTAATGTGTTGACTTTATCATCACCTTGTGTTGTTTACAACACATCAAAGTAATATCGATCTTGAGTTGCTAAAGGATATCGACCTTGAGGTTCTTTAAAGGGATAACGGTTTTGAGATGCTTAGAGGGATATCGATTGATCATGTTCATGTTTTAAACATCCATCCCTTAATACTCTAGTTCATGGAAAACATCCCCATGTTTCCATTAGATCTCATAGATTCATAATTTAATCAAGGGAAATTGAAATTGAGAAGGAATCACCAAGTATTGTAAAATTGAAAGTGCATAACAATAGAATTGAAGTAGAGTTATATAACTCACCTCAAGATCATCACTAGATATTCAAGCTCTAAATATTCATGTTGCTAAGGTTGAAGATGACTTATCCAAAGTCCAAGATTCGTCAATAACTTCTCCTCCATCAAGAAGAAGGTATCATAGTAAGGAACTTGGTGAAGAAGGAGAGAAAGAAAGAATCATGGTTCAAGAAGCATAGCCCATTCAAGGTAGAACATCACCATTTCTTTACCTTGGTCAAGATGCTTGGTCAAGAAGGTTAAAATGTTTACTAGGAGGTGAAAGGTGAGGCTTTTATAGTTGAGGCTCATGAGAGAGACTATATGAGAGGTGTCATCACTATATGTAACTAGGTGACATGTGTCCATGCATGGTGGAATCATGCAAGTGTGATTATCTTGACATTAAAAACTCTTGAGGATAATCCATAGGCAAGATATTGGCCATTGGGTATCTTGCTTGACAAGATTTCTCAACCCATGTATCATCTTATATGCAAATCGATACATCTTTTATAAGGAAAAAAATGATATGATTCACCTACTTGAGGTTATTATCCCAACATGAATGTTTCAAAATTTTCTAAATTGATAGGGGACTTCCTCTATGGTTTATAAACCGATAGGCACCCCCATATACCCTTTATAAGTTGACGCAACCTCATCTAGGGTTCAAGGTCATTCTTGAGTTGTTTCACTACCAAGAGCACTATCACTCAACCAAAACTCAAACAAGATGCCCCCTCCTTTATCTCTCCTGTAGATGATACTAAGATAGAGTAGGGACACTTTGGAGGTGGTAAATTGCACAGTAATCCCTCATTTGGGTAAATTGCAAGTTACACCAAAACTTATCATATATAGTATAAGCATCAACCATATAAGTTCAACTTGGAACTTAGGATTTCCACAAGGTTCCCCTTAGCATCATGATATATTTTATGATGCTAAAGTACTAAGGGAACACCCATCATGTGACATATTTGCACGATAACCCCTCATCTTGGGTAATTTGCACTTTGGTCCCAAACAAGCAAACATTTCTCAAACATCATTCAAATAGGACCAAAATTGAAACTTGAGATCTCCATTAGTATTAATTACTTTTTAAAAGATTAATACAAGGTTCTTATCATCTTACTTAGGCATAACTTCTAGGGTTATCCCAAAACCCATGTCAGGGGTGTTACAATTATCGCAATCTCAACAACGCGTCTCCAATAGGTGACTACTGATGCAACCCTCTTTAGGGCTTGATCTTGTGTCGTATTGCACTTAAATCACATCTATACCTGTTAGATTACATGTTATATCCCTCAATATGTGTTGTGACGCTCCGATCTCCAAACCACGATATAAACACGATTTAAACTCAGCGGAAGCATTCGATTAACAGCGGAAGACAAAAAAATCACGGGAAATTAAAAACTTTTTGAGATAAGAGCTTGAAACCATAAACTTATTTCATAAAAAGGATATAAACTGTTTACATCTCTGTTGAATTACTTCTTGAGTAATTATACACAACATGATACAAAAATCTCAAGAGTCAAAACCAAAATCTCAGACACTAACTCCTAGGACCTGAGAGTACAGAGACGGCATAGGACTATCTAACTACATAACTCAGCAGTCAGTATCTCCACCTGAGATTCACTGCTGCTCCTGGTGTTGCTGCTGCTGGTTTTGGTCACCTGTAGGCTGGTTCCTCCGTCTTCGACGACCACCTAAACAGTTGAAATCTACGGGGTGAGACAATTTTAAATAATTATCTCAGCGAGAGTTATAACTCTCCACTAGAAGCTTTATATAGAAATCAAAGAACAACATAAGCAATCAAAGCTTTTAAGGTAACCAACAGTAGATTGGTAATAAGAAAAATATCAACAATTAAGGAAAATGAAAAACATATGTACTATGCAGTGTAACATCATTCATGTATCTCGTAGATCAACCTAAGTAGATATACTACACAATTGATTATGTTTTACAAACATCATTATGCCCTGCGGAGATGAGGTATACCGCTCATACTCCAACCGATCATTGTTAAGTCGCATTGGTATCATACCTAGGTCATCAAAAGAGCCGGATTCTTATGACCTCATCTTCCTCAGTCAGAGTGAGGATAACTTGTAGGACATCTTGTGTCTCTGCTACTATAGCTCACCAGGGTAATCTGGTACTTCGCTATTTTTAGAGTTACAGTGGCATTCTGTACTCTCTTCGTCATCGAGAGATTTCTTGTTTATCTCTGATCGATGTGGTATAAGGATTTCCTTGAGAGAATTGTGTTGCAGCATAAACATATAGTGAAGGGTTGATGAATTAAGGTACATCTACATCAATTCCTACACTAGGATGTAAGGTTTTACACACCCATATTCCCCCACATACTCAAAAGTATGTGATCCACGAGTTCCCTTAGGAAAACATGATTCACCATCATTTTGTTTTCTGACAATGATGGATCTATGATCAGGGCTCTACATGGTATGATTATACTTGATTAGTTAGGTACATTTCAGTATTCTTTTACCATCATACGTGTTCTCAAACATTATTATTAGCATAGAAGCTAGGAAAGTAGAATACTAAATGTAACAAGTCTAACTCACATCAATTATCATTTCTCATTCATCTCATCACAAGTCATCTCATAAGCATGACCTTGATGATACTCATGGCTCTCACAACCTATCAATCTCATTAGATGCCACTTACTAGGCAACAATGTATTTCATTATTCATACAGCTAATAATCATGCTTTCAATGAATATGGTATCATCATCCTTACCTGAATATGATTATCTTCCCATAAGAACCTGCATGGTTAATTCAACTGATAACAGTAAACAATTCATTTTAAAGAAGTTGTACCTTCCTACTCTTACAAGAGTGAGGTTCCCTGATTTTCATCAATTAGGGTTTACTATTCACATTACATGTCATCACCCTAGAATTAGGGTTTACTATTCACCTCATGGTGAAATGAACTCATAACATCATCATGTATGAGAAACATCATCATTAAAGCCCTCAGATAAGATTACGATTCATCAATTATCACAATTAGGGTTTCCATGATCTCACATAGGTAGATCATACCCTAGTCACGCACATTCATATGTTTTGATGGTACTTTACTTGAGTTTCCACCATAAAAGGTACTTTCTCTCTCCTCTTACTAGTAGACGGTGATTACACCACTCTAGATTAGGTTGGGACAAGTCCTCATTGACTATCATAAGCCAAATCACCACTATCAAGTGATTAGGGTTTGATTAAAACAAGGTATCCTTCAATTGAACACTTTAGGGGTATTTTGGTAAATTACACTATTGATCATCATCATAGGTCAATTCATTAGTCAAATAGTCCCTTAATGTCCTAGGTTACCATTAGGGTTTAGATCAAACCATCATTGAACTAATTACCCCTTCAATTGATTAAGTACAAACAACCTTGAACATCTCCAAACGGTTTCATCCTCTAACCACCAAAAGGTCTTGAGACCGTTTGGTCTCAAACGGTCTTGAGACCATTTGACCTCAAATGGTTTTGAGACCGTTTGGGGTGTGTTGACCGTTTGGGGAAAGTTGACCTTCAAACCGTTTGAAGCTTAAGTGGTTTGAAACCGTTTGATCAAAACGTTCTTGAGATCGATTGGTCCAAACGACCTTGAGATCGTTTGAGCCCAAACGGTCTTGAGACCGTTTGGCCTCAAACGGTCTTGAGACCATATGAATCCAAACGGTCTTGAGACCGTTTTCTCCAAATGGGCTCAAACCGTTTGGACCTCAAACAAGGTTCAAAAGTTACAATCGATTATGGTTATGTATGTTGAAGCCCTCAATTATCCAAATACATGTTAACCACTTACAAATTGAGTTAATTAGGATGAGCCTTAATCAATTGGACACCAAATTGACCCTCAATTGAAAGCCAATAAGGGTTAAATCCAATCTCAATTAGGGTTTCAATCGGATAATCATCAATGTTCAACAATGTGAATCAAATCAAGGTTGAACCTATCAATTGACCTCCAATTGGGCCCAAACTTGGCCCAAACGGTCTTGAGATCGTTTGGATGACCTCCAAACGGTCTTGATACCATTTTCCCAAAGTTTTACCAAAACCAAGTCGGTTGGATAAGGGTTGAACCCTAAATAGGTCTAAAATCAGCATTTTTATCAATTCTTCAACTTATTGAAATTGGACCCTCAAACCATCAAATTACCTCAACCCTAGACCTCCAAACGGTCTTGGGTTGTCACCAAACGGTCTTGAGACCGTTTGGATGAATCTCGAAACAGTCTTGAGACCGTTTGGGTCCTTCAACCCAAAACTCAACAAGATCTATACTTGAAATCAGCAATTTCAACCTGATTAGGGTTAGGGTGTTGAAGTGCCTTCAACTCTCAATTTGTTAGGAATTAGATTATGATTCCTTGTAGGAATGAAATTCAATATATTACCAACAGACCCTCAAATAGTCGTCCCTTGGTCAACACTATAAAATGGTCTTGAGACCGTTTTGATCCAAACGGTTTTGCTAGACTGTATGAGATCAAACGGTTTGAGACTGTTTGACCTTAAACGGTTTGCAACCGTTTGGACCAAAAGGCTCCAAGGTAAATTGATAAAGTTGCCTAAGAATTCATGCCCATCATCTTCAACCTCTGTTCAGGTCAGTTATACCACAGTTTTGCTTGTAAAAGTGCAAGGAAGAAAGGGGGTAGAAGAAGAACTAAAGCTTAAATTTCAAGAACAAAGATATGCATATAAAGCAAAGAGTTTAGAGTTATAAAACCCGCCTCAAACGTTGTTCCTAGAGCTCCAAGATTCCATTCTTCAAGCCTCTAATGGCGTCTTGAGCTCCACAACTCGTCCAGAGGTAATTCTCCAAGGAAAAGATGGGGATGGTCGGCTAGAACAAAGAATCTAAGTGAGTTAACCATAGAACCAACCTTTTAAGAAGAATTCCTCCATGAATTCGAGCTTGAAGATGGTTCCTACTCACCTTAGCACTAGTTGGTCATTCTCCATGAGGTCTAGAGCTCTTCCTTGGCCGTTTTGAGAAAGATGAGAAATGAAGAGGATAAAGGATACGTTCACTTGGTTTGCAAGGACATAGGCTTATATAGTTTAGGCTATTTCCATCATAAGGACCTCTAAAACATGGATTTCTCATCTAAGTCCCTCCTTGTTTATATGGCACGTCCAAGACATCTAAACTTAAGCAAAGTCCATCAAAACTCAAGATCTAAGGGTAAAGAAAACTATTAAGCAATCTAAGATACATATATGAAAGGTCTCCATTCTCATACTAGGTGAATTTCATGCCCAAAGATCATTCTTCTTATCTGATTATTCATTGAAGCGCCCATTTCATCATTTTTACTTTAAATGATGTCAAGAGCCATAAAAGATGATCTATAAGGTGTATTTTACAATTTGCACCCCATAATTTGGGTAAATTGCACTTTACTCCAAAATTAGGGTTTTAAGCACAAGGATTGTTCCACAAGTTGCATCTTGATGCCCAGGCTTGGGAAATCCATTATATTTCATCATATTCACTCATATGATGTTTCATTACCAGAAGAACATCTTAACCTGTGAACATTGCAAGTTAAACCCCTTAACTGGGTAATTTGTACATAGGTCCCTGCATTACAAAACAATACTACAACTTTGTTTAAAAGGACAAAAATGAAAGTATATGTTCCTGAGGAACTTAATTACATGCCAGGGAATAATCACAAGTATTTAATTACACATTTAGGCAAAACATCTAGGGTTAGTTTATAACCCAGGTCAGGGATGTTACAAATTATCCACCCCTTATAAGGATTTTGTCCCCGAAATCGATATAACATTTTAGGAGAAAAGAGCAGGGTATTTCCTCCTCATCTCATCCTCTAGTTCCCAAGTGGCTTCTTCGACACCACGGTGGTTCCAGAGGACTTTCACAAGGCTTATATCTTTCTTCTTTAACTTTTTAATTCTATTATCAAGGATTGACATAGGTCCTTCCTCATAAGTTATGTCTTCATTCAATTCTACTTCCATATGTTGTAGAATTGACTCGGTGTCAGGGTGACATTTCCTCAGCATAGAAATGTGAAACACATGGTGTAACTTCTGCAAATCTGGAGGTAACTCTAGTCTATAGGCTACCTTTCCAACTCGTTCAATGATTGGATAAGGCCCCATAAATCTAGGAGCTAACTTTCCCTTCCTTCCAAAACGAAGGACTCCTTTCCAAGGTGAGACCTTAAGGTACACTCTGTCTCCAACCTGGAACTCTAAGGGTTTATGACGTCTGTCAGCATAAGATTTTTGCCTATCCTGTGCAGTCTTGAGTTGTTGTTGTATAACTTTGATCTTCTCTGTAGTCTGCTGCACAAGATCAGGACCTAACAACTGATGCTCACCAGTATCATACCAACATAAGGGTGATCTAAAACGTCTACCATACAAGGCTTCATAAGGTGCCATATCAATACTATGATGATAGCTATTGTTATAGGCAAACTCTATCAAGCTTAGGTGTAGATCCCAACTTCCAGTAAACTGGAGAACACATGCTCTCAACAAGTCTTCCAAGGTCTGTATAGTCCTTTCTGACTGTCCATCATTCTGTGGATGAAAGGTTGTACTAAACCTTAACTTGGTGCCTAAAGCTCTGTGTAACTGCTCCCAAAAATGACTTGTAAACTGGGGACCTCTGTCAGAGACTATAGTGACAGGAATTCCGTGCAGACGCACTATCTCTTGGACATACAACTGTGATAACCTTTCAGCAGAATAGGTTGTTTTGGCAGGTAAGAAATGTGTTGTCTTTGTCAACCTATCAACAATCACCCAAATGGAATCATTTCCTTTGCTTGTCCTGGGTAGGGCAACAACAAAGTCCATGGTCACACGGTCCCACTTCCACTGTGGTATGGGTAAAGGTTGGATTGTTCCTGCAGGCTTTTTGTGTTCAGCCTTAACCTGCTGACACATAGGACACCTCAGAACAAACTCAGCTACATCCTTCTTCATCTCAGGCCACCAATATATATCTTTCAAGTTTCGATACATCTTGGTGCTCCCTGGATGCATAGCATACATCGAAGAATGAGCTTCCTATAGGATTAACTTCCTCAGGTTATCCACATATGGTACTATCATCCTCCCATGATAGCATGTCACTTGATCTTCTGAATCATGAAAACCTTCTCGCTTCTCACCACCATACTCAGATCTGATCTGCTGAACTGTAGCATCAACTTGTTGTGCCTCTTTATCTGCTCTCTTAGGGTAGGTTTGATATGCATCTCAGCTAACAAATCGGCTAACAATGACACCTTTAACTGCACATTGTCTTGCTTTAAAGAGATAAGCATATCTCTTCTAGAGCATACTAAGGAACTTAGTTGTGCTCTATCCATGGTTGATGTTGCTGATTTCCTACTCAAGGCATCTGCAACCACATTGGCCTTCCCTGGATGGTAATCAATTGTACAATCATAGTCCTTGATGAATTCCATCCAGCGACGTTGACTCATGTTAAGCTCATGCTGAGAGAAGATATACTTAAGGTTTTTGTGGTCTGTGAAAATCTGGAATGTTTCTCTGTAGAGATAATGTCTCCATATCTTCAAGGCATAAACCACCGCAGCTAACTCCAGATCGTGTGTCGGATAATTCTCCTCGTGTTTCTTAAGCTGTCGGGAAGCAAAAGAAATCACTTGCTTATCCTGCATCAACACACATCCAAGTCCATTCTTGGAGGCATCACAGAAGACTACATATCCTTTTCCTTTCTCGGGTAGCACAAGAGCAGGTGCACTTGTCAACCTCTCCTTCAACAACTGAAAGGACTGCTGACACTTGTCATTCCAGGAAAAAGGAACATCTTTTCGGGTTAACTTGGTTAAGGGTAAGGCTATAGAACTGAAGTTCTTAATGAACCTTCGGTAGTAGCCAGCTAACCCTAAGAAACTTCGAATCTCCGTCAGTATCCTCGATTGTTCCCACTGTAGAACAGATTCTACCTTTTTAGGGTCAACTCGAATACCCGAGGTAGATACCACATGTCCAAGAAAAGATACTTCCGGCAACCAGAACTCACACTTGCTAAACTTAGTGTATAGCCTTTGTTCTCTTAGCAAGGTCAAAGCTTGGTGAAGATGTCATTCATGCTGCTGAGCATCCTTACTATAGATCAGAATATCATCTATGAAGACGACAACACACTGATCGAGGAAAGGTCAAAACACTCTATTCATGAGTTCCATAAATGCAGCTGGTGCATTAGTTAGTCCAAACGACATAACTGTGAACTCATAGTGACCATATCTTGTCCTAAAGGAAGACTTAGATATGTCACTATCCTTAATACGAAGTTGATGATATCCAGATCTCAAATCTATCTTTGAGAAGACTGTTGCACCATGCAACTGGTAAAAAGATCATCAATCCTCAGCAGAGGGTACTTATTCTTTATTGTTACTTTATTGAGTTGTCTGTAGTCAATGCACAACCGCATTGACCCATCTTTCTTTTTAACAAACAAAACTGGAGCACCCCAAGGTGAAGTACTCGGTTGGATGAAACCTTTCTCAAGTAACTCTTGAAGCTGTTTCTTGAGTTCTGCCATTTCAGCAGGCGCCATTCTATATGGTGTCTGAGCTATGGGTTATGTATCTAGGACTAAATTGATTTCAAAATCAATTTCTCGAGGCGGTGGTATACCTGGAAGTTCTTTAGGAAACACATCTTCGAATTTCCTGACTACAGGAACTACAGTAGGGTTGGGGCTCTCCTTGGTAGTATCTACCACATGGGCCAAGAATGCATAACATCCTTGTCTCATCAACTTATCGGCGACCATAGCTGACACAAGACAGGTGGGCAAAATCTTTCTTTCCCCTCGAAAGATCCATGTGTTGCTTTCATCAGCAAACACAGCCAATTTGGATTCACAATCCAAGACAACTCGATACCTTTCTAAGGTATCCATCCCGAGGGTTATATCAAACCCTTGCATATCAAGTGGTATAAGGTCCACTTGAATGCGATGATCAGAAAAGAAGAGGATGCAGGGAGAGCATACCTCCTGCAAAACAACAGACCCACTCAACGGAGTCTCCAACAACAAGCTATACGCCCTATGACTAATTGTCATATTGTAGTTGTGAATCACTCTCTGAGTGACAAAGGAGTGTGTAGCACCCGGGTCAATCATAACAGATACAACACAGGATTTAGACATATCATAATATAAAAGTTCCATCTGACCTGCGACAACCCGTGGATTGACCACTGCATCTGGTGGGTTCATAGCATAGAACCTCATTGTCGCCTGGTGTCGAGGTGGTGCTGATGATCCAGCTTGAGACGCTTGTCCACATCCTTGAGCTGCTCCTTGAGATTGCCTTCTCTGTAACCCCTGTTGATTTTGTCTCGGAGGCTGTGTCACACTGACAGGCCTAGACCGGCAGTCCTTCATCAAATGTCCCACCTTCCCACAGTTGTAGCAGCTTCTTTCCAGTTGTTGTGGTCTTGGTGGTCCTATGACTGACATTGATGCTGAACTGCGAGTCTCTTGTGGTGGTAAATTCCGCCCTCTACCTCTACTTGGGGACCACTGAGTCTGAGAGTTATATCTAGGTGGTGGAGGGTTAGGTGTAGAGGATCTAGGCTTCTTAAAGTCCCTAGATGAAGAACCCTAGAACTGTGGATATCTTTTCTGGGTTTGCCTCTTCTCGACCACAGATCTCTCTATTCTTCGGACTGACTCAATGAAGGTAGCGAATCTCTCCCAGTCTTCTAGAGCAGACACGGGAGTAGTCATGTCGGCATTCAAACCCTTCTCAAACCTTCTAATCCTTTCTTCTTCTGTGGCAGCCATGTGCGGACAGAACCGCAGCAACTCCATGAATTTAGCTTCATATTCGCTAATGTTCATCATGCCCTGCCTCAGTCTCTCAAACTGACAGATCTTCTCATCCAGGAAGGTCTTTGGAAAATATCTAAGGATAAATTCCCGACAAAAGTCTTCCCACAAGATCTCTATTCCAGGCCTCTTCTACTCTTTCATGTTCCACCAGTGACCAACACTTCCTTTGAGAAGATAGACAGCGTGTCTAACCTTCTCAGCTTCAGGGATGTTCAAGATTCTGAAGGCTTTCTCCAATTCGGTTAACCACAGATCGGCATCTGCGGGGTCAGCTGTCCCCAAGTATTCGGTAGCTCCGACACGACGAAGTCGCTCGAACGTCTTACTGATACTTTGTCCTTCAGGCTGGACAGGTGCCCTAGGTGCAGGCATAGGCATCCTGTCGGTGATGTGTGTCATGGCAGTCATAAACTGCCCGAACATAGTTTGAACAGCTGGATTTCCCATGTCAGCTGGGTCAAACTGAGGTGGCTCCATAGGTGGCTCAGGTACAGGTTGCTCTATTTCTAGGTTCCTTACACCTTCTCGAGGTGCAGCAACACTACTTTCTGCCTCGTACTCCTCATGTGGCTTATACATCCTTATATATCTTCTTCTCCTGAGGAGCAAAAGATTCTATTAGATAAGGAAGAAACGCTAAGGATAGACTCAGCATCCTAAGTCCTATGTCTCTGTAGACTCAGCCAACCTAGAGCTCTGATACCACTTAATTGGGATGCTCTGATCTCCAAACCACGATATAAACATGATTTAAACTCAACGGAAGCATTTGATTAACAGCGGAAGACAAAAAAATCACGGGAAATTAAAAACTTTTTGAGATAAGAGCTTGAAACCATAAACTTCTTTCATAAAAAGGATATAAACTATTTACATCTCTATTGAATTACTTCTTGAGTAATTATACACAACATGATACAAAAATATCAAGAGTCAAAACCAAAATCTCAGACACTAACTCCTAGGACCTAGGAGTACAGAGACGGCATAGGACTATCTAACTACATAACTCAGCAGTCAGTATCTCCACCTGAGATTCACTGCTGCTCCTGGTGCTGCTACTGGTTTTGGTCACCTGTAGGCTGGTTCCTCCATCTTCGAGGACCACCTAAAAAGTTGAAATCTACGGGGTGAGACAATTTTAAATAATTGTCCCAGCGAGAGTCATAACTCTCCACTAGAAGATTTATATAGCAATCAAAGAACAACATAAGCAATCAAAGCTTTTAAGGTAACCAACAGTAGATTGGTAATAAGCAAAATATCAACAATTAAGGAAAATGAAAAACATATGTACTATGCAGTGTAACATCATTCATGTATCTCGTAGATCAACCTAAGCAGATATACTACGCAGTTGATTATGTTTTACAAACATCATTATGCCTTGCGGAGATGAGGTATACCGCTCATACTCCAACTGATCATTGTTAAGTCGCATCGGTATCATACCTAGGTCATCAAAAGAGTCGGATTCTTATGACCTCATCTTCCTCAGTCAGAGTGAGGATAACTTGCAGGACATCTTGTGTCTCTGCTACTATAGCTCACCAGGGTAATCTGGTACTTCACTATTTTTAGAGTTACAGTGGCATTCTGTACTCTCTTCGTCATCGAGAGATTTCTTGTTTATCTCTGATCGATGCGGTATAAGGATTTCCTTGAGAGAATTGTGTTGCAGCATAAACATATAGTGAAGGGTTAATGGATTAAGGTACATCTACATCAATTCCTACACTAGGATGTAAGGATTTACACACCCATATTCCCCCACATACTCAAAAGTATGCGATCCAGGAGTTCCCTTAGGAAAACCTATTTCACCATCATTTTGTTTTCTGACAATGATGGATCTATGATCAGGGCTCTACATGGTATGATTATACTTGATTAGTTAGGTACATTTTAGTATTCTTTTACCATCATACATGTTCTCAAACATTATTATTAGCATAGCATCTAGGAAAGTAGAATACTAAATGTAACAAGTCTAACTCACATCAATTATCATTTCTCATTCATCTCATCACAAGTCATCTCATAAGCATGACCTTGATGATACTCATGGCTCTCACAACCTATCCATCTCATTAGATGCCACTTACTAGGCAACAATGTATTTTATTATTCATAAAGCTAATAATCATGCTTTCAATGAATATGGTATCATCATCCTTACCTGGATATGATTATCTTCCCATAAGAACCTGCATGGTTAATTCAACTGATAACAGTAAACAATTCATTTTAAAGAAGTTGTACCTTCCTACTCTTACAAGAGTTAGGTTCCCTGATTTTCATCAATTAGGGTTTACTATTCACATTACATGTCATCACCCTAGAATTAGGGTTTACTATTCACCTCATGGTGAAATGAACTCATAACATCATCATGTATGAGAAACATCATCATTAAAGCCCTCAGATAAGATTAAGATTCATCAATTATCACAATTAGGGTTTCCATGATCTCACATAGGTAGATCATACCCTAATCACGCACATTCATATGTTTTGATGGTACATTACTTGAGTTTCCACCATAAAAGGTACTTTCTCTCTCCTCTTACTAGTAGATGGTGATTACACCACTCTAGATTAGGTTGGGACAAGTCCTCATTGACTATCATAAGCCAAATCACCACTATCAAGTGATTAGGGTTTGATTAAAACAAGGTATCCTTCAATTGAACACTTTAGGGGTATTTTGGTAAATTACACTATTGATCATCATCATAGGTCAATTCATTAGTCACATAGTCCCTTAATATCCTAGGTTACCATTAGGGTTTAGATCAAACCATCATTGAACTAATTACCCCTTCAATTGATTAAGTACAAACAACCTTGAACATCTCCAAACAATTTCATCCTCTAACCACCAAACGGTCTTGAGACCGTTTGACCTCAAATGGTCTTGAGACCGTTTGGGGTGTGTTGACCGTTTGGGGAAAGTTGACCTTCAAACTGTTTGAAGCTTAAGCGGTTTGAAACTGTTTGATTAAAACGTTCTTGAGATCGATTGGTCCAAACGACCTTGAGATCGTTTGAGCCCAAACGGTCTTGAGACCCGTTTGCTCCAAATGGGCTCAAACCGTTTGGACCTCAAACAAGGTTCAAAAGTTACAATCGATTATGGTTATGTATGTTGAAGCCCTCAATTATCCAAATCCATGTTAACTACTTAAAAATTGAGTTAATTAGGATGAGCCTTAATCAATTGGACACCAAATTGACCCTCAATTGAAAGCCAATTAGGGTTAAATCCAATCTCAATTAGGGTTTCAATCGGATAATCATCAATGTTCAACAATGTGGATCAAATCAAGGTTGAACCTATCAATTGACCTCCAATTGGGCCCAAATTTGGCCCAAACGGTCTTGAGATCGTTAGGATGACCTCCAAATGGTCTTGAGACCGTTTGCCCAAAGTTCGACCAAAAACCAAGTCGGTTGGATAAGGGTTGAACCCTAAATAGGTCTACAATCAACATTTTTATCAATTCTTCAACTTATTGAAATTGGACCCTCAAACCATCAAATTAACTCAACCCTATACCTCCAAACGGTCTTGGGTTGTCACCAAACGGTCTTGAGACTGTTTGGATGAATGCCCAAATGGCCTTGAGACCGTTTGGGTCCTTCAACCCAAAACTCAACAAGATCTATACTTGAAATCAGCAATTTAAACCCGATTAGGGTTTGAGTGTTGAAGTGCCTTCAACTGTCAATTGGTTAGGAATTAAATTATGATTATTTGTAGGAATGAAATTAAATATATTACCAACAGACCCTCAAACGGTCGTCCCTTGGTCAACACTATGAAATGGTCTTCAGACCGTTTTGATCCAAACGGTTTTGCAAGACCGCATGAGATCAAATGGTTTGAGACCGTTTGACCTTAAACGGTTTGCAACCGTTTGGACCAAAAGGGTCCAAGGTCGGTTGATAAAGTTGCCTAAGAATTCATGCCCATCATCTTCAACCTCTGTTCAGGTCGGTTATACCACAGTTTTTCTTGCAAAAGTGCAAGGAAGAAAGGGGGTAGAAGAAGAACTAAAGCTTAAATTTCAAGAACAAAGATATGCATATAAAGCAAAGAGTTTAGAGTTATAAAACCCGCCTTGAATGTTGTTCCTAGAGCTCCAAGCTTCCATGATTCAAGCCTCTAATGGCGTCTTGAGCTCCACAACTCGGCCAGAGGTGATTCTCCAAGGAAAAGATGGGGATGGTCGGCTAGAACAAAGAATCTAAGTGAGTTAACCATAGAACCAACCTTTTAAGAAGAATTCCTCCATGAATTCGAGCTTGAAGATGGTTCCTACTCACCTTAGCACTAGTTGGTCATTCTCCCTGAGGTCCAGAGCTCTGCCTTGGCCATTTTGAGAAAGATGAGAAATGAAGAGGATAAAGGATACGTTCACTTGGTTTGCAAAGATAAAGGCTTATATAGTTTAGGCTATTTCCATCATAAGGACCTCTAAAACATGGATTTCTCATATAAGTCCCTCCTTGTTTCTATGGCACGTCCAAGCCATATAAACTTAAGCAAAGTCCATCAAAACTCAAGATCTAAGGGTAAAGAAAACTATTAAGCAATCTAAGATACATATATGAAAGGTCTCCATTCTCAAACTAGGTGAATTTCATGCACAAATATCATTCTTCTTATCTGATTATTCATTGAAGTGCCCCTTTCATCATTTTTACTTTAAATGATGTCAAGAGACATAAAAGATGATCTATAAGGTGTATTTTACAATTTTCACCCCATAATTTGGGTAAATTGCACTTTACTCCAAAATTAGGGTTTTAAGCACAAGGATTGTTCCACAAGTTGCATCTTGATGCCCAGGCTTGCGAAATCCATTATATTTCATCATATTCACTCATATGATGTCTCATTACCAAAAGAACATCTTAAACTATGAACATTGCAAGTTAAACCCCTTAAATGGGTAATTTGCACATAGGTCCCTGATTACAAAACAATACTACAACTTTGTTTAAAAGGACAAAATTGAAAGTATATGTTCCTGAGGAACTTAATTACATGCCAGGGAATAATCACAGGTGTTTAATTACACATTTAGGCAAAACATCTAGGGTTAGTTTATAACCCAGGTCAGGGATGTTACATGTGTTATATCATCAAATGCACTTTTGGACATTCTTTGCATGTTTTTAGGTACTTGGACCATGCTTAGGTGGAAGAGAGAGATCCTAGGGTTTCTCTACCCTTAGAGAGGCCCAAAGTGAAGTAAAGGGCTCCCCCAAACTACCCCTAGTGGTCAAGGGTCAATTGAAGCAAAGAAGTTCAAGGATGAACAAAGAACAAACTCAAAGTGTTGCTGAAGAGACCAGCTCATCCAAGGTATTACTAAACGGCTGTGCTAGACTAAGCAAAACCATAGAGACAATGTTTAATTCAAGTCTCATAACACAAGTTCAGAAACACATCCATGTTGCGTAGCACAACCATGTAGCCATGTAGTAGAACGACCATGCTACTGAGAATGAGCAACACCTTCCTCAACCAAAATGGTCGTGAAATCTACCACGATCGTGTTGCCAAGACATCTGAATGGTCATTCTTCATAGAACGGGAAGCCATAGCCAAAGACAAGATGACCATGGTGATTACCAAGACTATGTTGCCCATTACCCACCACGGACGTGCCACCACCAGGCCAAAATCCAAATTTTCTATTATGACTTTTCCCATTTTCCACCTCACCCGTTCCATCCCACCATGGGCGTGTTCACCCCTACTTAACCTAATGCTTCACCACCACCTATATATACATAGGTGGCAGCTAGATCCATAGGTTAGCTACTCCCCAGCTAACCCTAGCTCCTTATTTCCTCCCCCTATCCATTCCACTTCATTTCCATCTCCATTCCATTCCATTCCATTTCACCACAATTAAAACCCTAGTTTCTTAGGGTTTTTACCACTTTCCACCATCTTTCCATGCCATTTCACCTTAGAAGAGGGAGGAGGACGCCCTTGCAGCATCTAGAGAGGAGGATTCCTTCATATACACTGAGATCCATGGCTACTTCTACCTCTTTCTTCTCCATTTTTGTAGTTTCTTGTTCTATGAGTAGCTAGGCCCCTTAGGTGGGCTGTTTGGGGTCAAAAATGTTACTTTAATACCATTTGGGGGAAGTGATATGTAAACATTGTAGTTTCCTTTGATAAGGAATAGGTTCTATTTCTATCTCATTTCCCATAAATTACTTTGTGGTTTGTGCTTGAAATTGCCAACTAGGAAAATTGCTTATATGTGGCTCTTTTGATAAATTGCACCTAAGTGCAATTAATGGATCCCTAGTTAGCTACTCACCTTCCTACATGTTAATTTATTCTCTTGCACCTAGGTGAGAGATTTAAGTATATATTACTAGAGCATTCAGTGTAATCAGCTTGGAGACTTCTCTAGGCTAGAATGTGGATGGTGTGAGGTCCAAAACCTCACTTCCACCTTCCATTACTACCCTCGGCCCCTAATTACCCTAAGACTTCCTATTCTAGAAACCTAGGCTTGATTAGATTTAGAGCTTCATAAGGGTGGGTAAGATGTGTTAGGGACTAGTTCTCCTACTCACACTTACCCTATCCATGTCCATTTAGTAGTTTAGGGAAACTCATTAGGATCTAACTTGTTGTTTGGTATGGCAATATAAATGAAATAATAATATTTACATGTTATCACCTCAACCCAATTGACATGTTCATCCCCCAAACTGCCCACATTTCTCAAAATTACATCAAAACCCTAATTCCCTTCCTTCTTAGCTAGTTTTGGCTAGTTATCTCTTTACTTTATTAGTTAGTTCATTGCCTTGTTCTTGCCTAGTGTTTTCTGGTTTAGGTCTTTAATGTCTCTTGTGCTTAGTTTGCTAGCTCAATGTAGTGTAGATCTCTTCTTTTCTTGCCTCAGTATAATTTTATCTTTTCTTTGCTTACTTGCTTTCTTTTTCTAATTAGAATTAACTATCTAGGGTTATCTTAGGTTTTGATTGTTCTTTCCTTTAATTTCTTGTTTAACCCATCTTAGTGTAATCAACAAATCAACCATCAAACCCTTCAACCCTAGAATCTGTATTAAGAACCTAACCAAAATTAACCTAGCTCTAGTTCCCCCTTTCTCTCTTGGTTTAGACCTCTAACTTTCTGCCCTCCTTTACTATAACATGGCCCCATGTGCTTGGAGGCATAGTGTGTTAGTGTATGTGAGTAAGCCTCTTAGGGATCTTTATAAATTTTGAAAGATACCCAGTGTATTTGATCCCTAGAGGTGTGTGCATCTAGTGAAAACTCAATTGACTTAGGTGTGTATACCTCGGGATTGGGAAAATAAAGTTGCTTGACCTAGCTAGTTAGTTTTTCTTTGATCATTTCCTACTAACATCATCATTGTTATTCTTTCTTCTTTATTAGTTGTATTCTTTGTGCATATTGGTTTACTAACTTGTCCTCTTTTGTTTGGTTGATCCTTGTGCATGTGACAACAACCTGATGAAGACAAGATGGAAGGAAAAAATGCACCTCACAATCCACTCTAGGAGTACTTCAAGCCTAGCAACTTCAAATCACCAATTGCTAATAGAGTTGATCAAATCCCAAGACAACAATTCTCCATCCTACAAGTCTTCTTGGGCTCCTTCCTACCTTCTTTGGTTTGGAGAGTAAGAACTCGTACAAGAACTTGGAATCCTTTCTTCAAGTATGGTATACCTTCAGGACACTGACAACCAGTGATGATACAATTAGGTTGACCTTGATCTCATTCTCCTCAAAGACAAAGCCAAATATGGGTATTATCTCAAGAAGGGACATCATGAGTTGGAAAGAGACGAAGAATTACTTCTTAAGGAGATTCTACTCCATTGCAAGGTTGACAAAAAATGCGACATACCATAGTGAGTTTCAATCAAGTGGGTAATGAATGGTTCCATGATTCTTGGGAAAGAATTTAAAAGATATTGAAAGAGTACCCACACCATGAGATCGCTTTGTGGTATCTAGTTCAATCCTTTTACTCTAGTTTCTCTCTGATGATTCAAGCTATAGTGGATTCTTCTTGTGGAGGATCTTTGATGGCTAAGCCACCTAAGGAGACATGGCCCTTGTTTGTGCAGTTAATGGAATGTTCAAGGATCTGAGCTTCTAGCATGATGAATGATGGAGACTGCCCCTTTGGTGTGACATCTCCAACTCATATTGACTCAAGCCCACAAATGATGAAGATTCTTAGAGAAATGGTGAGATTTATGAAGAATCAAGTGGGAAGTGTTCCTTTTTACTCGATTAATTTTGTTGAGTCCTTTAGTGAAGGAGTGAAAACACCTCATCCTTATAGCTATCTATAACAAAAATGTCCAAGATACAACTCAAGGTTTGAGTAGTAAGTTCTCTGTAGGTTGAAAAGCTTTAATGATGTGTAAATGAATGTGACAAGGCTTGAGTAAAAGGTGGAGCATCTCTATTCAATACTTGCTCTTCAATCGCAAGCAAAGCTTTCTTCCCAACCCATAATGAACTTCGATTGACCAATGCATTCCTCTCAATTTTTCTATAGTCTACCTCCAATGCAAGTGCAACCCATTTATCATTTCCAAGTCCATCCCAAGCCTTATACACCTCTTGCCCCTCAATCACCCCAACCTTCCCACCAATTCACTAACCAACCTCAATTCTATCCTTTACCTCACTTCGAATGCCAAGTATCACCTCCACCTTCTATAGAATCACAACAAGATCCCCCTCTCCACCATTAGCGAGGAAGTTTCATGATAGATCTAAGGAGTCAATAATCTCTTAAGCATCCTACAAGTCAATGAAATGTTATAAAACAAGGCAAAGGTAGCACAAGGGTGATCCTATGATTGGATTGTTGAAGATGATATTGTGACATGTCATGTTGAGAATGTGATACCGTGTGTTCCATCTTCTACTCCATTTGTAGGTTATATATTTCCATCCATGATTCCTAGATCCCTCATGTGATGCCACATGGAAATCATGTTGATTCAAGTGCTGAAAAATCAAGTGAGCCACCATTCCATGAAGCATTGGATGAGTCGTCAGAAGTAAAAAGGAGGAAAAAGCACAATGTTGACATCCTAGATGTGTTTATCCAAGTGAAGGTGAACATTCCATTATTAGATTCTATCAAGTAGATTCCATATTATGCCATGTTTCTCAAGAACCTATGTACTATGAAGAGGAATTCAATGGGGAGAATGCCTAAAAATATCAAGTTGACTAAACAAGTGAGCTCTTTCATCCAACACTCACTTCTCGTAAATAGGAAAGACACATGATCCCTAGTCATACCTAGATAAATAGGGGGACAATGCATAGACCGATCCGTACTTGATTTGGGATCTAATGTGAATTTGTCGGCATATAGTATCTATGTGGATATGGGGTTGGGCAAGTTGAAGATGGATCATTGCACTCTCTAATTGGGGGATCGCTCCATAAAAATACCTAGAGTAAGAGTGGATGATGTTTTGATGATGATAGATAAAGAAAGGGCAGCAATGTTCTTGGTGGATCTCATTGTTCTTGACATGGACTTGGAGGATAGGTTCTCATTTTTATCTACAATTAATGTCGAGATACATGTGCACAGTGTCACAATGAAAGTATATTTAATGGACATGAAGATAAAGATAAAAATGCACAAGACCCGAACATGGGGAGACCGAGATGAGGGTATTGAACATGGTCAGATGAAGAGTCTGACTGATCATTTGAAAGAAGGATATCCAGATGGAAGACTTGATGATAGATTTTGCGGTCAAAAAGACAAGGAACACATTTTAAATGCAAATGATAGATGAGTTTATTGCATGAGTGGACACACAAAGATTCCAAATGGTTAAATGATTGATGAATGTCCTAGAAGCCTGACTGAAGGCATGAAACTTAGTGCTAGTGGGAGCAATCCAACCTAGGTTTGGGAAATTTTTCACACAACCTTTTATTCTTGATACTTTTGGTTATATTTACACTTTTCCATGAAATCACTCATGCACAATTGTGCTTAATGGTTTTTGTTTACTTTTAAGAAACATAGATGAAAATAATGGCCAATGGAAGAAATTTGAATGGAATTCAGAAAAAGATTCATAAAATCACTATTAATCAAAGATTTGGTGTTTTGATGATGTTGAAATTGAGATCACCTAGTATACTGTCCACCACAGTCGTGGTACCATGGAACGTCCGTGTTGAGACACTCAAAGTAATAGAGATATCATAGGTAAATTAGAGAAACCAAAGAAAAAATTCAAAAGGGTGAGAATGACCGTGTTGTGTAGCACATTCGTGTGGCGTAACAGCCACCACAACCATGGAGCCAACAATCCAATATGGCCATGCCACACAACATGGCTGTTTTGAGTTATGACCCTCACAACTTGACCCTCGATTCTAGCTAATTTTCAAATTATTTCATTTTGACTTCAGTGATAGCACACTCATTCTCTCCATGTTCGGAAACTGTGCAGCCCGTCGCCAACACCATCCAAATTCCAATCTTACCTCCTTTCACCCCCAATTAACCCCTAATAATCTCCGTAATGATTTCTCTACTTCCATCCATCATTTCCACCCTTTTTTATCCACCAAATCCACTTCCTTTCTCCATTTTGCCCCAAAGGATTTCCAAAAAACCTAAATTTTGTCTCCTTCTCCACCAAAATCCACCCAAGATGAAGAAAATCACCAAGAAAGTGGTGTCAAAGACCAAGGAGGTAAACTCCTATAGTCGTCATCTGAAATTGACTCTTATTCGGCCCAAGCGACATATCTCACTCCTCTGGCACCACTGACCACCTTCGGTTTACATGAAGAATCACCTCATGTTGTGGACTCGATAGATCCCATGATGGAGGAATCCACTCCACTAGCCAACAGAGGTGGGGTGACAACCTAACATTTGACTTCTTCTAGGGTAACACCACCACCGTCATTGTTCCAACCATCAACCTCAGCCCGACCTTTGACCTCCACCGTGCTGCAGCCACAACCGCTGCCACATGCAAAAAGGAAGCGACTTCTAGATGGTGAGGATGAGGTTATACAGGAAGTGCCTAATGAGTAGCATGAGTAAGCACTCAAAGTAAGGAGCATTTAGGTGAAGAAACCAAAGCATCTAGAGTGCTTGACACGTAGGGTGACAACCACCTGCTACTCATGCTAGGAGACAATGGAGGCTCTAGGTTTCATTTCTTTTTACCAGGATGTGTTGGAAACATTGCGTCTATTCAAGGTTCTAACGACATCACAAGAGATTTATTTGGAGTTGATAAGCCAATTCTTTGCCACTTTAGAGAAGGTATATGATGAAGGGGAAGATGCCATTTGAGTTTGAATTGGAGATAGAAGTTGGGTCCTAACCTCATCCATGTCAAAAAAAATTTTTGCTCCAAGTGATGAAATGGAAACCCTCCAAGATCAAGGGAGACAAATAATGATTCAAGTTCCAATTACACTTCCATGTGGAGGAAATTCACTGGCCATAAAAACTTTGTAGCGGGGAAGTGGAAGTCGAGTTTGGTCCACAATCCATTCCTTCGCTACGTTCAGAAAGTTCTCACAAATACAATTTTTGGCTGGAATGAAAATCTAGGAAGTTGCACAAAGAAGGATATATTTATCTTGGGTTTGATGACAAAGGGCATGTGTGTTTAACTTGGGAGTATTACTAATTTACCATTTGAGGAAAGTCCTCTCTAAGAGTAAGAACCCTTTTATTATGGGAGGGATTGTAACTTCCATTGTCATTGCCTTAGATCATGATGTTTCTGGATACATCAAGGTAGAGGGGGAAGCTGGTAGACCTTAGTATCTTGTCCTCTCTTTGATGATTTCATTTTTTATCTTAAAATAATTTATAAGGTCAACCCCCATATGCATGTGTTTTACTGGAGCTACCCTACCCTGTTGCACCTACATAAGGTGAGTATGGTCTAACTCTAGAGTTCTTGGATATAGTAAGGAGGTGGGAAGAGGAGCATACCCAGGATGTCGAGCAGCCAGAGATTGTTATATTTCATGAGGGATTGGGAGAGTCACAGGAAGCCACTGAGTGGAGGAAAAAAATCGAGGAGAGAGAGACACATAGGGTGAGGAGATGAGAGGAAGATGCGACAAAGCTACAACATCTCATAGTGAACACATATGATATGTCTACCATACATGCACAATTGGAGGGTATTCAAAGGATGCAGGATAATATCTTGAGGGCACAAGAGGGTTTCCAACACACACATGACGAATTATGGCTAGGTCACCATTAGATGACCTTCAAATCAACTATATGTATTGTTTTCAACATGCACAAGTACAAAGGAACCCCTAGTGGGGGAAATATTAATGGGTTGTACTGTCCAGATACCAGGATGCCTACCCCCCTCCACAAGAAGACTACTAGGGCAATTACAAACTATAACACACCACTTTTTACTTCACATAAATATCACTAAGAGGAAGCATTCTTACTCAAGGGGTTGTCATAATATGTTGATCTTAGCACTTTAAATAAATGAAACACTTTGCATTAATTGAGTGAAATCAGATTCATACATAGTTCTTGGGTGAAAAAAACTGCAACTGGTTTATCTTATGAAATCTAGCCTACTTGATAACATGAATAAACATAATATAAATGATATCTATTTCTCTGGATTGGTTTGGTAAGTGGCACCCCACCAGGAAAGCTTGAAAAAATCCTAGCCATTTTTTGTCCTTAACATTGTTCACTTGCTCAAAGTCCTACGGAGGTCGTGTCCCCAGTAATGCAAAACAAAAATCACATATGTAAGTGGTATTTGACACCTTATAAGACATAAAATAAATATAACTTGACTTGAAATAAATTGACATAGACTTGAATAGGGGTTGTCTTAAGCATTCATTGAATAACTTTAAACATGATTAATTGGAAAAATAGATATATGCCACCTCTCTTAATGCTCCATGGGAGACCATAATTGATAGGAAGCCCATAATTGAAATGAAAGCCCTTGATGACCTATTGAGGTCTATGAACGAGGCACATATAGAAACTTAACCAATTCCATTGTTTACATCATTATCTTAGATATTGACTTAATCATTTAATCTTAATCTTGATCATAATGGGATTTATCCCTCTTAATACCATGATGGGACTTCTCCCCATAAATCATAATAGGGTTTCCCCTTCTTAAGCATGATTCATTTATCATAATCATAATCATAATTAGGGTTTTACCATATACTATAATTAAATAACCAACCAAACAATGATAGATATACATGATGTCTTCTTGAGAAAGCAGTCATAATTCATGAAATCAACTTATGTGCATAATGATAAATAACATGTATTAAACTAGCATTACTTGTGCCAAATATGCATCACTTGCTTACCTAGAGTAAACCTTCTTAGGTCAAGTCCTATGACTTGATTTAGTCCTCTAATCACATACAATTTGATTAAAGTCATAGCAGGTATATGAGTTCATAGTCCTTAAACCCTAATATTGTTCATTGAATTATTTAAGAGATTGAATGTGGAAAATGGTGTTTGAAAACATGTTAGATCAATAGATAATCAAAATATCTTTCTAATGCATATTTTTGAGTATATTTGTCAATACAACATCAATTTATTTTGAATATCTAAAGAACTAACCAATTTAAATTCAAGGAAAATCCACACGAGCAGTAATATCTAGATCAGTGTGGGACCTCACCCTAAGCTGGACCAAAGAACATCTGCTAGCTAGTAAGGGGACTCACTTCAGTAGTGTAGAGGTCAAAGAAGACAAGGTGAGGAAATCCCTTAATTGTCCTTATTAAATCAATAATCTAATTAAACATATTGGGGTACCATGGTTATCTACTGACCTGATTTGTTCCTCCCCAGCGAGCCATGGCTCAAACATCATACAAGAGTTTCATGCACTTGATACAAGGCCCTAGTTTTTGTTCCTCAAATAAAAGAAACATTTGTATCATGTTTGTGAGGAGTAGATGAAAACATTGAGCCAAATCTTGGGGTCAGAAGAGTACACGAGCTCAAAGACTACTCTGGCCATTTGAGGGGCGCAAGCCAAAATAGAAACTAGAGAGAAAATTGAGAGGCCAGCATGAAAATGGGTACAAAATCTTCACGAGACCATATCAAAGATGAAGGCATCAAAAGGCAAGGAAGAAGTCTAGAGAATCACCGGCAACAGTCAGAGAAGGTGAATAATAAGGGGGGAGAAATGGAGTTAAAAATTAAGGAAATTGGGCAACAACATGCCAATGGAGATCAGGGAACAATCTCAGAGTCAAGGCAATTCAAGTGGAGGGGTTTCCAGGGTCAAAGGGGCACTGAGTTGCTATGGAGACTAGCGCCAACAAGGTCCCCAAAGGCAGTTAACAGGGTCCAACGTCTCAGGTAGGAAAAAGAGAAACTAACAATGTGGAAATGAAGAAAGAGTTCGGGTATTTCTTACTGGGTAGGCAATTGCATAGAAGGGGCAAGGGTTGATGGGGTGAGGTGACAATTTCTGGTAGTGAAAACTGAGTAGGGAGCACTACATTGAGGTGTTGGAGGTGAAAATTGTCAGAGGATGAGCGAAGGTTCCATCTCAACGGTGCTTTTGGGACCTTTAAGTAGGGATTGACTACGTTGCGAGGGCGACTGTGATTCTTGGTGGGGGAAGGGAAACCCTAGATTAGGTGTTTCATCCTATGGGTCACGAGGGAAAGTAAGTAATGGATCAAAAGAAATAGGAGAGAGAGGTAATGAAAGTAGAGGAAAAATATCTGAATAAGGACGAGAGATGAGAGAGAACAAGGTCGAGAAAGGAAGACAATAACTCTTTCCCAAACCCACAACTTGCATAGAGGTAGATGATGACAATTTCGACGTTGGGTATTGGATGAATGGTTGCTTGATGCGTGTGGAAAGATAAAGAAAAAGAGAAAGGGAGTGACAATGAAAATTGTTACAACCCCAATTTTGGGTTCATATGATGAGAAATGTAAACTCTCATATTGGACAAATAATGATGTAATTTCATTTACAATAGCCTTGATGATTGTATTGTGGGCTTTATTGGGTATTGGGTCCAATAACAAGGAAATTCAATTAATTAAGAAATCGAGAAAAGTAAGATGTGGAAACCTCTAGAAGGTAAAGAACTTAATCCAAAGGTGGATTTCGTGCCACATGGGTTCCTTGGTTCCAAGGAGTCTGAAGTTGCAAAGAAAAGCAATAAGAAAAGAAATGATTAATAAAGTATTTATTTAGTAAGAAAGAAATTGAAAACCATGGTAAAAGGTGAAAAATAAGTGAAAAGAGGTATAATTGAGTTATCCTTAGTGGAGTTTCGTATTCCAAGGATTCCTAATACCAATGAGGAAGATAAAAGAGAAATAAAGAGAAATCCTCAAAAAGAGTTATTTTAATAAGAATAAAACAAGATAATGAAGAATAATGCATTTAGATGCATTTAGAAGGATAATGGATATTCCTTAAAAAGGAATTTCGAATTATTTGAGTTTCTTGGGATATAAGGAGTCCCAATGAAGAAAAGACGGAGAAAAATACCAATAATGGAAAATAAGGAGATAATGGGAATACATAATTAAGGGATCATGTAATATTGATGAAAAGGAAGTATCTCCTACTTAAGGAGATATATATATTTTCATGAAAATACATAAAAGGCAAGTACAAAGAAGATAAAGGTGGTAATTTCTGAAATCCTAATAATTCAAGAAAAAGATATATCAAAGGGATGAGGGAGAGAGAGAAGATTTTCTTATTAAGTAAGGGAAGTTGTTTCCTATTAGGAAAGGGACTTGTTCCCTCTTATATGATCGTCTTGAGGCTTGGGTGTTGTCCCCTATATAAGGGGTTGAGCCAGGAACAATTCCAGAGGAGTTTCACGTAACCCTCTCTTCTTCTCCTCCTCCTTCTTCTTCTTCCTTACATAAAAACCCTAACCTTAAGGGTATAGTGTTAACCCTAAAGCCACGCATGCCATGGTGTTGTCCTAATGAAAGCATGA
This sequence comes from Alisma plantago-aquatica, assembly GCA_963693085.1. Classification (NCBI taxonomy): domain Eukaryota; kingdom Viridiplantae; phylum Streptophyta; class Magnoliopsida; order Alismatales; family Alismataceae; genus Alisma; species Alisma plantago-aquatica. The sequence goes on from OY856411.1 coordinate 1,227,082,208, forward strand.
AGTGCCATTGTCGGCCTGCGGACGATCGGGCAACGTTTCGTTGTTCTTGCATCTGCGCAAGACTGTCATAGGGCTGCAGCAAGGTTGTGTCTTGCAGGCCCAAGTGCCGCTCACCCGACCATCTGGGATTCTGGCCGCAGCATGGGAGGGTGCAAAGGAAGTCGTCGGAGGCGAGGGGGTCCTCCGTGATGGCCGACGAGGGTAGGAAGAAGGTAGAGGAGCCACACCTTTGGCTGCTAGGGCATCCGCGGCTGGAACACACGAGGAAGACGATGCCAACACCAATTGGATGGTTTTTCCCTTCGCAGGCTAAAGCAGCGGCTGGCTTAACCAGGGGTATTATCGTAATCTGGTTATAAACTCATAGGCAAGCCGCGTTGCATGCATAGGGTGACGTGGCGGATCCAGATTGGCTCAGGTGAGTTTTTAATGAAAAATTCATAACTAAATATCTGTAGCCTGGATGAGTACGCATAAAATATGAAAGTTTCTCAGAAAAATGAGAGGAATCTAATAAAAATATGATTCGATCTTGATTCTTATTTCAATTCGAAAAGTAACGGAAGTTGTTAACTTTAATGTATTAATGGTTAAGAAACCCTATTTTGATATAATTAATGTGATTAGTTGGGTTTAATTGATGGTTAAAGTTGATATTAACCTGTTAATCATAAAGAGATACATTAAGATCGAAAAAGATGAATTTTGCATGAATTTAGTTAATTTAGAGTTTATGTGCATAAATAGGCTTTAATGGGCCTTGAAACCCTAATGTTGGTAATTAGGACTACTAATGGTTTTAATTATTTGATTTCATGTATAGAACTGAGTTTTCATGGTTATAAGCTATTTCGAGCATTAAAGTTCCCAATTTGTGGATAAATACCCTAAATGTAGTAATTAGGGTTTTCACATGAATAAAAGTTGGAATTAATGGCAAATCGAGTTTATATGTGAATTGGACCATAATGAACTATGAATTGATGATAAATGTGTATAATGATCTTGTCATGGATTAAAGGGATAAAAATAGTAGCTTTAATGAAAAGAAGCTTAATTGATGATTAATGTGCATGTAAAATGAAAATAAGGTTATATGTTGTTAAAATAACCTTAATGTTGAAGAATAGATGAGATAATTAGGGTTTATGAGTAATGGCATAAAATTAGCGTTTAATATGGTAAAAGATGAAGGGAAACTCTAATTGCAAAATGAAACCCTAAAATGGATACAGAAACCCTAGAAAGTGAATCCAAGTCAATAAAGTAGGTTATTGATAAAGTGTGTAATAAATAGAGTACATATTCTTTTTAGGAATTATGTGATGTTGAATTACTTGGATTGCATGCTTGGTTGGATTTTCTTAATGCTTCTGAAATCATCAAATCAGGTATGTGGTTACGCCTATGAATACCCCGAATTAGATTCCCGTGGATTTTTGAGGTTTTATCGATGACTTGAATTAAACTGTTGGATGCATTTAATTCTTGCAATTTATAATGTGAATATGAATATCACCTAAGATATGAGCCTACTAGCTCAGATCCTAGTCCCCTCTGTAGCTTTATAGATTGACCTAGTAAATGGCTACCAATGGGGTAGGTCCATCAGGTCATTAAATGACTTAGTAAATGGCTACCAATGGGGTAGGTCCATCAAGTCATCATGAGTCAGGGATTGGGCTACCTCTGGGTAGGGCCATGTGACTCCATAAACCCTATGTATTGGCTACCTATGTGGTAGGTACATGGGGCTAAGGATCTACCACATGAGAGAGGTAGTATCTATGTCCACTGCAGGGACAACACAGAGATAGGGGATAGGCAAGGATTAAGTAGTATTGCTTAAAATGTAATCTTGGATGTTAAATGATATTTGGTTGATTGTATTGTTAACATAGTTGCACAATTATTATTTCCCCCACATACTAGCTTCTTGCTAACCGACGTTTTGTTTTTCGGCGTTTTAGGTACAAATGAAAAGAACAAACAGTAAAGTGGCATATGTGTAACTAAGTGAGAAATAACTTACACAGGAGGATTAATTAGGTTAGTATCTTCATATATAGAAGTTTAGAAATCCCAACTTTTAAAAAGGTAAGTATAGTTTTTATTTTATACTCGTTTTCAATTTAGTAGTAGAATTTCATAATTATTATTGATTATTTGTCAAACCTTTGATCCAGGTTATTAGATAACGACTCTGACCTCTTGGTCTCCCTTAAGTGGGGGTTACCGAGAGATGGGGTCATTACAAAAATAATGTGACATTTTGGTTTAATGCACTACATTAATTAATTTCGTAATTAAATCCTAAGTAAACTTTATAGAAACTTTCTTGATTAATTGGAGGGTTAGACACGGTCAAAACGAGTCCAAATTTGGACCATCGAATAATTAGCTAGTCTAGGTTCTTCCTAGCCAATTTGATTTATGTTTTTCACAAGTTTTGACCATAATTTCCATAAAATCCAATTAACTTGAATTTAATGTAATAATACATTAGACAATTGGGGAAATACTCTTCTTTGTGATCCCTTGAGCCAAAATTCGAGATAATAACCTATTACCCACTCAAAAGTTATTTCATCTACCTTTTATGCCTATTTGAGCAATTTCTTTGGAGGGGAGAGAAAAAGACCATAAATGATACTTTCCTCTTATATTAAAAGCCATAAAAGGAAAAAGGAAAACTTCTTACCCTAGGATTCTACTCCATACTTATATTTTCGAATTACACTTTTTTTCTCTTCCCCTTTTGTTATTTTTTAACATTTTCAAGGACATGAGAGAGAAAAAGGAAAGGGTACTATTGTTTATAAATTTGAATTAATTGCAACACATAATGCATATATGAAAGTGAAAATATATTTTTAGTCTTGTTTTAATTTTTCTTACTTCAATTTCATATAAGAAATGTCATTTTATGGTATTTTCACATCAAATCCTTCAACTAATTAAATTTAGGGAAACCCCATTATAAGATTTAATTTAGTCTTGAAAACTTGCAATGTTGCACTACCAGTATTCTCCACCATAGGGAGGAGCACCACCAGAGCCACCACAAGAGTAGTGATCATCTACTCTATCACTCCTAGACTTTAATGTCATGTTGAGGACAACATGATTCAAAATTTTTGGGTGGTCCTCATTTCACTAATTTTGCATTTCATATTGCCATTTACTTTTGTTTTCTTATTTTTGCTATATAGTATAGATGTTTGCTTACTTTGCATACTCACATGCCATGTAGTTCATTTTCTTCTAATGTTTGTGTAATTTTAAAAATGTTGCCATGCATTGCATTTCATGTAGATTTTTAATTTTTTTGCATGCTTTTATCTTGGATTTTCTTGTTTCTTCCTTTATGTTCCATAATGAAGGCTTAGATGTGATTGAAGGTAATTTGGCACCATTTTGGCCAAATTTACCCAAATTTAGAATTTCTTGCCTAATATCATGTTTTGATCCAATCTCTTCTTATTGAATTGAAAATGTTGACCTCTAATAAAAGCATGCTATGTTATCGTGATCTATTTCTAAGTGGCCTCTGCCTTGACTTTTACATGTGAACCACCTCTCTCATGCTTGCTAATTATTTAGTTCAATTGTGATTGAAGCAAGCCACAAACACTTAGGGTTTATAGAATCTCATGATGAAAATGTGGCTTTAATATTTCTCATTCATGTGTTGTATAATTTCTTGATGGAATTGTTGGAGTAACTTTCATACAGAAGATCTCATGTTGAAATCCATACTAGTAACCCCTCTTTGACTAACTTTTCTTCAGCCTTGGCCACTTCCAAAAGTTTGGGTGGCCATATCTATATCCCCCTTGCTTCATTCTCACCATCATGTGCCCAATCTACAACATGGGAAAAGGAAAAAGTGCAAAAGAAAATAAAACATTCTCCTATGTAATATCTAAATAAATAAAAGATGAGTTCTCGTATGTAATAACACTTCAACCCTTACGAAAACCCTTTCTTCCATTTGCATGACCATTGAGCTAGGAAACATCAAACCTTGCTTATTTTACCCTTTTTTGCACGTGTAGTTCACTTTGTGTGAATTGACATATGAGATTGAATGCATGGATGTGAAATATCAATTATTCATTTTTTATCTTCACCACCATTACATGGTTTACCCAGAGTTATATGACAACCATATGGATTGATTGTGTTTTGTATGCTCTATATGTAAAGTTTGCATGCTAAATGCTTTAATGATGATTGGTTTGTGAAAGAGGAGAGGAGAGAGGTGGAATACATGTACTTAGTCATCATAGATCCCATTTATTCAATATTCATATGTTGTATTGCATTTTTCATTTCTTGATTGTTGAAGAATAGAAGAGAGATTGAGTTTGAGTATAGTTCAGGACAAATATGATGTTTTAAATTTGGGGTGATGATGCAATCCTATTTTATGGCTTCATCTTGTGTCTTATTGCACTTCATTCACATATATACCTTTTATATTGCATGTTATTTTCTTCAATATGGGATTTCTCATCAAATGCACTTATGAATGTTGCTTGCATATTTTTTAGTTTCTTGGACCACACTTGGATGAATGAGAGAGAGTGAGAGAGTGATCCTAGGGTTTCTCTACCCTTAGAGAGGCTAAAAGTGAAGTCAATGGCTCCCTCAACCTACCCCTAGTGGCCAAGAGTCAATTGAAGCAAAGAAGTCTAGGGATAAACAAAGAACAAACTCAAAGTGTTGCAAAAGAGACTAGCATGACCATGGCACTATAGAACAGACCTGCTGACTCATGCAAAACCATAGAGACAACATTCAATTCATGGCTCAAAACACAAGTTGAGTAGTGCGACCATGTTGCATAGCATGGTCGTGTGGCCAAGAAGAAGAACAATCATTCTACTGAGAATATGCAACACCTTCCTCAGCCAAAATGGTCATGCAATGTATTACAACCATGTTGCCAAGATGTCAAAATGATCATTCTTCAGAAAACTGACAACTATAGGAAAAGATAAAATGACCATTATGACAATCACGACCATGTTACCCATGACCCACCATGCTTGTTGTTCATGACCCACCATGGTCCTGGTGACCACCACGGCCATGCCACCAGTAGGCCAAAATCCAAATTTTCTATTTTGACTCCTGTTTCTACCTCGCACGTTCTATCCCGCCATGGGCATGTTCACCCCTACTTAACCTAATGCCTCCCCGTCACCTATATATACATTGGAGGTGGCTGGAGCATGAGGTTAGATACTCCCTATCCATCCCTTGGTCCCCATTTTCACCCCCTAGCTATTCCACTTCATTTCTATCTTCATTCTTCTCCATTTCACCATTTCCACAACCAAAACCCTAGTTTCGTAGGGTTTTGACCACTTTCCACCATCTTTCCATGTCATTTTACCTTATAAGAGGGAGGAGGACGCCCTTATAGTAGTTGAAGAGGAGGATTCTTTCATATACACTGAGCTCCATGGCTACTTCTACCTCTTTCTTCATCATTTTTGTATTTTCTTATTCTATGAATAGCTAGGCCCCTTAGGTGGGTTGTTTGGGGTCAAAATGTTACTTTGATAAAATGTTGGAGAAAGTGATATGTAAACATTTTAATTTCATTTTCTAATGATTATGTTCTATTTATATCTCATTTCCCATAAATTTATTTATTTTTTGTGCTTGAAATCACTTATATTCTTGGAAAAATTGTTATATGTTGCTCTTTTTATGAATTGCTCCTATGTCCAATTAATGGATCCCAAGGTAGCGGTTAACCTTCCTACATGTTAATAAATTCTCCTAAACTTAGGTGAGAGATCTAAGTAGCCAGTATAGGAGATTTAATGTAATTTGTTTGGAGCCTTCTCAAGGCTACAATGTGGGTGGTTTGAGGTCCAAAACCTCACTTCCACCTTTCATTACTACCTTCGTCCCTTAATTACCCTAAGAGTTCCTATTATAGAAACCTAGGCTATATTAGATCCTAATTGAATTACACCTAAACCCTAATCCAAGTGAGCCTCGTAATGGTGGGTAGGAGGTGTTAGGGACTAGTCCCCCTATTCACTTACCCTATCCATGGCCAATTAGTAGTTTAGTGCAATTCATTAGCATCTGACTTGTCTTTTAGTTTGGTAATCTAAATGAAAGAATAATGTTTACATGTTATCACCCCCAACCCAATTGACAAGTGCATCCCCCAAATATCCCACACTTCTCTTAAATTGCATCAAAACCCTAATTTCCTTCTTGCTTAGCTAGTGTTAGCTTAGTTAGCTCTTTACTTGCTTAGTTAGTTCATTGCCTTGTTCTTCCCTAGTTCTTTTAGGTATTTAATTGATCTTATGATTACTTTGCTAGCTTAGTATAGTAGATCTCTTCTTTTCTTTCCATTGTATACTTTTTTCTTTTCTTTGCTTAGTTGCTTTCTTTTACTCTATCTAGGGTTAGCTTAGGTTTTGATTGTTGTTTCCTTTAATTGATTATTTGACTCATCCTAGTTTAATCAACAAATCAACCATCAAACCCTTCAACCCTAGACTCTGTAGTAGGAACCTAGCGAAAATGAACCTAGATCTAGTACCTCCTTTCTCTCTTAGGTTCAACCCATAACTTGTCGCCCTCCTATACTAAAACACTACCCCATACACTTGTGGGTATAGTGTGTTAATTTATGTGAGAAATCCTCTTAAGGCTCTTTATAAATTTTGAAAGATACCAGTGTGTTCGAGCCCTTGAGGTGTGAGCATAGTCATAACTCAATTGACTTAGGTGTGTATACCTCATGGTTGGGAAAAACGCACCGACTTCCCACTTGTGCACATAGATGTATTCATTGACAACATAGATAACCACACATGATTTAGTTTCGTGGATAAGTTTTCCAGCTACAACCACACTAAGATGGACAAGGAAGATAAAATTAAGACATCCTTAATCATATAATGGGGTGTATTCTTATGTTAGGTCATGCCTTTTGGTATTAAGGAAACGATAGCTATGTATCAATGAGCATTGCTTCTCTTTTTTCAAAACATGATGCAAAAGGAGGTGGAGGTTTACATGGACAATATGATTGCAATATCTAGAAGACCACATCACCGATGTCGATAACCTATTTCAAAGACTATAAAAAGAATCTCCCTGCGCCCTAATATAACTAATTGCACCTTTGGGGCTGGTAACTTATTGGGGTATATTTTCGATCCAAGAGGAATTGAAGTCAACCCTGAAAAGCTCGAGCTATCTAGGATATGCCCTGACCTAGAATGAAGGAGATATGAGTCATGCGTATTCATCTCCAATACATTTCATGCTGCTTCATAGCCAACTTACACCAATCAAGGAGCCTATTTTAAAGCTACTAATAAGAGCTCAGACTTAAAATGGTAGGGGAAATGTGAGAAGGCACTCTAGAAACTTTAGAACTACCTCACCAATCCCCAAGTGTTGAGACCACTAGCGGTAGGGTACTCTCTAATCATTTTCTTTTCAATCTACAAAATATCTATCAGAGGAGTCATGAGGCAACAATAATTGATGGCGAGCACACCATTTACTATCGACATAATAAATTCAATGATACCAAGGCCTTCTATAGTACAATTGAGAAGTATTGTCTAGACTCAATACATGTGAGAAGAAAATTGTGCCATTACTTGATGATTATCAATTACATCTGATCACCAAGCATGATCCCCTCTTCTATTTGTGTGGTTGCCCTACTCTTAGTGCATGAAGCACCAAATGGCAAGTAATATTGTCAGAATTCAACATCATATATCTACCAATGATGGTAGTCAAAGAATAAGCTTTGGCCACTCAATTGTCTAATCCCCCACTCCCATAGAAGCAACACATGAGTATGAATTCCAAAATGAATACATAGGGATGATCATCCCACCAGACATGGTTATTCTTCCAATGCTAGATTTGTCGATGGTCTTCTTTGATAGAGTTTTAAATTGTATAGGAGCTATTATATGAGTGGTCCTTCATAATCCCTAGTGAGAACAACTTCTAGTAGAAATACAGTTGGAATTAAAGACCAGTAACAATGTGTTCGAGTATAGAGCGCACTTGTGTCTTAGGGATCCATCTTTCTAGGAAGGAAGAGGCATGTCACCTACAAGTGAAACATGATTACATTATTATGATATCTTAAGTGAAAAAACAACTGGAATGTGTGCCATCAGAACCTAGTTCCATATGAAGAGCATATGATCTCTCATACTCAAGACTTTGAGCACATTTCTTTTCACTTCATCAAAATAGAACACAATGCATTTTCTGACGCACTAGACACCCTTGCTTCTTATATCAATATTTAAGAGGACCAAACATTGTGCTTCAAGGCAAAAACACTCCCTCATCCTGCATATTGGAAGGTCATCAGAAACATGCCCAATGATGAAGATAAAACTTGGTTCGAGGAAATCAATGCTACACTAGCAAATCAAGATATCCTTGAAAGCCTATCCTAGAGAAAGTGGTTGGTGCTCAAGTGACAAGACACATAGTATGTCATGATGGTAGAACAAGTATATCATAAATCTTAGAATAAGAGTCTCCTTCAATGTGTCAAGGGGGAAAATGTAAGAACTCTCATGAAGGAGGATAATGCAGGGTCATGTGATACACATATGAGTGGAGTCATGCTAGATAGTAAAATATAGCTATTAGGGTATTAATAGAACACCATAGATACAAACTATTTCCAGTATCTTAACAAAGGTCAAGCTTACCAGATCCATAGTGACTACATTCATGCACATTCCAATCAACTCTACAACATGGTCATGCCTTGGCCTTTCTCAGCTTGGGGAATTAACATGACTGGGAAAAACAATCCCAAGGAGTCAAATGGAAATTTCTTCATTCTGATTGTAACATACTACTACACAAAATACATGGAAGAAGTATCCATCACCAAGGCATCTACTCAACAAGTAATCAAATTCCTCAAGAACATCATCATAATTTGGTATTTATACCACATGAAATCTCTTTGATAAATGTACAAACTTTATCACCATTACTTTCAAAGATTATCCAAGCTCCTTAGGGATCAAACACAACTAAACATCAACTTATCCACCTCAGATGAAAGGAGAAATAGAAACTACCAACAAGAATCTGATAAAGATTTTTATTGAAGATAATCAACTCTCATGCCAATTGGCATGAACACCTTCCAATGGCTTTCTGTTCTTATCACAATTCTATCATAACTTCAATGGGATCTATGCCATATTCTATATTGTACGGGATCGAGGCAGTTTTTCAAGTTGAGGTTTAGATCCCTTCACTTTGCATACTATGATAAGAAGACATTCTAGAGGCAGAGTGGCTTCAAGATTGAATCTACTGCCAACATCCTTGAATAACGACAAACAAAATCTTTGCATCATGCACAATGTTACCAAGTAAGAACAACTCCAGCATTCAACAAGAAGATTCAACTCTGAAATTTCTAGAAAGGCAACCTGGCATTATGTCTCATCCAAAATGCTAACTTTAGGGACAAGTTTAACCCTAAATGGGAATGACTCTACATAGTCCATGACATATACAAATGAGTGACCTATGCCTAAAGCACATGGATGGATGCATTCATTTTGATCATACAAATGCCAACCTTGTCAAGAGCTACAACTATTATTTATCGACCTTCAAAAACAAGCAAGCCTCTAGCAAAGAGCTATGTAAGGGAACCAGAAGCTCCCACCCCTCTAAAATACACTTAAAATTTACTTAATTACATGGACATGTACCCTCATGCATCCTGAAGTGGAAAGATCAAAGTAGAACCTAGGGCCCCAAACAAAAGGAGAATGGTCATTATCATGAGGCTCCAATGGTTTTCCAACCTAAAATTAAATCCTTAAAATAAACCAACTTTAACAAAATACTTGAAAGATGTTCATGATTGTAGGAAAGGCAACGTGAAGCCCCGTGATCAATATCACAGGAGGGTGGTACAAACTATAGTTCTATAAAGGAGAGTTAGATACAATTCACATGATAAATGTCATGAAACCTATGTCTAAGAAAATGCAATAATGTTGACATCTTCCAGGGTTAACATAAAAGGGAAGGACCGTAAGGAGAAAGTAGAATTTGAAACTCCTTGCGGATATACACAACTTGTCTATAAAAAATGGTGAGACCAACCTCCGCATGGGATAACTATGAGTAATGAGGTGAGAAACCTTTTATAGGAAAACCTTATAAATTCCCCTTAGAATATTAGGCTCTCATGCTAAGGCCCTGAGAACGAATGTTAAATTTAAATCTTATATGAAAAGATCCATGCCAAGTGTATGCCTCACAAGAAACCACAAAAAAATCCCTTTAATTAAAAAATGCATGCTTGTGGTGGATCTCTACACTAAATTATTGGGGAGTGAAGCCTACGGGGTCTCTAACACTTGGTGCCTTGGGACAACTGGTACGGAGTTTCCACAATTATACCTGCTACATGGAATGACTATAGCACTTAGTGTGACACCCATGACCAATCCCTACTTTAACCCATATCTTCCCCTGGAATGAAGTTCCCCCTCATGGCAAAACGGGCTACATATGTTCTAAGGGAATAAATACCTACCAAGATTGAGGTGGGTGGTATCTTCAAAATGCTTAGGGTTTCAACCTTCTGGCTTTACGTAGGGAAGTAGATGATAATCAAGTCATGCAGGCAAATGTTATGCAAACATATAGTCCTCCCCAATGAGATGAACTCTCAAGCAAGAATTCTAGATTGATCATGTCCCCTGATTTGTCAGAAGGAAGCTGATAGCGATATGAGCCTTTAAAAGATCAATGAGCACTTAAGTCCAAATATATAATTCAAACATCATGGAGGGCATACCCATATCTAGTGTCACATTTCATGAATCAAAATATCATTATCTATTACATAAACTTGGCTCCTATTGCCAAAAAACAAAAACAACAAAAATAAAAAACGGAAATGTTCAAAAATAGACAAAAAGGTATCAACTTGGTTCTCTATAAGAATCACAAGTTACTACCACCAAAGGCGTTAATGCAAGCCAATATAGGTACACGGGAGAGAAATTCCAACCTACAAGGAAGAAATCACGGGTCAACTTCTGCCAGTTCGACCACATTTGCATCACCTTCTCATGAACCTTTCAAGAGACATTCATCATCTTCTTGAATAAAGAAGGAAACAATTCAACTTGATATAGGCATTGGATATGATTAAACTACCCCAACACTGACAAGAGGTAATACGAAACATAGATCTTAAGACCTAACAAGATGATTAGGCACTATAAGCCAGACATGACAACTCAATAGGTTGAGTTGTCGAGATGAAACTCCAATAATCCCCAATGCACGTTTGTGGATTTCAGACTCGCAAGCCACTAAGCTTGGTCATGACATAGCTGAAGGGGATCTGTAATGAACCAACCTCATGTTACTCTTAAATCTTAGATTAGTCATCATGATTAGTCTAAACCTCATCTCATCTTGTTAATTTAAAGAATTATATGTTGATGATGTGAATGAGTAAGTACTATTACTAGAATGAATGTGAATTAATTCTAATTTTAAAATGGGATCTTAATAAAGGTAAAGTGGGACAACACACATATGAAGAAGCTTTCCTTCCTCATAGACTTGAATAGTTAAGTTATTGAAAAATTCATATTTGATATATTGTTAAATGTGTATTGCATGCTTGTAGATAATTGATTTTTGAATAAAAAAGAATGGATAAAATTGAGTTTAGAAATTGGTTGTTTTGTTGGAATGCATGTATATAAGGACAACAAACTATAAATGAACAACATGTGGCAAGCAGCACTGTAGTTCAAGATTAATGCCAAAAAATGACATAACTTTTAATATATTCTATGGATTGTGATGAAATTATTTTTTGTGGATTTGTATTTCAATACTCTTTCCAACCAGACCACAAATATAAACTTTGGAGGTTCATAGGGAGACTTATATTGTGATCCAAGGGAGAACCATGGTAAATATGGCAGAACAAAGTTGTTTTTTTATGGATTTCTAGCTGAAGACTTTTGATCTTCTTTCCTTTTCTCAGATTTAAGGTTAGCTCCACCTAGATCTGCAATGACCTATTGATTTCACTTCTCTTTCCCTGTGGTCACTTCATTTTAGGAACAAAATATTGATTTGGTCTTCCCCTTCCTTTTGTTATTATCCATGACCATTTTTTGAATCAAAGAAAGTTGGTTTGATAAGAAATATTGTTGAATGGAATTCTTGGGTCTGACAGACAACCTCACGACCTTCCCAGGCAAGCTTAGAACAAGCTAGAACAAATATTTTTGAACAAAGTTTTGATTGCACTTTTCTTGCTTGATTTCAAATTTGTTTCTTCTAAAGCAATGGAAGTAGACATGTTTATATTTAGTAGGTGCTTGTACCTTCTTTTTCTTCCTTATTTGTCTAGAACTACTTGATACATGCTCGTGTGTGAACAAGATGCTAAATGAATTATGAAATCAAACCTTTCATGGTTTATTTCTCTTTGTTTTTACCTAGTTTAATTACTGAATGTATTAAAAAGGAGCAAGATCTTAGTGTCTTAGATATATACACACTTGATTGATGCTGAATGAAAAACAATGATCTTCTCTATCTTTTATCCTTGAGATCAGACTTTAGTGGAGTTCTCTGCCCATGAAATGCTTAAGAATGAGAAGGAAATGACTATTTATTTGTTGTTATTATGATTTATTTCTATTCATGGTATAAATGCCTTGTTCTTGAAAAGTTACAACTAAAAAGTAAGCTTATTAATGCCTAAAATGAAACTATAAGTTGCTAAAATTTATGTTGTACATGAATGACACTTGTGATAGTAATGAACAGTCAGAGCCTTTATAAAAATGATTGACTTAGTACTCGATGCCTTGGACCAAGGCCAAATATTCATATGATAATCTTTGTTCCTGGTCAGGGCTTGAATGTAGTTTTATACTACATAATTAATGATTCTTGAACTATCACTTATTTATGATGTATTGTTATACTTGTTAGATGTTAGCTTTCATAAAATAAATGAGTTATTTTAAGAGATTCAATAAGAAAGAGAAACTTTTTTTAATTTAGATAAGTAACTTGGACACTATGATCCATGCCCGAGTATGTATTGGGGGATGGTGAAATGGGTCATTCACACTTAGGATGAAACCCATGCAGTGAAAAACCTTGAGTGGATTAGTGTAGTAATGTTGTGAGCAAAAAATGCAATGAAATAAAAAAAATTTAGAATGCTTTGGTAAGGTTTTGTCTAATTCAATATAACCATATTAGTGTTTACAAGTTTATACATTACTGTGGAAGTTATTCCAATGATTCAACTTGTAGCACTTAGTGTAGATCTAGACCTTCCAATCTATGCCTCAATCAGATCTTATTGGGTCAACATTTGGAACTCCTTTTTTGGATTCCTTGCACTCGAGGAGTTGACTTGGTATGTATGTAGATAACTATTTTTTGCTAGAATCACAATGATCCCCGGATGATAGAAGGTGGTGGATCGTGGCAATCCGTCGGTTGTTGGCATAAACCCCAAGGTCACTAAGAAGGTTATTTTCACTCCAGATTTGACCCTGAAGTCAACCCTGATGGATTATAATGTTCCACGTGCATTTGTGCCCCAGATTGCACTTTTCCACCAAGGAGAGTCACCATCTTTGTTTGTGTGCCCTAGGTGGTGGATCATGCTATTCTGTTGGGGTGACCTTCTTCTCATTTTCTGTGCTTGGTGGATCACCTCGTTTTGCCATCCTCACTGGTGCTAGTTTGTTCTATTCTGTTGTCACATCAATTTTCATGTCATTGACAAAGATCTTTGTCTAAAACAATTTTGGTATGCAAACTTGTCTCCACAATTTCCAAACGAGTTTTGAAGACAATCAGAGTTGGTAGTCTCTACCTCTCCCTCTTTCTCTCTTCAAGTTGATCTTAGGGTTTCTCAAACCTTGGAGGCAACAATGAAAGAATTTGAGTATGTACCATGAACGAATTCTCACATATCATAAATATAGAGGAGTAGAGCTAGGGTTTCCTAATCCCTATTTGGCTAGGTTGTGCACTCCCTCACTTAATCTTTAAATTTGGGTCCATATTTTATTTAGGTCCCTAAAACTTATTTTTAGGTCCCTATATTTATTATAACAACGACAATAAGGTCCAATTCAGCCTTTATTGAAGCCATCTCTATGTGTGTTACAATGTAGGCACCATACTATGTTGGCATTGGATTCACTAATCAATATTAAGATCCATAAGCAATGAGCAATGCCTAGCTAGTAGGATTTTTTAGACAAGACTAAACTTACAATGATTAGTGTTACCATCTTATATAATCCTTTTGTCATAGATATCCACATCAAACTATAGACATGGACACATCGTCCTCATTACATTCAATCTAAGTTCCTTGATCTCAAAGTAGACTAGAAAGATATATATGAGCTCAATATCACATAGTGACTCACATGAGCACGACCATGTATTTTTCTAGTCTCACTTATCAAGAGGCCTTGGATATTTCTCCCGTCATATGTGAGGGAGAACTTCCTTCTACATTACTCACAATGCATAACATGATTCTCATCACATCCAATCACTACCTTCATGGAAACCTTCTTCAATATCATGTTGGGTAGCGTCAAAGCATGATGAATATCATATCACCATTAGAGTGAGTTCAAGTATGAATGACCACAACACCACTATCACATTTGGAAGCTGATTATGACTATCATATAAGCTTCAATGAATCACTCTCAAGGTGGGTCTGTCCAGTACACTTGTTCTATAATAAGTACCTATGCATTTAGATTAGTATCCAATACCTATGACCCATTAGACATGGTCATCAGTTACCACATATACTAGTATCACATGTATTATTGTGTCCATTCCTCAACAATATGTGACTAGGTACATTTAAAAATATTGTTCTTAGCATCCATTAGGATATCATATTCAAATCACATACTTGAAGTCTCATGGCTCTGAACCCATCATTCTAAGAACATTTATTATGTATTTTTATATGGAAGCAACTAAATATGCATAAATGAATTAGAATTGCCTTCATTAAAGAAATCAAAATTACATTATATCCCTATAGACATCATTCAATGATTGGCATCTTGGTCATATAAACCAACAATCTCCTACCTGCACTAAAGATAGTCAAACATGTATATCATACCAAGTGATCTAACATGACCATCAGGCTTATGCTGTGATAATGCCTTTGTCAATTGATCGACAATATTGCTCTCTATCAGTACTCTACTAATAATCACATACCTTGGCTCAATGATATCTCATATGAGATGGAAGCATCAAAGAATATGCTTGGAACACTGATGTGGTCTGGTTTCCTTGGCTTGTGCAATATCCCCATTGTTGTCACAGTATAGTTCTACTACATCTACAATGATGGGAACAACTCCAAGTTTGTACATGAACTTCTTCAACCACATAACTTACTTTGTAGCATATGATTCATTAATATATTTACCTTCTATTATAGAGACAATGACTATAGATTTCTTGAAAATCTTCCATCTAACACACCATCATTAAGGAAAAATGCACAACTAGATTGTGATCTATAATCAACTTTATCGATTTGGAATCTTGTGTCAGTATACACATTACAACCAACTCTTCCTCACCTCCATATATCAGGAAAGCATCCTTAGTTCTTCTTATGTACTTAAGGATGTTCTTCAACGCAATCTAGTGACCTTCACCTCAGTTTCCCTGATATCTTCTCATCATTCTCAAGGCATATGAAACATCTGGACGTGTATATAACATTGCATACATGATAGATCAAACTGCAAGGGAATATGTAATCTTACTCATCTGGTCCCTTTCTTCTGAATATTTGGAACAATTGGCCATAGAAATACTTAATCCATGAGACATGGGTAAATTACCTCTCTCAGACTCTTCCATGCTAAACCATTTAAGCACCTTGTCAATGTATGTACTTTGACTCAAGGCAACAAGCATTCTACATCTATCCCTATAGATCTTGATGCCTATCATATAGGTGTCTTCTTGTAAGTCTTTCATTGAGAAACTATTTACCAAACACATATTCACCTTTTGAAGGGTTAGAATATCATTTCCCATGAGTAGTATATCATCCACATATAATATTAGGAATACTACAATGATCCCACTAAACTTCTTGTAAACACAAGGTTCATGTTTATTCTTGATGAAGCCAAACTGTTTGAATGATTCATCAAGACGAAGATTCCTTCTTCTAGATGCTTATTTCAATCCATAGATTGACCTTTGTAGCTTACAAACTTTTCCAACATCCATTAGAGATTCAAATTCATGTGTCATGTTCACATCCTCAAGAAGATTTCCATTAAGGAATGTGGTTTTGACATACATCTATCGGATCTCATAGTCATGGTATAATCCAACACTAAGCATGATCCTAATGCCCTTGGCCATGGTGACTAGTGAAACATCATAATAAACACCTTGAACTTGTTTGAAACCTTTAGCCACTGATCACCCTTTGTAGGTCTGTACATTTGCATCCATGCTAGTATTCTTCTTGGAAATTCATCTTGAACCCAATGGGTCTTATCCCTTCAGGGTTTCCACCAAAGTCCATACCTTGTTGATATTCATGGAGTCCATTTTAGATCTCATGGCCTCAAGCCATTTACCAATTCTGGTCCTTTAATATCTTCCATGTAGGTTGTTGTCTCATCACAGTCCATCACAAACACTTCACCATTTTGGGTCATGAGAAATCCAAAACTCTCTGGCTCATAGTGGATGCTACTGGATCTATGAGATTCATGTGTTTGTCGAGGGGGTAAATGTGCAACAACAACTTGTGGTGCCTCCTCATGTTCCTCTTCAGGTTAGTTGTCATTTTGTGGTACCAAACTTCTTTGAATTATATTTTCTTCCCACTGGTATTTCAAGAGATAGACTCCTTCTCTAAGAAGGTACCCATTATAAAAACAAGCACTTTGTTCTCGGAAGGAATATAGAAAGAGTATCCTTTACTTTCTTTAGGATACACCATAAAATAACATTTGTGACACTGGGCCCTATTTTGGAAATGAATACTTCACATAAGATTCACATCCCCAAACCTTCATGAAAGACATATCAAGATGCTTCCTAGTCCATATCTCATATGGTGTCTTTAGAATCGACTTAGAAGGAACGTGATTAAGTGTAAACACATCAGTTTCTGGAGCATGTTCTTGAAAGGAATTAGGAAGTCGTCTTGGGTCATCATGGATCGCACCATGTCCAATAATGTTGGATTCCTTCTCTCTAAAACACCATTATTTTCTGGCATTATAGATGAAGTCAATTGTGATACAATCCACATTCCTTACGTCCTCAAACTCTTGGCTCAAGTATTTGTCACCTCAATCAGATCAAAGCATCTTAATTTTCTTTCCAAGTTGGTTCTCTACTTCATTATTGAAATACTTTAAAATTTTCTATTGAATTCAATCTTTTTGTGTATTGAGATACACATTCATATCTACTAAAATCATCACTAAATGTAAATAAGTATGATATCCTCATCTATCTATTCAACTAAAAGGAGCACACATCAATATGTATGAGTTCAAAAACTTTAGTTTCCCTCTCATTATTTTCAGTAAAAGGCTCCTTTTCCATATTACTTAACAAACATGTTTTGCATGTATTGAGACATTCAAAATGAAATGAGTCAAAGTATCCATCCTTGTGGAGTTTAGGAATGCACTTCTCATTTACTTAGCCTAAGAGACAATGCCAGACGTATGTAATATTGAGTCATGTATTTTAAGTCATTTGATATTTACATTATAAACATGAGTCTCAATTTCTAACAAATAAAGACCATAAGACATCAATGCACTACCATAAAAGATATCATCCAAAAGTTTAGAGAAAACTCCATTCTTTATTTAGAATGAAAACCCATTTTTGTTCAAACAAGAAAAAGAAATTCTATTTCTACTTATGGAAGGTATGTAATACCAATTATGTAATTCTATTACAAGCCTCAAGGGCATAGATAAACTATATGTTCCTACAACCACAACACAATCTTTGTTCCATTAGCGACTCAGTTCGACAACCCCTTTCTTAAGGATTCTACTTCTTTTTAGATCATACACATTACAACATATGTCAGATCCACATCCAACATCCAATACCCATGATGAAGAAGTAGATAAGTTTATCTCAATAATGTATATACCCCAGGGTGGAGATTTCTATCCCCTTTGACTTCTTAAGTTCATTCATGTAGACCGGGAAACTTCTCTTTTAGTATCCAACTTATGATAGTGGTGACAATTACCATTCTTCCCCACACCTCCCTTCACCTTCAGAGTAGAAGATTGGGACTTAGTCTTAGAACCTTTCTTAGAATTTTTTCCCTTATTATTACTCTTCAAACATTGACCATGACATAGATCTAGTCTTGGCTTCTTTGTGTTCAATTCAACAGTTTGTGACATGTTGAGTAGTTCTGGTAGTGGTATAACTATTACGTTCATGTTATAAATGATGCCTAATTGGTTTTATGATTCATGGAACAATTGCATAATCAAATCCGTGGCCAGCTCTTAGGCCGTGGGTAAACCCAATCTCTATATATTCTCCACACATCCAATATTCTTAAGCATTTGAGGACCAACTAGATCTCCCTATTCCATCTTGCTTTAAAATAATGCATTTGATACTTCATACATCTCTTGTCTATCTTTGCCTTCAAACAATGCTTTGAGATACTCAATCATTTCAAAGGCCTCCATGTTATCTTTCTACCTCTATAGGTCAACGACCATGTATGCTAGCATGAGGCACACCACATCATTTGAATTATTGGAATATACATGTAAATGCATCCCTTTCAGCCTTTGACACATTGACAGTGAGATCTTAGAGAAAATCATGATCTATCACATCAATGATGAGCACATGTTTGAGAATAATTCTCAAGTTTTGGTACCAATCCACAAATTTTTCATATTCAACTTGTCCTTCTCAAGGACTAATCACAAGGAGAGGTTATTGTTATTTGCCATGTGATCTATAAAGAAAAATAAGTAGGAATTAAAATTTTGATTTCAAAAATATTTGTAGTTAGTTAGGCCTTTAGTTACATGTTTACTCCCACTATTTTTTTTGAAATAGTATCCCTCACTACTAAACTAAAAAGTTACTTCAAATAACCTTCTTATTTGGACAAGGTCCATATTTCATTGAACCATGGGTCAACATTGCCTACTCATAACTCAATTTGTTAGGTATGAAACTTTTTCCAGTGTCATCACATGCACCCTTGGATGAATGGGAACAACCATTGTTTAATTCTATCATATGGAACATCCATCCCCACGCCTCTAGGCACTTAATCGTATTAAGGTACATAGTTAATCTAAACCCAACCGCCGATAACAGTAAGATAATGTATCCTACTTTGGCAGACCCACACATTTACCTTACAAATCACCAAGATGAACAATGCACCTCATTTGCAAGCATAAATAAATCAATATAAATCAATCAAGGCCTTGATGTGTATCACATGTTGGAAAGTATCTTAGGCTTAATATTTTAAATTGGGATTTTGTATAATACATATACATATACAAACACCACATATGTATATGTTATATATCATATAGATACAACTAAAATGCAATGATAATGGCCTCCTATCATGATATTTCCAAGGTAATGGAATATTGAGGTAATCTAAGGTTTCATGTATCGTATTCATAAAGAAAATATGATAAACCCTTGATCCTTGGATTCTTCAATCACAAGAGACCACCATGGACAACCAAATGTTGCTAATGATTTTTTTGCATTCATTTTTCACCATGTTGATTGGCCTAAATCACATGTCCAAAATGGAGTCGATCTAGAGTAGTCGGACTCTTAAAATTATAACCTGACTCTTCAGCCTCCGCAACTATCATATGGGGTCCAAAGTAGTAGAACCGGGTCAAACCATATGGATAAGTAATAGTAAGTGCTAAGAACGTAAAACCCTTGACTCACATACACCAAACAAAAGGGTAGGTTAAGAAGTTGTTCCTTATGGAATGATGTTACTCCAAACAAACAAAACAAGTAATGGTAAAATGAAGAAACAAAACAAGAGAAAGAAAGAAACTAAACATGTGATAACAAAATATGGATGGGAACTTGGATTGGGTTTCACCTACTAAGACCTCTCACTAACATATAGTACTCACAACCCTTGTATACCCTCCTCAAGATTACAAGCAATCACCATATATGCATATTCCCTCCTCTCTCAAGCATAGGATAGATCTACATTATATGGTTGTCTTCCTCTCGAGATGACAAACAAGCACAATTACAATAATATGACCATTAGCTTAATCATTCCAACATTTTCATGCATTCATTCAACTCCAAAGAACTTAGATAAGATTAGCATTACTCTTTTGTGACACTAACAATCAAACATCACAATATGGTTTCTAATCATACAAATGAAGGATTAAGACCAAGCTGACAGAGATAACCATTACTAAGAGCATAAGTATTAAAATGGATGTAAGTATATACATGTTGGGAAAGCCTTAGTGGCTACTCCCAACCCAAGCAATGAGTTTAGCCACTCATGTTAGTGAGTATCATTATGGATTTACAAAAGTGAAGAGACATCGAGATCGAAGAAATGATGGATGAACATCATGAGAGGGATGATAGATCTAAAGAAGGAGGAATACGATACTCCAACAATATTCCTTCAAATATGGATCTAGTATTCATGTAGAGTATGGCTACTACTTCTCTCATAGAAGAGGGTGATGATCTTCTATCTCTTTAGGACCTTCATCCTCAAAGGTAAAAGATCAATGGATGTAGATGGAGGTGACTTTGGAATGTGGAAGCACTTCATCGTCTCTAAGATGTCGTGACCCCCCTACATGGATGAGGCTAGTGCCTATTTATAGATGTTGACCACCGATTGAAAGATCCCATAGGTTGTAGCGAGCCATGGCTCAATGACTATAGAGGCATCGAGGCTTAGCAACTATAGAGACATCATGTGTTCTTTGGTCACAGAGGGACTATCATTTACATATTTATGTAGATGTGCACTTATTCGACCATAGGGGAGTTGAGGATCATGATCGTTGATATGGTATGAGACTCATCGGTCTCTAAGGTGTCCAGTCAAGGGATGAGCACCGACCATCAAATTATGATGACTTTCAATGGTCGTTGGGTGCTTTAGTCTTCTTAGAGTATATGAAGAGAAGTGGGTCTTTGGTCAGAACTATAAAAGTATTCTAGGTAAAACATGGTAGAAGTGACGAAATAGAATTAAAATAAGCACACAAATGTCCAAAAATATGGATATTATCAATTCCACCAAACCTAGAATCTAGCGTGTCCTCAGGCTAATAAATAGAATCATGTCATAGAGTGATGGGTTGTTGTTATTTTATTTTGATAAACATGCTACTAAAAATTTATGCCATACTTACAACAAAACCCTTATGTCTAGGCCAATTTACCTATCAAAGTCCAACTCCATCTATTGAATTCTAGAGTTGAATAACTTTTTTCACTTGCCACTGCCTTTTGTAGTAAAGGAATCTCCTTCTCAATACCCTCCAGGCCTTGATTCCTAGTTGTACTCGTAAATGGTTCCTACAAGGGGTAGCGTTCACACCCAACCTTTATTTTAATTTGATCCTAACTATTCTAATAGGGTAGAATATGGGTTCCGTATTTGACTACTCTTTTCAGGTAAGCTTAGCTGTGTTGCTGTCTTAAAAATAGTGTTGCCCAATTGGGCTCTGATGTAATGTCAGGTGGCTGTGTGAGGTTTCCTTCAAAGTGAAGATGTGTAAAGGTTGTCTTTTAGACTCCAATACCGAGCATGACATATCTACATTCTTGAGTGCAACAATACACTAGTCAAGTGAGGTCCTTCAACATCTTTCTGGGCACAACTCTTAAGATTTTATCTCTCTTGGATTTTATTTCACTCACAGACTTGGGGAAATGGGATATGTAGGTAATGTTTTTGGGTTGTCAAGCCTCTTTAATCCCAATACAGGGATTTTTAGAATTGGAAGAGGTAGTTGTTTCCCCATCTTGCTGAAGGTGTATACTTTCCAGCCTGTACTGCAAGGTTAAGATGATTGGTTGGGAGTGTGGCAGACTGAGTCCTCCTTATTTCCTGGGAATTCCTCAGTTCGTAAGTGTTTTTTCACCCTCCAAAATATTTTGTTGTAAGAATGACATAAGAAGTGTATTTTCATATTACATATATATATATATATATATATATATATATATATACATACATACATAGATACATATATATGTATGTATTTATATAAATATATGTATATATATGTAGGTATATATATGTATATATATGTAGGTATATATATATATATTTATATATGTATATATGGATATATGTATATATGTATATATGTATATATATAGAGTCGGGCTAGAATACACTCGAGTGTACATATGGCATGAATACACTTAAGTGTGTTTGCATATCAAGACTATTTTTTTGCAAAATGTAAAACATTGATCTTCATTGTCATACTATAACTAGGCTACACACAAATTTTGAGCCCATTTAGATGAGTGTAAGTCACACATCTGAGGGAAACAAAATTGATGCACGAAACTAATTTAAATTGCATAATGTTTGCGGTCTTTATAACATGACCTATAAATGTCCAAATGTGCTCAAATTTTGTATATGAGCTATTCAAAAGATGTTTAAGAAGATCAAGGGATTAGATTTAAAAAAAAATTGCATCATAAAACACAACTTGAGTGTATTCTAGCCTGACCCTATATATAAATACATATATATGTATGTATATATATATATATATATATGTATGTATATATATATCTGATATATATTCACTACCAGTGTGGGTAACTAATTTTAGTTACCTGTGGATCTATTTTGTAATAGAAAGGTACCTATCTGTAATGAGACAGACATCATTTGTAATGAGATGACCAAATTTGTAATACAAATACTCATTTTGTATTACACGTATGATTACAGTAAAAATGATATTTGTAACAGAAACAACACTGTTATACAAAATGAGTCTTTGTATTACAGTTTTAGTCATCTCATAATAATTTTTATTATCTGGTTACAAATATGTCTCTCCCTATTACAAAACTGATCCACGGGTAACTAACATTATCTACCCACAAGGGTAACAAATGAATTTCCATATATATATATATATATATAGATATATATATATATATATAGATATATATATATATGTATATATATATATATATATATTCTTTATGTGGGTTAGTAGCCCATTTGCACCACTCTTGAAATGATTATGTTATTAAGTAGTAGAAGGACAAACAATTCTTAAAGTGGAGGGATAAAGTAAGTCCTGATAAGATAGATCTCAAAACTTTGACTATAGTAAAAGGTCAATTTTATGAAAGGACATTCAAAGTTCATTTTTTTCAAATTTCCTACAAGATAGGTACAAAAGTATGGATTTGTACAAAACTTTTGGAATTGAATTGAAAGGGTAAGAATGTACTTTAATTCCCATTTATAACCCCCCTCCAAAAAAAACTTATCATGCACTCCATCCCGGAGTGTCAAAGATGAAGGTTAGGAATGAATGGGACAACTTTATCTTTTTTGTGGCTATTCAAAGACAACCCATTTTGAATGTAGTAGTATATTATCAAACCCCCCTCATAGTGCTTGATAGCATTAATTTTGCATGCTTTCTACTTTGATATCCTTCAGGGCTAAAGTCGACATCCATTAAAGGCAGTGGAAACCACATTAATTTGATTCAATGAGTTGTTGTGGGCTCTTGTGGCAGAACTGCACCTTTTTAAATTCCTTTTGTTGACAAATTTGTACCCCTTTCCAAACTTGCGGACCATATATATTATTTCTTCTGCTCGTGTGTTTTCTTTCTCCTCTGTTGGGGTCTTTGGCGTAGCATGTTTATATATTTGTTTACTGCAAAAGGTAAGTTAGAGCTATTATATAAGATCACAGTCTTTGCCTTGATGTTGATCACTAGTAGTGTCTAATGGCTATCATGGAGGATGGATAGGAATATAAGTTCAGGGAGGGAATTCAACAAACAAAGTTTTAGATGTTCTTTCTATCCAGTAATCTTGTTATGTAATATGTCCTCCACGGGTAGATAATAGGCCATATGTACATTTGTCATGTTGTCTCCTAGCAGCGACTGGTATGCGGCCATCAAACTTATAGATAGATATCCTCCTATCTTTAGAGTGTCCTGGAGATCGTCTTTTAGTACACATATTCAATCTCTTTCGAAGATAATGGCTCCCCCAATATTTTCCTCTTTTAGTCTATCCATTATAAGTAGGAGTGAATCCCAGGACAGATCTTGCATGCCCATATATCAAAATTTTGAAATGTTGGTTCCATGATTCCAACTGGCCCATCTGGCCTTACTTCCTACGGCTCTTCATCACCAATTTCTCCTTCTTATGGTTGATCTGTAGTTATTGCTTGTTTGTTTTCCTTATAAGGTGGGGACATTGTCTCTTCAACAACTGCCTTTTTCTGAGGGTCTTGTTGCACACATTATTTGTCATCATTATGTTGGTTAGAGGGTGACCACCTTGGCTTCCATGTGGATGCTCGATCTAGTTTACATGGGTCAAGCCATAATGTTTTTAGTTGCTCTCTCTAAGTTTTCTTCTCTGGTGGAGGGATTTCTATATGCACTCTACATGGCATGACATTATAAGGCATTGTTGGGTCATTGAAGAAGCAACGATCATATATGACTTCCATTGTGTAAGTACCATGCATCCCATACATGTCTTCAAGAAAAAGGTCCTCAAATGGAATGCATTTGTTAATCACCTCCATCATTATAAGCACTATAAAGGCACAATCACAAGATCCCTGTTATTCTTAAGGGACTTTGGTAGTGATTGAGAAATTCTTCCAGTTTGGCTTGTGGCGGGCACCCACTCCCTGCATAGCATGTTGAAGACAAAGAGGTACCTTCAAGATGTCCCATGCGTATTTGTCTTTGAAACTTAGGGGTGTGTTGGGAAGTTTGGAAGCACATCAATTGTAGATAGTGGTATGGCATTTGTATATATTTATGATAATTAACACCCAATATTTGATTGTCCTAATGGGTAAGGTGACAAATTTGGTTTCTTCCCTTTTGACTGCATTTTTTAGTTCTTTCACAGATACTAAGTTATATGTCTCTCCATACAGATGCCTTTCTAGATGTTTCGTGCCATTAAACACTAGCTTCACCTTATCAGGGTGAAGGAATTCTTCCAGAAGAGTTGCATAGAGCACCTTAAATAGGTCTTTGTGCACTCGTGCTCTTTTCAAGAATATCCCTCTGAAGCTCTCCCTACTCAATGACCTCCCCTTGTTGTGGTATATAATATCAATTCTTGGTAAATTATCATCTAGAATATCTAAAAGTACGTGCATGTCTAGGTAGGAAATCTTAGATACAGACGCCATATCCATCCCAGTTAGCTTGCAAGGTAGCAGGGGATCCATTGGTTCTCTCAGTTCCAGTCCTTGCGATATCCTCTTTACTCTTGGGGGTGTCCCTATGAACAAAGATGCAATCCCACCCTCATCTTCGTCATATGCTCCCACTCCATCGCCTTTCAGCTTGGCTATTTGAACTTGATCATTTTGGTACATTGTTGGAATTTCAAGAGAAGGCGACATCATTGTTATTATTGTTGCGGCATAAACTGGCGGTGTTGAATCATTTGTTGTCTCAAGCATTGCTTTGTTGAGTGCCTCTATAGTAGCTACCATCTTTCTATTAACTACAACATAGATGTGTTTTTTGTGAATAGGTTCTTGGAGGTAGACATCACAGATATCTATGCTAATATTCATCTCATCTAGAATTTGATTGAGTGTTGTAATCTCACCATATGATAACTTCTCAGCACTTGCGACCTCCTACACGAAGACATTTTCCAAAGGTTGTTCTTCAGGGATACATTTTTCTTTCGTGGGAGAGGAGTTTAGATCAAATTCTTTTGTAGTGGTGTTTGCGTCTACAACATTTGCCTCTTTAGTGCATTGTTGCTTCTCTTGATTGTCTAACCCCTCAAGATCGTGTTGCATTTGCAATCTTTTGTTCTCCTAGTTTTGGGGTGCACTTACTACTT
Source organism: Alisma plantago-aquatica (assembly GCA_963693085.1). Taxonomy (NCBI): domain Eukaryota; kingdom Viridiplantae; phylum Streptophyta; class Magnoliopsida; order Alismatales; family Alismataceae; genus Alisma; species Alisma plantago-aquatica. The sequence goes on from OY856411.1 coordinate 1,227,108,476, forward strand.
CATGTTCATCATGGTGTTCAGGGTTGGACAAGTTGGAGGAAGCTTGAGATGGTGATTTTCCTTAACTCTCTTTTTATTCGCCATTTCTCGAGCTACTGACGTTGATCTTCTATCCCCTTCTGGTCCTCTTCTAGATTGTTTTTACTCCTCTTCTATAGTTTTTAGGGCTTCTTTGTGATGTTGGTGTGTTCCATCCATATATTTTCTCATCACCTCTTGCTCCCTTCTAAGTTCTACCATCTCTGTCGCCATTGTCTGCATGGCATTGATCATCGTCGCCTGGCCAGTGGTGACGTCCTACATAAACTGGGGAAGTGATGCATTTCTATTGTTTATGCTATATACATGCGTTGTTAGTGCAAGAAGGATGGAAGTAATAAGAATATTTGTGGAATATGAACTATGCATTTATACATACATGGCGTCGAGACGATGTCCTAAATCTTCCCCAAATGTTAGTGGGTGTTGTTGTTGTTCCCCATGAGGTGGTGGTGTTGTTGCAATAGTTGTCTTAGAGGTTGGTGGTAGTGTGCTTGGTGTTGGTTGTTGTTGATGGGAGGGTGGTTAGTCTGATTGCGATGATTGTGTTGATTCTTTCTCTATCCTATCATGGCCAATGTTTGTCATCTATTCTATGCCTGATGGCTCGACCAGATTATTTGCCCATTCAACTGGTATTTTAGGCATTACATCGGTTTCCAGAGGGGGTGGTTCCTTAGGACTCTCAAGATGGCCTAGTACCTCTTCTTCAACCTTTATCATGGTTTTCTATGTGTCTTTAGGGGCACCTAGTCGGGTGTATGTCACTTCAATGGGTACTTCTTATACTACATTTGTGACTGAAGAGATAGGTGGTGCAGCAAAGAATCATTCATTATCATGAGGGAGAAATTGATCTATCAAGGATGGTTTTTCTGCAATGTTTTCCTCAATTGGCTGATCATGAGGGAGCTGAGATGTTGGAGCTACTATTTTTGGCATTGTTCTGTGGGGTCTTTTCGCTCACTTCTTCCTCTTTTCTGACCTTTTTTGCTCTTCGTCTTGTGCAAAATATTGGCAGGTGAGAGAGTGTGTGTAGTTCTCTAGATAGGACTAGAGTGCATTTTGTCTATTGCATCTGTGTTGGGTCATAGTTATATTGTGTCATAGTGGTCCATTTCTGGGAGGGGAAACAATAGTTTAGAGTTACCCAGCTTGTAAAATAACTTCTTGACTTTTTGTGCCAAAATTCTAGCTATTATCAGGTGTTTGATGTCGATCTTCATGTATCCTTTGATTAGGTCATACTTTCTTAGCTTTTCTATATCCAGAAAGTAGGCTGCAATGAGTGTAATCTGACCACGATGTAGTAATCCTTCATCTTCTATTTAGTGTCTTTGTTGGCTGCTGCATATAGCTTATCAATTAGCAGTCTTCCAATGTTGACTGGTCTTTTCTCTATCATTGACCAGATTAAGAAGAGGTCCCCTCTTGACATGCTCCTCATTTCTAATCTGGTGTATACTATGGTATCAATGATTTTCTGCATGACCCTGATGAAAAAAGAGGGTATTTGAGTTATTTTTGATTTTCTGAGATTGTGCTTATGTTCCCTAATCAGTCTTTCCCACATTTTTTGGTTATTGAATTCAACAATGTCCTTGTCACTTTTGCCACTCTACATTCCTTGGCTTCCTCATATGTATCAATTAACAACATATTCAAAACGTTATCTATTATGTATTAATGTTTGCCTCCTATCCTTTCTTGAAGTTTGTGTTCTCCTCCTACTTCATCTTTTTCATTGTCTTCGACTGGGAGCTTGATAAGTGAGGACATGAACTCGGTCGACGATTTCTGTGTAAGAATTCTGGGGTGCCATGCACAGACACTTAAATTCGCCATGCTTCAAGAATTCCATGACTCATTCGAAGAGCCTGAACTTTTTGAATTCGTGTATGTTGATGTAACTTGTCTTCTTGAATTGATTTGTATCTTTGAAGAATTTGTACATTGCTTGGTATTCCTTATCCCTTGGTATGAATACCACCCCTTATCCTTCAGTTGTTGGTTCTTGACCCAAAGTGAGTGGATTCTGACTCCTGGGTTTTTGTGTTGTCTTCAATAATGCTCATAGTCTCCATTCCTCTGGTTTGTATCCTTGTCTTCTTGGCCACTTTATTCTTCTTGTCCACTATGGTATCCACACTTGACCTAGTTTGCTTTCGTTTCCCTTTCTGCCTAGTTTCTTCTTCAAATGGTAGGTATTCCAATGTGTTGGTCCTATGAGTATCGTTTGACTCATCCTCAGGTTGAAGGGATTGGTGGTTCAATAGTATCTTGTAGCACTCTTTTTGTAGTAGCAATTTTATCTTTTTCACCTCGGGAAGGTTGGGATGTGTTTCCAAATATGCATCAATTTCTTTTTTTTTCCTCTTCTACCCCTTAGAGTGAGGTGACTTTCTTGTGTAGGGAGTCTAAAGTTGTTGACAATATTCTTCAGTATGCATAAAATTTAGTTCATTAGCAAGGTTCTAGTGCCCTTCAACTAATGAAATCATGTAATAGGAGGGGGAGGTGGTCATGTTGTAGGGATAATTAGTAGTTTTAGGATTTCCTATAACTATCATGATAGTTTTCAAATATAGTTTAGCATATTCTAAGTGGTCACTGAAAACATGTTTTGCACTAACCTAATGTGGTCATAGAGATATATGGTTATGTATCAGTGACCAAAGAGGGAGGGGGTGTGTCAGCGACTGAAGAGGTAGAGGGTGTATTAGCAAATGAAGAGGGAGAGGGTGTTTTGTAGGGGTGTCAACGGTCACTAAAAATTCAACGACCTCTGATCGCTAAGGAAAAGGAGATGTCCGCTGAGAGAAAATGTTTATCATAGGGACAATGACAATTACTAATCATGTCAGTTGTAGAACAAGTATCGGTCGAAGAAATGCCAATGATCACAACAAGAAAGAAGGAAAGAGAGAGGGATACAGTTGCATACACTAATCGGTCACTAGGATCATAAAACCCTCAATAATTGTAGAGGAGTTCAAGACCTCAGTGGTAATAGAGGATGTGATTGCACATGATCTGTTATACCAAAGAAAACCCCTAAATCGTGGTAGTTGTGGGAAGATGCACAGTATCAGGTGTGGCGTTGGGTATGGTTAAAAAGAAACCCTAAATCTTTCACATGAGATATGGATGAAGAGAAGGAAAGGATCATTGGTTTGGTGGTGTGTGAAGAAATTGTGGGGGATAGGGAGAGAATGGGTTACCTTCCATCAGAGAAAAGGGGATTAAGACAAGCACGAGATCATAGGTGATTATTGCTTTCTCCTAAAGGACACAGTCAGTGCTGGTAGCAAGGTTGTCTTCTCTAGTCATCATCAGTTAGCCTCTGTGGGGCTTCTTATAGCTTTGTCTTCTCTGGTGGCTCTGCAATTTTCTAGGGCTTCGCCATAGTTGCCAAAGGTTTGAGAGAGTGAGAGCGCAAATGAGCAGGGATCTTATACCTTCGGGGTTAAGACCTAGTGGTTGTAACTAGAGTCCTTCAGCGGTTGCAGAGGATTTTAATTCTCTACGGTCATTGAGATTGTAGGACACATGTCAAATTCTCTTTGGTCGATGGTCAGGTTTACTTGCCTGTGGTCGCTGAGACCGAGGAAACTCAAACGGTCGCTGAGATTTGTTGGATCTAGGGATCTAGAGGCGGGATGAATAGATCTTCAAAATTCTCACAAGATAAGTTAGACCTTCAAATTATATTAATCATAACAAATAGCTTAAGTATAATTTAAAATCCTAACTAAACAAGTATAGTAAGGATGATAGGAATTGAAACAAGCACTTGGACAAGGTGGTTTAGAGTGGCTCCACTCTCCAAGCTTGGAGAGAGTCAATCCACTACCTAGAGAGGTCAACCTCTAGGACTTTGCAATCTGTGTATACTTATATTCCATTCATAAGAGATACAAGGAGACCCCTATACATCCAAGGACTTACCTATTTAAGACAATAGTCTTCCATCTACACAAGGACTTACCGACTTGATCAAGATGTCTTCAGCCTTCAACAAGGACTTACCCACACTTGCATCAAGCCTTTGGCCTTGAAGGAATTTGCCCACACTTCATGAATCTTGGCCATGTCCTTCTCCTTCACCTGGAGAAGATATTCACCTCTTCTTCAACCTTGAAGAAGAATAACAAAAACTTAACCTTCACTCAGAGTAGCATTCTTCACCTTTGCTTCTTTGAGAAAAAGGGGTAGGGAAGATTGAATGGAATGAGAGATTTACAAGAACAAGTAAGTAGATCTCTTACAACTGGCCTAACTTACTCATAATCACAAAATTCTCTATATATGAGAGAGAGAAAGGGGCTCAAGGAGTTGCAACACATTCAACTATAGAGAGGACTTAGAATAGCAAGAATGAGAAAACTTAGAATGAACTCCAAGGGGTCCAATTTTTAGTTGGGGGTGTTCCTTTGAGTGTGGGATCACTTTAGGGAAAAATACAGCCATTTTCCAAATTATAACAAATCTATTCTCGTTCGAAACAACTCACAAATGGTTATAATCACTTTTTTTGTATTTTCCATACAATACATTCGGTCGAGTTTCAATAAAAATAACTTGATCGATCCACTAAGGGACGAAGACAATTTTCAAACTATCGGTTGAGTTTGTTCTGGGAAACTTGACCGATGAGTCAAAATTAGTTTTGCTTAGTTGACCAGTTGGTCGAGTTATGTAAGTGTGCAACTCGATCGGTTGGTCTCTCCAAAAAATCCATCACTGGATCGGTCAAGTTTCCAACTCCACCAATAAACAACATGTGACAAATTTTCTAAATTGACATTTGAGTGATCTAACATTGGAATTAAGTGTCCCTAATTTTTTCTCAACTTAGATACAAGTCATATCATCAATACAAGAGATTACAAAAATCATCTAAGGTCATTTGGAGTGATTTCCCAAAATGCACACTTGCATTACCTTTGACTTGAACTTGGATAGGCTAGGGCTTGTGTAATTTGATCCTTTTCACGTACCTAAAGCCTGAAATCAATCTTGAACAAAGATATTAGATACGTAGGAATGGAATGGTTAAGTTATTTTCAAAAAATGGGTGATGTATAACTCTCAAGTCAACATTCTCCCCCTTTTTGACAATGAAAAACCATTCCTCAATCATATTGAAAAGGATATGTAAAATTTTACCTTTAACTTGTGCGTTGTAGGGGAATTCATGATTTGAACAATGTGAATTGCTCCCCCTCAATCTATGCTTACTCTTACCTACAAAATTAATGTATCTACACAAAGCAATATGACATATATACTATATGGTCCTTTAGTAAGTCACGTGATAAAGCATCTAATGAACAAGAAAAGGATCACATAGACAATAAAAGCAATATGGTTCAGCTTTAAAACATTGAACTTCTCTCCCCCTTTTGACATTATCAAAAAGGAAGGGGGTATAAGATCATAGAAATGGGTCTTATCTAATCAAAGGCAAACATACATCCACAACATGCAATATTAAAGCATACACCAAATAGATACGATAGAAACATACATTCTAATTCATAATCAAAATATGGTAAACATGGCACTAACTCATGAGATATAGTAAATCAAAGAGTAAGTGTACAAAGGATTAAAATTATAGCCCAGAATTCATGTTTTCAGAAACTACTGCAAGCTAAAACAAAGAGAACTAGATGATAAAATAGTGCAACTCAGAAAATGTACCCAAATGTTTTTAATACAAAATAGCCTAGAAAGATATATACGATTAACATCTAGACTAAAAACTAGAAAATCTAAACGTCTAGGTCATTTATGTCCACATCATCAACATCGTCATCAAAAGCTTCTGGCTCGTAGTCATCGTCTTCATCTGAAGGTGCAACAGAGACAACAACATCACCAAAGGCACCAACTAAGCCATCAGAGCCATCATCATCCTCATCATCCTTAGAAGCATCCTCATCAGTAGAAAAAGCCTCCTCATTAGCATGGTCTAGCATCTCCTCATTAGCAAGGGAACCAAAACCACGGCCGAGCCAACATGCATTTTGCTCAGCCCAAGACGTGCCAAGAGCATGAAGATCATTGTCTTGTAGAAAGGAAGGACCAGAAGTACCAAGACTAGCAAGTAGGGTGGACAAGCGGCCAACAGTCAGAGGAAACACTCCATGGGTAGATCCACCAACAACAGAGGGTGTAGTAGTGGAAGCAGTAGGTGGAGGGGCTAGGTAAAAGTGATCATATGTATAGGATGCATAGTCACCTCATGGGTTAGGCTGGTAGGCAGGATAAGGACGTGCACATGATAAGTTTATAGTTGACATGACAAAATAAAGGTCATGATGCATGTGTTCATGAACCTAAAGGTTGTACGCATGCTGATGCATCATGTAGCCCATAAGGGTTTCATTTGATACATGGAACATGGCACGAGCAGGTCGGGTAGGCTGAGGTGGTGGAGGTGCACGGGGAGAGGGAGAGGTAGAGGTAGAGGCAGAGGTACCAGGTGTGGTAGAATATGGGATAGGCTCAAACTTATGAAGTGTAGTCTCATTGATGCAAACTCCTTTCCAGGCAGGTTTGTAGTGAAGGTCGTGGAAAAGAGATTTTCCAGTGGCAAGTTGAAAAAGACAACAGATCAGGGCTGGGTAGGGTGGGTGGGTGCAATAGGTGTTCTTTCCCGAGTCAAAGCAGATGATGTGGTGGGGAACATATCTTGCCCACTTGACTGCTATGTTCTTCAAGAGACAATATATAATTACCATAGTGTTTTTTGCAATTTCAGACTAATTTTTCTTGGGATGAATATTGCAGTAAACAACCAAGGCAAGTATGCAGTTCTTGAGGTCTGAGGAATAGGAGGGAAGGGTACACTTCTTCCTATATGGCAATTAAGGATTCTTCAAGAACTTATGAATATCAGGGATAGTAAGATCATACTTCTTGTAGAAGGCCTCAACCTCAACTAGGTCAACATACTTGGGATAGTCCTTCCTCCAAGTGTCAATCACTTCAGTACTCAAAAAGAAGATGTTCAGGGTATCCTCTGAGACTTGGAATTTCTTCTCTACGATCAAGGATGTGAGGAATACTTGAGTATCAGGTGGTGGTACGAGTGTGTCATAATTCCATTACAAGTTAGTATAGAATTCATGAACAACTTTTGTGCTAGTTATGGAATTGTTATATCACAAGTGTTTGACACATACGACATAGAGGTGGTGATTGTATGACAACTCGGCCACTTGATGAATGACCCTATGTCTATGAGGGGATGGCTCAAAAAGGTTATGAAAAGGAAAAGGATTCCTAGGAAGGAGGTCCTTGTACCTATTGAGAGCATCATTGGAGACAAATAAGGTGTCATCAAAGGGTATGTGATGTGAGTTGGAGGACGATGATGGTGCACCAGATGGGGACACCTGTTGGACACCATGAAGATGAAATGGAGAGGATGGAGAGAGCAAAATAAAGATAAACACCACCAAAACGCATCCACAGACCTAGGGTTGATAGGAAAGAGGTCAAGGGAGGTCGATCTAGGTCGAACTAGGGCTAGTGAGAGGAAGGTCGAGGCTAGGGTTAAGAGCTTGAGGAAGCTAAAGGTTGGATCGATCAATTTTTCTCTAGTTGAGAGAGAGAAAAGTCAGCTGAACCTAACTTAAGTTTTCTCTAGACTGACCATCGATCAAATTCTGTAACTCAGAAACTCAACTGATAGGCTCTTTAAAAAATCTCTTGTCCTCCGACCGGTCAAGTTGGTAACTCGACCGATGATCCAACTGAACCAATATTTAGAAAATATAATTTCTAGCCATATGAGTGCTAATTAAATTTATTTTTCAAGTCCATTTTTCATTTTAAATATACTTACACACATATCATTCATCATTGGGTACTATTTTGCGATAAAACAATAGTTTATGAAAAATACCCAAAAACAAGAGAAAAATGGGGCAAAAAGAACATGAAAATTGATTTTAGAATATTAGCAAGCAATGGTGAAAAAAACATAAGCAAAGCATATAGGATAGAGGACAACTAGTTAGAAAGCATATCATATTCATTCAAAGCAGTTATGAGTAGTTTAGATCTAATAAAGGTAAATTGCTCTCTAGCTAGAGGTTTAGTGAAAATGTCAGCCAACTAATTTTCCGTGTCCACATGCATGATATTGATATCCTCTTTGGCAATGTGATCATGAAGAAAATGATGGTGAACCTCTATATGCTTGGATCTACTATGTCAGATAGTATTAAATGACAATTTAATTGCACTATTATCACAATAGATAGGAGAAGCATCAAAATGAATTTTAAAGTCTTGGAGCATTTGCTTCTTCCATAGGACCTGGGCACAACAACTCCCGACTGTAATGTATTCAATCTCGGTGGTTGATAATTCCATTGTGCTCTATTTAATGGACATCCAAGACACTAAGCATGGTCCTAGGAGAAAGCAAGTGCCACTTGTGCAATTTCTATCAATCAAGCATCCCGTGTAATTCACATCACTATAAGCTGTAAGAGTAAAGTCCCTTGACTTGAGATACCATAGACCAAAATTTGGAGTTTTGGCTAAGTACCTTAAAATCCTCTTAACAACAATAAGATGTGATTTCTTAGGATTTGATTGAAAGTGAGCTGAAAAACCAACACTAAACAATATATCATGTCTAGAGGCAGTTAAGTAAAGTAAACTTCCGATCGTACCTCTATAGAGATTCTCATCTACCTTCTCACCTTCCTCATCCTATCAAGTTTGGCGGTGATTGACATGGGTGTGTCTGTCAGCTTGGTGTTCTCCATCACAAAGAGCTTAAGTAGCTCACTTGTGTACTTGCCTTGGTTGATGTAGTTCCCATCTTTTGTTTTCTTGATTTGAAAGCCAAGGAACAATGTGAGCTCACTCATCATACTCATCTCAAATTCACTCTACATAAGATCATTAAATTCTTTACAAAGATAAAGGTTGGTTCCTCAAAAAATGATATCGTCAACATATATTTGAATGATATGAAAATTGTTAGAGGTATGTTTTAGAAACACAGTAGAATATACTTTGCCCATGATATATCCATGATCTAACAAAAAGTTCTTTAATTTATCATACCAAGCTCGTGGTGATTTTTTGAGTCCATAGAGAGCTTTTTGCAATAAATAAACATGGTTAGGTAAACTATCATGTTCAAAGCCCAGGGGTTGTGTAACATACACTTCCTCCTCAATTGTACCATTCAAAAACACACTTTTAACATCCATTTGCTATAGAAGAAAATTTTATAAATAGAAAAAGCAAGAAACATACGAATGGACTCAAATCTAGCTATAGGTGCATATGTTTCATCAAAATCTATACCTTCTGGTTGATTGTAGCCTTGAGCCACTAACCTTGCTTTGTTCCTTACCACTTTGTCGCTTTCATCTAGCTTGTTGCGGTAGACCCACTTGGTTCCATGGATCTTTCTATCACTTGGTCTTGGCACCAGGGCCCATACTTTATTCTTTTCAAATTGCTCCAACTCTTCTTGCATGGCTAGGATCCATTCATCATCCCCAAGAGCTTACTTGATGTTCTTAGGCTCGAGTTGTGAGATGAAGGTGTTGTTGGCTTGTTCTTTGTTCAATGCAGCCCGCGTCCTCACTCTTTTAAAAGGATCACCTAAAATTAGCTATCTTGGATGATTCTTTGCAAATCAGGGAGTTGGAGCCTTCTTCTCTTCATCTTTCTATTCTTCTTGAGTGACCACCTCCTTTCCCTTTTGGGTGATGTTGAGTTCTTTTAGTATAGGAATTACTTCACTTACAAAATCATCATTTGGAACAATATATTTGGGAATAGAGGGGTTAGTCTCAATAAACTTAACATTTATAGATTCTTCTACTTTAGCAAGATCAACATTAATACTCTATAAGCCTTACTAGTAGTGCTATAGCCAAGAAAGAAAGCCTTGTAAGATTTCAGATCAAACTTGTCAAAAAAATCTTTCATATTCAAAACAAAACAAGAACATCTAAAAATATGGAAATACTCGATAGAAGACTTCCTACTACGCCGTAGCTCATAGGGGGTTTTCTTTAAAGAAGGATGTATAAAAACCAAATTTTGCACAAAACATGAGGTACTGACAGCTTCGGCCCAAAACTTCTTTGGAGTGTCATACTCTAGAAGCATGGTCCTAGACATCTCCTGTAGTGGCCTATTCTTCCTCTCTACAACCCCATTTTTTTTAGGTGTTCAAGGTGAAGAGAAGTTATGTGCATAGCCAGATTCTTGACAAAAATGTTCAAAAAGACCATTTTCAATTTCTTCCCCGTGATCACTATAGATGGAAATGATCCGGCAAGAAGATTCATTCTCAACTCATTTACAAAAGCTCGAGAAATCATAAAATGTATCACTCTTGGAAATGAGAAAGAAGATCCAAGTATATCTAGAGAAATCATCGACAATAACAAGGCAATACTTGGAACCACGAAGCGATTGAGTTCTCATTGGTCCAAATAGATCAATGTGAAGAAGTTCAAGAAATAGATCAATGTAAAGAAGTTCAAGAACTCTCTTGGTACTAAGGACTCCTTTGGATTTTAAGGAAGACTTGGTTTTCTTTCCTTGGGTACAAGGTTGGCATTCCTCATCTTTTTCAAAATCCAATTTGGGAAGTCCCTTAACCAAGTCCTTTTTGCTCAACTTCTTCAATTGATGCATATTTACATGACCAAGCCAACGATGCCAAAGAGAAATATCATTCAAATTGACTACTAGGCATCTACCAACAACTGTCTTAATAGAGTCAATCAAAATTACATTAAAATTACCACTACTAGTTCCCTTATATATGACTTTATAGGTGAGGGAATCTAGAATCAAGCATTCAAAAGAATTAAATAGCACAAGGTAACCATTATCACATAATTGACATACACAAATTAAATTGTGATGCAGTCCTTCCACAAAAAGAACATTCTTGATACACAAAGATTCACGTACATCACCCTCACCTTTGACCTTACCTTTCTTGTTGTCCCTAAAGGTAACCGAACCTCATTTCTTTTTGGTGAAGTTGTTTAAATGCCTTATATCACCTGTCATATGGTTAGTGCAGCCACTATCAACAATCCATCTACCTTTTTCCTCCAAGAAAGCAGAGTGTTAGTTCCTAACTCAAACTTTGGGATTCGGAGTTAGCTTGAGGACCCATATTATCTTTGGGTTGGTCCCATTTGGCTTGTAAGGACAATAAGTAGAGTAATGATCGTCACACTTGCAATGAGAACAAATCATGGGGTTCTTAGTGTCAGAGGACTCTCCAATGAAAAAGGAGGTCTCGTTGCTCTTTTTCTTACCTTTGCCTTTGTTCTTTCCCTTAGGTGCTCCCCCTACAAATCCCAAACCACTAGTACCACTTTGTTTGGTAGAATGGTCAAAGATTTCATTTAGGAAGTTTTTTCCTTTAATGAATTTCTGCAGAGAGGCCCTAAGTCTATGATTGTCATTATTAAGAGATATGATATAAGAAGAATAACTATCAATATCATCTCTAGCATGACCAAGGTTAGCCTCTAAACAGATGGCTTTAGTCATATAAGAATCTTTCTCAAGAGAAATAGAAGCAATATCATTACTAGGCAAGATAGGTCTAGAAGATAAATCATTAACTTGACCAAGCAACATAGAATTTTCAGATTTAAGCACTTGAATTTCCTTAAGATAAACATCCCTCTCATCCCTATGAGTATCAAAAATAAGTTTAAATTCAACATTTTCAGTTTTAAGAGTTTCAAGCTCATTTAGGCACTTTTGGTTATCTTCCTTAAGAGTTTCAATGTTCTTAAGGTAGACACCATTCTCTACTTCAAATCCATCGTATTGAAGCTCAAGTTCAAGATATTGGCCTTGCAAGTTATCAATGCTCTCAAGATGAGTTTTCTCATTAAGCTCAAGAATTTTGAAGTTTAGCATACAAATCATTAATAATTTTATCTAACCTTTTTCTTTTAGATTTACATTTAGCAAAAGAAGGATGGGTAGAAATAAGCATATCAATAAGATTTTCCTTAGATAACTCATGCAAACTTACCTTAATTACCTCAACAATTTCTTCACTAGTAGAGGCCATGAGTGTAAGGTGGCACTCTCCATCTTCTTTGGAGCTAGAGCCACTTGAGGATGATTCCTCCCAAGCTGCATGAGATGCATTCTTGTGTCTTTTCTTCTTCTTTTCCCTCCTCTTGTACTTTCTCTCCTTCTTATACTCTTCCTCCTTCTTGTATCTTCCCTTGTGGTGTGACTTTCTTGACTTGCGACATTCACTCTTGTAGTGTCCCTTTTGTCCACACTTGTAGCATCTAGGAGTAGAGGAGGAGGATTGGTTTCCCTATAAGTGCTTTCCCTTGGTGTAGTTAGCTTCATGTTTACTAGGGCCATCATCTTCACTAGAGTAGGAGGGAGATGTCCAGAAAGCAACTTGTTGTTGAAGGATGAATACCTCCACTTGTGCTTTGAAAGCACTATCTTTGATCTTGTTGGCTTCCTTCTCTTTTTGCTTGGCTTCATCTTCTTGCTTGTCAAACCTTGGCTCATGAGCTTGGAGGTTGCCAATGAGCTCTTTGGTTGGGATGTCACCAAGGATCCTCACTTATTCAATGGAGGTCATCGTTGACTCCATCTCTTCTGTAGAGTCCTCAAGATCTTGGAGTTGATTACACCTCTATCCAAAGTGTTACCCAAAGTAGCTAGGCCATTTATGATCACATTTAGCCTAGAGTACATCTCCAGAATCCCTTCTTTCTTACCCATCTTGAAGTTCTATATAAGTCTATTCAATATGTATATCTTATCCTCCTTGACTTGATTTGTACCCTCATAGGTAATGCACAATATATCCCAAATCTCATAGGTGGTGTCCCAAGATGAGATGTGGTTGACCTCCGTTGGGGTAAGGGATGCATAGAGAATGCTTATGGCTTTGACATTAAGTTGGGCTTCTTTAAGTACAACTTCATTCCATGTTGAAATAGCTCCAATTGGCTCCTTGTATGGTGTAACCATCACCTTCCACGTATCAAAGTTCATGCCTTGAATGTGGAACTGCATATGCCTCTTCCAATAGAGGAAGTTGCAGCCATCAAAGACCGAAGCACGTGTGGAGAAGCCTCCCTCTAGGTTGAGTGAACCAAGTAGGTTGTCGCCCAAGTAATTTTCCCACTCTTTTTTAATCTTGGCCTTTCCCTTCTCCTTCACCTAGAGAAGATATTCACCTCTTCTTCAACCTTAAAGAAAAATAACAATAGCTTCACCTTCACTCAGAGTATCTTGCTTCACCTTCGCTTCTTTGAGAAAAGGGGTAGCGAAGATGGGAATGAGAGCTTTACAAGCACAAGGAAGTGACTCTCTTACAACTGGCCTAACTCACTCATAATCACAATATTCTTTGTAAATGAGAGAGAGAAAGGGGTTCAAGGAGTTGCAACACACTCAACTATAGCAAGTAATTTCAATAGCATGAATGAGCAAACTTGGAATGAACTCCAAAGGGTCCTATTTATAGCTGGGGGTTTTGTCACAAAATTTTTTTTACCCCAATCCTAATCCCACTGCCTAGACAGTGGCAAAAGGATTGAAGCACCCATCCTTGAGTGGCCTGATAGGATCTCACACATTGGCATATACAATAAGAAACAATGAGTGAAAAACTAGATATTTAAAGAACAAACTACACAACATGAGATTTTGCAGATCAATCTTTTTCATCAGAGTATACCAAGTGTAGAAGTGATCTAGTTAGTGTTCCATTTTGCTTGCCTAAAATCAAGAAAATCAAGACACAATCATTCAATTACACGGTACACTATCAAAATTGAGTATAATGGTTTATAGAAAAATAGTATACTTGGTAGGACTTATATTCAAGAAAAGTATAACAAGTAAATTTCTAAATCCAATATATGTTTGAAAAGATGTTTATTTCAAACAATTCAATTTTTATTACGAGTTCCCATTATGTTGTAATCGAGAAGCATGCTTATATATTTTGTGTGACTATATCACCCCAATGCGATGGGGGAGGTCACCAGAATCCTTTCCATATGAGGTAGGAGACCAATGTACAAGTCCCACATCCGAATGAGGAGCTCGCTTGCACTCAATATCAACATTATCAACATCAATATATGGGCAGTCATAATGGGCAATATCATTTATGTTCTCATTTTTTCTCAAAATATGATATAGGGAAAAATGAAAGACTAATCATAGGAAATAGTAGCTCAATAAAGTTATATAGCCAAGTATACAGTCAAGAGATACATAAAAAGTATCTTAAATACAACCAAGGAGGAGATATAGTAGTTTACCTTTCACTGAGGATTTTGAGTATAGATCTTAACAAGTAGTAGGTCAACCCTTCAAGTTAGATCCTAAATCAAAAAGATTGGATCAAGGGTCAAGATCATGATGTTTAGAATATCATGTTTCTTGATTCAAGATTAGGTTTACTCATCCCTATTTCACCTTGGGGTTAGGTCATTCACTTATGATCAACAATATCAAGATGTTCAACATTATTCAAGTGTCAATTATGTTTCAAGTATAAATGACCCACATATGTATTATAGGTACATGTGTTACCCTAATAATCATGGTCAATATGCAAGTTATTAGATCATCCTCATGATAGATTAGCATCATTGGTGTTCAAGATTAGATCAAGTTCTGATTAGCATAATGAGTAAAGTCAGGGATCAAGTATTAGATCAATAGTTCAAAATATGCCACAAGATTTAGATCAATCATATTATAAGATTTCATCATCAAGATTATCTTCAAGGTACATGTTTCATATTCAAAAGTAGCTAAGTAAACAAGATTAGGTCTAGTTTAGTCAAATCTGATTTCAGTGTCTCAATATAATCATCAAAGTATTAGGGTTCCCAAATCTAATCCTACTTATGGAGTCATTTAGACAAAAGTATAAGTAAAGGATTAATATTTAGGAATATAAGAGAAATATATCAAGGATTAGGCTTCAAAATCATATTTAAACGGATCCTTGGGTTTTTCACATCAAAATGGAATACTTATTTGTAATGTTTGGAGATATAATGCAATTTATATGATTTAAGCAAGAACTGGCTGTTTATCATAATTTCGAGCAGAGAGGAGTGGAATTTTGATGACCTTGATTTTTTTAGGGTTTTTACAGACAATATCATATTTGAGGTTCACATATATTCTTGGTTGGTAAATCCCAAGTTAGGGTGACTTTTATTCAACAATGGATTATTCACAATTAGATGTTTACTTATAATTGATGATTATGACTATTAATTGAGTTCAAGTATGATGAATAAGTTTAGTTAATTGATTTGTGCACATATGAATCCAAGGGACCCATTTAATAATACCAATGGACTCAAGTGATATATTAGTGAACTTTGAGGTATTAGTATCATAACAAGTGCTTCTGGACTTATAGAATCAAGATTTTATGATTATTTGAATTGAATTCAAGGTAAATATACCTTTTTATGAGGTTGTTTGTAGAATCTATTTGCATGGATAAATAATAGACATTGAGTCTCAAACTTTACTAGAAGCGACTTTAGGTTTTTGTGAGCCTATGTCAAAATATTCATTATGTTTGGAGATTTCTATGAAGAGATGCAACTATTTGAAATTGGGGACATTGATGATATAATTTGATTGGACTTTGCTCCTTTAAGTATCTAGTACCTAGGTCTATGACATAATAATGTCACACATCCTTTTACTCATTGGGAGACATTGATCTAGGGAACTGGTCATCCCCAACCTCCATCAATTCCAGATCAGAGGGATATGACCAGGCTGTGAAGCACCTGCACCAGATAGAGAACAAGAAACAGATCAGTGTGATCTCCTAACCAAGAAATCCTCACCACCTCGCTCCTAGAATCTCAACAACCCCTCACTTGTGCTAAACCGTGGAATGATAAGAGAGGTCAAATGATTTTTCCTCACTACCCTCTCCACCATGGTTTGCAGGAGTTGAGAATAGGTGATAGTAGGAAGGTAGGAGGGAAAGTGGGTTCCAGATCTTGTGAGAGATATCCCCTATGACTACAAGATTCCCTGGATGCCCAGTAGCTGACGGGTCAGTTTCCCTGGAACTGACCAACACCGCCATGACCAGTTGAAAGAGAGAGGGTTGGGGGACCAAGACACTAGCCTCCTATGACAAACTGAAACCACCCATGAGTAATCTGGGGGTCTGTGGTTCTCGTGGACCTATTTCCAGAGGGTGGAGATGCACAGGGAGAAAAGCCCCAATCTAGTGGAGCTTTCCCTGCCACTGATCCAAGTCGCAGATCGGCATGCTATTTCCAGCCACTCAACACCTCCAAGAGGAGCCACCATGTATCTAACTTCCTCCATGTTCCTTCTGGACTCATTGTTTGAAGATGAAGATCAATTTTGGGTTGTGCATCCCTCATTGGAGATCTATTCTTGCAGATGTGATGAATTAAATAGGGGAGCCTCTTATCAATATCTAGAGTGCGAGAGGAAAACAATGCGGGCTGAGTTCCCAACTTGTGTTAAGAGCATCTGAACCCACACGAAGACCCATCACTTGTTGGAAGATAGGTCAATCTCTGTCAGAACCCCTCATCGCCCCTTCATTGTGTGTGACATTCTTCTACTATGTCGTGGAGAGATAGACAGGAAGAAGGAGTCATGGTATGACCCGGGTCAGACCAGGTCCTCACTCTCAAGATGGTTATAATATGGGCGATCCAGGTGTGAACCCATGTGAATCAAGCACCTTAGGAAGAAAACTAGATGACCCATCCTGTGCCAATACTAGTGAAGCAAACACCCTGTGAAGAGCACATGTGGAAGATCCCATTCACTGGGATGAGGATACGACAGCAATGGTAATTTCAAACAAGGTAAATATCTCAGTTAATATACCGATCTTAGAAATACTATTAAAAATAGCTCCCTTGGCCAATAAATTCATCAAAAATACCCTTGGACTCTAAAAAATGTCTATTTTGTTATGAGACCCATATATCTGACCTTTGAAGTAGTATTATTATTGAGTTTATATTTACAAGATGATGCTTCATTTTAGTTTGTTTGAGACACAATAAATGATATCTGTTCTAAATAAATTCTTAGAAAATTTGTATACACACTTAATGATTATTGGAACCTGATTTAGACCTTGATCTAACTTTTATTGCTCAATATTAGATCTTTACTAATTAATGACCAATTAGATGTTTATAAACTCATTTTAATTCCAAAAAATAGAGCAATCGTCAGAAAATTATGAAAACTAAATCAGACCTAAATAATGATCTCTAGATTAGTAGAAAAATATCAAAGACATGTTTTAGGTCAGTTGAATCTAGGTTTGGTCAAAACCCTAAATTGGACCTAAATATTAGTAATAATGGTGAACATTGTATTAAATATGATTAATTGTTATCAATCAGGTCATGGACAAAGTTCTAGATGATCATGGATGTATATGAATATCTGAACTCGGGTATGTGGGTTTTATTAAGTATAAGACTAGTTTTCATGAATGCATAATGATATAATGTACTTTGGATGCTTGTGTTTGCATATAAATTCTTGGATGTGTATTAGTATTATATGCTTCGCAAAACATTAAAGAACATAAAAAAAGAATATAGATGGTTTGTAGCTACTAAGTGGATATATGCTCTCTCTCTCTCTCTCTCGATCCTCTCTCTCTTCCTCTAAATATAAGGTCGGCACTCACTCCCCATACCCCAAGGGGTGGGGAAAAATGAATTGTGACATCTCTCTCTCTCCCCTCTAAATATAAGGTCGACATTCAGCCCCCATAGCCCATGGGGTGGGGGAAAATGAAGTGAGACGCCACTTAGTAGTACAAATAAATCAAAAGACATCTAAAAGTATGTGTTTACCTGATTATCGCTTTAGATAATGTTTTCTTTTACTCTTTCTTGCTCAAGTTATTTCAATTATGCAAGCATATTAGTATTATCTTTCTACCCATGTACACAACACCTTGTGTGTTGAATTGTTGTTTCACGTATGTTTTAGGTTCAGAGATAGAATGGGAGGAAAAGATGGGAGTGAGAAGTTGTCTAGGTTGTACCTATTGTCTAGATCCTAGTTAGCATAGATGTTCAGAATTGTAAAATTTCTCTTTTCAATATGTAAATGTAAGTTGTGACAATTCATGTTGTAAATATGCAAGTTGAATGTTGAGATTGTTTATGGTGTATGCATTGCATTTGAATGTTCATATATGCGTATGTCACTTCTGCATGGCTCTCTAAAACAATTAGGTAACATTTCTGGGTTTGTCTTCTCGGGCCTCGTAAGTCTCGAGATGATAGAATATGGGGATGTTACAGTTGGTATCAAAGCATGAACAATAGCTACACATAACAATTGCTCATTATGAAATATAAAAACTAAATCTCGCCTTTCACATTAAATTCTAGAAACTTAGTAAATTGTTCTATAGGAATAAGGTTGGACTTAGCCTCTAAGTTAGAACCTAGATGTTTGAGAACTAGGTTTAGACAAGTGTGTGAAACCCTTTCCATATAGAGCTCATATGTATTGGGTAGCTACACTAGTCTACACCTTGTTCTCACCATTTCACTAGGTGACATGACATTGGACTATCTAATGTGTGTGGGATACTCATTTTTATAATTTGGTTTTGTTTTCCAATCGGCTCGAGCCTCGACAGTTTTCTTTGACGTCTGCCTTCTCAGAGAAAAACTATATAATATTTTATTACCTATATGTAAATACAAAAATGTGTCCCTCACACAGGAGACTAGTAGGTGTTCATGCAACCTAAGTGAAAGGAAGTGACATCAATCTAGAAGAGAGAGAGTAGATTTATAATAGATGTCTAGAGTCTTATTGGATATGTGACAGTTAGAGTAGATGATTGATTTATATATGAAATAAGGGGGTGTAATCTTATCTAGGTTTGATCTCTAATGGTGTAAGTTTCCTTATAAATATTTAAGTTGCATATGAGCTGAATCTAATTTTGGAAGATCTAAACTAAGTCTTGATGATGAAAAGACATACAACTTTCTTATTAAGGCAATCTAAGTTAAGATAAGGTTGAATATGCATAAGCCTCAAGCTCTTTTACAAAGGAGGACCCCGTTTTTAGGACAAGATATGTGGTCAACTCTAGAGAGAGTGAGACCCACAGGGAGAGGGTCAATGCACCTACCCCGAATATATGAAAAATATGAGATACATGTGAAATGATGTGTGCTAAGCTGGGTTACTCCTGAGTATATAAGTTGGGTGCTTTTGGCATGATTTGGTCCTATGTGTGAGAGTTGGGTACAAATAATGTTATGGGTAGAAAACTCATAAATTGAAAGTCACTCTTTTGATTGAGTTTTGTCCTAGATCGAGTGACATATTCTTGTGAAGGTCATCGTTAGCTGCAAGTGAGGTGACATATGAAAATCTAATTTAGAGAGTAAAATGCCTTGTACATCAGATACTCACACATGTTGTACCTTCTTCTTCGATTTCCTTATATATGATGCTAGAAACCTCACTTGAGCTATTTTCATGATTATATATGAAGATTCACTCATATAAGCTTGACCTATTCTATAATTCCCCCTATAATAAATTAAAGATATAAGTTTGAAATCATGATAAGATTGACTCAATATATTCTCTTTCCCTTCATATCATACGTGAAAGGTATAAATTTTCAAAGCATGAGCTTGAAATAAAGATATCTTTGAACCAGAGAGTACATGATCACTAAATATAGTTCTTAACCTCAAATCTTCCAACTCTAAGGTTCTAGGTTGATAACAACTCTCACAAAATAGGGTGAAGCCCTAACATACAAAGATGAATATTTATTCCCTCTAATAATCCAATCATAGGGTGTGTTGATCAGAAAAATAGACTAATGATGTTAGTGATAATTCCAATAATTAATGAATTCAAATTATGATATCACCTTACAAAGGTGTGTATGGTAGATGAAAATCTTGATAAATGACTTCACAACTTCCTATGTATGGATAAAACCCTAATTCCTAAGGGGAATAAGGATAGAAATATCCTAATATTAAAGAATGTCACGTGACGACCAAAACATTTGATGACGCTTCAACCTTTATAAGGTGCGGTGAGAACACCCAAGAATCTCTAAATATTAAGATGACAACTTAGGGTATATCCATAATGATGATGAGAACTTTAGAAGCTAGAATTGATGACCTATATGAAGTTGAACCTAGCTATATTACCTTAAAAATGAAACCAATCAAATTTTGAGGACGAAATTTCATATAAGGTTGGGTGAATGTGATGACATCGATTCTTTTCGACTTTTTACAGACAATATCAAATTTGAGGTTCACATATATTCTTGGTTGGTAAATCCGAAGTTAGGGTGACTTTTATCAACAATGAATTATTCACAATTAGATGTTTACTTACAATTGATGATTATGACTACTAATTGAGTTCAAGTATGATGAATAAGTTTAGTTAGTTGATTTGTGCACATATGAGTCCCTTGGACCCATTTAATAGTACCAATGGACTCAAGTGATATATTAGTGAACTTTGAGGTATTAATATCATAACAAGTGCTTCTGGACTTATAGAATTAAGATTTTATGATTATTTGAATTGAATTCAAGGAAAATATACCTTTTTATGAGGTTGTTTACAAAATCTATTTGCATGGATAAATAATAGACCCTGAGCCTCAAACTTTAATAGAAGATACTTTAGGTTTTTTTGAGCCTATGAAAAAATATTCAGAATGTTTGGAGATTTCTATGAAGAGATGCAACTATTTGAAATTGGGGACATTGATGATATAATTTGATCAAATTTTGCTCCTTTAAGTATCTAGTACCTAGGTCTGTGACATACTAATGTCACACATCCTTTTACTCATTGGGAGACATTGATCTAGGGAACCGGTCATCCCCAACTTCCATCAATTACGGATTAGAGGGATATGACCAGGATGTGAATCACTCGCACCATATAGAGAACAAGCAATAGATCAGCGTGATCTCCTAACCGAGAAATCCTCACCACCTCACTCCCAAAATCTCAACAACCCCTCACTTTTGCTAAACCGTGGAATGATAAGAGAGGTCAAATGATTTTCCCTCACTACCCTCTCCACCATGGTTTGCAAGAGTCAAGAATAAGTGATAGTAGGAAGGGTGGATGGAAAGTGGGTTCTAGATCTCTTGAGAGATATCCCCTGCGACCACAAGATTCCCCAGATGCCCAGTAGTCGACGGGTCAGTTTCCCTGGAACTGACAAGCACCACCATGACTAGTTGAAAGAGAGAGGGTTGGCAGACCAAGACACTGTCCTCCTACAACAAACTGAAACCACCCATTAGTAATATGGGGGTCTGCGGTTCTCGTGGACCTATTTCTAGAGGGTGGAGATGCACAGGGAGCAAAGCCTCAATCTAGCAGACCCTTCCCTGCCACCGATCCAAGTCAAAGATCGGCAAGCTATTTACGGCCACTCAACACCTCCAGGAGGAGCCGCCATGTAACTAACTTCATCCACATTCCTTCTGGACTCGTTGCTTGAAGACGAAGATCAATTTTGGGTTGTGCATCCCTCACTGGAGATCCAGTCTTATAGCGGCAATGACTCAAATAGGGGAGCCTTGTATCAAGATCTAGAGTGCGAGAGGAAAACAATGCAAGCTGAGTTCCCATCTTGCATGCATTCAGAGCAACTGAACCCACACGAAGACCCATTACTTGTTGGAAGATAGGTCAATCTCTGTCAGAACCCCTCATCACCCCTTCATTGTGTGTGACGTTCTTCTACTGTGTTGTGCAGAGATAGACGGGAAGAAGGAATCAGGGTATGACTCAGGTCATACCAGGTCCTCACTCTCAAGATGATTGTAAACCGGGCAATCCAGGTGTAAACCCATGTGAATCGAGCACCTTAGGAAGAAAACCAGCCGACCCAGCCTATGCCAATACAAGTGAAGCACACACCCTCTGAAGAGCACATGTGGAAGATCCCAGTCACTGGGATGAGGATCTGATGACAATGGTAATTCCAAACAAGGTAAATATCTCAGTTAATATACTGATCTTAGAAATACTATTAAAAATAGCTCCCTTGGCCAATAAATTCATCAAAAATACCCCTAGACTCTTAAAAATGTCTATTTTGTCATGAGACCCATATATCAAACCTTTGAAGCAGTATTATTGTTGAGTTTCTATTTACAAGATGATGATTCATTTTAGGTTGTTTGAGACAAAATAAATGATATCTTTTCTAAATAAATTCTTAGAAAATTCTTATAGACACTTAATGATTATTGGAACCTGATTTAGACCCTGATCTAACTTTTATTTCTCAATATTAGGTCTTTCCTCATTGATGACCAATTAGATGCTTATAAACTCATTTTAATTCTAGAAAATAGACCAATCGTCAGAAAATTATGAAAACTAAATCAGACCTAAATAATGACCTCTAGATTAGTTGAAAAATATCAGAGACATGTTTTAGGTCATTTGAACCTAGGTTTGGTCAAAACCCTAAATAGGACCTAAATATAAGTAATAATGGTAAACATTGTATTAATGATGATTAATTGTTATCAATCAGGTCATGGACAAAGTTCTAGATGATCGTGGATGTATTGGAATCTCTAAACTCAGGTATGTGGGTTTTATTAAGTATAATACTAGTTTTCATTAAGGCATAATGATATGATGTACTTTGTATGCTTGTGTTTGCATATAAATTCTTGGATGTGTATTTATAGTATATGCTTTGCAAAACATTAAAGAACATAAAAAAAAGAATATAGATGGTTTGTAAATACTAAGTAGATAAATGCTCTCTCTCTCTCTTACTCTAAATATAAGGTCGAAACTCAGTCCCCATAGCCCAAGGGGTGGGGAAAAATGAAGTGTGACATCTCACTCTCTCCCCTCTAAATATAAGGTCGACACTCAATATCCATAGCCCAAGGGGCGGGGAAAAATGAAGTGTGACACCACTTAGTAGTACAAACAAGTCAAAAGACATATAAAAGTATGTGTTTACCTAATTATCGCTTCAAAAAATGTTTTCTTTTACTATTTCTTTCTCAATTTATTTCAATTATGCAAGCATATTAGTATTATCTTTCTACCCACATAAACAACACCTTGTGTGTTGATTCGTTCTTTCACGTATGTTTTAGGTTCAGATATATAATGGGAGGAAAAGATGGGAGTGAGTAGTTGTCCAGGTTGTACCTATTGTGTAGATCCTAGTTAGCATACATGTTTAGAATTATAAAATTTCTCTTTTCAATATGTAAATGTAAGTTGGGACAATTCATGTTGTAATTATACATGTTGAATGTTGAGATTCTGTACGGTGTATGCATTGTATTTGAATGTTCATGTATGTGTATGTCGCTTCTGCATCACTCTCTGAAACAATTAGCTAACATTTTCAGGTTTGTCTTCTCGGACCTCCTAAGTCTCGAGACAATAGAATCTATGGATGTTACAAGAATTTTAAATGAAAAATAAAAGGCCAAGAAATCATTGGCCGTTGAATCTTTGGTCAAGCTTAACTACCTTGGAGGATTAGTGGCTGAGAGGGTGTCTCTTCTAGAGCATGTGTGCGAGACAGAAAAGGAAAGGGAGGGTGCGAGGACTGTCGATCTTGGGTCTAACTTAGTTGTTGACACACAAGCAGGCTTGCCCCGTAGCGATGCAATGGTCAGAGAAAGAAGGGGAATGGGAGGGAGGACAGAGAGGGAGAGACGAGGTTCTGGTCTAGTTTGTGAGGCCAAGGTGAAGTCGTTCTTGGGGTTTTTATAGCTAGGTAGGGTTAGATTTAGGGTTTTAAGGGGGCTTCGTACCCATGGCGACGGCTGAGGGAGAGATCTCTTGTTTGCACTCAAAACATGCTTATTTGAGGGGGAAAAGGGCTACATGATGCATAATTGCTAGGTGGAGCTTTCCATCTATTTTGATTTTCAAATAATGTTCAATTTGAGGTCAAGTTTCTACTTGGTCTCATAGTTGTCTTCCTGGCTGATCGGGGGAGGTAGGAGATAGGTTGTTGACCTTCCAATTTGGTCGGGATCCACATGACTCAGATTCAAGGGCTGGGGTTCACCCCTAAGCGAGCTCTGGATTGTGAAACTGGTCTAGACCATTTCAGTGTGAAATGAAGGGGATTTTCCCTAGTACAGGGGTTTTGCAATCGGGTCAGGCCAAGCAACTATTGAGTCGAGCCCAGAAAACACAAAAAGGGAAATAAATAGGTTATTCAGGGCTAAAAAGGAGCAAAGCTTAGAATACTCATATAAAATCATAGGAGTGTCCAAATGACCTAAAATTTGGATCAATGTTTCATGATAGAGTCTAAAATATGTGTGTAAAATCCCAAAGCAAAATGAGCATGTATGATTAAAAATTTAATCAAAGTATTAAAGGGGATAACAAAATTAGGGTTTTATAAACATTAATTTCAAGAAATCAAAAGAAATGGTACCAATGTCCAATTGCAATGAAATTTGCATCAAAGGTTCCACATAAAGTGTAGAATCTTTAAAAAAAGTTTGAGAACCAAAATTTGAAATTTTATGAACAAATTTACTTCATTAGAAAAAGTAACAAATTAATCAAATATGTGGTGTCACAAAGTGTTTATAAACTACATTGATCACAATATTTTCAATTTGAGTATTTGTATTGATTATGAAGACAAGAAAAATGACTTGGGACCATGAGTGAGTATAAAGAGGTCAAAAGAGTAATTAATTCATTCTTGTGCTAAAATCCACATTGTCACATCCTTCCCTCCTTAAAAACGAATTTTGTCCCCAAAATTCAAAAAATCCTCAAAATTGGGATTATCCAAATCCAGATCATATCATCAAATACTAGAACATTCTCAACTATATAATCAAAATAATGTCCTAAAAATTAAAGTAGTCTAGTAATCATAATTGAGATTCCATGTTCCATATCATAACCAACTTGGTACCAACATCATTTCATCATCGAGCAATTGAGTATCAAGGTCAATACATATATTGTTCAAAGTCATCACATGAGTCACAAATATGGAAAACATTATGTTGATCACAAATTTGGAGAGATAATATTTTAAGTTAATCAAATAGAGTTCTTGAATCAAGCTTACAAGGTGAATTTTACTCCCAATATCTTAGGGTCCTAGCTTCTACATTGGCCTAGGTGGGGTTCTACGTCCATGATTTGAAATTTCATATTTCATCATTTCAAGACAACATCATACTTTGAATATCATGATTTTGAGCTCAAAATCAATGTGAGGTCCCACCCTAGTCCTAATGAGATCTATACCCTAATTCATAAATCAAGAGAGTAAAAAATTGTTATCATTTCAAAAAAATTCAAAATTTGGGATTATGAAACTCACTATCAAGGGTGGTCTCAACATCCATATCTTGTTTCTAGATTTTGTACATTAATATCAAGAGTTGAAGTGTAGACATCGAGATCATATGTACAAATACTCCAAAGCTAGGGTTTAGATTCCTATTTAGACCTTAAGGGAGATCATCCATCTATATTTAATTTTGAGCAACAATATTAAAGCAATATTCAAGCAACATATCAATATTTCATTATCATGGTATCCAAGGTTGATGAATGATCTAAAGCTAGGTCTATCTAGGAAGTCAACCACATGTTAAAATCAACATTGTCATATATCAAGGTCAATATTAAATCAATATTCATGATCGAGTATAAATCATGGGTTTAACCTATTAGGCTTAGGTCAACCAATCCAAATCAGGTGAAAGGGGATATCTTTACAAACTCTAAGTAATCAACAAGGTGAAAACTTAGAGATAGTCATAATAGGGATGTGACCTAGGTTGGGGGAGTCATGAGTCAACTACCACCCTAATCTAGCACATTACTAACATTATTCAAGATCCATTGAGCTTATTCAAATAAGGATAGTATCAATGATCAAATCATACTATACAAGGTCATAAGATCAAAATTCAAGATTATAATAGGGCAAATAGTTCAAGATTTTTCAAAGTTAAGGTAATCGTTGCATTTCTTTCCTTTCATGATTAAATTAGTGATATAATATGGAAGTCAAGGATTTGTATTGGTCATTCAAGGAATCAAAGCTTAATAGCGCATGGTTTAGGTCCATAATTATCACATCAAAATCAAGATTGTAAGAGGCATAAATATCAATAGGAAAACTACTTTTTGCATCAAAGTCTTACATCATGATTTTTTGAGTCTTAGGCTTAGTCACTTGATAGCATAGTCATGATGTGTATCAAATAAAATAAAAGTTTGCTTAAATATGTTTTAGGTTTAATAAAAAATATTTCAACATGGACATTAATAAAATAAAGACCTATTCAACAATGAGGTATAAGGGATAGGTCCTTCTTATTTCACCAAATCAAAATCATTAATATTTACCTCAAACATAGGAAACATGTAGTCATGTTTTGGCTAAATTTAGTTTGCATGATATTAGGGGTTATAATGAGTATTTATTTTCAAGATTCATTGATTCAAATCGAGTTTTCAAATTATGGTCAGATCATGGTATCAACTTTCAAAATTTTCTATTGATATTCATTTTTCCCATGCATAAGCTACCTATACTCGAGACATCATGTAGAAAATGGTCACAAGAGAAGGACTAAATGAGGAGATCAGAAGACTACCTAATCATCCTCTACTTGGGTGGCTTAGGGTAGTCCTTGAAGAAGAGATGAGATACTAGACGACTCTCTCGGGTTTCAACGGAGAACCCTTAGGTCCAGTTCTAGATCAATTAAGCCCAGGTAGAGTGGTGAATATCAGCCATCATGAAGATGGATAGGAGAAATTATGCCATAACCCCGATCCTAGACACCTCAATTTTCACCATTATGGATTTTAGGGTTTTCAGGGTTCAAGAGACTCGAGAAATCATTTACTTAAAGTATATGGGAGTGTGTATGTACTGATACTAACTATCACAGAACCATTTTTACCCCAATCTAATCCCACTACCTAGAAAATGGTAAAAGGATTGAAGAGCAAGTCCCTGAGTGGACCGATAGGATCTCACACACTTACATATACAATAAGAAATAATGACTCAAAAATGGATATTTAAAGAACAAACTAACCCAATATGAGATTTTGCAGATCAATCTTTGTCATCAGAGTATACTAAATGCGGAAGCGATCTAGTCATTGTTCCATTTGTGTTGCCTAAAATCAAGAAAATTGAGACACAATCATGCAATTGCATGGTAAGCTATCAAAATCAAGTAAAATGGTTTATAGCAAAAGAGTATACTTGGCATGACTTATATCCAAGAAAAGTATAAAAAGAGATTTTCCAAATCCAATATTTGTTTGACAAGATGTTTATTTCAAATAATTCAATTTTTATTATGAGTTCCAATTATGTTGTAATCGAGAAGCATGCTTATATATTTTGTATGACTCTATTGCCCCAACGTGATGGGGGAGGTCACCAGGCTCCTCTACATATGAGGTAGGAGGCCAATGTACAAGTCCCACCTCTGAATGAGGAGGTTGCTTGCACTCAATATCAACGTTATCAACATTATCAACATCATAATCATCATCAATATACGGGAAGTCATAATTGGCAATAACAGTCTCATGTTTTTCTCAAAATATGATATAGGGAAAAATGGAAGACTAATCATAGGGATTAGTAGTTAAATCAAGTTATATATCCAAGTATATAATCAAGTTATACATAAAAATTATCTTCAATACAACCAAGGAGGAGACATAATAGCATACCTTTCACTTAGGATTTTGAGTATAGATCTCAAAAAGTAGTAGGTCAGCCCTTCGAGTTAGATCCTAAACCATCAAGATTGGATCAAGGGTCAAGATCATGATTTTTAGAATATCATGTTTCATGATTCATGATTAGGTTTACTCATTCCTATTTTACCTTGGGGTTAGATCATTCACTTATGATCAACAATATCAAGATGTTCAACATTATTCAAGTGTCAATTATGCTTCAAGTGTGAATGACCCACCTAGGTATTCTATGTACATGTATTAACTCTAATTATCATTGTTAATATGCAAGTAATTAGGTCATCCTCATGATAGATTAACATCATTGGTGTTTAAGATCAGATCAAGTTCTAATTAGTACAATGAGTAAAGTCCGGGATCAAGTATTAGATCAATAGATCAAAATATGCCACAAGATTTAGATCTATCATATTATAAGAGTTCATCATCAAGATTATCTTCAAGGTACATGTTTCATATTTAAAAGTAGCTAAGCCAACGAGATTAGGTCTAGTCCAGTCAAGTCTGATTTCAGTGTCTTAAGATAATCATCAGATTCAAGTAGTAGGGTTTCCCAAATCTAAACGTTCTTATGGAGTCATTTAGACAAAAGTATAGGTAAAGGATTAAGATTTAGGTATATAAGAGAAATATATCAAGAATTAGGTTTCAAAAGCATTTTTAAATGAAGCATTGGTTTTTTATATCAAAATGGAATACTTATTCGTAATTTTTCGAGATACACTGCAATTTCTATGATTTAAGAAAGAACTAGCTATTTATCGGAATTTCAAGTAGAGAGAATAAGAGATTACCATGAAAAAGAAAAGGCTGAGAAATCACTGGCCATTGGATCTTTGGTCAACCTTGAATGCCTTGGAGGATTAGTGGCTGCGAGGGTGGCACTTCTAGAGAACATGCGTGAGATAGAAAATGAAAGGGAGGGCATGAGGAATGTCGATATTGGGTCTCGGTCAGCTGTTGACTCAGATCTAATGGTTATGGATCATCGTCCCAATCAACAAATCCCACACGCGAGTAGGGTTGTCCCGTGGTGGCGCAGTGATCAGAGAAAGGAGCGGAATGAGAGGGAGGACATAGAGGGAGAGATGAGGTGTTGGTCTGGTTCGTGAGGGTGGGGCGAAGTCATTCTTGGGTTTTTTATAGCTAGATAGGGGTAGATTTTGGGTTTTTATGGTCTTAGCACCCATGGTGGCAGCCGAGGGAGAGAGCTCTTGTTTGTTCTCAAAACATGCTCATTCAAGGGGGGAAAGGGCTAGATGGATGCGGGATTGATAGGCAAAGCTTTCCATCTATTTTGATTTTCAAATTATGTTCATTTGAGGTCTAGGCCCACTCGATCTCATAGTTGTCTTCCCCGCTAATTGTGGGAGGTAGGAGATAGGTTGCTAACCCTCCCATGTGGTTGGGATCTGCGTGACTCAAATCTAAGGGTCAGGGTTTGCCCCCAAGCGAGCCCTGGATTGTGAGGTCATTCTGGACCAGTTCAATGTGAAATGAAGGGGATTTTCCCCGGTTTAAGGGTTTCAGGGCCGAGTTAGGCCAAGCAACTATTGGGACGAGCCTAGAAAATAAGAAAAAGGGAAATAAAGAGGGTATTTAAGGCTAAAACAAGAGCAAAATTTAGAAAACTTACAAAAAATTGTAGGAGTGTCCAAATGACCTTAAATTTGGATCACTATTTCATGATAGAGTCTACAACATGTGTGCAAAATTACAAATTAAAATGAGTAGGCCTGATCAAGAATTGAATCAAAGTATTAAATGGTATATCAAAGTTAGGGTTTTCTACACATTAGTTTCAAGAAATCATAGGAAATGGTAGGAACGTTCAATTGCAATGAAATTTGGACCACAGGTTCCACATAAAATGTATAATCTTTAGGAAAAGTTTGAGAACCAAAAGATGAAGCCTGATGAACAAATTTACTTCATTGGACATTGTAACAAATTAATCAAGTATGTGGTGTCACAAAGTGTATAAAAACTACATTGATCGCCATATTTTTAATTTGAGTATCAATATTGATTATGAAGATAAGAAAAATGATATGGGACCATGATTGAGTCTAAAGAGGTCCAAAGAGTAATTAATTCATTCTTTTGCTAAAATCCACTTTCTCATAGGTGTTCCCTTGTATGTAGGATCATTGAAGGGTGAAATATAGTATTTTTACTAGTCACAATGGATCTATTCTCGCTCAAAACAACTCTTAAATGGTTTTAATCACTTTTTATACATTTTCTATACAGTACATTAGGGCGAGTTCCAATAAAGATAACTCAACCTATCCACTATGAGACAAAGGCAATTTTCAAATCTGAGTTTGTTCTGGAAAACATGACCGATGAGTCAAAATTAGATTTTCTTAATTGATCGATTGGTAAAGTTATGTGAGTGTGCAACTCAATCCATTGGTCTCTCCAGAAAATCTGTCACTGGATTGGTTGCATTTCCAACTCGATAGATAAACAACATGTGACAAATTTTCTAAATTGACATTTGAGTGATCAAATGTTGGAATTAAGTGTCCATGATTTTTATCATATTAGTTACAAGTCATATCATAAATAAAAGTGATTACAAAAATCATCTAAGGTCATTTGGAGTGATTTCCCAAAATGTGCACTTGCATTGGTTTTAACTTGAACTTGGACAAGATAGGGCTTGTGTAATTTGATCCTTTTCATGTACCTAAATCCTGAAATAAATCTTGAACAAACATATTAGATACATAGGAATAGAATGGTTAAGTCATTTTCTAAATATGGGCAATGTATAATTCTTAAGTCAAAAAATTATAACAAGAGTGGTCACAAAATTAACAAGTAGTTTCAATTGATAGACAACATTGAATCAAGGTTAAATATAAGGATGAAATTATGAATGTTGTCCAGAAACATAAAGGAAAGGAATTGAAAATTAAAAGGTGTCATGAAAAGAACTTGGGTTCCCTCCCAAGAAATGCTAATTTATAGTCTTTAGTTTGACTCTTTGTTTTGACCATTTATATTTCTTTGGATGGAGTGGGTTGGGGCTCTTCTAACTGAAGTTTGGACCTCCTCAAAAACACTTCATCCTCATATTACCTCTTGATCTGATGCCCATTCACCTTAAATGTCCCTATCTTCTCAATGGTGATTTCCATCAATTTTAATGGGTATATCTTTGCTAAGATGAATGGGTCAAACTATCTTGATCTTAATTTCCTAGAAACAACCAGATACTAGAGTTAAACAAAAGAACTTTGTCTCCTTCAAATATGTCTTTTCTCTTTATGTGGGCATCATGCCACACCTTAGTTCTTTGCTTATAAATTTTGGCATTTTTGTAGGAATGTAGCCTGAGTTCCTCTAGATCCTATAGTTTTAGAAATCATTTATTTCTAGGTCATTTCAAATCCATATTCAGAAATGTGATGGTCCAAAAGGTGTTGTACTCCAATTCCACTAGTAGTTGGAAAGCTTTTCCATAGATCAGCTTGTAGGGGATAGTTCCTATTGGTGTTTGTATGATGTGTGATAGACCCATAGAGCATCATCGAGTTTCATGGACTAGTCTTTCCTTATTCTTCTAACAATTTTCTTTAGGATTTTCTTTATCTACTAATTGGAAACCTCCACTTTCCCAGACGTCGGGGGGGTGATATGGCATTGCTACTTTGTGTTTCACTCCATATTTCTTCAACAAAGCTTCAAATTGTCATTCTCCAAAGTGGGATCCCCTATCACTTATGATGGTGTGTGGGACCCCAAAAGCTCAGAAAAATAGTTTTTTTTAACAACTTGATCACCGCCCTGGAGTCACAAGTAGGGCTTGCTACCACTTCCACCCACTTCAAGACATAATCAATAGTGACTAGAATGTATTGGCTTCCGTTTGAATACAGAAATGGTCCAATATAATATATTCATGAAACATAAAAAATTTCCACTTCCACCCAATTTGCCATAGGCATCTCACTCCTCCTAGAGATGTTGCCTATGATTTGGCACTCCTTGCAAGTTTTTACATAAGCTTGAGCATCATTAAACATAGTTGACACGTACAATCGAGCTTGTAGAATTTTAGTTGTGATTTTGTCTCCACCTAGATGCCCTCCATAAGGTGAAGAGTTGCACTCCTTAAGGATTTGAAGCACTTCTTCCTCTGTTGTACAATGTTGATACATATTGTCAGAGAATTTCTTGAATAGGATAGGCCCAGTAATAGTTCTTAAAATTAGAGAATAACTTATTCTTTTCATTTTAAGTGATCTCAAGCGGCAATTGGCGACAAGCTAGATAGTTTCATATGTCGGCAAACCATGGCACATTGTGTTCAATGGCCTTGGCCATCGTAAGTCCTTCATCGGGGTAGTTATCATTAACTGGTAGTGGGTCTTCTTAAGTTACTATTATCCTTGAGAGGTGGTCAACAACTACATTTTCTATCCCTTTATTATCAACAATTTCATGTTCAAACTCTTGTAAGAGAAGGGTTTAATGTAATAGTCTTGGCTTTGTATCTTTCTTCTGCATAAGATATTTTATAGATCCATGATATGTATACACTTTAACCTTTGATCCTATCAAGTAGGATCTGAACTTGTCAAAAGGAAACACCATTACTAGAATTTCCTTTTCAATGGTCGTGTAGTTGATTTGGGCTTCATTCAACATTTTGCTAGCATAGTATATGACATGGTGTTTCTTGTTAGGTAAACAAAGGTACCATGATAGGACTTTATCCCTTAAGGAGAAGTTGAATCCCTTGCTAATATATTACTTCTTGTGGAACTCCCCTCATCTTGATAGTCTCATAGATGTTCTTGCATGCATCAAGGTGATGGTAGGTGTTCTCTTCTTCAAAATTTCTTCCAAAAGACTTGTTTTGAATCATGGAAATGACAGTAGGTTTTAGCTCGATGTTGGGATCATCAAATATTGGGATGACAATGTGGGATCTTGAGTCATTTTCCCTCTTAAAGTCTAGATCTTGGAGAGAAAGGCTTTCTTCACAATCCTCTTCCTCATTGTTATGGCTATTGTATTCATTTTCACAGATGTTCCTTTTATTCCTTCGCATTCGATGACAATGTTCTTCTTTGTGATGTCATCCTTCCAGCTCCTCCTCTTATTGTTGTGGATCTGGAATACCTCCAGGTAGCATGTCTTCATGTCATGCTGGATCAGAGTGGTACTTTTCATTTTTAGACTAAGTCTATGGTGGATGTCGGGGTTGTTCAACCACTCTTGGGTTTTGACCTCCTCCCTGGTGTGATCCTCTACGCGGTGGAATGATGTTGTGAAAGGGATGGTAGGGTGACGTTGAAAATTGTAACGACCCCGCCTCCCGGTAACCCTCACTTAAGGGAGACCATGAGTTCAGAGTCGTTATCCCAATAAACCAGATCAAAGGTACGATAATTAATCACTAATAATTATGAAATTCTACTAAACTATACTGAAAAGCTATAATAAAATAAACTTTTTTCATACCTTTTGAAAAACTTGGATTTCTAAACTTCTATCCTCATACAGATACTATTCTAACTAATCGTCCTTGCACTTTAATTCATATATTCACAATATGCCAATTTACTGTTTGTCCTTTTGGGTTTGTACCTAAAATGTCGACAAACAAAACGTCGGTCAGCCTAAATGAATATGTTGGTATGTGGGGGAAAGAATAATCATGCAATTAACTATAACATCATATTACAGTCAATTATGATTTAACAAACCACATTACATTTTAAACATAACTGCTCAATCGATGCATACCCTAGCCTCTATGTTGTCCTTGCAGTGGACCTGGATGCTACCGTCCTTATGGTATATCCCCATTAAACCCCGCATGATCCTAGCTAATAGGTAGATTAATATCTAGGGTTGAGTTGCATGTCACTACCAATAAGTAGCCCAATCCCTAACTCATGGTGTGCTAAAGAGTCGCATGGCACTACCCATAGGTAGCCTAATCCCTAACTCTTGATAACCTGATGGTCCCACAAATCGAACCTTTACTAGGTTACCCTTTCATTATTAGTGAAGCCACATAGAAGGACCAGGATTTGAGCTAGTCATGTATATCTATTTATGGTGATAATCATAGTCACTTTATATTTTCATGAAATAAAAATCATCCAAGGAGTTATTTTTAGGCAACCTATAAAACATTCAGGAATCGCCATGAAACTAAAGTGATTAACCATAAGCGTAACCACATGTCTGTAACTGTATATTTGGAGACAAAATCAACTAGGTAGAGAAAACCCAACAAAGCAAGCAAATATGCACAGAAATCCTGAAATAAATATACAAACTTCCTTTAATCAAGATTTATCCAAACTCATCTTGTTTCTTAGGATTTATATTCCAATTTTAGGGTTTCCTTTGAAATTAGGGTTTTGCCTCCACTTTTAGCATTGTGAATCCTAACTTAGCAAAACTACATAAAATCCCTAAATTTCTCATCTCACTACTCTTAACAGACTTAGGATCATTGTTTATTAACTTATTTCCTTAATCCGAAATAAACATGGTTTTTCTCTCTTTTCACCCTAAATTAGGTTTTCTATATGTATTATCCTTCAAAAACCCTAAATTAGTCAACTTTGCATGCAAAACGGATTGAAACTCTATTTTAATATTCAACAGGTTAATACTTCTCAAATTAACCTATTAAATCACAAAGATTCATCCTTTATACTCAATTAGGGTTTCCAATTACCTTTTAATACATTTTTCTAACAAATTAAAACACTTTTGCAAAACGAGATATAACTAGGTTACCAAACCATTTTTATATTGTTCCTGGTATTTTTCTCAGCAACTTTCATATATAAACTTTTCTCATCGGAGTTTTCTAGCAACATATATGATTTTTGCAAGAAAAAGCATTTTTCTATAATTTCGATTAGAGAGGGTGAATTACCAGATTTTCATAGCAGTTCGATCAATGCGTCGCTGGTCCTCCCTTTAGATCTGACGCTCTACGTCACGTGCTTCCACTTTGCAAGGTAACTTAGTGCGCCGGCCCTGGGATCATTGGATCTCCTCGTGAGTCCACGATGATCCTTGATCGAATGATATCTACTCATCGTCCTCTTCTTTCCTTACTGTTCGAACTGCGGCGGTGCTGAGGCGGAGCCCTCGCTGGAGAGAGAACAATCGAGAGAGAGAGAGAGAGTTGGGGCTTGGGAAGTAGTCGTCAGGGTTCATGAGGGTGAGAGGAAGCGAGTGGTGGTCTTTATATAGGACTAGGGGGGATCCTTCTAGGGTTTCTTATCCCTGTCGCCAACTATTCCTCAGCCCAAAAGGGCATTTCCTCAAGACGCGATAAAAGCTTGCCAATACAGGGTTGAGAAGCTTCGTTTCCTTCTCCCGGACTCAATGGAATACTTTCCATGAGTGCACATGCAATGGTTTGAGAGATAATCGAGGGATAAAATCCCCCTGTAAATGGCCAGAGTCTCAGTTCTGTTGGAACTCAATGATGTGTGGTGCTTGTTGGATCAAGATCCAACGACCAACATCTCACGCGTTCAAACAAAAGGAAAGGATTTTCTTATTTCTCAAGATAAATCCTATTTTTGAGGATAATTTGAAAAAGCCATAACTTTCAATTCATAACTCCTTTTTATCTCAAATTTTAAGGGAACCTCGTTAATGATTTTATCTCCCACCAAGCCAAAATTGGTATCACTATAAAAAGAAAATGAGTCTTTTTCTTCAGTTGCAAGTTAACACTTGAATATTTATATTTTCCACATATTTTCTCTTTCCCTAGCCATTATATTATTATCCTGAGTTCTTTGAACCTTAAGGAACTTAATATTTCGAAATTCCATCATGGGAAATATTCCTTAGTCTTTTATTCTTATTTTATCTATTTTCTTATTTATTCCTTCATCCAATTGAATTCCTTTTTCTTTTCTTTTCCTTTTTCTCTCAATTGGGCTCAATAGCCAATAAAGCCCATTAAAAAAATAAACAAGGCTATTATGCATGAAAATCATTCAATTCCAACAAATAATTCAACCACTTCTTTCATTTTTATTTTAAAAGGAGATTTACAAATCTCATTACATAGTTTAGAAAAATGAGGTTATAACATCCTCCCCTCCTTATAGAAATTTTGCCCTCAAAATTCAACAATCAAACAAACAAATCAGGATATGCTTTTTCCATGTCTGTCTTCAGCTCCCATGTGGCTTCATCCTCTCCATGGTGCTTCCAATGAACCTTTACCATCTCTATATTCTTATTTCTGAGTTCTTTCATCTTGGTATCTAGAATCCGCAAAGGTAACTCAGGATAAGTTAGCTTCCCTTGAAGCTCAATGGGTTCAATGCTCAACACATGGCTCAGATGGTGCACATATCACTTCAGATTGGACACGTGAAACACATCATGCATCATACCATATTGAGGGGGTAACGCCAAATGATATGTGACTTCACCAATCCGTTCTAACACTTCAAACAGACCCACATATCGGGGACTCAACTTCCCTCTGTTCTTAGCTATAGCTCGGAGTGGCTGGATTTTCTAAAAAACATGCTCTCCCATAGTAAAATGCACATCAGTCCGCTTCGCATCAGCATACGACTTCTGTCGATCCTGGGCTCTCTTTAGCCTTTGCCTGATCAAAGTGACTTTATCAGCATACACTTGGAGTTCATCTGACCTCAACAGGGTCCTTTCACCCACATCATCCCGGTGAAGTGGTGACTGACATGGTCTCCCATAAAGAGCTTCATACGGAGGCATCCCGATGCTAGCTTGATAGCTATTATTATAGGAAAACTCAACTAATGGTAAGTACTACTCCCATGATCCACCCCAATCGAGCACACAAGCTCTCAGCAAATCCTCTAAGGTCTGGATTGTCCTTTCTGACTGACCATCTGTCTAGGGGTGATAAGCGGTACTGAATTTCAACCTTGTACCAAGTTCCTCCTGAACTTGCTTCCACAACTTGGAAGTAAACTTTGGGTCTCTATTGGAGATGATGGAACCGGGTATGCCATGTAAACACACTATCTCTCTGATATACAACTCAAATAAGTCTGTTACCTTGACAGTGGTCTTCAGGGCAAGGAAGTGTGCTTCCTTGGTAAGGTGATCTACTACTACCCATATCACGTCATGACCTCTCTTGGTCTGGGGTAGACCCACCATGAAATCCATGGTGATCTACTCCCATTTCCATTCTGGAATCTCTATAGACTGTAATAGTGCACCGGGTTGTTGGTGTTCAGCCTTCACCATTTGGCATGTAAGACAGCTAGCCACATATGCTGCAATGTCTCTTTTCATCCCTAGCCACCATAAAAACCTCTACATGTCCTTAAACATCTTAGTAGTCCATGGGTGTACCGTGTATTTGGAACCATGAGCCTCTTGCAGGATACGTCCCTTCAACGATGGATCTTTAGGAACCCATATGCGATTCTCGAATCTAATCCCTCTGTCTATTCCTAAAGAAAGATGGGTCTGTGGCTTCTTCATCAAGCCTTTCATCTTGTCAAGTTCCCCACTGGCCAACTGTGCTACTACAATTTCACTCAAAAATTCAGACTGTATCTGGATATTGGTCAATCGAACTCGATCTTCTAACAGCTGTGGAGTCCACTCCACAAGCTCTTTTAAACTCTTCCACTTATTAGATAAAACAGCTACACACCTGAGCCGTTTCCGACTCAAAGCATCCTCTATGACATTCACGTTTCCTGGATGATAAGCGATGGTGAAGTCATAATCCTTCATGTACTCCATCCATCGTCGTTGTCGTAGGTTTAAGTCTTTCTGTGTCAGGAGGTACTTCAGGCTCTTATGGTCAGTGAAGATCTGAAAAGTAGCACCATACAGATAATGCCACCAAATCTTCAAGGCATGGATGATGGCAACCAGCTCTAGGTCATGCGTTGGGTAGTTCACCTCGTTGGGCTTGAGTTATCAGGAGGCACATGCAAACACATGCCGATTTTGTTCCAACACACAACCAAGTCCCATCTTGGAAGCATCAGTGAATATCATGAAACCCTCATTATCGGAAGGTAGAGTCAAAACTGGCGCAGTGGTCAGCTTCTCCTTCAGCTCCTGGAAACGAGCCTCACATACATCAGACCACACAAACTTCACATCCTTTCGAGTCAACATGGTCAAATGCAAGGCGGTCTTTGAGAAATCCTTGATAAAGCGCTGATAATAACCTGCCAACCCCAAAAAGCTTTGAATCTTGGAGGGGTTCTTCAGTGTAGGCCAATCTCGAACTGTCGACACTTTAGTTGGATCTACAACGATCGTTCCTCTAGAGATGATGTGTCCCAGGAACATGACTCGGTCTATCCAAAACTCACATTTGGATAATTTCCCATAGAATTTTTGCTTTCTCATGATATCAAGGACTTTACTTAGGTGGTCTCGGTGTTGCTCTAAGTCATCTGAATAAACTAGTATGTCATATATGAACACTATGACAAACCAGTCAAGGAATAGTTGAAACACACTATTCATAAGGTTCATGAAAACATTGGGTGCATTGGATAACCCAAAAGGCATAACCACAAACTCATAGTGGCCATAATGTGTTCTATAAGTTGTTTTCGGGATGTCGTCATCCTTGACTCTCAACTGGTGGTAACCTGATCTCAAGTCAATCTTGGAAAAGACTCGAGCAGACTTTAATTGGTCAAACAAGTCATCGATTTGGGGTCAAGGGTATTTGTTGTTAATAGTAGACTGGTTGATCATCTGGTAGTCTATGCACATTCAGAGTGAACCATCTTTTTTCTTTACAAAAAAATTGGTGCTCCCCATGGTGATGTGCTAGGGCGGATAAAACCCTTGTCTAGCAATTCCTGCAATTGTTTTTTCAACTCGAGCAACTCCGCAGGGGCCATCCTATAAGGTGCTCGTGAAATAGGGCTTGTCCCGGGAGCTAGCTCTATGGAGAAATCTACCTCTCTCTCTAGAGTAATCTTGGGTAGATCATCTAGAAAAACATTTACATAGCTCCTAACTACCTCTATTTCTTCTATGGGTTGCACCCTGGGTTCTGGCTCGATGACTACTGCCAGGAAAGCTCGACACCCTTTACTCATCATCCGTTCTGCTTTCAAGGATGACACATATAGGCTGGTAGTGGCATATTTCCTACCCCTAATGACAAAAGGTGGGTGCCCTGGTTTCTTAATGATCACTTTCTTCTCCCTACAGTCAATATTGGCCCTATAAGTATAAAGCTAGTCCATACCAATGATCACATCAAAGTCATTCATATCAAGAAGGATAAAGTCGGTAGGAAACTCATGATCTCGATATTTCACAGGTATCATTATAGTTTTCAAAAGAGATGTAAAGATCCGACCACTCAGGGTTGTAACATCTAAGACGCACACTAAATCCTTGATATCCAAACAAAGCATAGTTGCGAGATTTCTTGAAATGAAAGTATTAGTAGATCTAGAGTCAAACAAAGCTTTTACATTATGTCCCATGACTTAAAGCATGCCTACATTTTTTTTACCATACATTAGACCATTACATGCTTATCTTAAAACATAAAAGAAAACTCTAAGGATTATTACCCTCAATTAACCGATTAGCATTTGCTTGAACCTCCTCATTGTCAATAGAAAACACTCGGGCTTGTCTTCTTTCTCTAGCAGATGGGGCTACATCTACAGGTGGGGCTTCTATCGACCCTGGTCCTCTTGGATTTGACAGAGGACAAACAGCTTGGATGTGTCCTTCTTACTAGCATCGGTAGCATGTCTTCTTCTTGTAGAGGCACTCACCAGTGTGCCACCTCCTGCAGGTGCGGCATTGAGGTTGATTGTTCTCTTGATGGGGTTTCCCTTTTCCTCCATGTTTTCCTTTGGCATGATTGCGCCTTTGACCTTTCATATGGTTGTTCTTCTGGCCTTGAGTTCCTTTAGTGAAACCCAAATATCCCTTGGGTGTATTTTGAGCAAGCATTACTGTCCTCTCCATGACCAAGGCAGTGTTATAAGCTTCGACGAAGGTTTTAGGTTTACTTTCCATCACATGTGGCTTGATGGAAGGGTGAAGATGCTCTATGAAGTGATCCATCCTTCTTTCCTCATCCATCATATGTCCAAAATGGCCCATGATTCGAAATGTGCACCCAAAATCTGCCACAGATGAGTTTCCTTGAGTCATATTGGTGAAATCCCTTTCCTTTTCCGTCTTAGCTGAGATAGGGATGAGTCTGGCGGTGAAGATTGTCTTGATGTCAGCCCATGCCCTTGGTTCCTCAGTCAAATCCCAGCCTATGATGTGTGTCTCCCACCATATCTTGGCAGCTCCTTCCAGGAGGTGAGCAGCAAAGAGGACCTTCTTGCTTGGTTGTGCCTCAAGCATGCAGAATTTGTTCACGACTACAAGCAGTCAAGCCTCTACCTTATCGACCACTTCAGACTTATCCTCTCCCCAGAACTTTTCAATGTTCATCTTGATGAAGTCCAAGATAGTGGCTCCTAGTCGAAGACGAATAGGAAGTGGCTCGCCATTCTCACCTCTAGCTATGTCTCTAAGGGCCAGGGCATGGATCGCCTCAATCAGCTATTTATGCTACTCCATCCATACCATATTCGTAGTGTGAACCACCATAGTTGGTTCCAGACCACCAGACCGGTCCTCCTCCATCAGGGCTACCTCCTCGTATACATGTTGCTCATCATATCCCGGTCCCTCTTCTTGATCAAGGTTGCTAAAGGGTAATGGTTCAGGGTTGGGGGCCTCATAAGCAGTTTCTTCAGGTCTTTTCCTCTTCTTTGAGGATTCACCACCATGGTTCCACTTCCTCTTCTTAGAAGACCCCTTCTCCTTGCGAGGAGGCCCACCACTGTTGGCGGCAACTGGGATAGCAACGATCTTTGTACAAGCCATCTACAAAAGCATGCAAACTGACCTTTAGTCTATAATCAACCAATTATACTTATGTCAATGACATCTTAATTACATATATTTTATTAATTTGGTGGAGGATTCCTTAAATCTTATCAACCTTACCCATACCTCAACAGGGTGAGGAAGAGAGAGAAAACCCTAACTCTTAAAATACTTAATAGAATGTGTGATGAGAAGGTATGAACAAGATGAGAGAGTCCTAAAGGTATCTTATTTTGAATCAGATCCTAAGACATTGGCCAAGCAGTCACACATATCCGGGAGTACTCGTATTCCGACTAGCGGTGTGGAGGAAAATATTGCCAGCCCTTAGACGTGATCCTTTTCTAGACACCTCTGTCTTTCAGATAGTCCTCTAATAACTCCCTCGGTTCTATGGAATTTGTAAAATTTAATAATTATTAAAGATTAAATGAGGAACCTCAGCTCTGATACCAAATGTAATGGCCCCGCCTCCCAATAACCCCCACTTAAGGGAGACCATGAGGTCAGAGCCATTCCCAATAAACCAAATCAAAGGTTCGACAATTAATCAGTAATAATTATGAAATTCTATTAAACTATACTGAAAAGCTATAACAAAATAAACTTTTTGCATACCTTTTGAAAAACATGGATTTCTAAACTTCTATCCACATATAGATACTATTCTAGCTAATCCTCCTTGCAATTTAATTTATATATTCACAATATGCCAATTTACTGTTTGTCCGTTTGGGTTTGTACCTAAAACGCTAACAAACAAAACATCGGTCAGCATAAATGAATATGTTGGTATGTGGGGGAAAGAATAATTGTACAATTAACTATAACATCATATTGCAATCAATTATGATTTAACAAACCACATTACGTTTTAAACATAACTTCTCAATCCATACATACCCTAGCCTCTGCATTGTCCCTACAGTGGACCTGGATGCTACCTTCCTTATGGTAGATCCCCATTAAACCCCACATAATCCTACCTAACAGGTATATCAATATCTAGGGTTGAGTTTCATGGCACTACCCATAAGTAGCCCAATCCCTAACTCATGGTGTGCTAAAGAGTCGCATGGCACTACCCATAGGTAGCCTAATCCCTAACTCTTGATAACCTAATGGTCCTAAAGTGGATGCTTTACTAGGTTAACCTTTCATTATTAGAAAAGCCACAGAGAAGGACTAGGATCTGAGCCAGTCCTGTATATCTATTCATGGTGATAATCATAGTCACTTTATAGTTGCATGAAATAAAAGTCATCCAAGCAGTTATTTTCAGGCAACCG
Source organism: Alisma plantago-aquatica (assembly GCA_963693085.1). NCBI lineage: Eukaryota > Viridiplantae > Streptophyta > Magnoliopsida > Alismatales > Alismataceae > Alisma > Alisma plantago-aquatica. The sequence goes on from OY856411.1 coordinate 1,227,150,589, forward strand.
ATAAAACATTCGAGAATCACCGTGAAACTAAAGTGATTAACCATAAGCGTAACCACATACCTATAATTGTAGATTTGGAGATAGAATCAACTAGGTAGAGAAAACCCAACCAAGCAAGAAAAAAGCATATAAATCCTGAAATAAATATATAAACTTCCTTTTATCAAGATTTATCCAAACTCATTTTGTTTCTTAGGATTTCTATTCCAATTTTAGGGTTTCCATTGAAATTAGGGTTTTGCCTCCACTTTTTGTATTGTGAATCCTAATTTAGCAATACTACATAAAAACCCTAAATTTCTCTTCTCACTACTCTTAACAGACTTAGGATCATTGTTTAGTAACTTATTTCCTTAATCCAAAATAAACATGGGTTTTCTTCTTTTTCACCCTAAATTAGGGTTTCTATATGTATTATCCTTCAAAACCCTAAATTAGTCAACTTTGCATGCAAAATGGATTGAAACTCTATTTAATATTCAACAGGTTAATACTTCTCAAATTAACCTATTAAATCACAAAGATTCATCCTTTATACTCAATTAGGGTTTCCAATTACCTTTTAATACCTTTTTCTATCAAATTAATACAATTTTGCAAAACGAGACAGAATTAGGTTACCAAACCATTTGTATATTGTTCCTCGTATTTTTCTAAGCAACTTTCATATATAAACTTTTCTCATTGGATTTTTCTAGCAACATATATGATTTTTTCAAGAAAAAGCATTTTTCTGTAATTTCGATTAGAGAGGGTGAATTACCAAATTTTCATAGCCGTTCGATCAATGCGCCGTTGGTCCACCCTTTAGATCTGACGCTATGCATAGCACGCCTCCACTTCACAAGGTAACTTAGTGCGTTGGCCCTGGGATCGTTGGATCTCCTTGTGAGTCCACGATGGTCCTTGATCGAATGGTATTTGCTCGTCGTCCTCTTCTTTCCTTGCTGTTCGAACTGCATCGGTGTCGAGGCGGAGCCCTCACCAGAGAGAGAACAATTGGGAGAGAGAGAGAGTTGGGGCTTGGGAAGTAGCCGTCAGGGTTCGTGAGGGTGAGAGGAAGTGAGTGGGGGTCTTTATATAGGACTAGGGGGGATCCTTCTAGGGTTTCTTATCCCCGTTGCCAACTATTCCTCAGCCCAAAAGGGTGTTTCCTCAAGACGTGATAAAAGCTTGCCAACCCAGGGTCGAGAAGCTTCATTTCCTTCTCCCAGACTTAATGGAATACTTTCCATGAGTGTACATGCGCTAGTTTGAGAGATAATCAAGGGCTAAAATCACCCCTGTAAACGGCCAGAGTCCCAGTTCTACTGGAACTCAACGATGTGCGAAGCTTGTTGGATCAAGATCCAACGGCCCACATCTCACACGTTCAAACAAAAGGAAAGGATTTTCTTATATTTCAAGATAAATCCTATTTTTTAGGATAAATTGAAAAAGCTATAAGTCTCAATTCATAACTCCTTTTTATCTCAAATTTTAATGGAACCTCGTTAATGATTTTATCTCCCATCATGCCAAAATTGGGATCACTATAAAAAGAAAGAAAGTCCTTTTCTTCAGTTGCAAGTTAACACTTGAATATTTATATTTTCCACATATTTTCTCTTTCCCTAGCCATTATATTATTATACTGAGTTCCTTAAACCTCAAGGAACCTTAATATTTCGAAATTCCATCTTGGGAAATATTCCTTAGACTTTTATTCTTCTTTTATCTATTTTCTTATTTATTCCTTTATCCAATTGAATTCCTTTTTCTTTTCTTTTCCTTTTTATCTCAATTGGGATCAATAGCCAATAAAGCCCATTAAGAAAACAAACAAGGCTATTATGCACAAAAATCATTCGATTCAAACAAATAATTCAACCACTTATTTCATTTGTCTTTTAAAAGGAGATTTACAAATCTCATTACATAGTTTAGAAAAATGAGGTTATAACAAAAATCTTCTCTTCTCCAAGCTACCTAAATAGTTTGCACGGTCGAGTTAGAAAACTAGACGTGTTAAAACAAAGTTTCTCAAGCAGTTATGTGTAGTAGATTTAGACATAGTCCAATCATGTATATTGCTAGACTCGAGCCACTGGTGTATAGTGAGTAGGTTTAGGTTCTTAACAACTCTGTTTTCCTTGTCCCTAACAATGATGCCAAAAAGTTGACAGGCCTAAATCACACATCCACAATGGATTGAGTCAAGAGTACTCAGACTCTTAAATTTATAACCTAACTCTCAGTCCCCCACAACTATCATACGGGGTCCGAAGTAGTAGATTGGGGTCGAACCACATGCATAAGTAATAGTAAGTGATAAGAACGTAAGACCCTCGACAGATACAACAAATGGAATGGTAGGTTAAGAAGGTGTTCATTATGGAATGATGTTACTCCAATTAACAAAAAAAGTAAAAGGAGAATAAAGAAATAAAATAAGAGAAAGAAAGTAAGTAAGCACATGATAATAAAATATGGAAGGGAACTTGGATTGGATTTCACCTACTAAGATCTCTCACCAACATATAGTACTCACACCCCTTGTATACCGTTATCAAGATTACAAGAAATCACCACATATGTCTATTCCCTCCTCTCTCAAGCTTAGGATAGATCTAGATTATAAGGTTGTCTCTTTATCGTGATGGAAAACAACAATCACAATTACAATCATATGACCATTAGCTTAAGCATTCCAACATTTTCATGCATTCATGAAACTCCAAAGCACTTAGATAAGATTAGCATTACTCTTTTAAGACACTAACAATAAAACATTACAAGATGGTAGCTAATCATACAAGTGAAACATTAAGACCAAGAGAATGGATATAACCTTTTCTAAGAGCATATGTATTCAAATGGATGTAAGTATATACATGTTGGGAGAGCCTTAGTGGCTACTCCCAACCCAAGTAATGAGTTTATCCACTCATGTTAGTGAGTAGCATTAACAATTTACAAAAGTGAAGAGACATCAAGTTAGAGGAAATGATGGAAGAACAATGTCGGAGGGATGATAGATCTTGAGGAGGAGGAAAGCAATACTCCTACAATAATCCTTCAGATATGGATTTGAAATTTATTTAGAGGATAGCTACTACTTCTCTCTCGAAGAGGGTGATGATCTTCTCACTCTTCATGAACTTCATCTTTAGAGGTAAAAGATCAATGGATGTGGATGGAGGTGACTCTAGAATGTGGCAACACTTCGTCGTCTCTAAGATGTCACGACCCCCTGTATGGATGAGGCCGGTGCCTATTTATAGATGTTAGCCACCGAATAAAAGATCCCATTGGTTACACAGAGTCAGGGCTCAGCGATCATAGAGGCATCAAGGATCAACAACCGCAGAGAGTTAGGGCTCAACGACTGTAGAGGCATCATGTATGATTTGTTTACAGAGGGACTGTCATTCATCGATCGATGGGGATGTGCATTTCTTCTACCAGAGGGGAGTTGTGGGTCACGATTGTTGACATGTTGTGAGACTTGTCAGTCACTGAGGTGTCCATTTAAGGAACGAGCATCAACCATTATACGATGATGACTTTCATCAGTCGTTGGGTGCTTCAGTCTGTTCATAGTATATGAAGAGAGATGAGTCTTGGGTCAGAACGGTAAAAGTTATCTATGTAAAACATGGTAGAAGTGATGAAATAGAAACAAAATAAGCACACAAATGTCCACAAAATTGGATGTTATCACATGTCCACCATATCTTCAAGTTACAATCAAGGGGAGCAAGGTGTGGACTAAATAGAGAGGGTATGACATGTAAGCCATATTAAGAATTCCAAACAATCAACCACATCTAACAAAATCAATCGCAATTAGGTTTGTCCATAACCATGCATCACACACCAATGAAAACCATTTTGAGGTATCATTTTGGATTTGCATACATAAACATATATAATATCATCTAAAAATGTTATTATGGTGATGCCAATCTTGACATTCCCATTAATCATATTTGCAAATTAACCAATTTCTTTATATGAAATATTTGCACTATCGTTGTCCAATGACAAAACTCAATTCATAATAAAAAAATATGACAAAAAGCATTAGATGTATCTCTCATACCACTGTAGGAAATTTTGAAGATCGGTAGAGGTTCACAATTGAAGATAACACGGGTATTGCTGACTGAAAGTAAGTTTAGGATATAGGTTTTCATGTTAGGAGGCCAGGTCATCTTGTTCAGATTATTCTCGATGAAGCCTCAGGACATGCGGTCGTTGGATTTTGACAACTCTAATTTGATCACCATGTATGGGGCACTCGAACGGTGTCTCAAGTTATGGATAATTTCTTGGACAAGGATAATATTATCTGAAATGCATTTTCCAGGTATAAAACTAGTTTGCTCCAGAGAAATCCACTGAGAGATGTGCCTATTGACTCATTCGACAATGACCTTGGATGCTAGCTTTATGAAGAAATTGTTGAGAGATATGGGTCTTAGCTGGTTGCAATTAATTAGGTACTTGACTTTGGGGATCAGAACAATATTGGCATCTCCAATGGCATCCGACATGGGGTTGCCATTAAGCATACTTCTGATGGACTTTAAAACTGAGTTCATGATAGTTTTCCAATTGGCCTTCATGAAGTAGATTTCGATGTCTTCAGACACTGCCTATTTGAAGGGGCCAGAGTATTTCATGATTCTCCAAATTTTGTGTTCGGTAGTTGTGGCCCCCAGGGTTCATAGTTTGTGTGCAGTCACACTCTTTAAAGTCCCTAGTAGTTTATCCATAACCAAGGTCAAAGGCATTTAGGTGGTCGTGAAAAGAAGTTTAAAGTGACATGATACGAGGTGTTGAAGTTCTTTAATATCAGAGACATATTCACCTTGTTCATTATAAAGGCACATGATGCAGTTCGACCTCTGTGGTTGTTAACATAAGCATGGAATAATCTTATATTAATCTTCCTATGTGATCCAGTTAATATGACTGTGTTATCTCTAATCATCCTCCTTGTTGAAAAAGATAGATTCGAGCTTAAGCTTGAGTTGTTGACATGTGTGGTCATGTTCCTCATTGTAGGATGTCTTGATCTTCTATTGAAGCTGGGTGATATTTGAAATGAGATGTTGTTTGAGTTTGCCATGGTTGCATCTAGTTGTTGTGTCCCATTCAGTGATGGGGCCTTTCGACTGGTTGAGTGTTATGTGGAAGGGTACAGTGGTATCCCAATGCCTTCTTAGGAGAGTTTGGAAATTAGATTGTCCCTACCATGATGCTCTAGTTTTAAACCTTCACTTTAGCTTTGACTTAGTAGAGTTCAGAATGGCAATGGGATTGTGATCAGAGCCAATCCCCGAGAGTTTTTCATAGATAAAATTAGGATATGTATGGATCCATGTGGCATTAGAAAGAGCTCAGTCAATTCATTCGTCTAGAAGACCCTTTTTATAAGTGAAGGTGTAGCCCATGCTACCAGTGCCTAAAAGGCCTGCTTGAATGATAGCATTGTTGAAACTAGTTGCTTTAGTAAGATTGAATCTTTTGCTACCCATCTTCTCATTAGTATTTAGCATATAGTTGAAATCACCCTAGTTGATCCAAGGCTTGTTGATCGATTGTTCGAGTTTGATAAGGTGTTCCCAAAGGATGGGCCTTCCACCAGGGCTAGGGGAGGCGTAGATAAATGTGTAGAAGATACAACCATTAATGCAACAATAAACATAGTATTTGTGGCTTTGGATAATTTCAACGTCGCATTCTGTTTCGTTCCAAAGAACCTGAATCCCACTAGATCCATTGTCTTTGACCCTGTGAGAGCTCGAGAAACCGATGTCTTTGATTGCTTTTTGTGCTTGATCTTCATAAATAACGGATTAAGATATCAAAACTATCTTGATATGATATTTGGTGATAAGGTGTTTGAGGAAATGTCGAGCCTTCTTTTTGTCGGCACCCCTAATGTTCCAATCTATGATATTAATCATGGATCTAAGAAAAGGGATTCATTTGCTTGGGGAAATAGCATTCCAGTCATTCGCCTCAGACACTCTCTTCATTCTTCTCCTAGTGCTATATTTATGGGTCTTTTGTGGGCTAGTTGTACCCGATGGTACCTTCTTCTCTTTCACTTTCCTACCCAAGTGTGATGACTCTTTGGTCATTTCCTCATTGACAAAGTTGACATTTGTATCGTCCCCTTCAACAGGATTGGTTGATCTGGAATTCTCAATAAGGTATATTATTTCATCAGAGGGTCTACCCATAATAACCTCATCACCGACTAGGTTGACAACTGTATGTGATGGATTGATATTGCCAGTAGAATACACTTCAAGTCTGGATGTAGTAGGTTCCGTATTGATGTTTGCATAAATGAAGTTCTTCTTTGTGGAAAAATTAGTATCTTCATTACAACGTTGCTTCTTTTGCCAAACCTTTGGTCCCCGACCATCTTTGGGGATTTGTGTTTGAGAGTGAGCGTTGCTTCCTTCTTCATTGTTGGTGAAATCCTCCTCTTCATCCTCATAGAGTATTTGGTATTTGTTGTTCTATGCCAATTTTTTCCTAGAATTGTTCTTGGAAGTCTCCTTATTTCTTTAGGGTTTATGGGCGAGACCATAGTAGACTTGACATTTCTCCTCTTCCTCCATCATCATACCCCGACGTCATCTTCCGTTTGATGTGAATTAGGGTTACCTAGCTCCTCGTCTGATCCTTTACAAGTAGATGCATCATGTCCCAACTTTCTGCACTTGAGGCACATGTTGGGCAGTGATTCATACTCAATTTTATACTCCCGATTATTAATCAGAATTGTTGGATGAATGGGTTAGCAGTGTTGATTTCTACAGTGAGCCTGGCAAACCTGCTTCTTGTGCGATTGGTAGAGTGTTCATTCTCCCTCACCATCAGACCCACTGCTTGCCCAATTCTGTGAAACATTTTTGTATTATAGTAATGAATGGGTAGTCCTATCACCCATATCCATGTGATAATATGGTCGGGAAGACCTTTGGATGGTTTGAAATACCCATCCCAGGGCCATATCGTGAGACATCTTCCGAACAAGGACCATGGTCCTTTCGTCAGGGCATTTTCTTGGTTTGTTCTGCTATAGAATTTCACCATCTAACACTACTCGGATAGTTCATAGAGTTTGAAGCATACGACTGGATGCCATAGAAGCTTAAGGAGCTCAGCCATCATAAGGAACCCTATGTGTCTATCAATCAATTTGACAATCATAGCATACTTAAATGGCGTGCTCATAATTTCCTCAACCTCTGGGGCAACATAGATTTCTGGGAATCCTCTATAGTACACAAGTTTGATGTCCTCCGAATTAACTATCTCTTCTGGCTCATCATCGATGACATAGGGATCTACCTCTCTGTCACCGCCTCCCCGGGTGATGGCTTGTTTGATGGATTTTGTCTTGGATACTGGTGCGTCATCTTCTAGAAAAGGATTTCCATCGTCCATGTAAGGGACTTTTCCAGTATGCGCCATTTGATCACTCTACGTCTGATTTGTGGTGTATGCCAAGTTGTTAGGAGTTCTTTGTCTCATTCCTTTGTAAGTCAGGTTTATACTGATTCTCTGGAGACCAGCTCGGCCTACATATCCTATTGGGATGGTGATCAATGTGTCCTATTGGAGCCTACTACTTTTTCCACCACCGTCATCTTCTAGGGTATTGCGGGAATCACCCAGTGCACTACCAACCCCCTCACACCCCTTCTAACATTAAAACCTATATCCTGATTCACTTTCAGCCAGAGATACCAGTGTTATCTTCAATGGTGAACCTCTACTGGCCTTCAAAAGCTCCTGAGGACTTGGGTAGGGAGACCCCCTATCCCCCTACTTATTTGTGTTGTGTATGGAGAACTTAACTAACTTATCAACCAAAGTGTCGTGAACAAAAAATGGAAACCAATAAAGCTCTCCTAACAAGGCCCACACATTTTACATATCAGTTTTGCAAATGATATGGTTATCTTTGCAAGGGCGTCTATGGACCAAATCTCTAATATCAATCAGTGCTTTAGGCTCTTTGAAGATGTGTCATGGGCAATGGATCTCAATCGACAAATCTAAAATCTTCTTCTCATCCTTTGTGGATTGAGATACTAGAGCATCCATATGTTAGGCCAGCGACATTCAGGAGACTAATGACATTGGTATATACCTGGGTGTGCCCCTTCTACACCAAAAATTTAACAAGCAGACCTACTCTTATTTGGAGAGCAACATGGAATCTAGATTAAATGGTTGGGGAGCCAAAACCCTCTCTCTAGGGGGACGTATTTGCCTTGCAAAGGCAATCCTTGCATCCCTTCCTACTGATGTGATGCAGACTACAAAGATCCTGAGCTCAGTATGTGTCAAACTAGATAATATTATATGCAAGTTCATCTAGGGTTGATGCCAAAATCCTCATCCAATTTCTTTGATGTCATGGTGAAAAAACTACACTAAACTAGACAATGGAGGATTGGGAATCAAATCTATGGATGATTGAAACAAGGCCCTCTTGTGAAAAAACACTTGGAAATTCCTAAATAACAACAACTCTCTCTAGAGGATAGGCTTGCTTCACAAATACAAACACTTCAGAACCTTAAAGAATGGTCGAGTCACCCATTTCTAGAGAGCCCTAGCCTCAGGGATGGACTTTGTCAAAGCCAATTGCGTCAAAACCATCAATAGTGATAACAATATGATAGTGTGGTCAGACAGCTGGGTACTAAGCCACAAGAACCTTAGCTCCTTATGTTTGAAACCAGTAGGCGATGATATTCAGGATCTCAGAGTGGCGAGCCTCATAAATCTCAATGATACCTGGGACGTGGAATTTCTACAAAACTACTTGCCAACATATTACGTGGAGAGGATCCTTAACCTATCTATACCTTCAGACATTAAGGGTGATGATATGTAGAGCTAGGAAAACGATGAGAATGACTGCTATACAACTAGTTTTGTGTATGATATCAACCATGATGACTGCCTATATCATGTTAACACTCTCTGGTCTACCATATGGCACCTACAAATACCTAATAAAATAAAAGTCTTCATGTGGCTTATTGCCCATGAAGCCATCATGACCAATGCTAAAAAAAGAAGCACCTTCACGGACAGTGCCATCTACCCCAGATACGAAGCTGATGAAGAAGACAATTTACACACCCTTTGGAATTTCCCTTATGCTAAAGAGGGGTGGACTAAACTCAATTCCTCTACGGTCTCTGATGTTCAACATGTTGCTAACATCCAAATGTGGTTGACAAAGTACCTACACGGTAAGGAAGAAGACACAACTAAATTCACTACTATCTACTGGACTATCTGGCATGCCATAAATGCCACTGTCTTTGAAAATGTCAACATGAGTACTGACAGGATACTTGTCCACATCGATACCCTCTGCAAAACCATTTCAATGGGAGGCATAAGAAGGAAAAAATTATGCGGTACTCACCCAATGAGTATCATTTCTATCCTAAAGATTTGAGAGGATGGAGGGTTCTCATTCCAGATGTTGTTGTTAAAGGAGACAAAGTTGCAGTAGTAGCGATATCCATCAACAAAGGCAGGAAATGGAGTGGGGGTGATGCAAACACCATACAGGCACAATCTATTACTAAAGCTAAGATATGAGCCATTTACCTTGCACTACAGACTTATAGAAGGAACCGACAAGAACCAATCACTATTGTCACTGATAGTGCCAAAGTTGTCATGGCCATTAAAGGATCGACAATGAACTTTGTTTCTTATATGCCCTAGTTGTAGTCTATACATGAAGAACTTGAAAATATGGATGATATGAGTATCCTAAACCTCCCTAGAGAGAGCACTAACCTGGCAGATTCTCTGGCTAAAGACCAGATTAAAAACCACAAGGATGGTTGTACCTATAGGGACCCTCCCCTCGACCCTGTGGGTCACCCTATCATTTTCCCCTTTTGTAATGGTAGGAGTCCTACCAACTTTACCTTCTTAGTAGATAGTGTACTTAACCACCAGTTTATCCCTGGAAGACGAGGGCAGGTTGAATAAAACAACCTCCTGAATTTCCTAAAATAAGGATACCTATGTAGGGATCTTGGGAGTAGAAAATGCAGCGGAATACCTTTTTAGGAACCCTTTGAGCATGATCTATCTAATGAAAAAAAATTACATTAGGTTTTACAAGTTTATACCTTATTATGGAAGAGGCTCCAACAATTTGACTTGTAGAGGTAGGTGTAGATCCGGACCTTACTATATACTCCTCCTTTGGATCTCACTTGATTAGCAATTAGAACTCCTTTAGGGGGTTTCTAGCACTCTGGGAGTCACCTCAGGATGCATGTAGAAAACTACCTTTTTCTAGATAATCAAAGTGGTTTGAGCATAATAAAAGGTGGTGGATCATGGAAATTTGTCAGCTATTGGCACAAATCCCAATTTCATGGAGAAGGCTCTGTTCACCCTAGATTTGACCCAAAGTCAACCTTGGTGGATCATAGAATCCCATTGTGCACATGTGTTGTGGATTGCATTCTTCTTCCATAGAGAATCACCATCTTGATTTCCATGGCCTAGGTGTTGGATTGTTCCATTCTACCAGAGAGGCATTCTTCTCATTTTGTGTGCATAGTGGATCACCTTGTTCCACCAATGGTGGATTGTGTCATCTTGTCGAGACCTTTATTTTTGTGTCGTAATGTAGATCTTCTTCCAAAATTATTTCACTGTGTGAACTCATTTCCATGATATCCTCACCAGTGCTTGAAGATGTCATGAGTTTCTAGTCCCCGCCTCTCTATCTTTCTTTCTCCATGTTGCTCTTAAGGTTTCTCAAACCTTGGAGGCAATAATGAAAGAATCTAAGTGTGTTCCTCGAAGGCCTTCTCTGATATCATATATATAGAGCAGTAGAGGTCAGGGTTTCCTAATCCATGTTTGGCCAAACTGTGGGCTCCCTACCTTCTTATTTAAATCTGGGTGCTTCTTTTTATTTAGGTCCCTGAAACTTACTTTTAAGTCATCAGATTTATTATAACAATTATAATAAGGTCTAGTTCCATTTTTATCCAAGCTATATTTATGTGTGAGACCCTTTAGGCATCATACTAAATTGTCAATGGATTCACTAATCAATATCAAGATCTATAAGAAATGAGTGGTAGCTAGCTAGACAACATTGCCACCCAAGTAGTAGGATGGTCAGACAATACTAAATCAATAATGACCAATGTTACCATGTTGTATAAATCATTTTGCCATAGATATCTAGATTGAACTAGAGGCTTGCTCACATCATACTCGTTACATTCAATCTAATTTCCTTGATATCAAAGTAGACTAGCAAGATACATATAAGCTCAGTATCATATACCGACACACATGAGCATGTCTATGTGTTTCTCTTGTCTCACTTCTCAAGAGGCCTTGGATATCACTCTCGTTATATGCGAGGGAGAAATTCCTTATACAAAAATCACAATGCAGCACATGATTTTTATCACATCCAACACTACCTTTATGGAAACCATCTTCAATCTCATCTTGGGTAGTGTGAAAGCATGATGATTGTCATATCACCATTATAGTGACTTAAAATATGAAAGACCGCAACACCAACATCACATTTGATATATGATTATGACATGATGTAATGGTCCATGAATAACTCTCGAGGCGGGTCTATCCAGTACGCTTGTTCCCTAATAAGTACATATGCATTTGACTCAATATCCAATACATATGACCATGAAACATGGTCATAAATCACCACACATACTAGTCTCATAACTATTATTCTTGTCCAATCAACAATAGTACTTGAGTAGGGACATTTAAAAATATTTTCTTAGAATCCATTAGGATCTCATGCTCAAGTCACGTACTTGATGTCCCATCGATTTGAACCAATATTCTGAGGACATTTTTATGTACTTTAATATCAAAACAATTAAATGTGCATCAATATATTAGAATTTCCTTCATTTATAAAATTATATTTAAATAATATACCTTTAGACATCATTGAATGATTGGCTTCTAGGGTGTATACACTAACAATTAAATTAAGATGGTTAATTTGGGGGAGGTTAGGGGAGGTTCCACAATGGTGGAAGTGAAACCCTAACCTTCTTTTGGTTTAAGGTTGCGAGAAGTCAAATATAGGTGGAAGAGATACCCCAACCTTGTTTTTAGTTGTGGTGTTGTGTTAGGGGTGAACCTCCTATGAAATGAGAAAAAAATGTCTATTTGTTATATGTTATTGAGCCCCATTCTAGTACCAAGGTGGGGAAGGGGCAAAAAGTCTATTATACCTACATATCCAACAACGGACTTGGATGTGCTTTTGCCTTAGTGTAGCTGAATACACCGTAAGGTATGGATGTCTGATCATACTATGATGATAAATAATTGTCCCGTATAAGTCATTTAGATCCAGTTTAAACTAATATAGAAATATAAATCATGATAGTTTATGAATGCTAAGTTTTCCTGATATGTTATTTATGTTGTCAAATTGATCAATACATTATACATGATTGGTTGTTATCTAATTGAATTGTTTGAGGATAAGAAACTTCATGCAATGATTAAAGTTTATATATTTTCTTACTTAGACATTGTATAATCAAACAATGAATAAATTTTAGGTCTTTAAGACATGACACCATCTAGAAACCCCTCTTCTCTATCCTAGTAACTTACTCAGATAGATGAAGCCCATACCTAACTTGTGATGTCTAGATAGTTCTTATATTGGAGTCATGGAATGAACTTGTGTTTTCCTTATATTTTGTAGCTTAGCATGGAATTTATTATGTAAAGCCTAGTATATAAGTTGAACATTTAAAATTCTTTAAATATAGTTATGAGGAGATAAATGAAGTCACGCTAGTTGGACTTTGTTTCTTAATGAGAAATGCTATATAATGATATGATAGTAAATAACTTTGTAGATGGCAAAGTTGCTTATTTGTTATTGTTTCACTTTCTACTTGGGGGTTATTTTGTTCTAAACAATCATATCCAGTCCCAATAATCATGTTTTATTGGTTTTTGGGATTGGATCCTATCAAGATTTGTATTAGAGCTTAAGGTTCTAAGTTAATACATGAATATAGGATGTGTTGAGACTTTTCTTTTGTCCTTAGTTGTAACATTTGTTTCTTTTACAACTATGGATGTAAGAAGATGAGATCAGACTCTAGACCTAATTCTTGACAAATGTGGAGCCCAAGAGCTCCACAAGGACATGTAGAAAATGAACCTCATTCATCACCTCATCCATTATTTAGGGTAGACTTGGTTCACAGTGTTGATCATGACCTAATGTGGAAGAAGTAGTGAGGCATCAACAACATTTTCATGTTCCCGCTTCAAAATTTTCAACTAAAATTCTATAAATGGTTCAAGGTTTTATGGTTGTAATTAATGAAGTAGCATGAGGATCTAGGGATCATATACCATAATTGCACTATGTTAGAAAATTAAGTAGATCATATGAAAAGCTAAGCAATATTGGGTCTTATGACTTCACAGGTAGTTGAAACCTTGATGAAGAGGATGCATGGTTATTTGAGACAAAAAAGATCTTACAACTAGCACATGTCATAGAGGAGCAGAAGGTGGAATATGTTGTGTACTTGTTAGAAGGTAGTGCTAGACATTGGTGGGGGGTAGAAAAAATGCAAGGAGCTAGAAACAACTTGATATGAACTAAATTTAGGATATGTTTTGAGTCATGATATTATCTTTAACCTTATGTGTGTGACAAGAATAGGCAGTTTGGGACATTGATGTAAGATAACATGTTAGTGACTAGATATGAGTTCTTGTTCTTAGACCTATTAAGGTTTTTCCCTCAACTCTATGTGACTGACAAGGAAAAGATTATAAGCTTTGAAAGTGGTTTGAGTCCATGATGTAGAAAAGGGTATCTATCAAGAAGAGTCACTCTGGTATTCATGCCTTTGTAGATGAATCAAGAAGAGTTGAAAAAGCTAGTCAAGTTTGAAGGCAAGTTAAGGGGAGAAAGAGAACATGAACTGAAATCTTCAAACCAAGTTCTAGCAGTCAGTTAAAGGATTGATAGACCACCACCATATAGAAGGTCACCATATCCATTTATGTACCACCTAGGCAAAAACAAGATAGAGGAATAGGTTGAGGTAATAGATGCATGGTAGAGGATATAAACATCAAGGAGTCAATAGTATAGATATTGTCTAGTCACAAGTGTAAGAGTCTAGAGAACCTAGTGATAGTTCAACACTACAATAGTGCACAACTCGTGAGTATGTGCATTTGGGGCATTGTTGGGGTCCCAATCCTCCTACGTGTTATAGGTGTGTATGGCTTGGGCATTATGCCAAAGAATGCTAGCAAGAAGGAAGACAACAACAATCACGACAGAGGCCAAGAGGTCAATATTAGTAAACCCAACAAACTCAAAAAAGTAGTATTGGAGGTATAATTATTTCTCAGATAGGTTCCAATGCATAGGGAGTTGCATCACATAGTGGTACAGGTAGAGGAAAGGGAAAAGCACCCACGACTAATTAGTCTTATGTTATGAATCAACAAGAAGCAGAAGTGTCTTCACGAGTAGTGGCAGGTCAAATACAAATATTTACATATTGCAATACTCTCATATATGTTCTAGTTGGTCCTATTTCCACTCATTCTTTTGTGACTAGGACTATGATAGCCAAAAGTCATCTATTAGCAATTCCTTTACCTTATGGTTCTGTTCTAGGAATTCCTTCAAAAGCCTATGTACATTGCTGAAATATGGCTAAGGTGTGCTTTCCCTGATGGGACTCATACATTCAAATGGATATGTTGCGACTTAAAATGTATGAATTTAATATAATCTTGAGTATGAATTGTTGAAAGAAATATAAATCAAAGATTAGATTTCTTTAAAAAATTGGTGGACTTTCGTGATGAGGATATAGGATGGGATTTTGTTTGAAATAGAAGAGTTTGAGCAACATATATGATTTCAGTAATAGTTGTTGAAAAGATGTCGAGAAAAGGATGTTAGAGATATAGAACATATGACAAATACTCATGTTGACAATCCTAGTTTATCATGTGTGCCTATAGTTCAAGAATTAGTTGATGTGTTTCCTATAGAATTTCTAGGATTACAACCACCTAGAGAGGTTGATTTGAGATCAACCCAGAGCATAGTATACTACCAACATCTTTGCCACCTTATCATATGGCACCAATAGATCTTAGAGATCTTAAGACACAACTTCTAGATAAAGGTTTTATACAACCAAATACATCACCTTGGGGGGAACATGTTCTATTTGGGAAAAAGAAAGATGGCACAATGAGATTGTGAATTGACTGCATATAGTCAAATAAGGTCACTATAAAGAATAAGCACCCCATATGTATGTTATATGACCTATATGATTAACTAAGAAGATCTATCATTTTTCATAAGATATTCTTAAGGTCAAGATATCATCAAATGAGTATTAAGCCAAAGGATGTGAAAAAAGACAACTTTTCACACAAGATATGGGCACTATGAGGTTTTGGTTATGTCATTTGGACAAACCAATGCTCCAACAACATTCATGGATTTAATGATCAGAGTGTTCTAACAATTTTAAATGAATATGTTGTTGTATTCGTAGACTATATTCTAAAATATTTTGTAAATGTTGAGTAACATGAACCTCATTTACAAACTTCCTTGCACCTACTATGACAATATCATCTTTATGCAAAGTTTCATAAATGCGAGTTTTGGCTTCTAGAAGATTCCTTTTTAGGCCATGTCATATCTAGACAAGGGATTGGCATAGATCCCAAGAAGGCAAGAGTCAGTGTTATAGTGGGAACAACCCAAGACTCCAATTGAAGTTTGTAGTTTTCTTGGACTTGTAGGATATTATAGACACTTCATATAGGATTTTAGTGTCTTAGCCATGACATAACAAGGTTAACAAGGAAAAAGACTCCTTTTGTATGCCAAAGGAATGTCAAAATAGTTTCCATATTTTGAAGGAAAGGTTGACTATAACACCAGTTTTGTCATGACCTTAGAATGGTAAAGGATTTATAGTTTTATGTGATGCTTCAAGGAATGGTTTAGGATG
Source organism: Alisma plantago-aquatica (assembly GCA_963693085.1). NCBI lineage: Eukaryota > Viridiplantae > Streptophyta > Magnoliopsida > Alismatales > Alismataceae > Alisma > Alisma plantago-aquatica. The sequence continues at coordinate 1,227,166,701 of OY856411.1, forward strand.
TGTGCTTATGCAGGATGGAAGGTAATTACCTATGCATCTAGATAGTTAAAGAACACATGAGGAGAATTACCAAACTCATGATGTAAAATTAGCTACAATTGTGTTAGCCCTAAAGACTTTGTGACATTGTCTCTATGGAAAACCATGGCAAGTATACAGATCATAGGAGTGTTAAATATGTTACTACTGAGAAGGATCTAAATTTGAGACAACATATATGCTTTTGATGATTAAAGATCATGAGTGAACTATTTATTATCACTCATTAAGGAAACTATGGTTGCAAACACAAGAGTTGTAAATCTTCTTCTTCATCCTTAGCTAGAGTTTACCATTTAGCATGTAAAAGAAGAGATACATTGATAGACATTTCAAGGATGAATACTCAAATGAACACAACACATGAGGGATTGCTTCTAGAACATTTAAAAATTATGCAAACTCTAGAAAGACATATTATACAACAACATGGTATAGATTATGAGATTCAAAAGATCAAGAACTAGATAGAGGAAGGATAGGGGAAAGGATTCCACTTCTCATATAATGACATTCTACAATTTAATTGAAGATTGTGTTTACCAAACCAAGCAGAAATTAGGAAGATAGTGCTAGAGGAGGCATATAATTATATGTATGCTATGAATCCAAGAAGAGCTAAGATGTACCATAATTTAAAAGAATTTAATTGATGATCAGAGATGAAAAGGATGTGGATGAATTTTTGGAACACTATGGGGTATGTCTACCAGTTAAGCAGAACATCAGAAAATAGAAGGGATGCTACAATCTTGACCTATTCTAGTAAGGAAATGTGACCATGTCATAATGAACTTTGTGATATGATTACCACGTACACCTAGAGGATTTGACTCCTTATGGGTTATTGTTCATAGATTGAGCAAGTTATCTCATTTCCTGCTAGTGAAAACTACACATGAAGTAGATAGACTAGTACATGTTTACGTAGATGAAAAAGTCAAGATGTATGGAATTCTTTTGACAATAGTGTTGAATCAAGGACAACAATGTACATCTAGATTTTAGGATAAAATACAAGCTTATATATGGATGAAGCTTAACTTTAGTACAATTTTTCAACTACAAACTGATGGACAGTCAAAACGAACAATTCAATTATTAGAAGACATCTTGAGAACATGTGTTTTATAGTTTCCAGGAAGTTGGGATTTACATGTAGCTTACTAGAGTTTTCCTACAACAACAGTTACCAATCCAATATAGGTATGACACCTTATGAAGCATTATACGGTAGGAAGTTTAGATATCCAATATGTTGGTAAAAATTAGGAGAGAAACAATTGATGGGTCATGAGATAGTTCAACAAACCACGAAAATGACTGAAGTGATAACGCAATAGTTAAAATATTGGCCAAATAGACAAATAGTTATGATGACAAAAGGAATAGATCATTGGAGTTTAAAGTTGGAGATAAAGTTTTCTTGAAGGTTGCTCCATGGAAGGGTTTTTTAGGTTTGTAAAGAAGGATAAGTTGACATAGAGATATATATGTCCTTATCCTATTACAAAGAAGATAGGCAAGGTTGTGTTGACCTAGAGGTTATACATTACCTATATTTTGATAATGATTTAACCATTCCATTCATATGTATCTAATATGTGCGTTTAAGATTGTTTGCAGGAATTAGGTACATGAAAAGGATCATATATACAAAGCCCTAGAATGGGCCAAGTTCAAGTCAAAATGGCTACAAGTGTGCGTTTTAGGATTTCTATGTAAACGATCTTAGAACATCCATGTAATCACTTATAATGATGAATTGCCTTGTAACTTAGAAGAGAAAAATGTTTGGGACAAAATTCACCAAGTGCTAATCACTTTAATTGCAAATTAGAAAATGGATTATAGGCACTTGGTCGGTCAAGTTTCCTTGGCTTGAAACTCGACCGATCAACCTTGGTCGATTTTCTGAAGATTGCATCGGTCGAGTTGTGCACTCACATAACTCGACCGATCAGGTAACAGGCCATTTCCAGTTGAAATAGTCGGTCGAGTTTTGTCAGGACAAACTCGACTGATCATTTGAATATCGGTTTGTCTCTTACTTGATCGGTCGAGTTACCCCCATTGAAACTCGACCGATTGCACTGTACGGAATTTGCAGAAAAAGTAATATGACCATTGGTGAATTGTTTTGGGCAAAAATAGAGCCATTTTCTTGAACAAAAAATGACTACTTTTGCATCCAAGTGTCCCACAACTTAAAGGGCCACCCTCAACTATAAATAGAACACCTTGGAGTTCATTCCAAGCTGCTCTTCCATTGCAAACTTGGTTCCAGTTTAGTTGAGAGTGTTCCAAGCCCTTGAGCCCCTTAACTCTCTACCTTCAAGATAAATTCGTGAGTTATGAGTGAGTTAGGTCCCTCTGTATGAGAGCTATCCCTTGTATGATGTACAACTCTCCTTTCTCTCTTCCTACCTCCAAATCCCTTTGAAGATTGATTGAAGATGCTTCTCCAAGTGAAAGAGAGGTTGATGTTGTTCTTCCCCGAGTGAAGGTGAAGATGATTGCTGATCTTCAAGAGTGAAGATAGCTTACTGCTCCAGATCCCTTAGTGAAGGTGAAACGTGGAGAAGCTCTCCAAGTGAAGGAGAGGAGAAAGGCAAAGCTCAAGTGAGATAGGTAAATCCTGCAAGGCTGAAGACAAAGGTAAGATTGGATAAGTCCTTTGAAGAAGGCAAAAGAATCTTGCTTTGTGGGTAAGTCCTTGGAAAGGTAGAAGATCTTAGCTTGAGAATTTAAGTCCTTGGTTGTGTGGTTTATGTATCTTGTAATCTTATTGTGATATATAAGAGAACCAAGTTGAAAATCCTAGAGTCTAACGAACTCTAGGTAGTGGACTGACATCGCTCCTAAGTTTAGGACGTGGAACCACTCTAACCACCTGTCCAAGTGCTTGTTATTCATTGTCTCTTATCCTTGCTTTGAATGCTAGATTAGGACATCAAATTGTTGCTTGTTTTAGTCTTTGCACTACGATTAAATTGGTGGTCTAATTGATTTTGTGAAGTGTGTGTAGCTCTATTTATTAAAACATGCTTAATTGTTTAATAAATAATGTGTGTTTCAAATTACTATCTAGCTATATTTTTAATTAATCTTATTATATTAGTTATCCACATACGAGATTATATTGAACATAAGAAAAGATAGTTCAAAATATATAAATTACATTTAGTTTTAAAATCCTTTTACTTATTTTCCCTAATTATTTTGAGTTGCAACCACTAATCTACAACTACCACTTACATCATAGTTTATTGGGATTATTGATACTACAAATATCATTGCACACCTCGATATGTTTGATTATTAAGGGGTCTCATAAACCTACGACATACAAATTTTAGGTTTGAACCTAGGTACTTTCAAATGAACACATTTTAAAGAAAATGGAAGGGTTTGTATTGTTAGATTCCAAACCATCTGAAGTCCTCTGACAATGTAATGTGATTTAATTGTACATTTCTCTTTATTACCACAATGATATTTTTGTAAAATTAGAGTGACAAGTTTTTCGTACTCTATGCTCAAGGATAACACTAAGAAAATGACAAACTAAGATTGTATGAGTCTTATCAAACCTAGGAACATATTAAATAATAGAGATTGCAAGAAGTTTATGTCTAATGAAATAGTGGTCAATCGATGTTGATAAGTAGGACATGGTTATACATTGGTAGAAGTGTGATCGTTGTTTGTTTTATACATTCTTATGCCCAACACTTCTACTATTTGGAATAGTTAAGAATATGTTCAAGGTTTGATAGTTTTATAAGAATGAACTAATTAATGAAGAATCATGGATATTATTAGGGTTCTACACAAGGAGGGCCAAGCAAGCTCATGTTAGTACTGGATATGATGGACCAAGTGAACTTACTTACCTTCATATAGATTTGTCCTTAAGGTATACAAGAAGGTGGTAAGGGAGAAAATCCTCCTCAAAATAGGCTAATGTACAGTAGTAATGAAGCACAGTACACAAAACCTAGGTAAGGACCCAATCTATTAGGTAAACATTAGCTATCATGAGGATACTCTAATCAAAACACCATTAGATCTCAAACACCACAGCCATCATGCACAATATATATCAAACCAACAACTATGACTACAAATACAAGCATGGATACAAATGAGACTCAATACATCCAAGTCAATTTAAAAAAAAATGAGAAATCATTTAATATCTTGGAAATATATACAATATGTCTAAGAAACTAAAAATGTTGATAGTGCGACCATGTATATAAACATGGATCTATAGAGAAAAGGATAATTATATTCTGACATAGATGTCAAATCTCTAGAACACTAGTAGATGAAATGTGTGCTTGGGTTTAGAATAATATTCTTCTACCCAATTTACCCCAACCTAATTTGGAAACATCCAACATGCCTTCTATTTGTCTTACACATGAACACACTCGTTCAATCTAGCATGTCTAGACAAAACATCTATCAATATTCAATCCAAAACTGTTCATAATGCCTCAAATTTGCATAACGGGCTTACCATACTTCATGTAAGTCTTGCATAGGTATGGCGCCATGTATAGTCCAGGTAAATACATACCACTTGCTAGTGAACTTCAGACATCATGCAAATTGAACAGTTAAGTATGAATAATGGTTTACTAAAAGTGGGTCATGTCGACGATGACAATATCTTTAATTTAATGAATTGGGTCATGATACTTATATGAGAACTGAGCTAGTGATACATACTACAAAATCATATAAAAGACAATTTATCACACTTAAGAAAAAATAATACTTTTTGTAGCACCTCAAATGACATTATTCACATTATATATCACTTTGGTCTAAAATCTACCATCTAAATTGATATTTTAGAATTAACCACTTTCTTTAGATATTTAAATTAGAAGTAAATGAAAATATAGTAGATATTTGAAAGGTTTACCTATGATCGTAGTTTCAACCTCAACCTCAAATGTGAGTTGAAACTACTATCCTTCTGTGAAGCATTCCTTTTTATTTAATGTTATTATCTTTTCAATCATGTTGTGTAGAAAAATACTATAAAAATGGCACTTTCAGACATTACATGGGAAAAATACCACTTTGAATGGAAGTCTCAACAAAAAATATGATATTGCGAACTATTTTGGATGGCATTATACATGTGATTATCTGACTAGAATTTGTCAAATTGATTATTTTCTTCAACAAAAAATGTTTTCCATTAGAGAAATAAATAACATTGCAATTATAAAATAATTTAACGTAATTGGTTGATATTGTTTGAAGATAAAATACCATGATATAATGGTAGTTACTTAAATAGAATCACTTTGGTATACACAAGTAGGGGTTGATTTAGTGGGGGCACTACCGAGGCTCTAGTCCCCCTCCCCACCCCCCCCCAAACAAAAAATTCCAAATAAGTATTATTAACTTATGAGTAAAAGAGTGTTTATTGACACACACACCACACACACACACTCACTCACTCTCCCTCTCTCTATCTCTCACACACACACACACACACACACACACACACACACATATATATATATATATATATATATATATATATATATATATATATATATATATATATATACTGTCAAGCTTAGAAACATTGAAAACAAATAGCTCAATTGGGTTATTATATGCTTCATGGATGTGAGTGTGTAAGTTTGAATCTATGCGACAAATAATTTTTCAATTTGTCGTGCAAATATAGTAAAATATTGATAAATTCTTATACATATACAATTTAAAGTCTAAACTATAACAAAAATAGCTGGACTGGTATATATTTCTATCATGCTTCTAGTTGGCCCAAGATCAAATCTCAATCTAAACAATTTTCATTCTTTTATTATGTTAGCCCCCCTATTTGGTTTCTGGATCCACAAATCAATATAAGTATGAATGTCAACTCTACAAAGTGATTTGTATCTTCTTCACAGGCACAAACTAAACAAGCAACCACATAGCACACACCAAATTGAGATAAAATAGAGAGAAACAATCAATCTAGTGTCACAATCAAAATATGGAATAACGTGCCAAGAACTCATAAGGTATACTCAACCAAAGAGTTAGGGTAAATGAGATTAGATTACAATAGGAACCATGCCCTCTCAAAATAATAACTACAAACCAACAAAAAAACAACGAGATGATAAAATAGTATACCTCAGATACTCAGTTCTCAAATGTCAAATACATGATAGTCTACAAAAAATATGTATATATGAACACTCTACTAGACTATAGAACTAAACATGTATGCCATATACTATCAGGCTTACACACATTGAAAATGGATAGCTCCATTGGGTTACTATGCGCTTCGTGGATGTGATTGTGTGTGTTCAAATTAGTGCGGCAACCACTTTTCAATTTGACATCCAAATATAGTAAAACATTCTTAATTTCTCATACATATACTGTAACATCCCTGACCTGGGTTATACTCTAACCCTAGGTGTTTTGATTAACAAAGGTGATTAAATGCTTAATCTCATCTTGTGAAAATTAATTAGGCCTCAAGAGGAACTTATGTTGCAATTCTAGTCCTTTTTGAACATTGTTGAACTGAATGTTTTATTTTTTTGGACTAAACTGCAAATTACCCAAGTTGAGGGGCTTAAGTGAAAATTGTGCATGATAATATGTACCTCATGTGTTGGAGCATCATGAGATTGAAGATGATACTGAGGTATGATTTATGGAAGCCTGAATACCAACAAAGAGTTGATAAAGCAATGTATGTGCATGAAAACCTAGTTTTGGTATAATGTGCAATTTACCCAAAACCTAGGGTGCAATATGTAATTTACCACTTCAATAAGGTCCCTAATGTTTCTTGGCATCATGTAGAGCAAATAAAATGAGAGGGGCGCCTCATTTGAATTAAGTTGGAGGAAAGAGAATCTTGATATTAAAATAATTAAGATTAATGCCTAATTGAAACCATAATTTGATTTAGGGAAAAAATAAATGTATTAATTAAAGGGCCTTCAACCAAAATTAAAATGGTTGGATTCATATGTGTATGTGACGTCCTTGAGCCTTTCAAGGACCACGAAAATATCCAAGGGAGTGGATAACTCACACACAATTTTATAAGAAAAAGAAATATCCACTCACATATGGATATTAATATAATATGATTTAAGGTGCTTGATATGCTTTTCTTTAAATCATGGATAATTGATAGGGATAAGAGGCAAACAAGATAGCCTCGTCCCCAAGGAAGATGAGGGGGAAGAGGCGGCCACATTTTTGGGATTAGTTGGATTTTTGCAAAGTACATTCTCTCCCATTGAATTGTTAAAAAAGAACCTTTTACAAGCCAAATGAAAGGCTTTTTCGACCCCACTTCTACCCCTTGCTTGGGAAACGACCAAGGGAGCTTTGAAGGGCCAGGAGGACGACCCCCAACATGTTGGTAAGGTTCTTGATCCATTTCACCTTGATTCCATGGTGGAAATTGAAAATAAATTATGGATTTCTTCCTATTTCGATCTCCTCTTTAATTGTAACCATTCCTTTTCACTCAAACCTTGAGGATGAGCCTTGGAATGGTTAAAGGAGTTGCATCCACCATTTTTGCCGTGGACATGGAGCTTTGGATCTCAATTGGAGGTGGGTTTTCTAACCTAAACCCTTGATTTTGTTATTGCATTCAATTCCAAACCAAATAATGATCTTTTCTACATTTACAATAATTGATTTCGTTGATGGTTGCAATTACCATGGAAACCACAGAAGGTTTTGTGAGTTCATAGGTTGAAGATGATAATCACACACCTCTATAAATATCTAAGGAAAACGATCTTGTTTGGGATGCTCAAATGGTTTCCCAAACAGTTTGGGAGCAAACGGTTTCAAACCGTTTAGAGGCAAACGGTTTCAGCAAACCGCATGAGACCAAACGGTTTCAAAACCATTTGGGGGAGTTTAACAAGGGTTGAATGTTTGAGAATCCTGTTCCTAATTATGTTGGTTGATAACCCACCAAATTTTATGGAATAATTCCGAAGGAATCATGAGTTGAAGGCTAATCAATTAGGCAAACTCTAATTGGATTAAGTGCTGATTTTCAACTTGATCGATTGGACTTTTTGGGTTGATTAGCCCAAACGGTTTCAAAACCGTTTGGGGATCACCCAAACGGTCTCAAGACCGTTTGGGTATCACCCAAGACCGTTTGGAGGTCTAGGGTTAAGCATGGTTGACCAATTGAAGGTCTAAAGGTACCAAATCACTTTGCAATTAAGTGATGATTTGATGATCAACTCAATAGCTCAAACCCTAATGATTTTTCACTAGAATCCAAGGGTTGGATGAGACAAACGGTCTCAAGACCGTTTGGAGCTCATCCAAACGGTCTCAAGACCGTTTGGAGGTCAACCAAGACCGTTTGGAGGTCTAGGGTTAAGTATCGTTAAGCAATTGAAGACCCAAAGATACTAAGTTGGAGTGTAATCAATTGCTGATTTGGCGATCAATCCAATGATCCAAACCCTAATTGGTTGACTTGGATTTTAATGATGTCATGGGAAAACAGTATCAAGACCGTTTGGTGGTCATCCAAACGACCTAAAGACCGTTTGGGGTCAGGTCATGTTCAATTTGGATGATGGTTCAATGGTTTCAAAGTAACTAATCATGCATTGATTAGTGTTGAAGAATTATCGATTTCAAATCCTAATTCAATTGATTCAAGACCTAATTGATGATTAATTGAGGGTCAATTGAGGGTCAAATCAGTTTAAGGTTGACCTATTAAACTCAATTGCAGAATGAGGATAGGTCCAATTGATGATTGGTTCCATGAATTCAATGATTGAAGGAATCAACATTGGAAATCCTAATCCAATTCAATTGGTTGAGACCATATTTGGTCCATGCGGTTTTGAGGAGGTTTGGACTAAACAGTCTCAAGAACATTTGAGTCCAAACGGTCTCAAGACCGTTTGGGACCAAACGATCCCACACTGTTTGTGCCCATGCGGTTTCAAAAGTCAAACTTGGGCAAACGGTCTTCACCTACTACTTTAGCAAACGGTCTTGAGTGTTCACCTTTACCAAACGGTTTCAAACCGTTTGAACTTTGAAAGACCAAGACCGTTTGGGGTTCGAGTAGTCAAGGTTGTTTGAGGAGTCAATGGGTTAATCCACTTGGACACCAATTGTAATCAAAGATTCAATTTGTCAATTCAATTGGATACCTTATGTAATGAAGGTCCAATGTGATTGAATCTCTTGAGAATTAAAGATGATGAATGATCCATTGATCCAATGATGATTAGTAATGATAATCAATGAAGGTACAAAGGTGGAAACCCTAATAGTACCTAAGTGATTAATTCCAATTAAGGGTTGAACCCTAATTGCTTTTAGGATCAATGACTTGGTACACTATGTCATTAATTGTTGTATGTACTTGATTGAAGGAATGATATGGCCTTATCAAGTTGAGAAGATGTTGGCATGAATTCATACATGAATATGATTCATGTGGTGATTAACGGTATGATCCTTAAGTAGAGAGATCAAGAAACCCTAATCATGAACATAAACCCTAATTGACAGGGTTATTGAATTCTAACCCTAATTGAGGGCAATTCTAGATGTAACCCTAATCCAGGATGAGAATATAACCCTAAACTAGGGTAGTGATGTGTGAAACTCCAATTTAGGGAAATGAGATGGAAAACCCTAATTGGGATGAATAGTGAACCTCTAATTATGGACAATTGAATGAAATCCTAATGGAGATGAATAGTAAACCCAAATAGTGGAAAACTATGGTGGAAACCCTAGTTGAGGGTGATTCCATGAGAAACCCTAGTTGAGGGTGATTCCATGTGAAACCCTAGTTGAGGGTGATTCCATGAGAAACACTAACTAAGTATTAACACCACATGATGTACTAATGTTATGTTGTGATGAGAGGCCCTAAGAAGGGTGAAGGCATGTGAGACTCTAATGAGGAGTCATAATACATAAAGCCCTAATCATGGGCAATATGACAATGAATCATAATTATAATTTTAAGTAAGGGTGTAAGGAAACCCTAATGATGAGATAGAAGGAATGACTTTATAAAGGTAAAATATTTGATGTTTTTGACTATAAACAACCTTATTGTAAGCAATGTCTTTATCATTAGACAAGTCCATATCATTAAAGATAGTTGGACAATTCTAATGTGTGGCCTATGCATTATATGCTAAAGGTGAGTGTTTAGTGATGAAATGTATTAAGGGGGGGAATGCCTTAATACAAGATAAGTTGGTTAATTCAGGAGAGTCTGAAGTAATGAGAAAGTGATACATCAAAATATGATAGTTATCACATTCAGTACTTCAGGGTTTATATACCTTGATACACTTCAAATCCAATATAATTGGGTAAGAAACATATGAAGTGTGTTATGCAACTATTACAATGAAAGGTAATGAGTTGTTGCAGTTGATGAGTGTTAATTAATGTACCTTGAGAATGGGGTTAAGCCCAAATGATGAGTATGATGTAGTCATACCATGATAAGGATGAGAAATGAACTCATTCCTTGAATTGATGAGAATAATGATCTTGAATAATCAGTTATGATATCTTTGAATACCCTAGAGATATGGAATAATGAATTAAGGGTTGGATAGATAATTTGATCATGAAATCCTTATTAATGAGAAATGGGGAACCCTAACCCTAATTTGGGTAAAGGTAATGAAAAACCCTATTTGATAGTAAACCCTAATTCCTGGTAAAGGAATAATGATGTTACTATTGTGTCACATGATGTGATGAATAACTTGTATGACTGTTATCATGCCTAATAACCATACAGATATTATGAGGTGATGCATATAGCTAGTTGAGCTGTGACATTTATATAATAAATGTTGATTGGCCTTTTTTGCCTTGATGTTGTTGTTGCTTAATAAAAGTAACAATGTACATGGACTTTTATGAGTCATATGAGTAAGTTGTTACCTAGAAAGAGGTGACAAGATATTTCATGGCCTTGTCAGCCATGTGTGATGCTTGTGTAACAAGTATCACGAATGCCTTGGTCAGATGACCTAAAGGTGATAGTTACCTAATAAATGGTAATGATGCTCAATGATGAGTTAAGGGTTTGAATACCCAGAACCATATGATTATGGTGATGAGAATGTGAAGGGATGAGAATCCCAAGTTTGAAATGAGGAACTGAGTTCCCAAGGTCTTTGAAAGACTGATAAGTATCTGATGAAAGTAGTACATGTCACTTTATAGTATTGTTGTAATAAGTCTTGTTTGAGAACTTGGCTGATGTTAAAAGAATATGAGAATGTACTTAATTAATCAAGTGAAATCTTTTCATGTAGAAGCCCTGACCATAGATCCATCATCGTCAGGAATAGGTGATGGTGAAACGGGTGCTCCGCGGCAAAACTCGGAACACATATTTTGAATATGTGGGGGTAAATGGGCAAAAAATATCCTTACGTCCGGTGAAGTGATTGGAGGGAAGGTAAACATCAAACCTCTCAATCCTTCATGTCTCCGGGATGGATGTATCACGAATCTCCCGATGATTGGGACAGATGTTGTACACATCTCCCAATGATATTTTATGTTGGGTCGAGGAGATAAACATTAAATCTCTCGATGGCCAATGAGAGTGCAGTTGACGCTGTAACTCTATAGCAAAGTTCCAGTATACCCTGGAAAGCTATTTTGAGTAGTCGATACAGTCCTGCTTGTTGTCCTGCACTAACCAGGATGTGAGAGGTCATGGGAATCCGACTCTTCCATTGACCTATGTATGATATCGATTTCGACTTCGCAGTGGTCAGTTGGAGTATGAGCGGTATACCTCATCTCCTCAGGGCATAATTGTATTTGTAAAATGAAATCAGCTGTATAGCATGATTGCTTAAAGATTGAATACGGAAATTCATTGGTTGATGTTACATTTCTATTATATATCTTTAGTTCATTGATGCTGTTCATATCTGTTGTATTCATTACAAGTAGATGGATGAACTATGATTCTACCATGAGTAGATGTAATGTTATCCTTGAAAAAGGAGATTGCTTTACCTTGTTCATACAAGTGACTTACCTACTGTTGATTAAATATATAAATCCTTTTGCTCAGTTTATTTTAATAAACTGCTATAACAATGTTTTGGCAGAGAGTTAAATCTCCCGCTGGGACAATTTACAATTGTCTCACCCCCATGGGATCCAAATTTTTAGGTGGACGCGGACAAAGAAGCAGAATTCCATTGCAGGAATTGGACAGCAACAGTAACAGCAAGGACAATAGTAATATCTAAGGTGGAGATACTGCCTGTCAAGTTATGTAGTTAGAAAGTCCTATGTGTCGTCTCTGTACTCTCAGGTCCTAGGAGTTTTAGTCAGTGTTTTTGATAAATAAATATGAGGTTTTGGTTTGATGCCTTAAGATTGTATATTGTCTGTATATAATGTTTATAAGACAGTTGATGATCTAGTCTCTAAAAAGAGATGGTACAGGTTATGTACGTTTGAACCAGAATGTAAATGTTATACAATGGTTCTTGATGGAAAATATTTTCTATGTGTGGATCTCTTTGTAAAAAAAATTAAATTTTCAATGATTTTCAGTAATCTGCTGCAAATGATTCGCTTCAGCTTAAGTTGATCTTGTTTTTGTGAGTTGGATGCCACAAATTAGTGGTATCAGAGCTCTAGGTTCGCTGAGTCTACAGAGACATAGGACTAAGGTAGTAGAGTCTGTTCTGGTGTCATCCAATGTCTCTGATAGTGTGTTCTATTCGTATAAGAGAAGAAGAACTTAAAAATGATTGGGTCACATGAGGAGGTTGTTGCTGAAAGCAACAATGTTGCACCAAGAAGAGGTGCATGGGAATAGGCAAGAGAGAGACAATTGCCTGAGAAAGGAAATGATTGAACTCTCCTTGCTTAGTCCTATCAGGACTTATGTTTTTCATAGTAAAACATTACAAATGTTTTATGTTGTTCTTACCTCTATAAGAAAAGATGAGGTATATAAGAGATGCCTGAATGAAATTCATGGATGTTAAGCCTTATGCTTGTGATAATATGAAAAGAAGGAGTATGATAGCATACAAAGTGCATACCACTTGATCTCAATATTTATATACCCTGGCCAGGTATACAACTATTGATGATAAAGTGGGTATGGAAACTCTTAGATTGTTGTCTTTTTTATTGCTCTGATCAAGTAGTCATTCTGAGACAATCTAATGAGTATCATGAATCAGGAAAATGGAAAGAATAGATGTGTCATATCCTATACATAAGAAAGAGAAGTCTGAGATAATCTAAGATGAGCATGTTGTATGAGGAACTAAAAGTGTACTCCTCATAAGATAAGAAAGAATAAGGGAGATGAACCCTGTTCAATAGAGATCTTTCCCATAACGAGGAAATGGGAAATGTGATGAGATCATAAAATGATCATAAACATGCTAGATAATAATAAAGAAAGGGATAATGACATGCAACCATCCTTACAAATTCTAATGCTAAAGGCAAGGAACCTAGGATGAGATAAAGAGTAAATAATTCTTGAATAGTTGAAAATACATGAATTAATAAGAGGAATATGAATCCTTGTTTTCTTTCCTTTCAGGGACATAGCAATCAAGTGGGTCTTAAGACACTTGATGTGCATAAGATAAATATGTTCATGTGATGGATACTTAGAAAAGTATCAGTTATCTTGGACTTTGGTCCTAAGATGAGGACATATGAAACAATTAATGTTCCAAGATGAAAGGAAGAAATATATATGATGTGTTTCCAACACATGTGATAGATACCAAGGTGAAAGATTCTGGTATCTGAGATATATCAGATGGTTTAGGTTGGCTACCTGGAGTGGTAAACTGTGAAATTAGTCTGATTATAATAATATGAACATCATATGTTAGGGGTTTATGCTCTGCATAAACATGATATTAATAAAGAATGTATGATGCTTCTCTGAATAAGAAAAGTGTTATTTGACACAAAGTTGACTCTATAGTCAATGATGAGGAACAGTGGAGCATGTGCCTTATGTGTTGATTCTATGAGAATCTTGTATGGAAACACTTTGTGCCAATCAAGGTTTTATGGTGTCTCCATAGTAAGGAGATGTTAAGTGAAGACTAGATAGTATGATGAATAAAATACATCTGCCTTCTTTTATCTGGATTTCGGGGACGAAATCCTTGTTAGGGGTTTATAATTTATAACATCCTTGACCTGGGTTATACTCTAACCCTAGGTGTTTTGATTAAGAAATGTGATTAAATGCTTAATATCATCTTGTAAAAAGTAATTAGGCCTCAAGATGAACTTATGTTGCAATTCTAGTCCTTTTTGAACATTGTTGAAATCAATGTTTTGTTTGTTTTGGACTAAAGTGAAAATTGCCCAAGTTGAGGGGTTTAAGTGCAAATTGTGCATGATAATATGTTCCTCGTGTGTTGGAGCATCATGAGAGTGAAGATGGTGCTGAGGTATGGCTTATGGAAGCCTGAATACCAACAAAGAGCTGATAAAGCAATGTATGTGCATGAAAACCTAGTTTTAGTATAATGTGCAATTTACCCAAACCTAGGGTGCAATATGTAATTTACCACTTCAATAAGGTCCCTAATGTTTCTTGGTATCATGTAGAGCAAATAAAATGAGAGGGGTTCCTCATTTGAATTAAGTTGGAGGAAAGAGAATCTTGATATTAAAATAATCAAGATTAACCTAATTGAAACCCTAATTTGATTTAGGGCAAAAATAAATGTATTAATTAAAGGGCCTTCAACAAAAATTAAAATGGTTGGATTCAGATGTGTATGTGACGTCCTTGAGCCTTGCAAGGACCACGAAAATATCCAAGGGAGTGGATAACTCACACACAATTTTATAAGAAAAAGAAATATCCACTCACATATGGATATTAATATAATATGATTTAAGGTGTTTGATTTGCTTTTCTTTAAATCATGGATAATTGATAGGGATAAGAGGGAAAAAATATAGCCTCTTCCTCAAGGAATATGAGGGGGAAGAGGCAGCCACATTTTTTGGGATTACTTGGATTTTTGCAAAGTGTATTCTCTCTCATTGAATTGTTATTAAAGAACATTTTACAAGCCAAATGAAAGGCTTTTTCGACCCCACTTCTTCCCCTTGCTTGGGAAACGACCAAGGGAGCTTGGAAGGGCCATAAGGACGACCACCAACGTGTTGGTAAGGTTCTTGATCCATTTCACCTTGATTCCATGGTGGAAATTGAAAATAAATTATGGATTTCTTCCTATTTTGATCTCCTCTTCAATTCTAACCATTCCTTTTCACTCAAACCTTGAGGACGAGCCTTGGCATGGTGAAACGAGTTGCATCCACCATTGTTGCCGTGGACATGGAGCTTTGGAGCTCAATTGGAGGCAGGTTTTATAACTTGAACCCTTGATTTTGTTATTGCATTCAATTTCCTACCAAATAATGATCTTTTCTACATTTACAATAATTGATTTCGTTGATGGTTGCAATTACCGTGGAAACCACAGCAGGTTTCGTGAGTTCAGAGGTTGAAGATGATAATCACACACCTCTCTAAATATCTAAGGCAAACAATCTTGTTTGGGATGCTCAAACGGTTTCCCAAACCATTTGGGAGCAAACGGTTTCAAACCGTTTAGAAGCAAATGGTTTCAGCAAACCGCATGAGACCAAACGGTTTCAAAACCATTTGGGGGAGTTGACCAAGGGTTGAACATTTAAGAATCCTGTTACTAATTATTTTGGTTGATAAGCCACCAAATTTTATGGAATAATTTCAAAGGAATCATGTGTTGAAGGCTAATCAATTAGGCAAACTCTAATTGGATTAAGTGTTCATTTGCAACTTGATCGATTGGACTTTTTGGGTTGATTAGCCCAAACGGTTTTAAAACCATCTGGGGATCACCCAAATGGTCTCAAGACCGTTTGGGGATCACCCAAGACCATTTGGAGGTCTATGGTTAAGCATGGTTGACCAATTGAAGGTCTAAAGGTACCAAATCACTTTGCAATTAAGTGTTGATTTGATGATCAACTCAATAGCTCAAACCCTAATGATTTTCACTAGAATCCAATGGTTGGATGAGAAAAACGGTCTCAAGACCGTTTGGAGCTAATCCAAATGGTCTCAAGACCGTTTGGAGGTCAACCAAGACCGTTTGGAGGTCTAGGGTTAAGTATGGTTAAGCAATTGAATATCCAAAGATACTAAGTTGGAGTGTAATCAATTCCTGATTTGGAGATCAATCCAATGATCCAAACCCTAATTGGTTGACTTGGATTTTGATGATGTCATGGGAAAACGGTCTCAAGACCGTTTGGTGGTCATCCAAACGACCTCAAGACCATTTGGGGTCAGGTCATGTTCAATTTGGATGATGGTTCAATGGTTTTAAAGTAACTAATCATGCATTGATTAGTGTTGAAGAATTATTGATTTCAAATCCTAATTCAATTGATTCAAGCCCTAATTGATGATTAATTGAGGGTCAATTGAGGGTCAAATCAGTTGAAGGTTGGCCTATTAAACTCAATTGAAGAATGAGGATAGGTCCAATTGATGATTGGTTCCATGAATTCAATGATTGAAGGAAGCAACATTGGAAACCCTAATCCAATTCAATTTGTTGAGACCATATTTGGTCCATGAGGTTTTGAGGAGGTTTGGACCAAACGATCTCAAGACTATTTGGGGCCAAACTTTCTCAAGACCATTTGGGACCAAACGATCCTAAACCGTTTGTGCCCATGCAGTTTCAAAAGTCAAACTTGGGCAAATGGTCTTCACCTACTACTTTAGCAAACGGTCTTGAGTGTGCACCTTTACCAAACGGTTTCAAACCGTTTGAACTTTGAAAGACCAAGACCGTTTGGGGTTCAAGTAGTTAAGGTTATTTGAGGAGTCAATGGGTTAATCCACTTGGACACCTATTGTAATCATAGATTCAATTTGTCAATTCAATTGGATACCTTATGTAATGAAGGTCCAATGTGATTGAATCTCTTGAGAATTAAAGATGATGAATGATCCATTGATCCAATGATGATTAGTAATGATAATCAATGAAGGTACAAAGGTGGAAACCCTAATAGTACCTAAGTGATTAATTCCAATTAAGGGTTGAACCCTAATTGCTTTTAGGATCAATGACTTGGTACACTATGTCATTCATAGTTGTATATACTTGATTGAAGGAATGATATGGCCTTATCAAGTTGAGAAGATGTTGGCATGAATTCATACATGAATATGATTCATGTGGTGATTAAGGATATGATCCTTAAGTAAAGAGATCATGAAACCCTAATCATGAGCATAAACCCTAATTGACAGGGTTATTAAATTCTAACCATAATTGAGGGCAATTCTAGATGTAACCCTAATCCAGGGTGAGGATATAACCCTAATCTAGGGTAGTGATGTGTGAAACTCCAATTTAGGGAAATGAGATGGAAAACCCTAATTGGGATGAATAGTGAATCTCTAATTATGGACAATTGAATGAAATCCTAATGGAGATGAATAGTAAACCCAAATTGTTGAAAGCTATGGTGGAAACCCTATTTGAGGGTGATTCCATGAGAAACCCTAGTTGAGGGTGATTCCATGAGAAACCCTAGTTGAGGGTGATTCCATGTGAAACCCTAGTTGAGGGTGATTCCATGAGAAACACTAACTAAGTATTAACACCACATGATGTACTAATGTTATGTTGTGATGAGAGGCCCTAAGAAGGGTGAAGGCATGTGAGACTCTAATGAGGAGTCATAATACATAAAGCCCTAATCATGGGCAATATGACAATTAATCATAATTATAATTTTAAGTAAGGGTGTAGGGAAACCCTAATGATGAGATAGAAGGGATGACCTTATAAAGGTGAAATATTTCATGTGGTTGATTATAAACAACCTTATTGTAAGCAATGTCTTTAGATTAGACAAGTCCATATCATTAAAGATAGTTGGAAAATTATAACGTGTGGCCTAGGCATTATATGCTAAAGGTGAGTGTTTAGTGATGAAATGTATCAAGAGGGGAAATACCTTAATACAAGATAAGTTGGTTAATTCAGGAGAGTCTGAAGTAATGAGAAAGTGATACATCAAAATATGATAGTTATCACATTCAACACTTCAAGGTTTATATACCTTGATACACTTCAAATCCAATATAATTGGGTAAGAAACATATGAAGTGTGTTATGCAACTATTACAATGAAAGGTAATGAGTTGTTGCACTTGATGAGTGTTAATTAATGTACCTTGAGAATGGGGTTAAGCCCAAATGATGAGTATGATGTAGTCATACCATGATAAGGATGAGAAATGAACTCATTCCTTGAATTGATGAGAATAATGATCTTAAATAATCAGTTATGATATCTTTGAATACCCCAGAGATATGGAATAATGAATTAAGGTTTGGATAGATAATGTGATCATGAAATCCTTCTTAATGAGAAATGGGGAACCCTAACCCTAATTTGGGTAAAGGGAATGAAAAGCCCTATTTTATAGTAAACCCTAATTCCTGGTAAAGGAATAATGGTGTTACTATTGTGTCACATGATGTGATGAATATCTTGTATGACTGTTATCATGCCTAATAACCATACAGATATTATGAGGTGATGTATATAGCTAGTTGAGCTATGACATTTATATAATAAATGTTGATTGGCCTTTTTTGCCTTGATGTTATTGTTGTTTAATAAAAGTAACGATGTACATGGACTTTTATGAGTCATATGAGTAAGTTGTTCCCTAGAAAGAGGTGACAAGATATTTCATGGCCTTGTCAGCCAGGTGTGATGCTTGTGTAACAAGTATCATGAATGTCTTGGTCAGATGACATGAAGGTGATAGTTACCTAATAAATGGTAATGATGCTCAATGATGAGTTAAGGGTTTGAATACCCAGAACCATATGATTATGGTGATGAGAATGTGAAGGGATGAGAATCCCCAGTTTGAAATGAGGAATTGAGCTCCCAAGGTCTTTGAAAGACTGATAAGTATCTGATGAAAGTAGTACATGTATCTTTATAGCATTGTTGTAATAAGTCTTGTTTAAGAACTTGGCTGATGTTAAAAGAATATGATAATGTACTTAATTAATCAAGTGAAATCTTTTCATGTAGAAGCCTTGACCATAGATCCATCATCGTCAGGAACAGGTGATGGTAAAATGGGTGCTCCGCGGCAAAACTCGGAACACATATTTTGAATATGTGGGGGTAAATGGGCGAAAAATATCCTTACGTTCGGTGAAGTGATTTGAGGGAAGGTAAACATCAAACCTCTCAATCCTTCATGTCTCTGGGATGGATGTATCACGAATCTCCTGATGATTGGGACAAATGTTGTACACATCTCCCAATGATATTTTATGTCGGGTCGAGGAGATAAACATTAAATCTCTCGATGGCCGATGAGAGTGCAGTTGACGCTGTAACTCTATAGCGAAGTTCCAGTATACCCTGGAAAGCTATTTTGAGTAGTCGATATAGTCCTGCTTGTTGTCCTGCACTGACCAGGATGTGAGAGGTCATGGGAATCCGACTCTTCCATTGACCTATGTATAATACCGATTTAGACTTCGCAGTGGTCGGTTAGAGAATGAGAGGTATACCTCATCTCCTCAGGGCATAAGTGTATTTGTAAAATAAAATTAGCCATATAGCATGATTGCTTAAGGATTGAATATGGAAATTCATTGGCTGATGTTACATTTCTGTTATATATCTGTAGTTCATTGATGTTGTTCATATCTATTGTATTCATTACAAGTAGATGGATGAACTATGAGTCTACCATGAGTAGATGTAATGTTATCCTTGAAAAAGGAGATTGCTTTACCTTGTTCATACAAGTGACTTACCTACTGTTGATTAAATATATAAATCCTTCTGCTCAGTTTATTTTAATAAACTGTTATAACAATGTTTTGGCAGAGAGTCATACCTCCCGCTGGGACAATTTACAATTGTCTCACCCCCATGGGATCCAACTTTTTAGGTGGACACGGACAAAGGAGAAGAATTCCATTGCAGGAATTGGACAACCACAGTAACAGCAAGGACAGTAGTAATATCTCAGGTGGAGATACTACCTGTCAAGTTATGTAGTTAGAAAGTCCTATGTGTCATCTCTGTACTGTCAGGTCCTGGGAGTTTTATTCAGTGTTTTTGATAAATCGATCTAAGGTTTTTGTTTGATGCCTTAAGATTGTATATTGTTTGTATATAATGTTTATAAGATAGTTGATGATCTAGTCTCTGAAAAGAGATGGTACAGGTTATGTACGTTTGAACCAGAATGTAAATGGTATACAATGGCTCTTGATGGAAAATATTTCCTATGTGTGGATCTCTTTGTAAAAAAATTTAAATTTTTAGTGATTTTCAGTAATCCGCTGTAAATGATTCGCTTATGCTTAAGTTAATCTTGTTTTTGTGAGTTGGATGCCACATATACAATTTAAAGTCTAAACCATAACAAAAATAGTTGAACTGGTGCATGTTCCTATGATGCTTCTAGTTGGACCAAGTTCAAATCTCAATCTAAATAGTTTTCATTCTTTTATTATCTTAGCCCCACCTATATTGGTTGTATGGATCCACAACTCCATGAAAGTATGAATATGAACTCTAGAAAGTGATTTGTATCTCCAATTTTGCTTTGTTGATTGTTGGTATTTCATGGCTAGTTTATTGCCTACCACTAATTTCTTTGAGAGGGAGGTTCGTGCTTGCGGGCTTACCATACTAAACAGGCTTACCTATATTTTTTATAACGGGCTTACTATACTATATGCAAGGCTTTCTTAGGGATGGAGGCATGTCTATTTTATAGAAAGACATACAACTTGCCCAGTGAAGTTACGACATGTCATGCAAATTGGACAATTAACTACGAATAAATGTTTAACAAAGTGGAGCATGTTGATGATTCCAACATCTTTAATATAATGGATTGTTCCATGATACTTACATGAGAATCGATGTAGCGATACATACTATAAAATAAAAGTCAAATTATCACACTTAAGAAAAAGTAATACCTTTCGTAGCACCTCAAATGGAATTATTCATATGATGGAGCACTTTAATCTAAAATATACCATCCAAAATGGTGTTATAAAATAAACACTTTGTTTAGGAATTTTATCTAGAAGTAAATGACAATATAATAGATAAATGAAAGTTTTATCTATGATGGTTGTTTCAACCTCAACCTCAAATGTGAGTTGAAACCACCACCCTTCGATGAAGCTTTCCTTTCTTATTTTTTCTTCTTTTTAATCATGTTGTAGAAAGTATACGATATTATAAATTATTTTTGGATGGGTTTCATACATGTTATTATTTGGTTGTAATGTACCAAATCAATTGTTATTTTCAACAAAAAATGTTCTCAAACAGAGAAATAAATAACATTGCAATTATAAATAATCTAACATAATCAGCTGATATTGTTTAAAAACAAAATACAATGGCATATAATGGTTTTACTTAAATCGATTCACTTTTGTAGATATAGTTCATTAAACAATAAACATATCTAGGCTTGGTAGTGTCATAATAGTTTTTCACACCAATCATATACAAACACATAAAGGTCTTCTCTGAGTAGTGTACATGTTTTTATGAAGACGATGCTTGTTGTTGGGGTACATTCGTCTGGTCCATCACATGTGACAAAGGAAGACGTCAAAGTCCAAGATATAACCTTTACATATGAGTCAATTGGGGATGATAATGGCATAGGTCGTGGTGGAGCTATATTGGTTCTACTCTAGTACTTTGGATTCTTGTGCCTTCTTTAGTCATCTATTTATTGTTTCTTTATAGTCAGTGGAACATGCCTACTCTCTGCTTATTCTTTAGGTCCCAAATCTGCACCACTATATTAGTATGGCTAAATATGCTAAACATGTAAGAACAACTAGAACACAACACCCTAAGTCCATTTAGACTCGACTAAACCTACTCTCAGATACCACATTATCTGAACCCTAATTCCAATATAATGATTGATCATGTCAAGGTAATAAATTCACTCACTAATCCATGGATTAATCCAAATTTTTTATAGGAATCAATCACAAGATAATCATTTAAGAATTAAAGGAAACCATTGAAAAAGTTTCTTTTTTATAAAAGAACTTAAACAAGACAAGCTTATAAACATCATCAAATAGTTAACACAATTAGCATGCAAGGAATTAGTATCTATCATTTAGTATGAATTATATGCATCATAAATGTAAACAATTTATCAAATTTACAATAACTATAACAAAAATATGAGTTGTCTAAAAGTAAACAATCATAAAACCACGCATAAGATTGATTGTACATGGAAAAGTATCATTCATCCCAAAGATATATGACTCTTACTTTAGATGATAGAGTCCTACTTCTATAGATGTTGTTGTTGTTGTGACTAATCACCATGGTATATGTGAGACTACTACAGAAAACCTAAAAAATTACATTCAACTCATATGGGACACAAAGAGGTAGTGAGGACATGACACTAAAAATGTATTAAAACATGCTTAATTGTTTAATAAATAATATGTGTTTCAAATTATTGTCTAAGTATTGTTATTGATTAATCTTATGATATTAGTTATCCACATACGTGATTATACTAAACATAAGAAAAGATAATTCAAAATAAATAAATTATTTATTTTTTATAAGCTTTTTACTTATTTTCCCTAATTATTTTTATTTGCAACCACTAATCTTCAACTACCACTTACAACATACCTTATTGGGATTATTGATACTACAAAGATCATTGCACACCCCGATATGTGTGATTATTAAGGGGTCTCATAAACCTATGACATAAAAAATTTAGGTTTGAACCTAGGTCTGTCAAATGAACACATTTTAAAGAAATTGGAAGGGTTAGTATTGTTAGATTCCAAACCATCAGAAGTCCTCTGATAATGTAATGTGATTTAATTGTACATTTCTCTTTATTACCTCAATGATATTGTTGTAAAATTAGAGCAACAAGTTTTTCATTCTCTATGCTCAAGGATAACACTAAGAAAATGCCAAACTGAGATAGGATGAGTCTTATTAAACCTAGGAACACATTAAATAATAGAGATTGCAAGAAGTTTATGTCTAATGAAATAGTGGTCAATCGATGTTGATAAGTAGGACATGCTTATGCAAAGGTAGAAGTGTGATCATTGTTTGTTTTATACATTCTTAAGCCCAACACTTCTACTATTTGGAATAGTTATGAATATGTTCAAAGTTTGATAGTTTTATAGGAATGAACTAATTAATGCAGAAGCATGGATATTATTAGGGTTCTACACAAGAAGGGCCAAGCAAGATCATCTTAGTACTGGATATGATGGACCATGGGAACTTACTTACCTGCATATAGATTTTTCCTTAAGGTATACAAGAAGGTGATAAGGGAGAAAATCCTCCTCAAAATAGGCTAATGTACAGTAGTAATGAAGCACGGTACACAAAACCTAGGTAAGGGCCCAATCTATTAGGTAAAACATTAGCTATCATGAGGATACTCTAATCAAAACACCATTGGAGCTCAAACACCACAACCATCATGCACAATATATATCAAACCAACAACTATGACTACAAATACAAGCATGGATACAAATGAGACTCAATACATCCAAGTCAGTTAAAAAAAAGAGAAATCATTTAATATCTTGGAAATATATACAATATGTCTAAGAAACTAAAAATGTTGACAGTGCGACCATGTATATAAACATGGATATATAGAGAAAAAGGATAATTATATTCTGACATAGATGTCAAATCTCTAAAACACTAGTAGATGAAATGTGTGCTTGGATTCAGAATAATATTCTTCTACCCAATTTACCCCAACCTAATTTGGAAACATCCAACACGCCTTCTATTTGTCTTACACATGAACAAACTCGTTCAATCTAGCATGTCTACAGAAAACATCTATCAATATTCAATCCAAACTGGTTCATAATGCCTCAATTTTGCATAACGGGCTTACCATACTTCATGTGAGTCTTGTGTAGGGATGGCGCCATGTATAGTCTAGGGAAATGCATACCACTTACTAGTAAACTTTAGACATCATGCAAATTGAACAGTTAAGTATCAATAATGGTTTACTAAAGTGGGTCATGTCGACGATTATAATATCTTTAATTTAATGAATTGGATCATGATACTTATATGAGAACTAATCTAGTGATACATACTACAAAATCATATAAAAGACAATTTATCACACTTAAGAAAAAATAATACCTTTTGTAGCACCTCAAATGACATTATTCACATTATGGAACACTTTGGTCTAAAATCAACCTTCTAAATTGATATTTTAGAATTAACCACTTTCTTTAGATATTTTAATTTGAAGTAAATGAAAATATAGTAGATATTTGAAAGGTTTACCTATGATCGTAGTTTCAACCTCAACCTCAAATGTGAGTTGAAACTACCATCCTTCTGTGAAGCATCCCTTTTTTATTTGATGTTATTATCTTTTCAATCATGTTGTGTAGAAAAATACTATAAAAGTGGCACTTTCAGACATTACATGGGAAAAATACAACTTTGAATGGAAGGCTCAACAAAAAATATGATATTAAGAACTATTTTGTATGGCATTATACATGTGATTATCTGACTAGAATGTGTCAAATTGATTATTTTCTTCAACAAAAAATGTTTTCAATTAGAGAAATAAATAACATTGCAATTATAAAATAATTTAACGTAATTGGTTGATATTGTTTGAAGATAAAATACCATGACATAATGGTAGTTACTTAAATAGATTCACTTTGGTATACACATAAGCAGGGGCGGATTTAGTGGGGGCACTATCGAGGCTCTAGTCCCCCCCTCCCGCAAACAAAAAATTCCAAATAAGTATTATTAAATTATGAGTAAAAGATGTTTATAGACACACACACCACACATAAACACTCACTCACTCGCACACACACACAGATGTATATATATATATATATATATATATATATATATATATATATATATATATATATATACTGTCAGGCTTAGAAACATTGAAAACAAATAGCTCAATTGGGTTATTATATGCTTCATGGACATGAGTGTGTAGGTTTGAATCTGTGTGGAAACTACTTTTTCAATTTCTTGTGCAAATATAGTAAAATATTACTAAATTCTTATACATATATGATTTAAAGTCTAAACCATAACAAAAACAGCTGAATTGGTATATATTTCTATGATGCTTCTAGTTGGCCCAAGATCAAATCTCAGTCTAAACAATTTTCATTCTTTTATTATGTTAGCCCCCCTATATTGGTTTCTGGATCCGCAACTCAATATAAGTATGAATGTCAACTCTACAAAGTGATTTGTATCTTCTCCGCAGCCACAAACTAAACAAGCAACCACATAGCACACACCAAATTGAGACAAAATAGAGAGAAGCAATCAATCTAGTGTCACAATCAAAATATGGAATACCATGCCAAGAACTCATAAGGTATATTCAACCAAAGAGTTAGGGTAAATGAGATTAGACTACAACATGAACCATGCCCTCTCAAAATAATAACTACAAACCAATGAAAAAACAATGAGATGATAAAATAGTATACCTCAGATACTCAGTGCTCAAATGTCTAATACATGATAGTCTAAAAAAATATGTATATATGAACACTCTACTAGACTATAGAACTAAACATCTACGACATATACTGTCAGGCTTACAAATATTGAAAATGGATAGCTCCATTGGGTTACTATGCGCTACGTGGATGTGATTGTGTGTGTTCAAATTCGTATGGCAACCACTTTTTCAATTTGGCATCCAAATATAGTAAAACACTGTTAATTTCTCATGCATATACAATTTAAAGTCTAAACCATTACAAAAATAGTTGGACTGGTGCATGTTCCTATGATGCTTCTAGTTCGACCAAGTTCAAATCTCAATCTAAATAGTTTTCATTCTTTTATTATCTTAGCCCCACCTATATTGGTTGTCTGGATCCGCAACTCCATGAAAGTATCAATATGAACTCTAGAAAGTGATTTGTATCTCCATTTTTGCTTTGTTGATTGTTGGTATTTCATGGCTAGTTTATTGCCTACCACTAATTTCTTTGAGAGGGAGGTTCGTGCTTGCGGGCTTACCATATTAAACAGGCTTACCTATATTTTGTATAACGGGCTTACTATACTATATGCAAGGCTTGTGTAGGGATGGAGGCATGTCTATTTTATAGAAAGACATACAACTTGCCCAGTGAAGTTCCAACATGTCATTCAAATTGGACAATTAACTACTAATAAATGTTTAACAAAGTGGAGCATGTTGATGATTCCAACATCTTTAATATAATGGATTGTTCCATGATACTTACATGAGAATCGATGTAGCGATACATACTATAAAATAAAAGTCACATTATCACACTTAAGAAAAAGTAATACCTTTCGTAGCACCTCAAATGGCATTATTCATATGATGGAGCACTTTAATCTAAAATATACCATCCAAAATGGTGTTATAAAATAAACACTTTGTTTAGGAATTTTATCTAGAAGTAAATGACAATATAATAGATAAATGAAAGTTTTATCTATGATGGTTGTTTCAACCTCAACCTCAAATGTGAGTTGAAACCACCACCCTTCGATGAAGCTTTCCTTTCTTATTTTTTCTTCTTTTTAATCATGTTGTAGAAAGTATACGATATTATAAATTATTTTTGGATGGGTTTCATACATGTTATTATTTAGTTATAATGTACCAAATCAATTGTTATTTTCAACAAAAAATGTTCTCAAACAGAGAAATAAATAACATTGCAATTATAAATAATCTAACATAATCAGCTGATATTGTTTAAAAACAAAATACAATGGCATATAATGGTTTTACTTAAACTGATTCACTTTTGTAGACATTTACATATGAACGTGAACTCTTACAAAGTGATTCGTATCTCCATTTTTTAGTTGCTCATTGTTGGCATCCTATTTCATGGCTAGTTTATTATTGCCTACCACTGATTTCTTTGAGAGAGAGGTTTGCGCTTGCGGGCACGAGCCATGTGGGGGTGTACTTCAGGAAAATTGGTGAAGGGGCCTTGAGGCTCATGCGTCGTAATGGTTCATGACTCCCTTCCTCCCTCCATTTTCCACACCCAACAACCAACCACTCTGAGTCAATAATACTTTAGCACATTGCAAGGGCACCACCACAAGTGCATACGCAATCTACATGGTAGGGTTTGCTGGTGTGTGGATTTCTCCTAGCCCCCTTTTTTAAATGTCGCATTCTCAATTAATAGCGTGTTTCTTTCTATACAGTTATCTCCCGTATTGCAATCCATTTGCAGAATCCAACTGTCTACAGCGTGAACATTAATGCCGACGCACCTAAAAGATTGATCGGCCATTAAGCACCCAGTAAGCAATTGTGTTGCAGTCATTCAAGTATCTCTATTCGTCACCTATATAAACTCAGACCATCCCGGAACAAGACCATAACCGCAGCTCGACATCGCAACTTTTACGTACAGCTCGAGCAAGATCAGTCGTATTGGCAAACATGAGAGGTACCAAACTCGCGCTCGTCCTGGCACTGTTGTGCCTCAGTGCACTCGCGCTCACTGTCCGCTGCGACAGCGAGGCGGCCGCTGCGATTGAAAGTGACACTGGCGATGAGAAATTCCTGTTCAAGGGGTTTGGTAAGAAGGGCTTGGGTGGCGGGTATGGGAAAGGCGGAGGTGTCGGTGGTGGGTATGGAAAGGGAGGCGGTGTAGGCGGTGGGTATGGTAAGGGAGGCGGTGCTGGAGGTGGATACGGAAAGGGTGGTGGGGCTGGTGGTGGGTATGGCGGTGGAGGTGGTGCTGGAGGTGGCTACGGGAAGGGTGGTGGTGCAGGTGGCGGGTATGGTAAGGGAGGAGGCGCTGGGGGTGGCTATGGGAAGGGTGGCGGTGGCGGATATGGAGGTGGCGCAGGTGCTGGTGGTGGCTACGGAAAGGGTGGTGGTGTTGGCGGTGGGTATGGAAAGGGAGGAGGCGCTGGAGGTGGCTATGGAAAGGGTGGCGGTGTCGGCGGTGGGTATGGTGCTGGTGGTGGGTATGGAAAGGGTGGGGGCGCTGGGGGAGGTTATGGAAAGGGTGGCGGTTCTGGTGGAGGGTATGGCAACGGTGGAGGCGCCGGGGGAGGCTATGGCAAGGGTGGTGGTGTTGGTGGTGGGTATGGCAAGGGTGGTGGTGCTGGGGGAGGCTATGGAAAGGGTGGCGGTGCTGGTGGTGGATATGGTAAGGGCGGCAGTTTTGGTGGCGGCTTTGGCAAGGGCGGTGGCTTTGGAGGAGGATTTGGAGGTGGAGGTGGAGGTGGAGGTGGCGGGGGCGGGGGCATTGGGAAGACCGGAGGAGCTCCTTAAATTGTATTTCCATGCCAGGCCGAAACATACTTCCAATACTACTTGCCATGCGTATCTATTGCTCTTCTTTTTCTCTGGTTGAATTTGTTTATAGAGGAGAATAAGTATTAATTTTCGTATAGAGGTGAAATTACAAATTATTATTTTTTCTTCTGTCGGTAGTCTTCAAGATGTCGACTATACCGTTTGTGGTGTGCCTTTGTTGTTGTATAATACCTTTTGATAATTAATATAGTTTTGCATATTGTTGCTTCCTGCAAAAGACACCATATGATATTGTAATTAGTTTCAGTTATAAGCAAGACCTTGTTGTTTTTGAAAAATCAATCTTATCAAATTACGAGCAAGTAGTTGTTGATATCTTATCAAAATTAAGAAACAGATATAAAGTAGCTTCAGAAAGTTGAGTTGTTTTAAAGTTGTAGTGGTTTAAAGTTGCATTTATCTAAGAGATCTCAGTTTCGATCCTTTGTGTATGCATTATTCATTTAGGGGCGGTCGATAGCTCAAGTGGTGTGGCTCAGTAACACCTCAATGAAAGGTCTCAGGTTCGACTCTTGGCATCACCCATGGTACAACAGTGGCTGGCATTTTACTGGGTGTCGTGGTGTCCCCCAATGACACGAGTGGTCCCAGGGTTTACTCTTGGCTGGGTGAACGAGGTTCCTCATTATAAAAAAAAAACTTAGAAAGTTGAAACTAGGTGAAAGCATATCCCATGATCAATGTCGTGAAGAGTGATTATGTCAGTCCTATACACAACTTGTTTGACTACTTCTCAAATTTAATCACCTTTCACAACTCATGTCATGTCTCCGAGTGCTAGTCAAAGAATAAGGTCGTATAGTCGGTTGGTCGTATCACAAATTTCAAATTGTGAGATAAAAAAATAGGAGAAGTTACATGATTAAACTTTGAATATGGTGTTACATAGAAGCAGTGCGTATGAAGAGGATTGGAGAAACATTTCAAAACATCAAGAAGTATCGGATTTGCAAAAGTATCGTTGTTGTCAACTATATGAAATGAATAGTAATATGTGTCATTTATAGAAAAGAAGATGAGGAAGAGTCGTTCACGACCCAAGTCACTATTTGCTCATGGAACAACTCTTATCCACGGATCGAAGACATATAAAGAACAATTGTCATAAACATCCATAGATGTCAAGATTGGATGAGGATATCATATCCAATCAGATATAGATCGAATATAAAACACATCCAGACGAATAGCATTTGAATACAACCTAGATAGGTACTCAAAGGGATAAAACACATTGGCATGTATGGCCGAGAAGCTCATACATCCTGCCAACATTCACATGAACAATTGATAGATTCAACTCAAATACCATTCGAATATAAATATCCAAAGTATAATTTATGCATCCGACAAGCAGTGGCTCAAGTGGTCAAGCACGGTGTCCCCTAACACAGGGACCCATGTTCAAATCCCAGTTGCCGCCTTGATTTACCACCCTTTCGGGCGTTCAACCTCTGCCACGAGCATGGGAGAGGTGGAGAGAAATCTTTCTCTCTTTATCCCAAAGTATAATTTATTCACCAAATGTCAATTTTTACTACTCCAGGTAATACATGGCTTCTAGAGTGGAGTAGGATGACATTTAAATGATGAAAATAAATTACTCTAATCAAACAAAGTTAATGTTGTTAGCATTGAGATTCTAGAATGACAATCACAAAACAACATGAATAAAATAACTATAATTGACTTTCAATTTTAAAATGAAAAGTCAAATATTAAAAATAAAATATTGATTAAGGATGTTATGAGATACCTCAAAACTAAGGAAGGAATTCAACATCCTCTTATGAATTTCATAAACATTACAAATTCATTGAAGGAAAAAAATGTCTGAACAATATTTTTCAAGAAAGATAGCTTACGACTTTGAACCTTGCTTAAAATCAATTCATCCAGATCCATATAAATATGATGAACTAAATCTTAGGCCAGACGTCCCTGTTCAATTTTTAATAAATCATACAAACATACAAAGGGTATAAGGAGATGTTCATATTGAATATGTGCTTTAGGACATTTACATAAAATGTGTTTCATTTGCTTTGGTGAGAATATCAAACTCAGATAAACTTTTATCTTTAGTTATACTCACGTAGTACAGATCTCCAAGGGTGTGATGTCCAGTACTGCACCCCGCCATATATGTCTCCAATCCACTCAGAGAAAAACTCTAGATCTATGAATACAGTTCCAAAGAAAAAGTATCCTAGGTAAAGTTACAAAGTAGCAAATCCTAGATTGTGTTTCTATTGAAATATTATAAACACTGAAAAATTATTGTTTGAACCAATCCTTGTGGGATTTTCAATCTTATGATGAAAAAATATCATTGTGGCATTCAACTCATGGGTAGGAGACCCATCATGCTTGACTTTCTTAATACTAACTTTCTAGCTAGACCTTTTTTAAGATAATTAATAATAATTTTTTATAGATCCCACAATGTGAGATGGTACATCTTTGTTAATTTTATATATCATCACTTGATTTGTTGACCTCATAAAGCACTTACCCGAGACATGCTTTATTTGTCTAGCTTTCCCTAAGGATTTTGTATTATCACAATGAACAAAAATAGGAGGAACAACTTCGAAACTATAGGGCTAAGTCTATCATACTAAAAATAAGCTAAATGTAGATCTATACATTTAACCTCCATAGTAGATATAGCCCAAACAATTTTCTTCTAAGAAACAAGTACACCGCCCAGGATAAACACATAAACTCTAGTAAACTTTGTTTCACTAGAGTCAGTAATTCAATTTGCATCAATATAACCTTATAATACACTTGCAAAGGCATAATAGTAAACACCATTTAAAATAAAATATTTAACATACATAAAGATTCAAATCAAAACTTTCCAATGAACATATATGTTAAGATAGTTTACCTACTAATATAACTATCTTCACAGGCAACG
The DNA here is from genome assembly GCA_963693085.1 of Alisma plantago-aquatica. NCBI lineage: Eukaryota > Viridiplantae > Streptophyta > Magnoliopsida > Alismatales > Alismataceae > Alisma > Alisma plantago-aquatica. The sequence continues at coordinate 1,227,198,248 of OY856411.1, forward strand.
TCAAGTGAATAGCAATTTTTTAGGTACATCAAGATTATTATAATTTGAGAACATATAGTATGACTAAAATGAATATCGTTATGTTCCCTCAACAGAGTGAGCACATAGTATGGTGTACTTATAGGTAGAAAATAGTAGATAGAGAAACTATGTAGAAAATTAAATATATTGTGATTGCTTTTAAAGAATAAACAGAAGTAGATGTACTCAATTGTGTACCAAGTACAAAACAACTACTAAGTTTTTCTCATCAATTTTTTTTGCAAGAAAATATGTAGTATTATGAATAACTGCATCATCATAACTAAAAATGAATATCGTCGACATAATGGCACATAATCACCGGTACATTATAATTTTTCTTTTTGGAATAAGCATATTAGTCAAATTCATCAACACGAAAAAAGATGATAAAATAGTAATAATAAATTTGTCATTCCATTACTTATGTTCTTGTTTTGAACCATAGAGAGTTCATTGAATTTCATACTTGGTTTTCTTGTCTAGGAACTATGAAACCTTTATGATCTTAAGAGAGTAGTATTTACATCCATTTGGTGGATTTCAAAATTTTGGATGACGTCTAAGGATAAAAGGACACAAACAGAGGTAATACTTATTACATGAGAATATGTATCAATACAATATACACCTTTTTATATTTGACTTTTCTCTACTCGAATGACCTTAAAATTATCAATTGAACAATCTGCCCAAATCTTATTCTTGGAGACCCATCTAGATCCAATGTCTTGCACGGTAAAGTAATACCATTATAAATCTAGGTTTGTTAGTTGATGATGATTCTATTAATATAAGTATTGCTTCCTTCAAGAATCCATAGTTTATGGACTTCATGCATTCCATAGGTCTTTGGATCTTCTTCTACTATGAGAGTATTGAAGTATAAACAAAATTTATTAGAGACCTTAGTTCCTTTACCTTGACCAAGCTCACTCAGAGGCTAAACTATATCGAGGTTGATGGGTTTAGGTTCTTTGAGGATATATGTTGAATTCTCAAGTGATTCCAACGATTTAGGGGTTGAAGAGCTTTCACCAACTTGCCTAAGAACACTTGGCTTAAGTTGAAAGAAGTTCTTATATGGAAAGCATATGTATGCTGATTTTCTATAAAATATTTAATCTTATATCATAAACATCAAGATTCTTAACAAGAAATATATTTTAATCACTATTTGTCATAAGTCCCATGGAAACTATATCTATATTTGTGGGGACAAGTTTCCTTTTTTTATTTTTAGGAATCTTTACTTTGTTAAGAAGCCCTTGTTTTGAGGTAGACCTATCAAATGGGTGGGTGGTTTGGGTTTGAGTTGGGTCATTACGGGTTTGGATCTCGCGGGTGTGGGTTAAAAAGATCCAATGTTAAATGGATGGAGAAGTATCACACCTGAACCTGACCCAGTAGGTTGCGGGTCGCGTGGGGGTGCCCATATAATATATGCACAATGAAAAGATATTATTAGTTTTCTGCTCTACAAAGATAAGTAGAATAATTCATTAACAATTTTTGGTGTCAACATAGGAAAATGAGAGCAAATTTCACTACTTTTTGTGTCTAACACAATGCAATATCTATTTCTTTATCTTGCAAAATTTGTAAGAGACAAAAAGCATACAATTATTAATACAACATAAAAAAATGATATAGATGTTACAAACATCATAATATTATGAAAACACTATATTTTGTTATCTTATGTAAGAAATTCTTAATGTAATGAGAATATAATTTTTGCCATTGAATATAAAACATGCATTACACCTTTTGTTCATTACATAATCAAAATATAGAATATAACTACTTTGTTTCCATTAGTATAAACAATTACAAAGGATATCAATCACGACATTTAAACTTTATTTCTTTGTAATGTATACATTACACATCACCAATTTGGTTGCTTGACACATGTCTGGGTGTGGAATGTCTTAAGAGTCGTATAAGTATTATATTTATATTATTATATTTATTTTAGTTAAATGGGAATCCAAGGGTGCCTGTGGGTCACCTGAAAACCCACTAATTAAATATATGGATATGAGTTTGGGTGATTCTAGCAGGTGACAAATTTCATCACCCAAATCCAACTTAAACAAGTCTACCTACGGGTGCTCGTAGATTTGGACCCAGTTTGACAAGTCTACTGTGAGGTACTTAAAAATAGGTTCCATTAAAGTATATGACTTAACACATAGTTGACAATTAGTAGAGCCTCCCTCTAAAATGTTGGTGAAGGCAAGATGCAAGTAAAGATTAAACTTTGATAACATTGATCAAATCAATACATGTTCTATGATTTCTTTTATTCACACCATTTTGTTGAGGATTATACATGGGAGTGGTTTCATGTACAAGGGCATGCTCCTCATATAAGTTTATTCGAGGTATATCACCTCCTCAATTAGATGAAACATGCTTAATTGTCACATTCCAATTTTTAAAGTCAAATTAAACTTAGTATGAAGTTTTTCCTAAATAATAATGATTGAGGGGTTTTAGTGTAGAAACACCAATAATTGTTGTCCTTATATAAAAATGGGATAAGAAAACCTAAAACAAGACTCAATTTCATATTTCACTCTCAATTGTACATTATGTGTATCAATTAACTCATATGAATCCTCTTTCATTTTTTCTCTTCTCTAAAATGACCTTAAAGCATAGGAAAGAGGTTAGATAAGTGACCATGTGTCTCTTGAATACTAAATAGAGTATATCTCAAATATTTACTCAATAATGTAATGAGAATAGCCTTTTCAAATTATCTCACCATTTAAATGCATTATTATTAAGATTAATAGCCAATATAGGAGTTATGGACCATGATGTGTACAAAAATGAATTCTAATTGGATAGGAATATTCTAGACCTTCTAATTTGTCTATGGTTCAATTTTGAACTCATTTGACCCATGTTTGAACACTCAAATCAATTAAAGTACATTTGAATATGGTTTGACCTAGGTTTGAATCTGATTTCATTGATTGCATTGATTTTCCCTAATGTTCCACATTTTAATTGATGCCACGTGTTACATTCTCATGTTTCCTTTCTAGTGCATGATCTGACAGTCCCATTTAATCAATCGATGATCCAACGGCTAGTGCATCATCCTTTTCCTCCATGTCATCTACAAGTTAGAAACGTTTCACAGGCTCCTCCTTCCCTGGTTCTTTTCTCCACAATCAATGCACCTTCTCGCAAAATATCTTCATTAATGAATTCGTCCGTATTTTCTTAGTTGAATGGTAGTTTACTCATCCTCTCTCTCACTCTGTATGTGAAACACCCATTTAGGGATTTCATCCTCTCGCTGCCCCAACTTGCAGAGGGAGCTACGAGCCATCCCACGACTATATAAGAGGTCAAAAATTATCTTTGGAGATCTGAAGTTCCTCCTCCTCACTCAATTCACCATCCAACACCCCAAAGGGCGCTGACCTACTCAGACTTTGTAGTTTACAACTTTGACCTCCCCCTTGTGCCCTCTACCACATCTTGTTTAATTGGGATGCAGGTGAGCATCAGTGGACATTAAGTTTCCTCCTTGCTATGCCCTTTTACCCTGGGGTGACCCCAAGTACCATATCATATAGCTCGTCTTATTGGTGTTTGAGAGTGGTCACCACTATGTTTGTTCAGTGGCTCCTCCTCTAAGTAAAGGCCTCCCTCAACCTCTCCTCGACTCCACAAGTGCTTACGAAGCCTTCGTCTCTGTTTTCATTGTGTTTTCGCGATGATTTTTCCCAAATCATTTATCCTCTGTTCCTTCATTGTAGCAGAGCTTTCATGAGATCCATATGATCGTGAGGCCCAATCTTGGGCTCAGCCAGTTTGTTGAGAGATGAGGATGAGCGTGATGCTCTTGGTTTGCATCGGCATGTATTGACTCAAAATCTAGACCCCTGGAGTTGAGAGTGGATTGTTGCTCGCGCCATGGTCGAAGGGGGAAGATCCTTGGTCAACGAATGACCCTAATATCCAAACTACTTTGATCGAGAGATTTAATCAGTATGGGTATTTTTGATATTTCACGCACGCTGCTGATCTATCAACTGCGAGTCTCATTTTGTATCTAAATGACTAAAATGCCTCGACATGTTTGTTTATCCGGTCACACATACCTTGGTTTTTCTAACATTTCATGCTTCATTTACATTGATGTTTTAATAGAAAGCCTATTTGGACCCATGAGACCCTAATTATGTATTACATGTAATAAATATGATCTAAGTTAATGATTTTGATCAATGACCCTAACTTTAATGCACTTTAACCCTAATTCACCCTAGTTAAACCTAAGATCAATACAAGGTATTGATTAATGATGTTTATGAACATATTTTTAGAGTCTAATCAAGACAAGAGAAAGTTTGACCTAGATTTGACTCAAGGATCAGGAAAACTATCTTAGGACCTTCATTGTTCCAAGGTAAATGGGTCATGTTGCTGATCATAAGTAATTATGATTATTTCATGTTAAGTACGAAGTAGACATTATCATAGTTTAATGGTTTAACAGTGATCACTCTATATTATTCCTTGATGATTGCTATATGTTATGTCCTATGCTTAAAATGTTCATTATGCTTAAATTTTATGAATAATGACTCATGAAATTTATGTTAATGGCCAAGAGAGAGAAATCCCATCATGTTAAGACATCATGTTAAGGGGGAGAAATCCCATCATGTTAAGACATCATGTTAAGAGGGAGAAATCTCATCATGTTAAGTTCAAGAATCATGACTTTGTTAATGTTAATGTTAATGTCATGTAAATGATCAAATAAATTGGAACTAAAATAGTCTTTGTATGCTCCTGAATTATGGACCTTAAGGGGTCGTCAAGGGATTTCCTAGCATCAAGGGCTTTCCTAGCAATCAAGGGCTTTCCTAGCAATCATGTGCTCCTTGGGGGCATTATAGAAGGATGCATACAATTACTATTCAATTCTTCATGTTAATAATGATTCAATAATGTTATTCAAGAATGATTATAGTCAATTCATGTCAACTTTTTCTTACATTTCAAGTATACTTTATTTTTCCTATGTTATAATGTGTCAATACCATTTATTGATGTGTTGTTTTCCCCTTCACATGGATGGGGACGCAATGTACCTTGGAGTTGGAGAAACTAAGGACTCGAGAAGAGAAAGAAAGGACTAGAAGACCTTCAAGAGCTAACTGGTGGGGTGCCATCCATATTAGGTGATTCAATCATGCTTACTTTTATGAATAGTTTTCATGTTTAGATATGTTTAGACATGTTATAGAATTCTATTGTAGTTTCCTATTCAAAAGAACAATGTATTAATCTCAATGGTGAATTATGTGTTTATTTTATACTATTTCATCAGTGTTACACTTCCCCTCAAGTGAAAGATTCCACTGAGAAATGTTGAATATTGAAAGGGGTGAGGTGTTACATTAATGGTATCAGAGCCAATAAATGGATGGCCACCAAAGAAATAATTTTATTCGTATGTTCTAACCCTAGGTTTATGTGACCCTTTTTCATATGGCCCCTAAGAGAGCAGAAAAGGGAAAGGGTAAGGATGATGGTTGTAGATCTTCTATTGGGGAAAGTGGACCAGGAGGGAACAATATGCCAACCCTAGAAGATTTGGTCCAAGCCCTCACAAATGTCTTAACACAAGGACAACATGAGCCTAGACATCATGAACTCATTCTAGTAGATTTATTAAATACAAGGACTGACTCTTTCTTGGGTGAAGGAGAGATTTATGTAGTCACCAAAGATGAGAAACAAATTAGAGGCATGGAGAATTGATTCTAAGACATGGACTTCCCTCAACACTCTAGGGTTTGGTTTGCAGCCCACATGCTCAAAGGGGCAGCCCACAAATGGTGGGAAAACTACCTCAACTCAAGGGAGGTTGAAGCACCTCCACTCACATGGGAAGGATTCATTGAAGCATTCTAGGAGAATTACATGTCTGAGACTATGAGTGAGAAGAAGGAGCTAGAGTTTGACAACCTAGATTAGGTGGGTGACCTGTTACCCAGTACGCCATGAAGTTTAGGGTCCTCCAAATGTATGGATATGATTATGATCAACATCAAAGGACAAAGAAATTCATCTAAGGACTCAAGCCCAACTTGAGCTTTGCCTTGTCAGGAAGAGGCCACAGGACCCTCTAAGCTGTCATGGATGTAGCCCTAGATCTTGAAGATCACCCTGAGAGATCCTACAAGAAGGAAGTTCCTCAAAAGAACAACCAATATCAATCTCCCAACAACCATGCAGTGAAGAGAAAGGCACGTGAAGTAGAAGCCAAATGACTCCAGTGCCTGACTTGCAGGAGACATCATGCAGGCATGGTACTTGAGCATGCTACTACTGTGGAGAACTAGGTCATATCAAGCCAAATTGCCCTAAACTCTTGAAGAAGGAACAAAATCATAACAAGGACCAAAATCTACCTCCTAAAAGACAAGCTAGAGTTTTTGCCATGATAGATGAGAGTGAAGATGATAAGACTGAGTAGATTTTAGTAGTGTAGCACCTTTTTTGTTCAAAATTTTAGTTCCACGCAAATGTTCAGAACCATAGATTCACATGATAATATTAGTATATTGGATTTTTGCACTAATGATATAAAAATTTCTAAGGTGGGTAGTTTAATGAAATTTTGAAGATGAAATTTGTTTTACGGTGGGTAGAATTGTCACATACCAATTTTGTAAAGTCAATTTAAACTTAGTATGAAGTTTTTCCTAAATAATAATTATTGAGGAGTTTTGGTGTAAAGAGACCAATAATGGTTGTCCTTATATAAAAATGGGATAAGAAAACCTAAAACAAGACTTAATTTCATATTTCACTTTCAATTTTGCATTGTGTGTATCAATTAACTCATATTAATCCTATTTCATTGTCTCTCTCCTATAAAATGACCTTAAAGCATATGAAAGAGATTAGAGAAGTGGACATGTGTCTCTTGAATACTAAATAGAGTATATCTCATATATTGACTCAAGAATGTAATGGGAATAACCTTTTCAAATTATCTCACCATTTCAATGCATCAATATTAAGATTAATAAACAATATAGGAGTTATGTACCACAGTGTGTACAAAAGAGAATTATAATTACATAGGAATATTCAAGACCTTCAAATTTACCTATGGTTCAAATTTGAACTCATTTGAACCTTGTTTGAACCCTCAAATCAATTCAAGTACATTTGAATATGGTTTGACCTAGTTTGAATCTGATTTCATTGATTTTCCTAAATGTTCCACATTTTAATTTATGTCACATATTACATTCTCATTTTTCCTTTCTAGCACACGATCTGACGGTCCCCATTTAATTAGTCAAAGATACAATGGCTCAGACATCATCCTCTTCCTCCACATCGTCCGCAAGTCATAAACATTTCACATGCTCCTCCTTCCCTGGTTCTTTTCTCCACCATCAATGCACCTTCTCGTGAAATATCTTCATCAGCAAATTCAACCTTATTTCCCGAGTTGAATGGTGGTTTACTCATCCTCTCTCTTTCTCTGTGCGTGAAACGCCCATTTAGGGCTTTCTTCCTCTCGCCATACCCAACTTGTAGAGGGATCTATGAGCCATCCCATGGCTATATAAGAGGTCAAAGTTGATCTTTGGAGATCTCAAGTTCCTCCTCCTCACTCAAATCACCCTCCATCACCCCAAAGAGCCCCGACCTACTCTGACTTTGTAGTTTACAATTTTGACCTCCCCCCGATGACCTCCACCACCTCTCGTTAAATTGGGATGCAGGTGAGCATCACTGGACATCAAGTTTCCTCCTTTCTATGCCCATTTACCATGGGGTCACCCCAGTTGTTGTATCCTAGAGCTCGTCTTCTTGGTGTTTGTCGATGGACACCACTGTGTTTGTTTAGTGGCTCCTCCTCCAAGTAAAGGCCTCCCTCAACCTCACCTCTACTAGTGTTTACGAAACCTTAGTCATTTTTTTGTTGTGTTTTTGTGATGGATTTTCCTGAATCATTTGCCCTCTATTCCTTCCCTGCGGTGGAGCTTTCCTGACCTCCTAGCCACCGCAAGGCCCAATCTTGGGTTTTGCAAGTTCGTTGAGTGATGAGGATGAGTGTGATGCTCTCAGTTTGCATCGGTAGGTATTGGTTCGTGATCTGGACCCCTAGAGTTGAGAGTGTATTGCTTCTCACACCATGGCCGAAGGGGGAAGATACTTGGTCAATGAATCACCCTAATATCCATGCTACTTTGATTAAGTGATTTAATCAGTATGGATATTTTTGAGATTTCACGTGTGTTGCTGATCTATCAACCCCGAGTCTCATTTTGTATATAAATGACTAAAATTCCTCTGCATGTTTGATTTTCCTGTCACACGCACCTTGGTTTTTTTGCATTTCATGATTCATTTACATTGATCTTATTTTTGTTTAATAAGTGCACAAATATAGTTTAGTGATTTTCGATTGGTTAGTCTTGGAAAATTCATTGTAAATCATAGGATGCTCAGAAAAATGCAAATATATAGTCATTAGAAAGAGTTTTTCTAGAGGCATATGATTTTACACTTTTCAAGTCACGATTTGCCTTTCCATTTTGATGTTTTAATAGAACCCCTATTTGGACCTATGAAACCCTAATTATGTATTACATGTAATCAATATGATCTAAGTTAATGATGTTGATCGATGAGCCTAATCTTAATGCACCCAAACCCTAATTCAACCTAAGATCAATATAAGGTATTGATTAATGATGTTTATGAATAGGTGTTTAGAGCCTAATCAAGACAACAAGAAGTTTGACCTAGATTTGATTCAAGGATCAGGAAGAATCTTAGGACCTTTATTGCTCCAAGGTAAACGAGTCATGTTGCCGAGCACAAGTAATTATGACTATCTGCATTTTAAGTACAAAGTAGACATTATCATTGCAAGGTTAATGTTTTTATCATGATCACTCTATATTATTGCTTGATGATGGCTATATGTTATGACCTATGGTTAAAATGTTCATTATGCTTAAAGTTTATGATTAATGACTCATGAAATTTATGTTAATGATCATGAGGGAGAAATCCCATCATGTTAAGGCATCATGTTAAGGGGGAGAAATCCCATCATGTTAAGACATCATGTTAAGAGGGAGAAATCCCATCATTTTAAGTTCAAGAATCATGATTATGTCATGGTTAATGTCATGTAAATGATCCAATAAATTGGAATTGAAATAGTCTTTATATGCTCCCGAATGATGGACCTCAAGGGGTCATCAAGGGCTTTCATAGCATCAAGGGCTTTCCTAGAAATCAAGGGCTTTCCTAACAATCATGTGCTCCCTAGGGGGTGTTATGGAGGGATGCATACAATTGCTATTCAATTCTTCATGTTAATAATCATTCAAGGATGTTATTCAAGAATGCTTATAGTCAATTCATGTCAACTTTTTCTTACATGTCAAGTATACTTTATTTTTCCTATATTATAATCTGCCAGTACTATTTACTGACGTGTTGTTTTTCCCCTTCACATGGCTGGGGACGTGATGTCCCCAGGAGTTGGAGCAACTAAGGAATCAAAAAGAGCAAGGGACTAGAAGACCTTCAAGAGCTAACTGGTGGGGCGCCATACATACTAGGTTAACCAATCATGTTTACCTTTATGAATAGTTTTCATGTTTAGTACTGTTTAGACATGTTATAGAATTCTATTATAGTTTCCTATTCAAAAGAACAATGTATGAATATCAAAGGTGAATTATGTGTTTATTTACTATGATTTCATCAATGTGACACTTCCCCTCAAATGAAAGCTTCCGCTGAGTTATGTTGAATATTAAAAGGGGTGAGGTGTTACATTAACTATCTTCTACTTGGTTTTAACTTGAGTAATATAAATATTAAGATTCACCATTTTGTCATATTTAGATTTCAACAAATCTACATTTCAATTTTTGTAAAAATTATTGATAAAACTCACAAACAAGAAAGAACATGATTAATGTCACAAACAATTGTATGCAAGAAAAGAAAAAAACATGACTACCAATCTATTTCGTTTCTTAGGCAGTTGTGCTTGCAAACACATTACAAATTTTACTTATCAGAACAACCTCTTTTAGGAATCAAATTTATGTGAATTATATATTTTACAATATTGATGTTCACCTATCATAATTTATCATACTAACCACTACAAGATACATAACTAGAAATCATGTTGATGCAATTATCACTAAAAGTAGAAGTGAAAATACATGAAGCGACAACAATTTCAATAGACTATCGTAAGTGTACTCCAGACCTATACAAGAACCAAATCAAAAGGTTAAAATCTTGTACCTGACTCAAATTATTTAAGGTAAACATTTGAGTATCTATTTTCAAAAGTGACATATTTACGAAATAGAATCCCATATCATGACATGTACAAGTTATCATGGTGACATTTAAAGGCATGTGATATTTTATTGATAAATTGAATATAAATAAGAAATATATCAAGTATGTTATCTATAATATGATGTTGTTTCTATACAAGTTCATATCTTATACTACTTTTCTTCCTCAATTAATTATTTTTTCTCTGAGTTGAAAATACAAATTAAGTAAGAATAATAAAGACAACATTTATTTTGTTATTTTTAATTATGAATAATATATCTAGTCAATAAATGAAACCATAATAATATAGTGTATGCCCTATGTACTATAGAGCATCCCAACTACCCTAAAGTGAAAAAAAGGAGATAGATATTTTTTAAGTATCCCAAGATCATGAGTAAGTACCCAGACTCATATATTAGTGAATATATGACAATGATGATAATTCATATGAGGCATGTACCCCACTTTTCTCTATATCACTAGTTTTATGAGTGTAATATAGGTCATAACACATTTTTATATGAAATTCTTGGCAATATCATTGAAATGATATGAATGTGATATGTGGAATTAAGAGAGGCATTCTCTCCCCCTCTCCCATGCCAGGAGGGTGGTAAACCAAGGCGGCAACTGGGATTTGAACCTAGATCGTCATGTTAGGAGACACCATGCTTGACTACTTGAGCCACTCCTTGTCAACATATGAATGTCATATGTTGATATGCATAAGTTCTACTATTGTGATATGATATGTTCCATGACATGTGTACCCAAGATAGACCTAGTACTTATGTAGCTCAAAAACGGATGAGATCCTACTTTTTATACACACACCGACTAAGGTCTAGAGGGGTCCTAGTGAGACACTATACTCCTAAATTTTTTTGAGGTGGTCTAAAAGGCTTCACAATGATTAGTTAGTAATTTAGACAATACATGCCAAATACCTAGGGAAAATATGAATATAAAAGGTCCAAGTAGAATAAAGGCATCCCTAATCTTGGTTTCTTATGGAATATACATCTCTTAGTGGCTTCTATGAGTTATAAGTGGTTGTATGTTTATTTGATTGAGACGATTGTTATGTTGAATTTACTACTTTGATAGAATAGTATGCAGCTAATATCATTTTATAATATACCTTACATATTAGGAAACTTATCAAATTCCTAACATTTACCATGCAAAATTTTATGTCCTTTTAGTTTATATAAAATTGTGTAATATGATTCCATCACATTTCATCAGTCTTTGTGGAACCCTTCTTCTCATTGTGGCCTTTTAAGAGCCTTGCATAAATTTTGTGTGTGCTTTTAGGTCTAAAATAAGTACCTAAAGGACCAAAATGATGAGGACTTAATAGAAAATAACATAGATGTTTCTATCTCTATACTCTGATTTTAGTAGAAATTTAGGTAGGTATTTGACATAATATGATTTATTATGTTTTCTTCTTTTCTTCTTGATACTATAAAGTATTAATGTGTTTTGATTGCATATACTATTGCACTTTCTTGTAAATGAATACAACAATATTATACATTATGTGAATAATAAAGATCACTTCAATTCTTTTAGTATTAGATCTTCCTTTTAATGGCATGGTGTCCTAGTATTTTTTGAATCGTTCATGGTTTCTTTTTCTGGTCTCCAAACTTTTTATGTTCTTCATGGTGATGATACAAGGAGTTTTCCATCAGTTTGGTGAGTTTGAGGTATGACTTATGGGTCTTAATTTTAGAATTACAAGACATGTTGTTGATCTAGAGGGTGGGATATTCAAGTGTAAATGTGAGGATAATATCTTTTGATTCAGAGTATTGAAATGACTTTTCATTTTGAAAAATAAAGTTCTCAAATTCTCTATTCTCTTAGGTCGACGAGGTAGCCGATAGGGAGAGGGTTTTGTGCAAAAGTGTGCTTTGATAAAGTAGTTCGGGCTCCTGACAGGACATCGGGACAAAGATATGGGTCTAGAGGAAGAAGAAGCAATTGTGCAACAAGCCCCATGGGCGCTAGTCTTCTTCATCTAGCATCATTTCATGAATATTACTCAAAAAATTCCTTCACTTGCCTGAGATTGGATATACTGGTTTGAAAGAGAAGAGAGAACTGTCGAGATGGAAGAAAGGAGAATTGACATAATCCAACTTTTACTATGTGCTAATTCAAGATGGATTTATATGAGAATTTATTCAGTAATTGTTGAGTTAAATCATAACCATGATCCTCAAAGTTTTATTTGATAAATCATTTTATTAAAATTCTTATTTGTAGTTTGTCATCATTTATGTATTTCCATGAATGTATAAATGTCCAACCATAGAATATTATTTATTTATTTTTGTTGAAAAAATATATAGTCTAAGTTTAAGTCCATGAGGTAGGTTCAAATGAATTAGAGATATTGCCACTTCCACCTTTATTGTAAGAGATGGTTAAGGATGTTATCAAAATAAACTTGATAATTTATTCGTTCTAGATGAGAGAGCTGGAAAAAGATCATGTGCTCAAAATAGAAGCCTTCTAGATTTTTCTTAATTATGTGTTTTGTTAGTCTTAAGTGTGTGTCATTAAGCTCGTCCTTCCATGTGACAAATGATGATGTCGTTTATTGATTTTTCCTAGCCAAGATATTTACAAAATAAACAATTGAGAACTATGTTTGCTTTTGTTAAATGAAAACTTGTTTGTAAGCATAATGCCTTCATATCTTAACATTAGATTATCATATTTGATGATGAAAGTCATTGTTATAGTCAATAATTACTAATAAAGTTGAACACACTCTTACGGTGACAAACATGGTTGTAACACAAGTATAATATTCACCAAAATCACAACTAGATTCTCAGGCAGAATGATGAAATAACTTTTCTTATGAGGGAAATAAAAAGTTACATGGGAGGAAGTAATTGAAGGAAACTAATGAGATAAGATATGATAGGAAGAAATAAGTAGTTACACTTCTTCTTAATTAAGGAAGTGAATAGAATACTTGATTGGAGATAATTACATAATGGAATTGATGTGTACGTGATATGATAATGAATTTAATTTTGTATTGTGTTTTTAATTTATATATGAGTACTATTTTATTTTTGGAGTGTACTTATATATATTTTCTATGAGTCGTATTTTGGATGTAATACTGCAAAGTCTAAATAAAGCAATGTAAAAATGCTCCATTTAAATCGGATGTGTTTAATTTTCCATCATGTGGTTCGAGAAAGGTACAAACCACGAAGAAACAATAAACAATGAAAGATTATACCATACAAAAGGCGTTGAGGCGTTCAAGATGCATTGTCCTTAAGAGTATTTTCATGGTTCTTGACGGCAAGCATTAGTGCACTAGACGACCACGGCGGTTACACTCTCATGATCTAACAGTGGGTGTCGATGTGAAGTGTGCACATATAATCACACAGCAGTGAGCAAACAGAACTGAATGTTTTTCCAATGAGCAAGAACAGAGGGAAAGAAGGAGACCATAGCATCTCTCTACAGTTTAGAAAGGGAAAATTAATTATTTGGAGCACACCACCTCCACCAACACACACCCCTATCTCAAGAAGTAGCGTATATCCATTTTTAGTACTTTGCAACACAACTTTTTAGGTGATAAATATGTTAGTGCGCCTGCTGCATACATGGTTGAATGGTGCATGGTTGATACATGTAACTGTTGTAATAAAGGTAATAATATCGTCCAACCACCTACTATCCAACCACTTACATTTATCCCCTTAGCACATACAATTCAAATTTTTTTCGTTTTCCCCCACTTGCATTTAAACTCATTTTTTTTTCATTTTTCCTCTACTTATATGCGACATGGTCAGTATTGATTGATCGTCATCGCACTACAAAAAATTATTCCGAACAAGACTAAAAATAAATTAGAATAATGCTTACAATTAGAAGAATTATGTAATCATAAAAATTTAATGTTTAAGAAGCGTGAAAATATTTTTTATTTGCTTCAGGACTGCACATAATGTTTGGCACGACCAAAATCACGTTTTTATATATTTTTTTATAAGTTAAAAATTAGTACTTAAATGTACCTATTGCAGTGCTAAATATACAACGACAATATACTAAAAAATGTATTGTACAATGTGGCACAATCGTCAAGGCAAAAAATCTGCTAATGCAACTGCAAAGTTGCATATTGCATGGTTGCATGCATGCAACTACTGCAACAAAGACAATAATGTCGTTCAACCACCCACCACACAATCACTTGTATTTATCACAATGTCTATTCATCTTCTAGCATTGTTATACTTTAAAACTGGCATAGTGCGGACAGAGCATCAGTAATATGTAAAAATAAAAGATGCATGCGTAGGCTACTCCTCGTGGCATAGTCCTGAAGCTGGGGTGTGAATGATGGTGTATCTGGTGTGCTGGTTATCAGTACTCTTTAGAAAGATGGCGAGGACACTATTAAATAATAAAACAAAAACCTTGTTAACATATGCGTACAGTTGTACACTGGTAAATGAATGTGTTGCGGTTTGGAACCATCCAAATGAAAAGGTGCAACCAGACCGGGAGAGCCACAAAATGGGTCAGTGAACCAAGGAGCAAAACCAACCCGGGGTTGCGCCCATGCAAGGAGGCTCATGATTTGCAACCCTTTCGTGCGGGACGCAACATGTGTCGGCGCGCCTGGTTAAAGGTTTTTCGAATCGATTTTGCCCAAATCTAGTTGGGCTGCCTCACCATGCTTTCCCTTATTCATTTGTTTTCCTCAATTATTCTATAGGCAAGAACCCATATATAAGGAGGGAAGTATCTGAATCTCCAAATATGGGACTAAGGCATTGCATTTGCTTTTGAAATACAACAATCCCCCACTATTTAAAAAATAAATAAATTTTCGAATAATATCTCACTAGAAAAATTTAAAGAAATGACATGCATAAACTTTAGTAGAACTAAGTTCTTTGAACCAAATCATAGAATAGATGTACGTAATCTGTAGAGAATTGGTAGAACAATGTCTTGAACCAATTTTCCTTTTATCTAATCAGAGGTTCATTACTCACGTGGAATTCACAAAATCAATTACCATTCTTACGGATTGGCGTGTTAAGGCCATGCGCCTACTGAGAAAATTCATGAGTGCTCTAGAGATCTTCCCAAATCTCAACAGGAGCGACACCACTCCACACTCACATAGTTGGACTTTCAACAAGTATATATTGCAGTTATATACACCACCAACAATGTCTATAAAATCCATTAAGAAAATAAATTCAACTTAATCACTGCAAATTATTGTTTACATCATAAGAATGAGATACAGAATATTACAATACATTGAATCATCCAGTGACTTAGTTTTTCCCATTGGACCTCCTTCTCGGAATCACCGTTCATGAAGGTTGGGTATCCATCACTTTGACTTCTGATATGGGCATAATCCCATTCTCCTCAATGTATTACTCACTATTCTTTAACTTAAGTACTTTGTCATAGGATCGACCAAATTTAATTTTGACTTTACATAATATGTCGAGATTATGCTATCATTAATAAGCTGCCTCACAATATTATGAAGTAGACGAATATGTCTACTCTTCCCATTATAAACTTTGTTTTATCTCTTGCTATGATAACATGATTATCATAGTAATTAAACACAGTGGAAAAGGTTTCTCTCAAATTGGAAGATCCATTAGAACATGTCTTAGCCATCTCAGCTTTAGTTCCAACCTTTTCTAAGACAATAAACTCAGATTCCATAGTGGAACGAGCTATACATATTTGCCTGGTGGATTTTCAAGACACAACAACTCCACCCATGGTGAAGATGTAGCCACTTGTAGATTTCAATTCATCTGAATCAGAAATCTAATTGGCATCACAAAATCCTTCTAGCACAGCTAGATATAAAAAAAATCAATCCATGATTAATTGTACCTTTTAGGTATCTTAAAACTCTATGAAGAGCATCCCAATGATCCTTGTTAGGATTTTGAGTTTATCTACTTAATCTCCCCACTACATATGTTAGATCTGGATGAGTACAATTCATTAAGTACACTGGGCTTCTAATTACCTGCGCATATTTGACTTGTTGAATACTAACACTTTTATTTTTCTTAACATTTCTATTAGAATTAAAAGGTGTGCTAATTGCCTTACAATCAAACATTGAAAATCTTTTGAGGATTTTCACAACATAATGTTCTTGAGAGAACATGATGCAATCATCACTTTTAAGAAGTTTAATTTCTAAAATTACATCTGCTTCTCCCATATCTTTCATGACAGAATATCTGGGCATTCTGCTCAGAGGAGGCAAGGCTAAGGGGAGTGACTATCATTCTTGTGTGGACAACCTCAGAGAGACAGTGGCGAAGTGGAATGGAATGAGGACGTCTATTGCTGGGAGACTTGTCCTGGCCAGGACTGTGATTGCGGGGAAAATATGTTTCTGGTGAAGGCAGACCGCGATCCCTGGTTTTTTCTTGGACACCCTCAACAACATTTGTGGGTCCTTTGTGTGGGGAGGTAAGTCTCATGCTGTCTTGGTTTACCATCTCTCGTCAATTCATGGATGATGGCCTAAATGTCCATTGCATGAGAAACTTGGCGGAGATGGCCACTCGGTCCAGAATCGACCAGTTTCTCAGATGCAAATCATCTTGTTGGAGTGAGTGGATGACCACGAGATACGGCGGCGACCTTGGTAAGATCAACGGCCATGATTCCATAACCTGGAGAGAGATGCACAAATGCTAGCCGACCGTGGCCCAAGAGTACCTACTATCGCCGGACGGTTGGGTGCTCAAAAACTAGGGGGATAAGCCTTGGACTTTGACACCTATGTGTTCTTCTTGGGTGCCTTGGGACCCCTTTTTTGGAATAACGACCACATGCCTAAATGGAGCTGTTGCACGTATAAGGTTTTACTGGTCCGTTTTCCCACTTTCGACAGGACGAACACCTAGGGCATCAGTCCCAATTTGACGTGTCTTCTATACAACAGGGAGATAGAGAGTCATGAACACATCTTCTTCGTTTGTGATGTCTCTAGGTATTTGTGGTGTAGAGCGGCCCTCAAGTTGGGATGGGGAGGCAGTCCACCTAAAAATCTGCTTGAAGCTTGTTCGTGGATTTTGAGCAAGATGAAGGATAACCAGGCCCTGAGAGTATTTGAGGGGCTTTGCCTCACCTCTATTTGCTTTTTTGTCTGGTGTGAACATAATCGAAGGCTTCATGGAAAAAGGTTTTCTGACTTGTTGGACCTGTTTGAGGTCATTGTACATAATCTAGGCTTGGCGGTTAAATCCAGGCCTAGGATCGTGGCTAGTTTGGATAGATTGGTCTTCTTACAGTGGGGTTTTGTAGAGTAGACTTCCGAAGGAGATTGGGAGGTGGGGAGGTAACAATGAAGATCTATTCGTATGTACTGATATACATAGCCTTCCAACCAAGATTAGAGGTATGGTGATTTAAGAGATGAGACATACTCCATATGTGATTCTAAAGAAGGTGGATATATAATTGAGTTTTCTTGTGATGTTGGGTTGATACAGACATAGGAACAGACCTACAACTTAAAAGCAGGGGTGTAATTTCTTTGATGATTTGGACCACACAAGGAGGGTGGGATGAATAGAGAACCTCATGGCTTAATTAAAAAAAATATTTTGTTGAGTTTGTATATTTATGCAATCTATGATCAGTGCTTCCTCTGGGCAAATGTCAAGGCGGGGTGAGCAAGATTGGGGGGCTATTCCCAAATGAACGATTGGTATTGTATTAATGCATGTTGTCAATGGACATGCATAAGTGAGGTCATCTAGCGGGCAATGAGGTATAACCTAGAAACTTTCCATCGTGTTATTTTCTTTGCACTTTGCTGAGCTTGAATTAGGCTTTTTCTCATGTGGCGATAATTTTGACTTTTTTGCCCCCTTGTTTCTTTCGGGTCTCAGATTGTCGAATGCATACTTGTGGACACGTTGGAGTGAGCTATGAATTTGGTATGAAATTTTATTTGTCGAGGAGTTGGATCTCTTGAGGGAACTAGCTAACATTTGTTGATGTGAGATAGTTGACAAGCACTACCTCCTTCCTCTGATTGAGCACTTCCACCTCAAACTAGCATGTTCCACTTTGATTTTGAAGAGTTGGACACAACCCCTAGTATGTTCATTGGGATGGCCAGGTTAGTGTTTGATGAGATCTCCATCAGTTCTTTACCTAAATGACAAGAATGGGGGCATTACCATATGGCTGGGATCTTAGGGGTAAATATTGATGGTATTAGGATGGCCTATAGATGAGTTCAACTTTACTTGGTTGAGATCCACCTTATTTCACTAGGGTGAGAAGTGGGGTGCCAATGATCCTTTCTATGAAGCCCTAAGGGTCATGGTTTTATTTTTTGTGATGAATACTGATTTCTTGTTTAGTAATAGCATGGGGAACATGAGAGACATTATCTGGTTCTCCTTCCTTCTTGATCTAAATGTGGTCCCCTTTTTTGGTTGGGGTTGAGGTGTGTTTGCCCACCCACTAACAAACATGAGGAGGTATCTTGTACCACTAACAACCTGAATCTCCACCTTCTTCACCTATTGATGCATAGAGCTTTGATGATTTATACACGTTGAGATCAAATCTAGACTTTAGTGTTAGAGGCTCGTATCACTTTTTGGGTGACTTTGGTTGGATCTCATCCTTTCTGAAAACGGATGTGAAAGTGGGTGTGGAAGATGGACTCTTTGTCTCAAACATCCCACTTGGATATGGGCATAGTCAACAATTTGAGGTATCTAATGACATAGGTGACTTTTATTCAGAGTTCCAAGTTCTGATTTTAGATTTGTTGTTGGATAGCGTTAGAGAAAGTTCCTCATATCGTAGAGATGTTATTTTAGTCGTGGAGGTGCCTTCTAGTAGCATTTCTTTGGGTGACCAATGGTACACCATTGTTTTTCATTCTGACTCAAACAAGGAGTGTTGATCCTCTAGATCTTCTTCCATTGATCATCAACCTTTGACCAAGCATTTGACAAGATGGCTGAAGAAGAATCTCAAAAAGTAGTAGTTGTTTTAACACTTCTTCTCCTTGATGAATTTTCTTTTTCTGCAAGAAAAATTATGTACTAGTTGTGTTTGTATTTATAAGACTCTTTTTACTTTTTGAAATAAAAGTCTAAGTTCATATTAAATTAGATTGGGAGGTTTTTTTATATTCAATTTAGAATCAGACTCTAGGAGTTTGATCTTCCTAAGATCTCTAGTAGACTTCAGAAGATTGCCTCAATATGTATGCCATTTCTAGGTGGAAGATAGAGACAATCTGTCAGTCAATGGATGGAGAGTCATGTTGTATTGGGATGCATGCCCACATTGACTATGAATGTAGATGTATGTGGTGGATTACATTCTCCTGGGGAAAAGGACAAAAATCCTTTTTACTATAGAAGGGAAATATGTCTTATTTGGAGCCTATAAATAAGGTTGTATGATTTCTTCTTTTTTACACATTGTGGCTTTTACAACTAAGAGCCATGTAAGAGAGAGTGATAAGTGAAATCCTATCTCTTTGGAGTCCCCCCGTGAACATGCCTCTAGTTCTTTGTTGTATTACTGATATCTCTAAGACTAAGGAACTCGATCAGGTGAGCTTTGGCATGGCTCATCATAGTTGTCATTTGAACGATGTCCCTATTGTGAGAGAGAGTTTATGTTGGTAGTGATCCACTTCTGGGATACTCTAAGTCACTCCTTCCATTTTGCGGTGTTGTTTTGACTCATACCCTGGAAGATTTGTCCAAGATTACTCGACATCCTCTTCAAGACTGTTTGCTTGTTGTGCTGAAGAAGTCAAGTTGGATTGATGAGCTAGTGAGGCTTGAAGAAGTCCCAATCTACTCGATGGTTTACCAATGATGGTCACTTCATTCATATGTCCCTCTAAGGGAGTCATTTAAGAGAAAAGTTTGGCATAGTGTTCATTCTCCCAACATGTCATGTCAATGAGCTTATATCTTAATTATCATGGTAGAGGTGTTCTTCAAGGAGAAATCGACTAAGTGATGAAATATACCTTTGGAGTTGTTACTTTCGTACAGAGGAAGGAGACCATCATCCCACTGATTTTGACCGTGTTGTATGAGAGCTGGGATGAATGACAAGAAATGTTATGGAACCCTTCAAGGTCATCTAGATTTATCTTGGAATGTGCATCAGGCCTTCTAGGTTGGAGGAAACTTCAAACCCTAATTATAGTATGGCGAAGGAGTATTTATTGAAGCACATCATGTTGGTGAGCTAGTTGGGACTCGATCCCAATAACCAACCAAACGTAGATTATCAGGACAAGACTCGATGTTTTAGAGCACACTAACCCCCAATCAACAAACAAAATGATAACAAATAAGCAACTTTTCAATTTATAAAGCAATGTAATAACATTAAATCATCATATATAATTTCTCATTAATAAACAAAGTGTAGTTAGCATGACTTCATTTATCTCTTCATAACTATATTTCCAACGTTCTCAGAAAATATTATGTGATTGGCTTATATACAAGTCTTTGCATAAAAAGTGTCTTGCTAAGCTAAAAAATACAAGGCAAACCACAGGTTTGTCCCATGAACCCAATACAAGAACAATAGAAACATCACACATTTTGTATGGGATTCACCTATCTGAGTAAGTTACTTGGTTGGAGAAGAGGGTTAGTTAGATTGTGCCTTTTCTTCAAGATCTAACAATTTTCATTGGTTGATTAGGCAATGTCTAAGTAAGCACATATATAATCATAAGGTGCATCAAATTCATAATTCCTAAATAATATAATAGATAATAGTCACCAATTATGATGTATTGATAAATTTGACAACATAAATGACATATTTGGAAAAGTTTTCATTAAAAAAACATCATGGTTTATCTTTCTTTATTAGTTTTTCCCTAAATCTAACTAACTTGTGCCATCTAATTAGACATCGTCATGATATTCACACACACATGAATCCACCATCCATACCTTAGGTTGTATCTAGTCAACCTAAGGCAAAATCACATTCAGGTCCTTGGTTGGATAGGTAGGTCGTATAGCCTTTCTACCTATTCCCTACCTTAGTACCATGTTGGGTCTCAATCACATATTACAAATAAACATATTTTTTCATTTCATAGGGGATCACCCCTAGCATAATATCGTAATTGAACACGGGGTTGGGCTCTCGCTTCGAATTTTTTTGAACTTCTTTAACCTGAAACTAAAAGAAGGATGGGGTCTCACTTCCATCTCTGTGGAACTTCTTGTAACCTTAAACCAAAAGAAGGTTGGGGTCTCGCTTCCACCTCTATGCAACTTCCCCTAACCTCCCGTATATTATCCCTCATGGTCTAATCTACTCTAGGTCTTCACCACTTGAGTTTCACCCTAAGTGTGAATGACCCACTTCACCATCCCAATATGGATCCAAGGATGGATCATTGTGTCCATGGCACTTATCTAAATCAATCAAAGTTTCTCTTTATTATTCACCTAAAAAAACTCATGCCTTTTATGAAATATAACATCTAATAAGTATAGCAAAATATCATAAATAAGTGATAGTTTAATAAGCATCAATTGAGTAGTATACAACTGCATTTAAGCCTTAACAGGCCACAAAGTTGACCATATTAATGTTCAACATTTGTCCAAGGCATCAAGTACTAAGTCATTCATTTTTCTAAAGGGTTAGACATGTTTATTACTACCAAAAATGTAATTTATGGAAAAGATAATTTTTTAGCAACTTATAGTTTCGTTTTAGGTAATTATAAGCTTAATTTTCTACTATATGTTTTCAATAATAAGAAATTTATAACATAAATAGGAATAGATCATTATAACAACAAACAAACAATCATTTCATTCTTATATTTGGGTATTTCATGGGCTGAGAACTCCTTTAAAGTCTTGTTTAAAGCATATAAGATGGAGAATCCCATGCTTTGTTCATTTTAATTAAAATCAATAGCAATAAAGTGTACATATAGTTATAAAACTATAATCTTGTTCATTTTTAATAAGTTCAGCTAAAACTAAGTTAAAATAGAGAAATCGACCATGGAAGGTCTAATTTTGTAGTTCATTCAATATCTTATTCACACATGTGCATACGTCAGGTAGTTATGGGAAAACAAGGAAGAAAAAGAGGCTAAAATAACTACTAAATAAAAATATGTCTACTTACGTTTCTTTAGAAGAGTCAAATTTGAAATCAAGCAATAAATCACGATTAGAATACCGTTAAATAAGATTAAATCAGTATTCTTTTATTTAGAAAATGGTTGTGGAGAAGAACATAAAGAAGGGAAAGAACAAATTAACGTTTTGCTCCAAAAATGAAGTGAACAAAGGGAAAGAGAAGAGAAACAATATGTAATAAAAGATCTGGGAGGAACCAACTTTCAATCCAAGAAAAAAAGACCTAAATCTAGAAATCGACAAGAAAAGTAACTCTATTCAGCCCTCTTTACCAAGGTTCTCCCTGGGTCACCATATAAGTCACTGTATGAACATCTAGAATTTCTTTATGGTCTAGATGGAACGAGGACTGAAATATGAATCCATAAAATTAAATTTCAAAATCCATTGAGTATAATAAAAATTATGCCATTTTTTGTGATTGGTCTTGAACGACACCACTCGCCACCTGCCGTTTAGGTGTTGGTTGTTGGCTTTATATACAGTGAATACTAAATATATAATAACTTTCTCATTTTGACTCCAGTTTTATCCATTGTCTTTCTTTCAGAACCACAATTCAATTTTCTACCATTTTACAGTACAATTCAAGATCAAATACCAATATTTTGATAATTTAATTACTCAAGTCTTTGAATATGAAAAAGCTTCTTCATATGTGTCATTATAATTTTACCTCTATTAAGGTTCCAACATTCAAAATAAGACTTAATACACATTCATTCTAGCAAATATCTAGTTCTTACTCATTCACACCATCATAACATAGTTCTTTAAGTTAGTAGGATGAGACAAGGTTTACACTATTCGTGGTGACTAATCTAAAACTTATGAGTAACTTGAGTTTTTGACGATACCAATTATCTCCCCCTTAGAGCTTAATCTTTGAAACTTATAATAGCTCATGATTTATTCTCCGCATCTCACTTTCAAGCTCCCATGTCACCTATTCAACATTATGGTGATTCCACAATAGCTTAACCATAGGTATTTCATAGTTCCTAAGCTTTTGAACATTTCTATCTATATTATTTATGGGTCTTTCTTAATAGGTGACATTATCTTCTAGGTGTACTTTTATAGCTTGTAGAATCTAAGTTTTTTCTACATGACACTTCCTTAACATGGAAACATGAAACACATCCTACAACTGTTGCATCTCCGATGGTAGTTGTGATATATAGGCAACCTGTTGGATCAATGGGCTCTAGAGGGGGGGGGTTTTAGTGTCTTGTCCTCACTACCTCTTTGTGTCCCATAGGAGTTGAATGTAATTTTTTAGGTTTTCTGTAGCAGTCTCACATATACCATGGTGATTAGTCGCTATAACAACAATGTATATAGAAGTAGGACTTTATCATCTAAAGTAAGAGTCATATATATTTGGGATGAATGATACTTTTCCATGTACAATCAATCTTATACATGGTTTTATGATTGTTTACTTTTAGACAACTTATATTTTTGTTATAGTTATTGTAAATTTGATAAATTGTTTACATTTATGATGCATATAATTCATACTAAATGATAGATAATAATTCCTTACATGTAAATTGTGTTACCTATTTGATGATGTTTATAAGCTTGTCTTGTTTAAGTTCTTTTATAAAAAAGAAACTTTTTCAATGGTTTCCTTTAATTCTTAAATGATTATCTTGTCATTGATTCCTATAAAAAATTTGGATTAATCCATGGATTAGTGTGTGAATTTATTACCTTGACATGATCAATCATTATATTGGAATTAGGGTTCAGATAATGTGGTATCAGAGAGTAGGTTTAGTCGAGTCTAAATGGACTTAGAGTGTTGTGTTCTAGTTGTTCTTACATGTTTAGCATATTTAGACATACTAATATAGTGGTGCAAATTTGGGACCTAAAGAATAAGCAGAGAGTAGTCATGTTCCTCTGACTATAAAAAAACAATAAATAGATGACTAGAGAAGGCACAAGAATCCAAAGTACTAGAGTAGAACCAATATAGCTCCACCACGTCCTATGCCATTGTCATCCCCAATTGACTCATCTGTATAGGTTATATCTTGAATTTTGACATCTTCCTTTGTCACATGTGATGGACCAGACGAATTTACCCCAGCAACAAGCACCATCTTCGTAAAAAACATGTACACTACTCAGAGAAGACCTTTATGTGTTTGTATATGATTGGTGTGACAAACTATTATGACACTACAAAGTGTAGATATGTTTATTGTTTAATGAACTATTGAGGTCTTTTGTATCCTAAATATCCCCTATGAGGAGAAAATGTGACATGTCGCATAACTACTTATGTCAAGTGTTGGCCACTAGTGGACCATGTTGGAATCTAAGAGAGTTTCAAACCAATCACAAGGATATACCATAAATGGGACCACAAATGGGAATATGAGAGTAGATATTTCGCACAAGCCTATCTTATAGAGAAAATGAGACAATTTGAGGCTTGGATAGTGGATTATGTAAATATATGAGTATGAAGAAGTATTCATTGATCTTGTATTACTTCCCATGCATTGTTCCAACTGATGAGCAAAAAATAAAAGGTTTTGGAAAGGATTTTGTGTGGAGTTCTAGTATCTAATACCCTAATTCGATTCAATAGATAACTCCTCATGCTTCATAGAGATGACATAAAGGATTACATAAGTTGTATTTGTACCACATGAATTTTATACCCTAAGAATTCATCTCTAGACTACATTTAGCATAGTAATAATCATACAATGGAATTCTATAGTGCAACAATAATGAAATTAGATATAGTTAGTGCCTAAGGTGAAGTGGTACATGTAAGGTCCACCTACCATAGGTAGAGGATGAGGAGTATGACTTTCTAGTCTAGTTAGTTTATTATAAGTTTATGTGATTTATCCAACCTGACTTAATTAACCAGTCATTGCCTAGTTTGAGGCTAGCATCATCAAGGACTTCACATGTTTGAGAAAAGAAGGTCATATCAATACATATATTGTGAAAATATGAAGAGATTCTATCCTTAGATACAAAAATATCAAGATATGGAACACATACAATCTTTTAGTGTCAATAACAGAAGAATATGGGTTAAGATAAATATGGGCATCACCATTCCAATCTTCTACTTCAGATGGTAGTGATCAGAGTAGATGTCATCCTCAATCAATAGTATGTGTATACACTGTGACCTTTTAGGATGGGGTCATTATTCCTTGTGTCGTTATATGTCCAATAAAGCTATGTCACTCACATTTCTGTGAATCCATTCTTTGCATATATATTTATATATATCAGTTCAACACCAACCTTTTGTCACTCTAAAGTGATATCCAGTTACCTTCTACTAGTAGAGAGCATGCAATATGAGATTTTTCTTTAGACTCAGTTGGTGCTTTGAGTGATGTATCCAAGGGGATAACTTACTACAGGAGAAGCATGTGCTCAATATTATTTTTGTTTTGTACCTATTAGAATGCTATTGAGTGAAGATTATATACCAATCCATATAAGAACAATTCTTTGATGTCGATATCTCATGGATTTTATGGGGATGTTGTAATATCCTCCATACTTGTGTAATTTTGGAGGTAGTAATGAAGAGAATGATGGAACATGGTTGTGTGGCATATTTGGCACATGTAGTAGATACTAATGTTGGAAGTCCAAATTTAGAGGATATGCCCATTGTGTAGGAGTTTATGAACATGATCCCTGAGGAAGTGGTAAGTATACCTCAACCAAAGAGTTGGATTTTGATATTAGTATGGTTGTTAATAGGATACCTATAACACAAGAATCATATAAGGTGGATTCTAAAGAGACTAGGGAGTTAAATAGTTTACAAGAGTTGTAGGATAAGATATTCATATAGATGAGTACCTCATCTTATGATTTTGTAATGCTATTCCTTATGAATAAGGATGGATTAATGTGGTTATGCATTGCATATGAAAACTACATAAGTCAAAAATAAAGAGGAAGCACATTTTCCCAAAGGTATATATAGTACCTTTTAATAAACAACACATATGAAAATATCATCATTTAATAACAAAAGTAAAGGATGTGACTAATACTTATTTTGCGGCAAGTTACAATCAATATAATTTTGAGTTTTTTATTTTTCCATTTGGGATTAGTAATGCACCCACAATCTTTATGAATGTAATGAGTATACATTTTGGATAATATTTCAATGTTCATACTGGTGTTTATAGATGATATCTTAATAGAGTCAGTTGTTGTGGAGCATAATGAAATTGTACAACTATAAAGGAAACACTTATTTTGACAAATATAGTACATGCCAATATTGGCTAACTCAAGTGGCTTTTATGGCCATTTGATAACGGTAGAGGGAATTGTGTACATTCCAAGAAAGTTCAATGACACTTAATGAGGTTTGGAGTCTTCTTGGTCTTTCCATCTCTTAATTGTATGCATCCTTGTATTGTTCAAATGCTACAGTCAATGATCCATATTAGAGAATTATTCATCTCTTGAAGTGGAAGTTGACATAAACTTTAGTTCATGTTTACTTAAGATAATATGGGTTATACAATTTTCTCTGATGCCTCATCAGAAGTGTTTTAGATGTGTTTTTATTAATGAATATAATATGTTATATTAGGCTTCTAATTAAGTTAAGAAGCATGAGAAGAACTATTCAATTCATGAGTTAAAGATGGTCACAATTTTTTAATCCCTAAGTCTGGAGGCATTACTGTATGGAGGGAAATGTTATATATTCACTTATCACAGATCTTTAAATGCATATTTCTTATAAATAGTTGATTATGAGCCAAAGTCATTTGCTTGAACTTATCAAGGATTATGACACTATTAGCACCCCACCATTGTGAAATTTGTGAACAATTATAAAGAATAAAGCCATCTTCTTCTTCTTCTTCTTATATTTACACAACATAATACTATTTTGTATACTGTAATAAGAGGTATGTGTTTTTGTCCCTAATTGAGATAGAACATAGATATTGAAGCATATTCATTTATTTCTTTGCAAGTACAGTTATAAATAACCTAGATTCGAGGCATCAAATTAAATATTTTCATAATATATATCTTATGATGCAACTTTCCCAGCCTAAGATGTTAGAAGGAAAGACTTCCACCTTGTTTGTGATGATATGTTCCATTTTCAGTGCAGGTTATATGTACCTAAAGTAGGTGATCTGAGGAAGATGATCCCATAAGAAGCACACTCTTCCATACATGAAATACATCCTAAAAGCATGAAAATGTACATGAATGTCAAATAAGTATATTGGTGTCCAGGCATGAAGAGATAATATGACATGATAGGTGTTGAGGTGTCTAGTATGGAAATAGGTGAGGGTAGAGCATAAAAAATCTACATGATTATTTCATCCTTACTCAATGCCTGAATGTGAATGATATCATATTACTATGTATGTGTGGATCTTCCTACCAGGGTAACACAAATATTTGACTCTATCTGGATAGTGGTTAATGTGTTGATGAAGTCATTAGACTTTATACGTACTGACAAGTTGGAAACTATATATGTTAATGAGATGGAATGTATCCTTGGAATACCTTTTTTGGTCATCTTATTAGAGGATCCCAATTTACTAGTATGTATTGGGATAAAGTAGATGAGTCTATGGGAGTAGAAACACAATGTTGTAACATTTCATCCATAGACTAAGGGTTACTCTAGAGAACAAAGGCACAAACAATGGAAGATATGTTGACATGATATTTGGTATTTGGGATACTCATTGATGAGGCATTGAATTCATACCATGAATACTACAAAAAGAGTTTACAAATACTAACCCCATCGCATGTCACATTGAAGTACGAGCCTATGAACATGTACTTGACTAACATGTAAGAAAATTCTAAAGGATTCTTTCTTGAGTATAAGATTTTTTTCTACTCTCTCATTTAGAATAAATATATGGTCAAGTTTACTCTAATAACAACTTTTAATCATATCTTACATTCAGGCTTAGACTAGTTTATCATAATTGCTTTGAAAAACTTATGAGCTCGAGTTTGTTATGTAGTTTTTCATGATTAATTTTATGTAAAAGAAGAACTTGAGTTCCTGTGACTTCTACAAAGTTATGGATATACTTAAAATGCAATTCCTAAATTTTCTCTTGAGATTTGTTGAAAATGAGTTTTGGACTAATTAACAACATTTCTTATATGATTCTATTCAACATTCTTTAGCAATCGCGAATGTAAAATGGTTATGACTACGGATGGTAGCACTGCATATACGAGTCAATATAAAAGTGATAACCATATTGTGTTTAAATTCATACTCCACAACCACACTTTGTTAAAATATTATATACTATAATTACCTTATATTATTGTGGTTCCCAAAATAGATAACACCATAAAAAATAATTGTGTCGCACCATATTACATAAAAAACATGGTTTAAGTAACATGAAGTGGAAAAATTATTGCCCACCACATTATTGCATGGATAATATTTAAATATATTATACATTGTACCCAAAAAAACTAATACATAAAATGTAGATGTCAATACAATATCTCATATGTGTTAAGCAAAGTAAAAATATTGTGATGTAACTTTTAACCATAATAGATCGATTAAAATCATAATTGCACCAAATCATAAAAATTTTAAAAAATGAAGCATATGAACCTTGGAAAATTAGTGAATTTATCTAGCTAAAGGAAGTCATTTGTGGGTATATTTGGATATATCATGTTACCTCTTTGACATCCCTATCTATAACTATATAATATAGTAAAAATTAACAACATTTTTGAAAATATTTCTACTTTCACACTTACAACAAACCAATGCTATGGATGTCATTGGAATCTAAGTTATAGAAATAGAATTAGAATTCCAAACAATGATTTACAACTTGTGACTTACATCAAACCAAACGAGATCTAAACGTGGAAGTTGTAATTTCTCTAGTTAATTTGAACTCTATCTTTGTGAATTGCAATTTAACTTTATCTTGTTATACATAATATTTTTACTTATTTAAATGTATTTATTCATCTGATTACATACATGATTATAAAAGAAAATAATCTATGCACTACAAATAAGAATTTTCAAAATCTAATTTATTGTGTCAAACTATGAGGGTTATTGGAGTCAATCTAGGAGTATCATGATTAAGATTTAAATCTTATCAACCATTAGAATAAATTCTCAGATATAGTCTATCTTAAAATAAATTTGGATAATAAGGGAATGAAAGTGTGATTAATTTATTTTCCTAATTTCAAAGCTTTGAGTTAAAAGATACTATCATCATCCTATATACATTTAAATATATCACCAACATGACCTGAATCATATATACCATCGTCCCAAGCCTAAGACCCAAAAGTCATATCTCAAAATCACAAAACCAAAAGGAACTCTTCATAACATCATCACTATAGAGAACAATAGAAGTTTGGAGACTAAAAAATTATGAACGATTCAGAGGATAATAGGGTATCATGCATTAACAAGAAGATCTAATATTACAAGAACAAAATCATATTTATTATTCACAACACATATATTAAAAGTTGGTTCATAAATAAGGTGCAACATTATTTGTAATATAATCTAGTTGATACTTTATAATTTAAAGAAGCCAAGAATAAAACATAATATATCATATTGTGTCAACTACCTACAAAACTTTCTCAAGAAATGATAGAATGGAGACATTGCAAACTGATCTATATTATTTTCTTTTAAGTCCTCATCATCTTGGTATTTTAGATCCTTATATTTGATATAATAGCACATGTAAATATACACAAGACTTTTAAAGGGTCCCAATGAGAGGAGAGGTTCAACAAAGACAGATGAAATTCAATGGAATCATATTATAAGATATAAAGTAAACTGGAAGGACTTAAAATTTTGAACAATAATCATTAGTAACTTGATATTTACTAACATGCTAAGCATATTATCATATGATATTAGTTGCATCCCATTGTACAAAATTATTTAATTCGTAATAGCAATCATCTTAGTCAAATAAACATATAACTACTAATGATTTTTAGAATCACATGATACATATTTTGTACGAAACCTAGACTAGGGATTGATATTCTATTGGATCATTTTATGTTTTGGATTTATCCTGGATAATATGTTGTGTGTTTTCAAAATTATGAGCTAATATTGTGTAGTATTCTAGACCACATAAAAAATCTTAGGCATATTAGGTCTCACTAGGACCCCTCTCGGCCTTAGTCGGTGTGTATGTAAATAAGGGGCTCATCATTCTGAGAATATATAAATATCAAGTGTTCCATTCATACACATATCATGGGACCTATCATATGAAAATAGTAGGACTTATGCGTATCAACATATCACTCTCATATCATTTTAATGACATCTCAAGACTTTCATATAAAAAAAGGAGCTATGACCTAGGTTACACTCATATAACTGATGGTTTAGGGTGTAATAGGACCATGTCTCACATGGATTATAATTGTATGTTTAGTAATATATGAGTTTGAGTACTTTGTCAAGATCCTGGGATCCTCTAATGGGGAACTCCTACAGTGCATAGGGTATAGATTATATGATTAGAGTTACATATATTACCTAGACATATCAGTTGACATTTAAAACATTTTTACCATGCTTCAGATATGACGTAAGTGATATACGAACACTGATCATGTAATATGAAAATCAAGTAACAAGAGAATTGTCTGGAATCTATTCTTAGCCTCAAGAAGATTGGATGGGTGCCAAATCGCTCAGAGAAAACTAAGTACATTCCCAGGAGTTGCTTCCTCATCCTTGTCCAGTACACCACTGATTTAGCATCACCAAATGTCCTTCATATGAGGTCTAGAAGTTGGCGAGTCTTTACCCAGCATTCTGAGTGGGAGGAGATGCTCTTGTGAAAAGCTTTCTTATCGGGGTTAGAAGCCCAACTATTACTACAAGAAGGCGGATATTGCCCAAGAATTGGTGGGGTTGCTCCCAACACACTTCTTGGGCGCGCGTTGGTCCGACCGGTGGCCAACCTAGTACAACCTAGTACTAGTCAGCGCATGTATGGAGAAGAAGATGGTTCCATACGGGGTACAACATGTACTTCAAAAGGAATAAAACTGCAAGTCGGGATTTCTTCAGATTTGTTGTTCATCATTTATATGCACAGACAATATATATAATGGATCAATAGTTTATCAATATAAAAGTGAACATGTAATAGGAAGACCCACATACCATGCACAATAGACCTGATATTTCTCTTATTTGTATTCAATTTATAAATATCATACCAAATGCCTTTAACCAACACCATGCTCACTTTTGGATGTCCTAATAATGGCTTGTAATTTACATAATGCCCCTTTTGAAATAGACACTTAAATTTTCACCGTAAACAATTTCAATCAGCTAAAAAATTGTAAGATTTTGATTCAGTTCATTCATAGGCCTAGGGTACACCGTGATGGTTTTCTAGACTTGGTGTTGCTTCATGTATTAGTATTTGTTATTTTAATATTAATTACATAAACATTATTTCTAATCATGGATTTTGTGATGGTTTGCATGTGCATTTAGGACACATGAACTTCAATACAATAAAACACATATTTTTTATAAACGTTCTTACTCATGAGTGTGATAAATACTTCGTCAGTTTCATCAAATAATTTTTCAAAAGATATATATATATATATATATATATATATATCATGAAATCTAATGATGATGAGAAAATGGAGACTCAAGTAAAAAACCAAACCTAGAAGAAAGTTAAGCAGGTTTTACCTAACAAAGAGGTGATATACATTGAGCTAAGTTAATTAGGTCTTTGAGGAGCATGTCTGTATGCCTAAAACCACTCGTATGTATTATCCTTAACCAAATGGTGTGAATAAAAGAAATAGTAAAATAGTATTACATATGATCATTGTTTTCATAGTCAAATCTTGACTTAACCAACATTTGAATGGGATTCTCTACTAACTATAGACTATGTGTTAAGCAACATGTTATTAAAATACATAAAGAGAACTCCCACATAACTTTTTCTAAACATGACAACTATTTAAAAATACCTCAAAGGCGGGGTTCCTTAGACAAGGTAAAGATTATTGAAAACAAGAAGATAAAACTTGGGCCCACAACTATAGATATAGTTTCCATGGGTCTTTTGATAAGTAGAATTATATTTCTTATTTTGAATTGTAACATCTTTGATATTAAGGTTAAATATATGATAGAAAGACTTATAGATCTACTTATTATAAGAACTTCTTTCATCTTTAGTCTAGTGTTTCTAAACAAGCCAATGAAAGGTTTTCAAAACATGAAATGTTGGAATCCCCTAAATATTTAAAACAAATCTTCAAGGAACCTAAACCCATTAGGTTTGATATAGTTGAACCTCCCAGTGACCTTGGTCAGGGTAAAAAAAACATCTTGAAGAACTTTGGTTTATAATTCAATTCTTTCTTAGTATAATGAGACCCAAAGACCTCCGATGAACCCATGAAATCCTTAGACTACAAATTCTTGATGGAAGAAATTAATAATAAAGTAGAATCCATTATTAGCAACCAAACCTGGATTTATATTGTTCTTACTCTAGGGTACAAGACATTGGATTCAAATGGGTCTTAAGGAAGGAGATGTTGGCAGATTCTATAAAGAGTGGGACCCAGAGGGGATCCACTCCCTACTAAAATTTGAAGAATAAAACATCCATTCCAAACACACTCAAAAGGTATGCTAGAATAGGTCAAAACAACCAAAGTATAGCGGCAGAATAGAAGTGATGACTATATTCAATTGTACAAAAGTACATCATCATATCCCATATAGGGTTTACATGACAACAAAAGGATATAGATAGATGGAAATCTAAACCATAATAAGTTTGTCTCCAAACATCAACTTCATGAGTTCGGTCCATAATGGAAGCCACATAATATTTATTCTAATCCTAGGCTGGTCCTCCATGCTCCTGCTGTGCAACTCTGATCCTAGGCATGGGTTGTTGGGATCACCCAGTAAGAGAGAGAAAACAAGGTATGTGTTAATAGGGAACAAGGTCAAAAGGTAAAGAAATAATATGAAAATAAAGGCTAAGATTTCATCGTAAGATGGAGATGGTCTAGAGTATGAGGCATAATCAGATAGATGTTTGTCATAACAAGAAAATAGTAAAATATTTGCATGCATGATTAATATTGACTACCTTAACTAAGTAGGGTTGAGGCACCTACCTAACCTCAATCAATAGGTGAGGGCGAGTAACACATTCTAGTCACCTACTAAATATTTCATATTGGGGAGAGTAACACATTCCCGTGGATGAAATAACACATGCCCTATCTATGGGGGGTTGTGTAAAAGTACCACTACATTAGCTAAATAGTCTCATAAAATCAACACGCTAAAGAGAAACTATGGCAAGTAGAAGCATCAAATATTTGAAACATGGCAAAGGGGTATAAGACCTAACAAATAGAATTTCAATACTTATTTTGAGGCAAAATATAGCAAAAGAAATAATAATAGAGAGATTAGGGTTCATATAATGCCTCATTAGGAAAATTAAGGTTTGGATTGAATTTATCCCAACTTAAGGTGTAATAATGCACATACCTCTTTTTCTGAGTGCAATTATAAAGTTTCACCACTTTAGATGATGCCAGGTTCAACTTTGCCTATTTTCAAATTATTCACATATATTAGAGTCCACATTGTGTATTAATGTAGAGATACCCAAAATTAGATATTTTTAGAAAAACCCAGATTTTGACCCTAAAAATCTCACTAATTGATTTATTAGATTCTCTAGATCAAGAAAACATATTTTTATGCTCAATTTGGAGTTAATATAATTAAGTTACAATTTTCATGAATTTTATCCATATATTTCATTTCCCAAAAATCATCCTTCTCAAAATATGGAAATCAGATACTGAAACCATTTTTAATAGATAGAGCCCATTTTTTTATTTCAAAATATATTTATTTATAATTTTTGGAGCTTCCAATAAAAAGATATGGTTTTTACAAGATTCACTTTATTTACTAATTTATTTATGAAATTAAATTGAAAGAAACTAATTTGCCCTTAAATGAAAAATACAAACTTTATGCTATGAAAGAGTATAAATGTACTATTTGTGCCGGTGTGACCAACAGAAAAAATTGAACTAAAACACTACAATTTATAAGAAAACCCATAATGAGAAAAAGAAAATAAAAGAGAATCGAGGGGAAAAATGGAAAAAAAACACAAGGGATCGTCCCCTTCCCCGCTACACATGCCATGGTCAGATGGGCAAGGAGAAATTTGTCCAATAGTAAGGGAGCACTTTGTTCCTCACTTGTTCATAAAACTAACTAGCTGATCATGATGAACAAGTATCAAAGTTGTTTACTTGAGGTTTAATTACGCTCCGAAGAAGCAAGACATCAGGAAGAGATTCCACAAAATCATACCAAGAACCACATTCGGAGGTGGATGAAACGATGATGCAAGGTGAAATTGAAATCAGATGAGAATCTTTGGGTGTGTGTTTCATATGAGAGTAGGATCCTATTTATGTGAGTTTGAGTTTTAAGGATTGTGTGAGAAGTTACTTTGGAAGACTTGAGGAACAAGTTTAGGCATTTTTGGAATTCTCCATTATAGGTCTCGAGTAGGGGATGGATGTGAAATTAAATTTTAAATCCAATGCAACTCATTTCACAAAGTTTCATCGAGAAATGAGGGAGTTATACCTAAAATACCAAACTTTGATCTACGGTTACTGTTCATGCGAGTTGCGATGAATGTCATTTGATATAATTTTCCAACTTTGTTCGTTTGATGCATTTAATGTACACAATTTTCTATAATTATTTGATCATGAAAATGAGGCCCAAATAAATTCAAATTTAGTAGGTTAGCTAATTTAGGATGAGCAATTTAATTTTGGCATTATTTTATTTTTTCGAAGACTTCTAATATTTTATTAAATATTTTTAAATTTTATAACTTATTTTATTCCTTTAATAAATTATAGGCAACTAGAAACTCTCTAAAAGTATGAAACTTGGCCTATAAGAAATACTAAACATGAGGAACATGATTTTTCCATTACTTTTTTTAATATATTATTTACAATTTTTGTTTCTTAAATTATATTCTCTCTCATAAATTAACTAAAATATTTAAGATTGCCCAAATTAGATGAAAATTTATGTGTAGACTAATCTTGGCATGTATATTTCAAATTTGAGATTTATTTTTTATTTTTAAGTTATTTAATAATTTATTTAATATATTTGACTCTTATTCCTATTTTCTTTCCCAGTTAACATAAAAATAATTATTATTATACAAATAATGTGAAACTTCACCCTCTAGAAAATTAAAAGATGTGAAACATGAATTGGACATTAATTTTATCTCTTGGTATTAATTT
Organism: Alisma plantago-aquatica; assembly: GCA_963693085.1. Classification (NCBI taxonomy): domain Eukaryota; kingdom Viridiplantae; phylum Streptophyta; class Magnoliopsida; order Alismatales; family Alismataceae; genus Alisma; species Alisma plantago-aquatica. The sequence goes on from OY856411.1 coordinate 1,227,234,355, forward strand.
AATATATTATTTAATATTTTGGACTGTTACATACTTTCTTTCTCCTAATCTACACATGTATATTAAAGATTATCCAATTTAGATGAAAACACACTCAAAGACTATTTTTAATGTGTAGATTATGAATCTAAGATTATTTCACATTTTGGAGAAAGCTCACCTTTTCTTTTCTAAATAAAAGAGATAATAATTATCATATCAAAATTACAAAACTTGTCCATTGAGTCAATTGAGACCCATGGAATTTGAATCTCAAGTTATCTTTAACCAATTAGTCTTCTTTTTTATGAGTTTTTACCTATTATCCATTATTATCACAATTTCTCTTATTAAATCATTCAATGTCATATTAACATGTTTGAAGCATTATTATTCATTCTTTTTTTCTATTCCTTGCTCCATAAGGCTAAGAAATGTTCTAGAAACAATTCATTTTATCAATATGTCACATAAGCATTAAATTTGAATTTTAGACCATATACTGAGGTATTTGTGCATAAATCCATACATTGGCATAAATGGTTATCAAATTCACCTCAAACCAGTAATAATTCCATAAATTAAACATCAAGGACAAAAAGGATAAAAAAGATAGGAAAAGCATGGGAAAATGGTCAAAAGGAGAAGATATCTAGATTTCAGATTGTTACATACTCTATTTATAATTTCACGGCCATTCTAATAGAGGAAAGTTGGTAATAAAAAATGGAGTATATAGTTTTGACGCATATTCTCATGTGATAAATATTAACTCCATTTGTGTCCCTTACAACCTAGCTGTTATAACTTTATAATCACTCAAAGTGATGTTAAGATGACTTTCTTGAATGGTGACATAGACAAAGAAATTTTTAAGGAGAAACTTGAAGGTTTGATATTTCCCAGACAAGAAAACCAAGTAAGAAATTTGGTAAACTCTTCGTATGGTTTTAAACAAGAACCCAAGAAATGAAATGAAAATTTTGATATTACTAGTAACTCTACTTGTTTAATGCTAATGAATCCAATAAATATACTTATTCCAAATTTTTTGATGATGCATTGGTTATTTTGTGGTTGTATGTCAAGGATATTTAATTTTAGTTTTGATATTAGAATTATTTATAAGATTGTATCTTTTATTACAAAGATGTTGATGAGAAAATCTTAGTAATTGTTGATGTTGTATGTGGTGCAAAATTGAATACATCTACTTCTAGTTATTCTATAAGTCAATCACACTATGTGTCTTCTTTTGACATAGGTTTCCTATCACTAGTACATTTTTCACCTCTAATGTCACTTATTCTGACGTTGGTTCCAAAGAAAAATTGACACTATAAACCATACAATGTCAGTTCATTAATATAAATGTCACAATTGAACAAGTCCTACTGATTTAAAAAAGGCACGGGTACTACTTTTTCTATAACGTTGGTTTCATTTTCAAAAAACTGACGTCTAAAATAATTTGTGATATACAATTTTTCAAGAAAAAATATTTACCTCCAAAAATTTTAAGATGAGCGTCAAAATTTCAGAGAACCGACGATAAATAAATTCACATGAAATAAATTTGGCCTCCTAAATACTTCTAGCATCGGTCGTTTATCTAAAAAATTGACATTGACTCTAAAAAACAACCATTAAAAATTATACAACTAGTGTCAGTTTTTGTTAAGAAAACCGATCTCAGTGAATTTGTCTCACAACCCCACAAAAAAGGTGTTCCCTCAGTTTCTCTCTAGTATCGGTTCATCTAGAAAAAATCAATGATTGAGGAATTACTCAGACCAATTTATTTAATAGCCTCTTGTATCAGTTTTTTACAGTAAACTTACATCTAAGTCACTAGGATAGGTGTCGTTTTCAATATACAACCGACAACTGAGGCCTCACTCAAGATGATTTTTTTCATTCAGATAGTGGCCTCCTACGTTGATTTTTTACAGAAAACTGACCGCTAAGTCATTAGGATAGCTGTTAGTTTTTGATATACAACATACGACTGAGGCCTTACTCAGGCCATTTTTTTGTTCGAATAATGGCCTCTTGCATCTATTTTTTTACAAAAAATTGACATCTAAGTTACTAGTTTAGGTGTCAATTTTCACTATAAAACCGGCGACTCACTACTTAAGTGTCAATTTTAACGAACAACTGGTTATTGTGTTAAACTTAACAACACCCGTAGAAAATAGACCCCAATCTCTATTTCATTGTTTGATCGGCCAATTGTTTCCTAGAAGTGGTGACTCCAACCTCCATCATCGTTGCTCCTGCTCTCCTTTTTGCCACCGCTGGATGTTGAGGCCATCGTCACCGCATCCGCCACTGCTCCTGCACTTGCTACAACCACTGCTCCCGCTCCTAGATTCCTTCTCCTACTCCTGCAATTGATAGCTACTCCAACCACCGCTCCTGCTCTAGACTCCACCGTTGCCACCACCTATAGCTTCACCTCTAGCCGCCAACAACACCAACACCTGCTCTTGCTGCAACCTCCTTTGTTTCCTATAACTCCTCCTCTAGCCACCTGTAACACCACTACTTGCTCCTGCTCCTGCTCTATTCATCTCTACTACATGTGAAAGGTGAGAATCTACCTTTTCTATTACTTATTTTTAAACATTTCATGATAGCTAGCATTTGTTTGGGATTGCATTGTGTATATGAATGAACAAGTAAAAAAGTGTATCATATACTTGGAATGTTTGTGTTTACATTGTGTGTATGAATGAATGTGGAAAAAAAATATGTTATATGTTTTGATGGCATTTATTTGGGATTTTATTTAAATTAAGAAATGAATACATTAGATGTAGATTTAGATGTCTAATTTCATGACTTGATAAACCTTAACCTTCTTTGTGCTTAATTTTGGATGAAACATTAACATTAACATGAAACTTAGACCACACTTTCTTGAAAATGCATGTCTTATTCTAAGTATATCTTAATATCTATTGTTAACATATGATATAAATGATGACACTAAGATCATAGGTATATAATTGTTTGTTGGCCTAGAAGCCCATGTGAGATTTACTCATTTGGAGTAAATCTAGGATAGTTCCCAGTTTGACACTATTCTTGAACACTTAATCTCACTTAGGATGTAAGTGTATAATGTGTATTCGGTTTTCAAGATATTTGTCAGAACTTCCCCTTTTTTTCTGTAAGTGCGTATGTAGGTGCCTATTTTCCTATCTACATAGGTGTACTTAGAGAACTGCGGGAAAATACTGTCAAAATTTTCTTAAAAACAAAATGACATATTATACACTTACTAGTCAGATTAGGTGTTTAAGAATGGGATAGGTGGTATTTATGGGCAATGGTTGAGCATGTAAGGAAATTTTTTGTCAATATGTTGAATTTATTGTTGGGCATTTATGGGCAATGGTTGAGCATCTACTAGTGGCCTATATCACATATTCACTTTGGAGTAAACATATCATATGTTAGTTGCTAATGGGCACAATAAATTAATGACCATCTGGCTGAAATAAAAGACCACTATAGATATTTTTATTTAGCTCATGACATAGGCAACCGAGAACCATGCATAGCAGCTTATGATGGTATGAATGAGATGGAAATTTTTGTTTAGGTAGTAGTAAATCAGACTGTACAAATGAAACCAAACAATAAGATGATGTTTTTGTGGACATATAATACAAGAATGTTTTATTCAGTATGACCATCTCCAAAATATTGTATTATTTTTACAATTATGTGTTCTCAATATTCTACACATAGTAATATCTTAGAATATATTGACATAAACAATATGCCATTATATACATAACCGCTTACCTGCATACCCGCACTGCCTACCCGCAAGTATTACGGGTACATGTATGGTGTGGGTATAGAATTATTTTTATACGGGTCTAGATTTGGGTCTAGAACTGGACCCAGACCCGCAAATCTATATGGGTATGGGTATGGGTATGGGTATGGGTTTGGTCAGACCTACACCGTACTCGTATCGTTTACACCCCTAGTAAACCCTTATCCCTAAATCCTTATCATGTAAACCCTAAATCCTAAAACCTAATCATGTAAATACTAAACCCTAATACTTGTTTTCTCATTGATCATATAATGGATAGATAATGGATGTCCATTCCAAATTTTTGTACCTTGGTGTTTACTACTAGTCTTGATCAATTTGTAAGATTTGTAGAGGAACATAAGAAATGACCCGAACATTAGTTCTATTGTCCATGTAGGCATTGCAGTAATAATTTGAAAGTCGACATTGTTAATGAAATCAAATGTCATGGCATGTGCAATGGGATTGTACACGGCTATACAAAATGGTACTGGCATGGGGAGATTCCTACTATGAGATTGGTAGATGTCGACAGAAGTACTTATATTGAGGAAGAAATTACCGACAATGATGTAGATGTAAATGACATGATTTTGATAGACATGGTTGATGTGATGCTAGATGGTTGTGGGATAGAGCACACTGATCCACCTTTCTTATATAGAATCATTGTGCATCATGCTGAGAGACCGTTATAGTTAGGTTATACTAAATATACAAAGTTGAGCGTTACGTTGAGATTGTATACTATGAAGGCTAATAATAGATGGAGCGACAAAAGCTTCACGTCATTATTGTCTTTGTTGAAAGAAATTCTTCTTGAATGAAATGAGCTTTCAATCTCAACATACAAATTAAGGAAAATATTGTTCTCAATGGAAATGAAGGCTAAAAGGATACATGCATGCCCGAATGACTGTGTATTATTTCAACATGATTATGTCAATTTGAAAGATTGTCCAAAATGTGAGGTGTCAATGTATAAAATGATGACTTTGGGGATGTAAAAAATTGGCTCTCCTATCAAGGTGATGTGGTATCTACCTATAATACCGAAGTTTCAATGTTTGTTTGCCAATATCATGGATGTGGAGAATTTAAAGTGGCATGCAAAGGAAAAGAAAAATAATGATGGGATCCTATCACATACATCTGATTCTCCACAATAGAAGAAGATTGATTTATTGTACTTTGAATTTGGTGAAGAAGGTAGGAATATAAGACTTGGACTTTGTACCGATCGGATGAATTCATATGATAAATTGAGCAACCAACATAGCACTTGGTCTGTTGTGATTGTTATGTACAATCTTCCTCTGTGGTAGTGTATGAAAAATAAGTACACCATGTTGTCGTTGTTGATATTGGGCCCTAAACAACCTGGCAATGATATCGTTGATTATCTTGAGCCTATGATTGATGGCATAAAAAACTGTGGGGAGAAGGTGTGATGACCTATGATGCTTCGTGTAGAGAGATATTTCATTTGCATGTTGTGTTCTTTTGTACTATTAATGACTTTCTAGTATATGAGATTGTGTCTGGATATAGTGTAAAAGGATCCAAAGCATGTCCTAAATGTGAAGAGAACACTGATTCAACACAATGAAAACATGACGACAAGACTGTATACCTTGGTCAACAAAGGTTTATTAAAAAAATTCATCCTTACCGAAATTTGCCCAAAGCATTCAATGTATCGAATGAGGGACAGAGTGTCCCTAAAACTATATCCGGGGAGGTTTTTTATGAAAGAGTAAAAGACTTTATAAATGCATTCAATAAAAGATCACAATGTACCTTTCTCACACTGAGTGACAAATGTTTATATAAGAAGAGGCAAATATTCTGGGATCTTCCTTATTGGAGTTCTTTGGCAGTTAGGCATTGTATGGATGTGATGCATGTTGAGAAAAATATCTTATAATAGCATCATTGGTACTCAATTGAATATATTAGGTAAGACTAAAGATGACATCAAATCTAAAATGGATCTATGTAATATAGTCATAAGGAAAGAATTAACAAAATAAATTATTAGTGATCGTAAAACATATTTACCTTCTATCTGTTACACATTGTCTAGAAAGGAGAAGAAAACTTTTTACGAGTGCTTGCTTAATATTAGGTACCACAGGGATACTCTTCCAATATCTGTAGATTAGTATCAGTGAGGGATATGAAGCTGACAGGTCTTAAATATCACGATTATCACACTCTAATGCAACAAATATTACTCGTGACATTATATATATATATATATATATATATATATATATATATATATATATATATATATATATATATATATATATTGCCGAAGCATGTAGGGTTTGCAATCACTTGGCTTTGTTTCTTCATCAACACTCTATGTATCAAAGTTATTTATTTTGAGAATCTCGATAAGATGCAAAGAGAAGTGGTCATTACCCTGTGTCATCTTGAGAGGTATTTTCCTCCTTCATTCATTGATATCGTGGTACATCTTGTTTTCCATTTGACTAGTGAATGAAAATGTTGGGACCCATGTTTTTTGCATTGAATGTATTCGTTTGAATGGTACATGAGTATTTCTAAATGTTATGTTCGAAATCGGTATAATCCCGAAGGGAGTATTATTGATGGTTATGTGACCAAGGAGGTTATAGACTTTTGCAATGACTTTGAGAGTTGTAATGAAACACTTATAAATGACAAGAATATTGTGGAGTATTTCGGCAAAGGGACTGATAACATCCAAATTTGTACAATATCACTACGTATTTTACCTTAGTTTTTATACATTTATTTGTCATGATATGCCTTTAATTGTTTAATTTATAGTCATTTGTAATTTTTATCTTTTTTTCAATTTAATTTCTTAATCAGTGCATTTTTGGCTTGCAGGTAGCGCAAAACACAATTTATTTGTGTCCGGTAAATTGATCGTGGTGGTTAATGGAATAAGACAACAATTTACATTGTTCGGAAAGTTTGGAAACTCATTAGTATATTAGACTGCAATGAAAAGTACAAAGAAATGAAAAAAGAGAAGCCACGAGAATTGAATAAATTGTGGGAAAATAATTCAATAGCTGAATGGAAACCGCAGTTCTGAAATTGCTATGTTACTAGTTTGGGCTGATGAGTTTTTGAGAAAAAATATCTATTTAGAAAAGGGTACTAGAAATACCCATCGAAGTGTTTTCCTAGTCTAGTCAAATGAGTATGTACGACAAAATTAGTTCTCATTTAGTTAACAAAATTACAGCAAGAGTGACCCGTCTCCTCGCACCCTTGCGCTCCGGTGATTAGGGCTTGCGGGCAGTGGACGTCTTCTCCCCTAGATTAGGGCTTCTCTCTTGCAGGTTCAAGCGGGGGGCGTGCGTTGGGTCTCGTCTCCATGGCGGCGGATTTGGCAGACCGTTATGCAGGACTGAACATCTCTGATGGTGAGGAAGATCTGATCGATGGTAGCTGGGTGGGCGACGGAGCGGAAGAAGAAGACCAAGCCAAACTGGCGCTGGTGGGGAGGCTTCTAAAGGATCGCACGTACAACCTGAAGGCAATGGAGAGGACTCTTACACAGGCGTGGAGTCTCTGGGAGATGGCGGTTTTCAAGAAACTGGAAGGCGATGCCTTTGTGATGCAATTCTCACACTGGCGCGACAAGCAACGCGTCAAGGACGGCGCACCATGGAATTTCGACGGGCGATTGTTACTCTTCTAAGAGATTGATAAGGAGGAACAACCAGGGCATCTACAGATCAACCACACGCCCTTTTGGGTATGTTTCTACGGCATGCCAATGGGCTACAGAGGTGAAGCGATGATACAAGAAATCGCGGGGCGCATCGGTGAGGTGGTGGCTACGGACAGAAAATGAGTCGGGATGGGACTCTTCAGTAAGAGTTCGAATCATACTGGATGTGCCCGTCCTTTGAGGAAAACCTTAAAACTCAGGGTGAAGAGTGGTTGCATAGTTGACGTTGATGTGAAGTACGAACGGCTGGCAACTTTCTGTTTCTGCTGTGGTCTGATCGGCCACGTCGACAAAGACTGCAACACCAATGAGGAAGTGAGCGATAACCAGCAGCGTTGGGGTCGTTGGCTGCGGGCATCCCCTTGGAAGAGTCGTCGGGGGGAGAGTAATCGGGAGGAAGGGGAAAGAAGCATTAGAAGGAAGCTGACGTTTAAGGGGGACGACGCGTCAAGTGAGGGGCGTCTAAGGGGGGGCAGGGGAGAGGAAGACGAAGTGAGTAGTGTGGGGTTTGCGAGGGGAAGTGATGTGCCCTCAAGGGGAGGGGTGACGAAGCATGGGAAGAGTAGGACGGGACAAACGGGAGTGGGAGGGAAAGAGGGGCGCGGCGTTTCCAACCGCGAGGGGATGCTGGGACGGAGAGCGGGGAGGAGAGGCAGACGCAGGCGGATCGGACGACGTGTCGGCGTCAGGGGGGCTTGGGGGCGGGGCGTCGGAGGGGTCGATGGGTGCAACGCGGGGAAGGGACGTTCGTCCATGGGCAGAGGGGGGAAGGGGCGCAACGGAGCCTATGGTGACGGGGGCGGGGACATCGAAGCAACACAGCAGCGGTAACACATTGCCGAGTCTGAGGAAGGAAGGTCCAAAATGACGCTACACGAAGGACGAACTTCTGGGAATCAAGGACATGCAACGCCTTGATGAGGACGCACCGTCTTCTGAGCAGGAAAGTCCAACAGCAGCAACGAAAGCCAAAGATGTGGGGGGTGCATCCATGCAACGACGTGAAGAGTTGGTGATTGAGGAGGTATGCTCAAGAGGGTGCCCGTCTGGGGTGGGGAAGGCAACGTCTTCTGGAAACGTCGGGGAAGATGTCAACGACAAGAGCACGAAGGCAATGAAAGCAGTGGATACACATGAACAGAGGCTACCCATCAACGAACAAGGCAAAGCACCCAAAACACCTGGTCCCAAGAGCATGGTAACGAGGGCACAGAGAAGGAAAGAAGCAGGGCTGCGAATGAGGAAGGGGAACAAACAGTTAAAGGAGAAGAAGAAACGGCAACCATGGGTCTACAAGATGAGTAGGGGGGCAAGGTTGGGAATACCGGAAGAGGAGGTGTTTTGGGAGCAAACAACAGGGAAGAGGGGGAGGAATGGAGAGGTGTGCGACATGGAACTTGATGAGATACCTATGAGCGAGATGGGGGGAAAAAGAAGCAGGAAGCTCGATGCAATGGAAGTGAACAGTTGTGGGGTCCCTAGGACTCAAGTAGCGGAGATTGGCGGTGTCCAATCCCACGAAGGACAATGAAAATACTTAGCTGGAACTGTCAGGGGCTGGGCGACCCTGACACGTGTAAAGCTCTCCGAGCGTGGGTTTAGAGAGAACGTCCCAACATAGTTTTCCTCATGGAGACTATGATCACTGATAGGAAGCTAGAAGATGTGAAGAGGAGTTGCGGGTTCGTTGATGGTTTGTGCATTTCCAGTGAAGGGCGGGCGGGGGGTATAGGGTTCTGGTGGAAGGACATTGATGTGGAGGTGACAAACTATTCTCGAAGACATGTGACAGCTGTGGTTAAAGAAAGGCACAATAGCATGACGTGGAGAGCGGAAGGCATCTACGGTTGGGCAGATCAGGCAAACAAATATAAAACTTGGGAGTTGATGAGGATGATAAAGGGAGAGGCAGCTGAACCGATCATATTCTTCGGTGACTTTAATGAGATCGTATCCAACATTGAAAAGAAAGGGGGCCCGCCTAAAGAGGAGAGATACATGCAAAATATTCGTGACGTGATTGATGACTGTGAACCGGTGGACATGGGATTTGAAGGAAATACTTTCACGTAGAAGAGGGGACTCACAGAGAGAACTCTTGTCCAGGAGAGACTTGATAGATTTCTGCCCGAGCTTGAGTGGAGGAACCTTTTCACTTTCTGCAAAGTGTTTCATCTGCCCATATATGAGTCGGATCACGCACCCATAATTCTGAAGGCGGATAGGAGAAGCAATAATAAAAAGAAAAGAGGACATTTCATGTTTGAACCTATGTGGGCGTGGGAGGACAGCTGTGAGGAGGTCATCAAAGAGGCATGGGAAGCTGAAGAAGGGAGTGAACTTAAGACAAAAATGCTGAGATGTAAGGAGAGTCTTAAAGCGTGGGCTGTGGAGAAGTTTGGGGAAAGGAGAAGGAAGGTGAAGGAGATTGACAATGAGCTAAAAGAGCTGCGGGCTCTCCCCCCAGACCAGATTAATCTTGAAAGGGCGGAGGAAAAATCAAAAGAGTTGCAATATTGGCTGCAAAAGAATGAGGAATATTGGGCTGCAAGGGCTCGGGTGAAGGAACTAAAAGAAGGAGACCGTAACACTGCCTATTTCCATCAAAAAGCATCAAATAGGAGGAGAAGAAATGAAATAGAGTGTTTGGAAGCCGATCAAGGGGTGCTGAAGTCACAGGAAGAGGACATCAAAGCCATAATTGTAAAGCACTTTACACAGGTGTTTCAGACTTGCTTTCCCACGGGCATTGAGGAGGCTATAAGGGGGCTGCGGGAAATGATAGATGGGGCACAAAAGGAGGAGCTGGAGAGAGATATAGAGGATGAGGAGATATCGACAGCCATAAAACAAATGCACCCAAATAAGGCACCGGGACCAGACGGCATGAAGGCCATGTTTTATCAAAATTATTGGGGTATTGTTGGGAAGGATGTGGCGAGCTACATTAAAGGATGGTGGAAGGGCGAGAAGGATATAGGTGAGGTGAATGACACCCTAGTAGTGCTCATCCCAAAGACAGAAACGCCAAAGACAATTGGGGAATTCCGCCCGATCAACTTGTGCAACGTGGTATATAAGATCGCTTCTAAAGTCATGGCGAACAGATTGAAACCTCTCATGGACATCATTGTATCGGAGAATCAAAGTGCCTTTGTACAAGGAAGATTGATCACGGACAACGCCCTCATAGAATATGAAGTGTTCCATGCCATGAAAAAAGACAAGGGAAAGAAAAAGGGCAGCCTTGCTTTAAAGTTGGACATGTCGAAAGCGTACGACAGAGTCGAGTGGGATTTTCTTGATGCTACTATGGAGAGCATGGGGTTTGGGCTGAAGTGGAGGATTAAGGTCCAAGAATGCATAACGTTTGTCAATCACGTGTTTGCCTTTAATGGAGACAAGACCCAAAGCACAAAGCCTTCATGCAGACTTCGCCAGGGAGACCCTCTTTCACCCTACCTTTTCATTATATGTGCGGAAGCTTTTTCATCATTGATTTCTACTACTACACGTAAAAACCTTCTACATGGCATCAAGCCATGTAGGGGGGCGCCGCCTATCTCACACCTTTTTTTCGCAGATGATAGTATACTCTTTGCTCGAGCTACCACCGCAGAATGTCTGAAGATAGCTAAAATTATCAGCCAATATGAACATGCATCAGGACAAAAGATAAATTTCTCAAAGACGGAGGTCGTTTTTAGCAAAGGGATAGCGACAGACAAACAAGAGGAGTTGAGGCAACTTCTTGACGTGAGAGTGGTGGACAGACATGCTAGTTATCTCGGGCTCCCAACAACAGTGGGAAGATCAAAGAAGCAGGTGTTCAGCTACATCAAGGATAGGATTTGGAGGAAGTTGCAGGGCTGGACGGAGAAGCTTTTATCAAAAGAGGGAAAGGAAGTTCTCATCAAAGTGGTAGCCCAAGTGATTCCTACATATGTTATGAGCATGTTCCAGCTGCCGGCAGGTACCATAACGGAAATACAAAGGATGGTTACTAGATTTTGGTGGGGGGCAAAAGATAAAGAAAGGAAGATATCATGGATGAGTTGGGAAAACATGTGCAGGCCGAAACGACAGGGGGGGCTTGGCTTTAGGGACTTCCATACCTTCAACCAAGCTCTCCTGGCAAGACAACTATGGAGGATAGCAAATAATCCAGAATCCCTAGTGGCTAGAGTTCTCAAAGCTCGTTACTTTCCAAGAACGTCTATATGGGAAGCGAGAAGGGGACACAATCCCAGTTTTACATGGAGAAGCCTATGGGGTGCAAAGGCGCTGCTACAAGAAGGAATGCAGTGGAGAGTGGGGGACGGCATGAGGGTGAACATATGGGAAGATAGGTGGCTTCCGGGGGAGGGGGAATCTCTTGCACGCTTCAGAAAGGAAAATGGGCCTGAATATACCATAGTCCAAGAACTCATGACAGACGATGGTACCCGATGGGATGAAGACAGAGTCAAGGATTGCTTTCTCGAGGATTATGCGAGAAGGATATGTGCTATACATAGGAGCATGAGAAATACTGCGGATAAACTGATGTGGTGGCCTTCAAGGGATAGGAAATGTACTGTTAGATCAGCCTATTGGATGGGGTTTCTTGGGAAGGAGGAAGCACGCACCTTTGCACATCAGAGAGGGGATTCATTGTGGAAACATATCTGGCATGGCGGGTGGAGACCCAAGACAGCTCACTTTCTGTGGAGGGCAAGCACGGGCAGTCTAGCGACGAGGGGGCGGCTATTTGACAGACATTGTGTGGATGACGGAAAATGCATGTTGTGTGGGGAGGAGAAGGAAACGATTCCACATATGCTCTTCCGCTGTCCTAGCGCGATAGAGGTGTGGGAGCAGATGACGAGAGATGTGCAAGTGTGGGTGAACGAAGTTAGAGACGAGGACATCATATCATCCATGAAGACAGCATTGGAGGGAAGGCCTTTGAGCGAGACTGAGCAGATAGTGGCGGGCATGTGGGCAGTGTGGAGAGTTCGGTGCAACCGGATTTTCCAAAGCAGTGACGTGTGCAGCAGCTATGTGTTACGTGAAGCAAAGTCGACGGTGCGTCGAGGAGCCAGCTGGGAAGCTGGGTCGGGGCGCGGGGCTGACCGAGGGGCAACCCAAAGGGAGGGGCTGACGGGCGTTAGGAGTGGCAGAAGAGAAGACGGAGGCACGATGGGGAGCTGGACGGACAGAGACGTCGACACAACGTTGCAAATCACAAGCAGCGGTGAGGCGTTGCGGATGGGAGGCAGCATCACGGGAGGAGGGGGCATGGCGAGCAATGCAGCTGACGCTACGTTGGGGGTGGAAGGGGACAGAGGGGCGCTGGGGAATGAAGACACCAATGCGGAAGGAAACGGAAGGGGGGGTGCCGGCCAGCGGGGAAGCACGGGAGGGGGGCGTTATGGAGAATGGTGATGGGGGGCGGTGCCGATGGAGGAAGCCATTGCAAGGCAGGCTAAAAATAAACGTCGACGGGTAAGTAGGGGAGGATGGAGGGGTGGGTATTGGGTGGGCTGTCAGGGATGAAGAGGGTAGATTGGTGGAGGTAGCGGGAGAGAAGGTCAGCACAGGGACGGGCGTCACCATGTCGGAGTTACTAGCGGTGAGAGCAGCGCTGCAATGGGCAATCACGAAAAGATATGACGTCATTGAAGTGGAAACTGATTCTATGGAGGCAGCCCAAGAAAGCACAGCCAAGAAGGCACGTCGGGACTATGTTGGAGCCATTGTGGATGATGTCAGAGATTTAAAACTTCGCTTTTCCTTTTGTAGTTTGAGTCATGTCAATCGTAGATGTAATAGAGTCGCTCATGAGGTGGCCAACTTGGCCCGTAGGGGCAATGCAGGTAGATTTTCCTTATCAAGTCATTTCCCTTTGATTTTGCAGTCATCTGTAAACTTGGATTTGATTAACTAGTGATAGCATCGGGAAGTCCCAATCATAGGGCTTCCCGTCCCTCCATCAAAAAAAAAGTTCTCATTTAGTTTCCAATCCATTGATCAAGACAATTATATCGCTGCTACTATAGACAGAAGATTGTCGAGCCATTCAAATTGGGCATGGGTATGGAGCAGATTTCTTTGGTACCAAGCCGTATTGATCAGCCCATCGAGCAATCCAATACCAAAGAAGTCTCGACACTAAGTAATAATAGCTATCGGTCATAGCTATCGAGGAGATTACTCAGAAAGCTATGTGCCTTGCACAATCAGTCGACAGGTACGAGCATTCAAAGCCAGCAGCTGGTCAACGATCACAAATGCATGTCAAATAAAAAGGCCGACAGCCAATACCTCGACATGCAACACCTCGACAACTACATCTCTGCACCGACTAAGCAACTGTCGACATCCACCAAAAGGTCGACAGTTTCACTTGTCAGCCAGGGTCCCACGACATTAAAATGTTGAGACTTTACAAATCTCATTCGGCATCCTAATGCCTATAAATAACAAGAAGCCGCCATCGGATAAAAGATCTCTAATTTTAGAGACAAAGAGCCGAAAGACTGCAATCAAGATCAAAGCCAAGTCCAGATGTCATCGACCTCTAGACTTGGCAAGCAACCGTCTTTTCTCTTCTTTTTTTCTTTTCTTACCATGATTGGTCCAAGTTGTAACATGTTTTCTTCTTGTGTCATTAGAGGCTATACTTCATAACATAAGATGGGAGTAGCTGTCAGACCCTCCCAATCATATATTGTTCATCTTTCTATTTTATGTCATATATTCTTAAAAGTTTTGTTCTTATACTCTTATTTTATTGCATCAATTGATGATTAGCTATCCTCTTTCGACGTTTGATATGAATATTATTCGAGAGAATGATTTCAACAAGATTCGGACTATAGAATAGTAATAAGTCACGAGAGTGAGGAGTTGCTATAACAATAGTCATACAGTTTTTCTTTTGTCTTTCGGTTATTGCCTCGAGAGATAGAGAACTTCTTAGATAAAACTCTATCTAGATCTGGAGAGAAGGAAGGAACAGATATCTTTTCTGATTGTTTACAAAGTAAGTAAAGAACATATACAATTTAGGACTGAAGGTTTTATATAGTTGTGGTTGGCTTGATTGGTGAAACATAATCTAAATTTTTTCTTTTATCATTTCACAATTTTCTTTATTTCTTCTTTGATCTTTTATAACTTAAATTCACTGCTTAATTAGACTAATTTGTTCCTTGATCGGACATCAAAATGTACCTATTTGATTTGACTAAGCTAAGTCAAGATCTTGCATGCTTATTCTATTGTTCTCTGTGTCCTTGTGCTCGACCCCGCACTACTACAAAGACTCCATATTAAGTTGTGGGCGTCTCTTCTAATCGGATATAAATTAAAAGTCAGATATCTTTGACTAGACAATAATCTTTATACTTTTGACCCACAAGAAAGAGCGATTAGAGACTTTAGGAGCACGAGTAAAAGTAATCAACTGTGACCTGTGGGAAGAAGCACACTTGCATATTTTACACAACATCGATGAAGTGAGTATTTTTATCACCTCACATACTAATTTAATCAAGACAAAATATCCTCGATCCAATTCAATATGGCTTACTAGAGAGCATAACAAGTCATTCATTAGGTGGTTTGAAGATAAGATCTTATGTCAACTATATTAAACACCAAATAATGTTTCTAAAAATATCTAATTCTCTCCTTTAAACCAAAAATGGATGTTATATCTTATAAACGATTTGACATAAATGAATTTTCATATTACACCAAATGAAAATATTAAATGTCTCACCTAAGAAACCCCCTACATCTCATCCTCCACCTCCTTCTTTTCAATTACCTAGTTAGCTTGTAAATGACCTATTCAACTCGCTAGGTCCTAATTGTAAGGGGTTGGCAGTATGGATAGACAACTTTGAAGAAGGGTCGCCTATGATGGTCCATATTAAGAAAAACGTTGTAAGTCAACCTCATGATACTGGTATGTCTTTACAAGATGTTTTGAAGATGCTTACTTATGCTTGGTTGAATACATTTGTGATAGAACTTTAGATATGGTGAGATCTCATATGTCTAAATACCTTATTTTATATATATTGATCTTTTTTCTTATATATTAATGCATACATAATATACGTTTTACAACTACATACATAGAATTTGTACGGAGTTTACACTAATCCATGTGGCATTTATAGTTCTATCATTGATTATCCGTGTAGATAAAGACCATGTATCTATGTCTATATACTTCTCTACCGTATTTAAACATTTTCGTAAAGTGAAAAATAATATAATTATCGCTCCGTTGAATGTTGAGTAAGTTTGGTTACTTTGCCTAAAATTTTGACTTAAGAATTGTATTTCATTGTTGATATTGAGTTTTATTTTATTTGTCTTCTTTTCAACTAGGAAAAATCATTGAGTGTTGTTGGTTTTTGTCCCCATGATGCTAACTGTGTATTATCTTGATCCTAAGGGTGACCAAGTAGATAGTGAGGGACACGAAATGAAAAAGGCATTATTCATGTGAGTAAATTTATTTATTTATATATGTTAACATATATTATTACATGACTATTTACTAATAAAATTCAATGTGTTATAGAATGTTGATGTAGTTTTACGATTGCAATGCATATTTATGCCAAATATGCTTACTTTTATTTATAAAGAACTTTGTATGTTGATAAATTTATAGTGCCCTGTACAAGATAATGATTGGGCATATAGATACTACATGATGCATTATATGGAGATGATTATTGGAGTACTAGACATCAACTGCATACAAAATCTTATATATATATATATAGTCTTGAGTATCATAATTAAATAGTCTCATTTGATAATATAAAAATATCAAACGTTTTTAATTATATATGTCATTCTCTTTACATATGTTTGAAATAAAAAAGCCCTACATGACAGAACATCTAGACAAGATACGAGAACAATGGGCACAAGCCTTCGTTAACGATGTTAATTTTAAATTTGATTGGAATAAAGAATGAGTTCTCTAAACTTTAATGTCATTATTTCTATATACATGTGGTGGTTGTGATTCTTGAAACTTTAAATTTGATGCAAGTAAATTAATGGTGCATATGTGGATGATGAGTATTTAATGTGTGTGAATATGAAGATGAATGAATACAATAAGAATTGTGTTTCTACATGTCATGAAATTGGAATTGGTGCATATTTTAATGAAGTATCATGTAACGTCCCCGGATTTTCACCTTCTCAAAACCCCATGGAGTTGAGAAGACAAAATCCGAAAATGTTGGCCAATTGTATCAAAGTGCGTTGCGGAAGCAATATACACATACATGAACATACAACCATAACATTTTTCAACAATAACATGTATATTAATTATAACATGAACTATTACAGATTACATTTACACATTGAATAGAAAATTTTACACAAGTATGAACATGTATGCTAGGATCTTAACACAAAAGGTACAACCTGGACAACTGGTCACTTCCTGTCTTTTATCCCAAGCTAGCTCTGAACCTAAAACATATGTGAAACAACGAATCAACACATAAGGTGTTGTGCACGTGGGTAGAAAGATACATACTAATATGTTTTCATAATTGAAATAACTTGAGAAAGAAATAGTAAAAGAAAACATTGTTTAAAGCGATAATCAGGTAATCACATATTTTAAGATGCCTTTTGATGTGTTTGTACTATTAAGTGGTGTCACACTTCATTTTTCCCCACCCCTTGGGCTATGGGGACCGAGTGCCGACCTTATATTTAGAGGGGGGAGAGAGAGATGTCGCACTTCATTTTTCCCCGCCCCTTGGGCTACGAGGAGCGAGTGCCGACCTTATATTTAGAGGAAGAGAGAGAAGATTGAGGGAGAGAGAGAGAGAGATCATATATCCACTCAGTAGCTGCAAACCATCTATATTCTTCTTTTGTGTTCTTTAATGTTTTGTGGAGCATATACTACTAATACACATTCAAGAATTTATATGCAAACACAAGCATCCAAAGTCCATCATATCATTATGTATTCATGAAAACTAGTCTTATACTTAATAAAACCCACGTACCTAAATTCAGAGATTCCTTATACATCCAAGTTCATCTAGACCACTGTTCACCACCTGATTAATAGAAATTAACCATCATTAATACAAGGTTCACTATTATTAATGATATTTAGGTCCATATTAGGGTTTAGGCCAAACCTAGATTCAAACTGACCAAAACTTGTCTCTAATATTTTTATACTGATCTAGAGGGCATAAGTCAGGTCTGGTACAAATTTCATATTTTTCTGATAATTGGTCTATTTTCTATTATTAATAAGGTATTCAAATCATCTAATTAGGCAATAATGAGAAAAGGTCTACAATTGCTCAATAATATTAAGATCGGGGTCCAAGTTTAGTTTCTAGATGATAATAGGGTTGAAACTTATTTTTCTCAGATTTAATCTCAACTATTTACTAATTATATTATTTAAATGAAGAATTCTCATCTAAATTATATATCATCAACTTAAATATCTCAAAAGTCTGATATAGGAATTTTATAAGAAACATGGCATTATTTTGAGACTATGAGTGTGTTTCGGGAATTTTTAGGACAAGGGAGCTATTTGTTAGGCATTTTCTAAGATCGGGCCTATTTATTGAAAACATAAAGTATTTACCTTCAAAACAAGTCGGACCTAACCCAAGATCCGCTAAGACCAGGGTCCAATAACCCAAATAGGGACACTTGCAACTTAGTCTTCTCCTTTGCTTATGTGATTGTCTCATCCCGATTTCCAACGCCGCCACTGCCTGGGTTTAGTGTGAAGCATCTCGCGATCTCCCATTCTGGGGCGCTCGTATGCCTAAGCACCGTCGTGAGGCTCAGCTCTTGTGAGCTCTGGCTCACGTGCGTTGCGTAGGGTTTGACACCCATTTCTCTCTAGTACATGATCTGCATCACGAACAGGAGTTCGACTCCAGAGCAGGCACTGCCGTCGTGATTTGAAGAAGCTCCGGTGAGATCGAGTCCACCTCAACTGGAACCTCTACGATCAAAGATAAATCTGTTGATCTTCATCTGACCTTAATGGTATGAATCGACAAGGACTAGAGGTGCCTCTATGCTTCAGTTCGCCGCACCAACCATCCTGTCCTCGTCATGGCACATGCGTGATGTTCTGGAGGAGTCGAGGAGTCCTCAGACGAGGTGCACCACTATCATTTCACCTCCTGGATGCTGTATAGTCAAGATAACCGATCTGAGGTGTCCCATGGCATGGCGTCATCGAGCCTCAGGGATCTGGATCCTTGACGATGTCCTAGTTTATGGTGGTGGCAGCAGCGACGGCATGGCAGTGCTGGTGAAAGTGAGCTCATGGATTTCATCGCTACACTCCCATCTACTCATCCAAGGTTGTGGTGCCATTAGGGTGGGGAATCACGAACCTGATGGAATCATATGAATTAGAAGAGATACGTTTTGGGTGATCTGCAACTTTGTCTTCCTCCTTTGGTCATGGTAGACTTAGGCCATTGGACGGACAAGTCAAGCCCTCCTGGTCCGGGCTGCATCCTCTCCCATCGCAGGTTGTGCTTCCGGACTTCTTTTATCATCTCTCTAGAATAATAACATGGGTAAGGTTGTGCACAATGACAGAGGTGTATTACAGAATGGTGGGTTGTTCCCTCTCTCCCTTGAGCCGTTGCCTACAACTAGAGAGTCATTTAGTGGCTTCGGATATAGTGGATCGTAACTATTGCTCACTATTCTCAAATCTCCATGATTAGCGTAGTGGAAGGTAATTTTATATGTTTATACCACTATGTAGGTTATCCTGAGGGCCGTTCCATAGTTCCGAGCTTATAGGATCTAAGCCTCCAACTCAAAACATGTACGTGGAGCTCTATAGATAACTGGGCATAAGAAGTCAGAAAAATAAAAGGTGGCATTATATGTTCTCCTCCCCGCTTTAGAGGGTGGTTGAAGGGAAGAGAACGTCAATGGGATTCTTAACATTATCTCCTCATCTTAATAGCTTTTGAACAAGCTCAATATTGATCATGTTTATATTTTCTTCACAACAAATCCTCAACTATTGTTCAAACAAGTCTAAAAACACGTGTTATGATACTAATACCTCAAAGTTCACTAATATATCACTTGAGGTTATTGGTACTATTAAACGGGTCCCTTGAAGGCATATGTACCCAAATCAATTTAATCAAACCTATTCATCGTACTTGAACTAAAATAATATTCGAATTTTCAATTGCATATATAGTTACACTTTTTTTTGGGTAGAAATATACAAAGATTGAATAACCAAGTCCTCAATTTGGTATCAATCATCTACATGACACGCATGGTCTTAAAATACTATATTGGGTATCATAATCCTAAAACCTGGGTTATCACATTCACCCCATCTTATATGTAATTTCGTCCTCGAAATTCAACTAGTATCATTCTTAAGAGGCTATTTAGGAGTTCAACTTCATATACTTCATCATTTCTTAGGTTCTAAGACCATCATAGTTGCATGCACTCTAAGTTGTCAGCTTACGGTCTAGAGATTCTTGGATGTGTCCATCCCACCTTATATATGTGGAAGCATCACTTAAAGTCTTAGCCATAACATGACATTATGATATCTTAGGATTACATCACCCCTAAGGATACAGTTTTGTTCATACTTTTAAAGTTCAAGAGAAATTGGTTTATATGCCATGGTATTCAGATCATTTAAATCTAACATCATTAACATATTACAATGATTTCAGCATTAGAGGAGATTTATCTTCATCCTTGATATTAGAATTTTTCTACTTAAGAAGGGCTTACGTAACATATTTGACTATTAGGGTTTCACCCTATGGTGTGATATTCAACCTCAGATCAAAGTTCTGAACTATATTTCTGATCATATATCCTATGATCCAAAAATATCTTTATATCAAGTTCATGAGTTCAAATTTTTATGTCTTGCATATATTATATGAAGGGAAAAAGAGAATATACTAAGTTTATCCCATGATCTCATCATCATATCCTTCATGTTTCATATGAAGGGGAAGAGAATATTTTAAAGTCAAACTTATCGTGATGTCAATCTTGGGTGCTGCATGTATGATATTGGGGGGGAAATATAGAATAGGTCAAGCTTATACGAGTGACTCCTCATATATAAATCATCCATATAACTCAAGTGAGGTTTCTATCATCATATATTAAGAAATATAAGAAGAAGGGAGAACTTGTATTTTGAGTATCTTTTGCACAAAGCATCATACTCTCATAACTAAAGTTCATATATTACCTCACTTGCAACTAATGATGAGATTCACAAAATATGTCACTCCAGCTAGGACCTAACTCAGCCAAAGGATGGACTTTATCATATGGGTCATCTACTCATCCTTTTCTTTTACGCAATTCTCACATATAGGATTGAATCATGCAAAAGGACTCAAGTCATGTACTCAGGAGTAACCCAGCTTAGGGCACGTCATTTCACATATATCTCATATTTTTCATATATTATAGGGTAGGTCCTATGACCCTCTCCTTGTGGGTCTCACTCTCTCTGGAGTTCACCACATATCTTGTCCTAACACTAGAGGTCCTCCTTTGTAAAAGAGCTTGAGTCTCATGCATATTCAACGTTATCTTAACTTAGCTCATTTCAAGTAAGGAACAATATGTACTTTTATCATCAAGACTTAGCTTAGATTATCCAAATTTGGATTCAAACCTCATTTATAACTTAGGTCTTTATAAACAACATATACCTCAGAGATCTAATTTATATTAGATCATCCTTGCTTACATCATCTATCATTCCATTATCTATCTATCTATCACATATCCTTATAAGGCTCTAGACATCTATTCTACATATACTCTCTCTTCTAGACTGATGTCACCCCCTTTCACTTAGGTTGCATGAACACTAACTACTCTCCAGTGTGAGGGACACATGTTTATATTTACATATATATATAATACAATATTATATAGTTTTTCTCTGAAAAATAAGACGTCAAAGAAAATTGTCAAGGCTCGAGCCGATTGGAAAACAAAACCAAATCAACAAAAATCGAGTGTCCCACACACTATAGATAGTCTAGCGCCATGTAACCTAGTGAAATGGTGAGAACATGATATAGACTAGTGTAGCTACCCAATACATATGAGCTCTATATGGAATGGGTTTCACACACTTTTCTAGACCTAGTTCTCAAACATTTAGGTTCTAACCTAGAGGCTAAGTCAAACCTAGTTCCTATATAACAACTTATTATGTTTCTAGGTTTTAAAGTGAAAGGTGAAATTTAGTTTTATGTTTCATGGTGAGAAATTGTAAGGTGTAGCTATTATTCATGCTCTGATACCAACTGTAACGTTCGGATTTTCACCTTCTCAAAACCCCATGGAGTTGAGAAGACAAAATCTGAAAACGTTGGCCAATTGTATCAAAGTGCGTTGGGGAAGCAATATACGCATACATGAACATACAACCATAACATTTTTCAACAATAACATGTATATTAATTATAACATGAACTATTACAGATTACATTTACACATTGAATAGAAAATTTTACACAAGTATGAACATGTATGCTAGGATCTTAACACAAAAGGTACAACCTGGACAACTGCTCACTTCCCATCTTTTATCCCAAGCTAGCTTTGAACCTAAAACATACGTGAAACAAAAAATCAACACACAAGGTGTTGTGCACGTGGGTAGAAAGATACATACTAATATGTTTACATAATTGAAATAACTTGAGAAAGAAAGAGTAAAAGAAAACATTGTTTAAAGCGATAATTAGGTAAACACATATTTTTAGATGCCTTTTGATGTGTTTGTACTACTAAGTGGTGTCACACTTCATTTTTCCCCGCCCCTTGGGCTATGGGGACCGAGTGCCGACCTTATATTTAGAGGGGGAGAGAGAGATGTCGCACTTCATTTGTCCCCAACCCTTGGGCTATGAGGACTGAGTGCCGACCTTATATTTAGAGGAAGAGAGAGAAGATTGAGGGAGAGAGAGAGAGCATATATCCACTCAGTAGCTACAAACCATCTATATTCTTCTTTTGTGTTCTTTAATGTTTTGCAGAGCATATACTACTAATACACATCCAAGAATTTATATGCAAACACAAGCATCCAAAGTACATCATATCATTATGCATTCATGAAAACTAGTCTTATACTTAATAAAACCCACGTACCTGAATTCAGAGATTCCTTATACATCTAAGTTCATCTAGACCACTGTTCACCACCTGATTAATATAAATTAACCATCATTAATACAAGGATCACTATTATTAATGATATTTAGGTCCATATTAGGGTTTAGGCCAAACCTAGATTCAAACTGACCAAAACTTGTCTCTAATATTTTTATATTGATCTAGAGGTCATAAGTCAGGTCTGGTACAAATTTCATATTTTTCTGATAATTTTTCTATTTTCTATTATTAATAAGGGATTCAAATCATCTAATTAGGCAATAATGAGAAAAGGTTTACAATTGCTCAATAATATTAAGATCGGGGTCCAAGTTTAGTTTCTAGATGATAATAGGGTTGAAACTTATTTTTCTCAGATTTAATCTCAACTATTTACTAATTATATTATTTAAATGAAGAATTCTCATCTAAATTATATATCATCAACTTAAATATCTCAAAAGTCTGATATAGGAATTTTATAAGAAACATGGCATTATTTTGAGACTATGGGTGTGTTTCGGGAATTTTTAGGACAAGGGAGCTATTTGTTAGGCATTTTCTAGGATCAGACATATTTATTGAAAACATAAAGTATTTACCTTCAAAACAAGTCGGACCTAACCCAGGATCCGCTAAGACCAGGGTCCAATAACCCAGATAGGGACACTCGCAACTTAGTCTTCTCCTTTGTTTGTGCGACTGTCTCATCCCGATTTCCAACGCCGTCGCTGCCTGGGTTTAGTGTGAAGCATCTCGCGATCTCCCATCCTGGATGCGCTCCTATACCTAAGCACCGTCGTGAGGCTCAGCTCCTATGAGCTCTGGCTCACGTGCGTTGTCCATGGTTTGACACCCATTTCTCTCTAGTACATGATCTGCATCATGAACATGTGTTCGACTCCAGAGCAAGCGTTGCTGTCGTGATTTGAAGAAGCTCCGGTGAGATCGAGTCCACCTCGACTGGAACCTCTACGATCAAAGATAAATCCGTTGATCTTCATCTGACCTTAATGATATGAATCGACAAGGACTCGAGGTTCCTCTGCGCTTCAGGTCGCCGCACCAACCATCTCGTCCTCGTCATGGCACAGGCGTGATGTTCTGGAGGAGTCGAGGAGTCCTCAGATGAGGTGCACCACTATCATTTCACCTCATGGATGTTGTATAGTCAAGATAACCGATCTGAGGTGTCCCATGGAACGACGTCATCGAGCCTCAGGGATCTGGATCCTTGACGATGTCCTAGTTTATGGTGGTGGCAGCAGTGACGGCATGGCGGTGCTGGTGAAAGTGAGCTCATGGTTTTCATCTCTACACTCCCATCTACTCATCCAAGGTTGCGGTGCCATTAGGGTGGGGCATCACGGACCTGATGGAATCATATGAATTAGAGGAGATATGTTTTGGGTGATCTACAACTTCGTCTTCCTCCTTTGGTCATGATAGACTTAGGCCATAGGACAGACAAGTCAAGCCCTCCTGGTCCGGGCTGCATCCTCTCCCATCGTAGGTTGTGCTTCCAGACTTCTTTTATCATCTCTCTAGAATAATAACATGGGTAAGGTTGTACATAATCACAGAGGTGGATTACAGAATGGTGGGTTGTTCCCTCTCTCCCTTGAGTCGTTGCCTACAACTAGAGAGTCATTTAGTGGCTCTGAATATAGTGGATCGTAACTATTGCTCACTATTCTCAAATCTCCATGATTAGCACGGTAGAAGGTAATTTTATATGTTTATACCACTATGTAGGTTATCCTGAGGACCGTTCCATAGTTCCGAGCTTATAGGATCTAAGCCTCCAACTCAAAACATGTACGTGGAGCTCTATAGATAACTGGGCATAAGAATTCAGAAAAATAAAAGGTGGTATTATATGTTCTCCTCCCCGCTTTAGAGGGTGGTTGAAGGGAAGAGAACGTCAATGGGATTCTTAACATTATCTCCTCATCTTAATAGCTTTTGAACAAGCTCGATATTGATCATGTTTATAATTTCTTCACAACAAATCCTCAACTATTATTCAAACAAGTCCAAAAACACGTGTTATGATATGAATACCTCAAAGTTCACTAATATATCACTTGAGGTTATTGATACTATTAAACGGGTCCCTTGAACTCATATGTACCCAAATCAATTTAATCAACTCTATTCATCGTACTTGAACTCAAATAATATTTGAATTGTCAATTGCATATATAGTTACACTTTTTTTTTGGTGGAAATATACAATGATTGAATAACCAAGTCCTCAATTTGGTATCAATCATCTACATGACACGCATGGTCTTAAAATACTATATTGGGTATCAAAATCCTAAAACTTGGGTTATCACATATCATGGGTGTGAATGAATGTGAAGATGAATAAATACAATTATATATGTACATGTGATGAAAATAGAATTGGAGAATGGATCTTCGATGTGGGTGGATTGTTTGTTATTGTAGATTTATTGGCCTGTTGTTAAGTTGCACACAAGATGGACCTACATTTCTATTGAACAACAGGTCTTGTATCCTGTTGAATAATCAGATAATAGCTCTGCAGACCTACTATTTGTAAAAAAAGTTAACTAAGTCATTGATTGTTACCGACATTATAGATTTGATTTTTCGGTGTCAGGCCCAAAACCGAAATTATAGGACTACATAAAATGGACGTACTAAATAGCACAACCGTGCTAAGCTGCACGGTCTATGTGACAACCTGATGCCACATGTGCGATATTACTCAAAACAAGTGTGTTATTAACTACTAACAAACACATAACTAGAAAATATGATAAATTAAAATCGATCCCATATAACCATCACTGAGCAGAAACATAATATAACAAGGTCCACAACCTATAACATACCACATATCATACTATGTATATACATGCATGTTACAAGAGATATGTTGTTCACATATACATAAGCCACATATACAAGCCATATGTACAACCAAGGCATACTGCCAAAAACATGTATCGATGTTCATATCATATACAAAACACAACCCTCCTAGACCTGAGCGTATAGGGAAAACACATATCACTCTACTATGAGACTAGAAGCTACAACCTTCTATGCCTACTGATCTGCAAGATGCTCTTCCTCAACAACACAATCCTGCTCACATAGTTGACGACCACCTAAAAAGATGTGGCAAACCACAAGGGTGAGACACATGTCCCAGTGAGAGATATAACTATCAACCAACGATTCTTAAATATAGCAAGATAATACATTAATAAGTAGGATGATAAGATTCAACTAAATGAATTATTTAAACTAATTATACAATTTAGGCAGATTTAACAGCTCTAGCAGATCAGTAGACCATCGTATGCTTTTAGACCAAATATGAAGAACATGTATAATAGTTGATTTATCTTAACGCATTATATAACAACTATACAGTAATAAAAATAAGGTAAGGGTAAACATCTAATGTAAATCATGTTTAACCTAAGAATATTTACTACACAATTGTATTATGTATTTTGATTATTGTACTGAGGATTCAAGTCGTACCATCCAAATCCATCCGACCACTGTAAAGTGTTATTTGGTGTCAAACAAGATCTAGTATGAGATGGAATCCAAGATCTTCTTCCCACTCGATCAGTACGAATATGCAAGTAGTAACATATCAGTCAAAGTGCCACCAGTGAGATATAGTCAAGCAAAAAAACCTAGTCTGCCTTCAGTGCCTGTCATGACACTAGCCACCAGGGTATGCAAGCAAAACCTACCATGGGGGTACAACCGCAGTCGTCCTCCTATCACATCAGACACATAATCACTGGGACACGACCACAATCATTCTCAAACTAAGGGCTAGGTATGATCGCAGCCATCCTCCCTAAAAACTTGGGATCTGGATGATGAGGATGTACTCTCCAAGCACCACGCATACTCAATAGTATACATTCTAAGTTTTTCTTAGGAATACTCATTTCACCATCTAGAAAATTCTGATACTGGAATAGATCTATGGTCAAGGAAGCTACATAATTTGGGTCTCGATTGATTAATTAAAGCCAATTGGGTGTCTTTTAAAGTGCATCAATCAAGTTACAAGCAAACCCTAAAAGGATTCTACAAAAGATAAGGTAGGTTGCAACTTCAAAAGGTGTAAAATGTGTAAAGCATAAAGCTGATCACATCACCACATGATATTGGTTTACTACCATACACAAGACCATCATCATTATCACCTCACCATGGGATATCAGTCCCTTATCACATCACTAGATGATATCACCTCAATTAGGCACAAACCCTCTGTCAAGGTGATAATACCATTCACATTGTACCCTACAAAAGAATCATTATCTCTTCCTCCCTCATCAACTCTCATAATCCCACACATGTGTCACATAATTGATACTCCAATCAAACATTAGCTTATGATGTTCATTCAACAACAATTTAGGGTTACAACATTAGGAGAAAAAAATATTCTATCAACATGCTAGTTATTCAAGTAACTAGGAAACATCATTATATACTTGCAAATAGGGTTAGATTACAAGTTTGTTAACTAAGTTAGGGTTTCAAATTTAGAAAATTACATTAAATCCAAATTATCACCATCTCCCACATACTTGGAAGTAAGAGAGTCAACTTCCATCATCACAAAGTCAACCACATATGGTAAACTCATGTCCATGAAATCTCGTCAACTGTAGAGTAACGGACCTCACCATCTTCATCAGTCGAAAAGGTGGATCATCCATGTGACCACATAGGTCAACCCATAGCAACCAAAGAAGAAACAAGACATGTCATCAACCGAAGAGAAATGCATTACATCATCAAATGAGGAGAACCACATCACATCATCGATCAAAGAGAAAAGCACCATCCTAACAACCACTTGAGTTAAGTACCTCATTGATCGTAGAATATGAGAGCATGGAGATCGAAGATCATGAGGAGAAAATCATCAACCGAAGAGAAACATATCACCTTAGCAACCTCACAAGTAGGTCTATACTTGGCGACCCAAAACCATCAAAACTCTACGACCACATAAACCATATCATGATGAATATCAATAGAGAGAAAACCATATGCAACACATGATAAAAATAGGTTGATCGCCACTATGAACCAAAAGTCACCAAAGTACAAAGAACAAAAAGAAGGTCATCACCAAAACCCTAAATCTGATCCTCAACATGATAGATACCAAACAATGATCCAAGAGAAAGAAAACCAAACGTTTAGCCATCACACATGTATCCCAAACCTCCATCCTCAAGCAAGAGAACAAAACCATGATCATGAGAAGAAAACCTACATTTAGCATATGCATGCAAGAACCAACACCTCCATCATAAACAACAATTCAGTAAAAAAATTAGGGTTTATAAGAAGTGAATGAAGTACTTGAGATCACTGCATAAACATAACTCTAACTCAAGATATCATCATCATAATACTTAGAACCACGTTTTAGAGGTATATTAATTGCATGCAAGATTAAGTACAACCATAATTGAGGAGAAAGTTATATAACTCTCCATGATTGTGAAGAATAACTCTAAAAGCAAGATACTCCAGGGAAAGAGAGGAAAACCCAAGCTTGATCTACACCTCACGGGAAAGCTAGCATCATCTCAAAGAAAGAAGAACACCCTAGGTTAAAGAAGCACAAGAAAGAAGGTAGAACCCTAGGATGAAAGACAAGGAAGAGAGGAGATCTTCAACTCAACTTGAGTACCACCATGGATAACCATGTATTCGGCCAAGAGAAAGAAGAGAGGTAGGGTTGCAAGAAAATAAGATCAAGAAAGAGGGATACTTACCAAGATCAAGGAACACTAAAGGATCACAAAAGAAGAGTTTCTCCAACCCTAAATGACACATGCAGAGGATCAACCACCTTGCTCCAAGTTGAGGTCTTCTCCACCACCAAGAACACATGTGACGAGATCCAAGCAAGAGGGAAAGAAGAGGGTGCAAAAGGATCGCTTTCATACAAAGTGAGGGGTATATATACCCAAGGGTAGGAGACAGGTATGGGAGGTTAGGTGTCATGCCACATGTGCCAATTGTCCACTATATAACATGCATGCAAGAAATAATATAATACATGCAAAAAAGGCCATTAAAACCAAGGAAACCCATCGAACTCACTTGGTCCAGAAGACCATCAGTCAAAGAGAATTCTCTATGAGAAAAACACATCAAAACTCATTGGTCTCTTGGGTCAAAACTCTATCTCTTAGAGACCAAAGAAAGAGTTCAAGAGCTCATCGAGTGAATACACCATGGTTAGATAAACATCAAGGTGGTCACTAAAACCAAAACTCAACGATCAACATAAAAGGTTAACACCAAACTAGGGCATCCAAGCAAACCCTAGATCATCAACACTTAAGGTGTCATCACATATCTCCTCATCAAACCAAGGTGTAGTAGAAGCCATAAGGCACAAATCTCTCTCCAACATGATGACAAAACATGTAAAGCACAATAAGCATGTGACCAAATGCAAGATAAACCCTAAACATGGATAAATTGCAATATGGTCTAAAACAAGCACATATATGTGTAACTAGTTCAAACATCATCCAAACAAGAACATATAAGCATGGCACATGGTATTAATGCACAATACATGGTTAGATTAAGGTTTTAAGAATCTTATTGTATTAAGAAAGTAAGATCAAGCATAAATCTAGGTCATGGGTCTTACAACCGTAAACCTCTAATAAGGATTTCACCCTCAAAATCCTACACAAAAAGAGATGGGTACTTCCTACGCATTGAATCCTCTAACTCCCACATGACTTCCTCCATGCCACAGTGATTCCACAAAACATTAACAATAACTATATCCTTCATCTTCAAATTCTTCACCCTCCTATCTAAGATCAACACAGAAGCCTTCACATATGACACATCCTCCTCCAACTCAACCTCCATCGACTGCAACACTTGTTTGGTATCTGGATGGAACTTTCTCAACATAGAAACATGGAACAAAGGATTCAACCTATGCAAATCTGGTGGTACCTCCAACCTATAAGCCACCTTCCCACACATGCCACCACTGGGTAAGGTCTCCATATACATGGGAGCCAACTTACCCTTCTTCCCAAACCTCAACACACTTTTCCAAGGATAAACCTTGAGATACACCTTATCCCCACTTGGAACTCCAAGGGCCTACGATGATTACTAGCATAAGACTTCTGTGTATCTTGGGTTGCCTTCAGCTATTGTTGTATCACTTTGATCTTCTATGTAGCATGCTATATAAGTTCAGGACCCAAGAGTTGATACTCATCGATCTCATACCACCAAAGCAGAGACCTAAAATGCCTCCCATACAAGGCTTCATATGGTACCATGTCGATACTCCTCTAATGATTTTTGTTGTAAGCAAACTCTATCAAACTGAGGTGCACATCCCAACCTCCAAGAAACTATAAAACACAAGCTCTCAACATATCCTCTAAGATCGGAATGGTCCACTCTGACTGACCATCTGTCTATAGGTGCAACACGGTACTGAACCTCGACTATGTACCCATAGTTGTAGGCAGATGTTCCCAGAAATAACTAGTGAACTGAGGACCTCTATCAGACACTATCATCATTGGGATACTGTGCAAACACACTATCTTATCCACAAATATATGTGCCAACTTCTGTGTTGTGTACGTCATCTTGACATAAAGGAAGTATGCTAACTTGGTCAACCTATCAACTATCACACAAATGGAATCATGACCCTTGTCTATCCTAGGAAGACCAACCACAAAGTCCATAGTCATATGATCCCATTTCCATTGCGGTATGGGAAATGGTTGCAATGTCTCTACAGGTTTCTAATGCTTACCCTTGACCTACTGACACACTGGACATCTAGCCACAAACTTAGCCATTCCACACTTGAAGCCAGGCCACCACTACAGATCCTTCATGTTATGGTACATCTTGGTACTTTCTGGATGCATCACATACATCGAGGAATGAGCCTCCTCAAGGATCATCTTCTTCAGCTCATCGACATTTGGAACCAATGGCTTTCCATTAAAACAAACTATCCCATCTTCCGTCTCACAGAAGCCCTCACTGTTCTGACTACTAAACTCTGATTGGATCTACTATATCACAATATCATTATGTTTTGCATCTCTGATCTTCTGCATCAATGTGGGCTTCATTGGAAACTGTGCTAACAAGCCTGAAAAAAAGGAGACTTCTAACTTCACGTTCATCTAATGAAAAGACATCAACATGTCTCACTTATGGCACACCAAGGAAGAAAAATGTTCCTTCTTAGCAGATGATGACGAAGAAGACTTACTTCTAAGTGTGTCTGTCACCATGTTTTCCTTCCATGGATGGTAGTCTTTGGTGCAATCATAATCCTTCATCAACTCCATCCATTGTCTCTATCGCATGTTCATCTCTTGCTTTGAGAACATATACTAAAGGTTCTTGTGATCGGTGAAGATCAAACACTTCTCTCCATAAAGTTAGTGTCTCTAAATCTTCAAAGCATGGACCACAATAAAAAGCTCCAAATCAGGCATCGAGTACCTCTCCTCATGTTTCTTAAGTTGTCGAGAAGGAAAAGAAATCATGTTCTTGTCCTACATTAGCACACATCCCAAGTCATTCTTTAATGCATCACAAAAGACAATATATCGTCCCTTCTGTTTCTCTGGCAGCACTAACATTGGTGCATTGGTCGACTTCTCCTTTAAAAGATGGAAAGAACGCTGACACTTGTCATCCCAAACAAATGGTACACCTTTCCTTATCATCTTGGTTAAGGGTAACGCCACAACACTGAAGTTCTTGATAAACCTCATGTAGTAATGTGCAAAGCCTAGGAAACTGTGAACCTTGGTCGGTGTCTTAGGCTGCTCCCACACCAGTACTGACTGTACTTTCTTGGGGTCTACACAGACACCTCTAGCAAATATCACATACCCAAGGAAAGACACCTCCTTCAACCAGGATTCACACTTGTTGAATTTAGTGTACAACCTATGTTGTCTCAACAATGTCAATGCTTGTCATAGATGCATCTCATGCTACTGGATGTCTCTGGAGTATATCAGGATATCATCGATGAACACTACCATGAATTGGTTGAATACATCTTGGACATTTTGTTCATCAAATCTATGAATGTTTTTGGTGCATTGGTTAGCCCAAATGGCATAACCACAAACTCAAAATGACCCTACATAGTCCTAAAAGTTGACTTGGGTATGTCATCCACCTTGATCTGCTACTGATGGTATCCTGACCTTAGGTCTATCTTTGAGAATAGGAAACACTTCTCAACTGATCAAATAGGTCATATATCCATGGAAAAGGGTTCTTACTCTTAATCATAACCTTATCCAAATATTGTTAGTCTGTGCACAACCTCATATAACCATCCTTCATCTTCAAAAACAACACAGAAACACACCAAGGGGAAGTGCTTTGTCTGATAAAACCTTTCTCTAACAACTCCTGCAACTGCTGCTTCAACTCCTACTTCTCTGTGGGCGCCATGCTATACCGTGATTGTGCTATCAGTTGTGTACTGAGAATAATATTGATTTTCAAATCAATCTCTCTAGGAGGCAAAACTCCAGGAAGCTCTTTAGGGAAAATATCTTCAAAATCTCAAACAATAGGAACCTCCTGGATACTAGGAGTCCTCACCTTAGTATCCACAACATGTGCCAGGAAAACATCACACCCCTACTTCATCAGCCTCTCTACTATCATAGCTGACACCAAGCACGTCAAGAGAATCTTTCTGTGTCCTTTAAAAATCCAAAAAACATTTCCATCAAATAACGTTGCTACCTTGTAACTATAGTCCAAGACCACTCAATACTTCTCCAAGGTATCCATTCTAAGGATCACATCAATTCCAAGCATGTCAAGTGGCATAAGGTCCACTTGAATGTTGCATCCTGAGAAATAAAGAAAGCAAGATGGACACACCTCCTGAAATTCATCAGAACCAACAAGAGGGGTTTCAAGAAGGAGAGTATTGGATCTACAACTAATAGGCAAAGAAAAACTATATATCACTTCTCAGGTGATAAAAGAGTGTGTTACACCTGGGTCAACCAAAATAAATACAAAAGAAGATGCGGACAAATCCGAATAAAAATGTTCCATCTGACCTGTCATGACCCATGGATTGATCACTCCCTTCAACTGACTCATAGTATAGAATCAAGTCATTTCCTATTATTGTCCTCGCCCT
Source organism: Alisma plantago-aquatica (assembly GCA_963693085.1). Lineage (NCBI taxonomy): Eukaryota > Viridiplantae > Streptophyta > Magnoliopsida > Alismatales > Alismataceae > Alisma > Alisma plantago-aquatica. Next base: position 1,227,267,385 of record OY856411.1, read on the forward strand.
CTACTGGATTTCCTAGAAGAACCTACATGTGACACCTGACCGCATCCTCTGCCACCACCATTGTTGAACTACTTCCATTGAGAACAGTGATGACTCTACCTCAGCTATAGTGTAACCTCCTCTTCCTTCATTGGGAAAAACCACTTGATATGCCTAGTCTGACCACACTTGCAACAAGACATGCTCTCATACCATGGCCTTGACCACCCCATCACTGAAACTGATGTTGTTTTACAAGCTCATGCTGGTGGAAAACTATCACCTCTGTCCTTGCTTGGTGACCACTGTGACTGTACTATTGATCACTATTGTGTCTGAGGTGAGGAAAACTTAGGCTTCTTGAAGCCTCTAGAATCTTATCCCTGAAACTAAGCTAGTTTCTTCATACATTAGCCTCATACTTCTCAATAGATGACCATTGAACTTTAGAAACCATCGTCATCAACTCTGTGCTTAAACCCTTCTCAAACTGTCAGATCCTCTCCTTATCCATCTCATCCATGTGAGTACAAAACCTCATCAACTCTATAAACTTCTCCTCGTACTCGTTGATTGCCATTGATCCCTACCAAAATCTCCCAAACGGTGAGATCTTCTCATTAAGATATGTCTCTGGGAAGTATAGACTCACAAACTCTCACCGAAAATCCTCCCAACTAATCACCACACCATGTGTCTTCGCTTCCTCAATGGCCCACCAGTGGCCGACACTGCCCTTCAGCAGGTACACCGCATGCTTCACCTTGTCCTCTTTCAGAATATTGGAGATCTTAAACGCCTTTTCAAACTCTATCATCCACATATTGACATCCATTGGGTCTGTCATACCAGAAAATTTGATCGCCTCAACATGCCACAACCTTCAAAGGTACTCCCAAAAACTTGGGATTTCACTTTGGGAACAACAACCCTTGGTTGAGGTATAGACACTCTATCTACCATGTGTGAAACCGTGGTCATCAACTGTTCAACGATGGACTGAAAATCATGATTGGCCATTGTTTTTTGGTCGAACTATTAGACTTCAAGCATTCTATCTACTCTAGCCTACCCCCTGGCACCACATCATGTGAAAAAACACTACTCTAAGCATGTTCTTCATTCTCTCCAAACATATCTACATTAGTAGGAGCTACAATCAAATATGTTAGAGGATGCAAGAATAGACACAACCTTGTCCTATGTCCCTGTAGACTCAACAAACCAAGAGCTCTGATACCAACCTTTGCATGTGACAACCCGATGCCACATGAGTGATATTACTCAAAACAAGTGTGTGATTAACTACTAACAAACACATAGCTGGAGAATAGGATAAATTAAAATAGGTATCATATAACCATTACTAATTCGAAACATATTAAAACAAGGTCCACAACCTGTAACATATCACATATCATACCAGGTATATGCATGCCTGTTACAAGAGATACATGTTCACATATACATGAGACACATATACAAGCCATATGTAAAACCAAGGCATACTTCCAAAAACACGTATCAATGTACATATCATCTACAAGATAAATCCCTCATGGACCTGAGAGTAATGGAATGACAAATAGGACTCTACTATGAGACTAGAAGCTATCCAACATTCTACACCTACTGATCTCCAAGATGCTCTTCCTCAATAGCACGATCCTGCCCATGTTGTTGATGACCACCTAAAAAGATGTGGAGAACCACAACAGTGAGACCCATGTCCTAGAGAGGGATATAACTCTCAACCAAAAATTATTGAAACATAGCAAGATATAACATTATTATGTAAGACGAGCAGATTTGACTAAATGAATTATTTAAATTGATTACACAATTTAGGCAAATTTAATAACTCCAGAAGATAAGTAGATCAAAATATGCTTTTAGAAGGAATATGAAGGAAATTTATAACAGTTGATTTCTCTTACAACATTATATAACAACTATGAAGTAATAAAAACAAGGCAAGGGTAAACATCTAATGTGAACCGTGTTTAACCCTAGGCAGATATAATACACGACTATATTACATATTTTAATTAATGCCCTGAGGATTTGATTTGTACCACCCAAATCCAACTGAGCACTATGAATTTCTATGTAGTGCCATACAAGATCTAGGAATAACCAAAATCCAAGATCTTCTCCCCACTCAGTTAGTATGAGTCTACACTGTAGTGACATATCAGCCAAACTTCCACCAACGTCATAAATTCAAGCTGAAAACACGTAGTCTGCCCTCGGTACATGTAACAACATTGGCCACTAAGGTATGCAAGTAAAACCCTACCAACGGGGTATAACAACAGTTGTCCTCCAATCACATCATACATATAATCACCGAGACACGACCACAACCATTCTCAAACTGAGGGTTAGGTATGACTGTAACCATCCTTCCCAAAAACTTGGGATCTATATGACAAGGATGTACTCTCACAACAATCTGCATACTCATCAATATGCATTTTGAGTTTCTCTTAGGAGTACTCATTTTACCATCCAGCAAGTTTTGACAATATAATGGATCTCTGGCCAAGGCAACTACATGATTAGGGTTCCACTTGATTAATTAAAGCCAATGGGGTGTCTTTCAAACTGCATCAATCAAGTTACAAGAAAACCCTAAAAGGATTCTACAATAGATAAGGTAGGCTACAACTTCAAAATATGTAAAATGTGTAAAGCATAAAGCTAATCACATCACCACATGATAATGGTTCACTATCATACACAAGGACATCACCATTATCACCTAACCATGGGTTATCAATCCCTCATCACATCACTAGAGGATATCACCTCAATTAAGCACAATCTCCTGCCAAGGTCATAAGACCAATCACATTGTTCCCTTAAAAAAAACATCATTATCTCTCCCTACCTCATCAAGGCTCATAATCCCACACATGTGTCACATAAGTGATACTCCAATCAAACATTAGATTATAATGTTCATTCAACAACAATTTAGGTTACAACATTAGGAGAGAGAAAGTGTTCTATCAACATGATAGTTATTCAAGTAACTAGGAACCATCATTATATACTCACAAATAGGGTTAGGTTTCAACTTAATTAACTGAGTTAGAGTTTCAAATTCAACAACTAACATTGAATCCAAATTATCACCATCTCCCACATTCTTGAAAGTAAGAGAGTCAACTATCATCATCACAAAGTCAACCATGTATGGTAAACAAATGTCCAGGAAATCTCATTGATCGAAGAGGAATGTGCCTCACCACATTCATCGGTCGAAGAGGTGGATCATCCACATGACCACATAGGTCAACCCATAGCGATCGAAGAAGAAACAAGACATGTCATTGACCGAAGAGACCCACATAAGGTCATCGACCGAAGAGAACCACATCAAGTCATCGACCGACGAGAACCAAATCATGTCATCGACCAAAGAGAACCACATCATGTCATCGAATGAAGAGAAAAGCACCATCCCAACAACCACTTGAGTCAAGTACATCATAGATCATAGAATACGAGTGCATGGAGATCGAAGATCATTAGGAGAAATCATCGGCCGAAGAGAAACATATCACCTTAGCAACATCACAAGTAGGCCTAAACTAGAAACCCAAAACCATCAAAACTCTACAACCACAATAACCACATCATGATGAACATCAAGAGAGAGAAAACTACCTCCAATACATGATCAAAATAGGTTGATCGCCACTATGAACCAAAAGTCACCAAGGTGCAAAGCACAAAAAGAAGGTCATCACTGAAACCCTAAATCCAATCCTCTACATGATAGATACCCAACCATGATGCAAGAGAGAGAAAACCAAATGTTTAGCCATCACACATGTATCCAAAACCTTCATCCTCAAGAAAGAGAACAAAACCATGATCATGAGAAGAAAACCTACGTTTAGCATATGCATGCAAGAACCAATACCTCTATCATCAACAAGAGTTTGGGTACAAGAATTAGGGTTTATAAGAAGGGATTTCACTACTCAAGATCACCACATAAATATAACTCCAACTCAAGATATCATCATCACTCTACTCAGAACCACATTTTAGAGGTAGATTAATTTCATGCAAGATTAAGTGCATCAATAATCGAGGAGAAAGTTATATAACTTGTCTTTATTGTGAAGAACAACTCCAAAAACAAGATACTCCAAGCAAAGAGAGGAAAACCCAAGCCTGATCAACACCTCATGCCAAGATAGCATCACCTCAAAGAAAGAAGAACACCCTAGGTTAAAGGAGCACAAGAAAGAGGGTAAAACCCTAGTTTGAAAAGGCAAGGAAGAGAGGACTTGATCACTACAACAGAAAACCATGGATTCATCCAAGAGAAAGAAGACAAGTAGGGTTGCAAGAAAATAATATCAAGCAAGAGAGATCACTTACCCAGATCAAGGAACACTAAATGATCATTAAAGAAGAGTTGATCCAACTCTAGATCAGTCATGCAACGGATTGGGAACCTTGCTCCAAGGTTTTGATCTTCTCCACCACCAAGAACACAAGGGACTTGCTCCAAGAAAGTGGGAAAGAAGAGGGTGCAAAAGGAGAACTTGCATGCAAATAGAGGGGTATATATACCCAAGCATAAAAGAGAGGTAAGGGAGGTTAGGTGTCATGATGCGTGTGTTACTTCTCTACTATATAAAATCCATGCAAGAACTAAGATCATACATGCAACAAAGGTCATTAAAACCAAGAAAAACCATAGACCTCACTTGGTCCAGAAGACCATCGGTCGATGAGAATTCTCTGAGACCAAAACACATCAAAACCCATTGGTCTCTTGGGTCAAGACCCTAGCTCTTAGAGACCCAATAAAGTGGTCAAGAGATCATCAGTCAAAGACACTAGGGTCAGAGAAACATCAAGGTGGTCACTAAAACAAAAACTCAATAGTCAACACAAAAGGCCAACACCAAACTAGGGCCTCCAGGAAAACCCTAGATCATTAACACTCAAGATGTCACCACATCTCTCCCAATCAAACTAAGGTCCAACAGAGCACCCTAAGGCACAACTCACTCTCCAAAATGATGCCAAAGCATGTGGGGCACAACAAGCATGTGACAAGTTGCAAGATAAACTATAAGCATGTAAAAATTACAATTAGATCCAAAACAAGGGCATATATGTGTAACTAGCTCAAACATCATCCAAACTGGACCAAACAGAAAACATAATCATGTCACTTGTTGTTAAGGCACAACACATGATTAGATTAAGGTTTTAAGCATCTTATTGTGTTAAGTATGCAAGATCAATTTTGGCGCTTCTACGGGGGCGGTTCTCTCGAAAATCAAAAAAAGTATGCAAGATCAAGCATAAAGCTAGGTCAGGGGTCTTACAGTCTCTATGTCCTAGTCGTTGGTTTTAATGAAAAAATCGACACTGTAACACTTAATCGTCAGTTTAGTTTGATCTAATCAATGACTAAGTTTCTAATATGGTATCAATTTTTGGTAGATATCGATGACTTAGAAACCTTTACCAGTTATAAATGTGACATGGTATGTCAGTACAAGGTTGGTTGTGGTACCTAAACTCATGATTCAGACACATAACTGTGTCAGTTTCTTTTATCATACCAACCGAGGTTAGATCTCCAACATCAGTTGCACGTCTACTGAGAACCAACATTGTAGACCTGTGAATGTAGTATCACCCACTTAGGTGTCAGTAAGAAACCAACGTTAGAGTCTCATTTTAATAGACTCTAGAGGTATTTTTTGTACTAGTGTGAATACCATTATGTGCCTAGTATTACACCTAATGATCCCTTCATTCCTTTAGAGGCACATAAAGGTAATCATGTCAATCACACTAGATACGCCCCAATTGTAGAAATATTGATGTACCCAGAAGATTGTTCTTTTCTTGACATTGCCTATGAATTCCAAAATCTTAGTAGGTAAACTATCCTACCATTGATCATTGAAAAGCTTTGATTCTATTCTTCAAGTATCTTGAAGTTATCATTTTGTATGGTCTTTACTTCTGTGGTTTTCCAGGTGTATTGGAAGGTTAAATTGATGCAAATTACATTACCAACACTAATGAAACAAACTTTACTATTGGTTATGTGTTTACCCTTGGTGGTGGAATATGTCTTAGAATAAAACTATGTAGGCTATATCTACAATGGATCTGCCTTCAATGATCTATATTTAGTTTGTTGTCAGACTGATAGACTTAGAGTTATAGTTTCAAAGTTATTCTCTCCTATTTTGTTGATTGTGATAAATCAATTTTAATGACCTCATTTTTCAGCAACCCCCAATTAAGGAAGGCCAAAAACATGAGAACCATTACCTACAAAAATTACTCAAGGATCCAAATTTTAATCAAATAATATAAAATAGCAGATAATTTCATTAATTCACAAACATTGTTTTCTAAAAGCTTACATGAATTTTCTATCCTCAGAACTATATATTTGAGAAGAAATGATTAACTAATCCTCCTTTTGATAACTTTAGTGCCTCCATGTAATTTCCATTTTTATCTTCATATCATTTATCATGTATATTAGTTTATACCTAAAATGATTTGAAATAAATACGCGATCAGTATGCTGCCATACTGGTACGTGGGGTGCATCCAACATTTGCTAGTAAATAACAACATATATTCCAACAATACTTGCAAATATAAACTGGAATTTCTTCACATAATCATTACTTTATGTGATATTCATTGTAGGATTAGAATTGAACGAAATTAAATAAACATTCAACATTTGAATCGTTCAATCCCCAAGAATCACTCAAAAAATTCCGGTCAAACGTATAGGGTAATCTTAGGCATAACCACGTACCTAGATGGTGATCTATGTAGATTATCATGTCGAATATTAAGCATATTATCCAATCTACAAGATAATCCACATTTTAGTCTGCATGAATATAAATCCTGAAGTGCCACTGTCACATTAATCATATTAGACACTACTTGGGTCCTATTCTAGGGTTTAGGTTCTCTTGGTGTCAAGTTCTCATTAGAGTCATGCTTTGATAACCCGATTTCCATGTTCATGGATCTACTTTAGAACTCTAATTCACATTAGGTGTAACCATGATCATCAAACCGACCACATATCTTTACTATGATCACTATGATTCAATCATGTTCATTAACGATATTGCAAGATATGATATTTTAATCTTAATTGTCCATATGTATGGAAATTCACATAATAAACCATAAATACACATCTTTATTATCATGATCACTTGTATTTCACATCTTGTTCAACATATCATATAAGAGAAAATAAGGGATTTTTAATGTACTTAACATGTTAATATCCAATATAGGGTTTCCATTTATAAATCTTCACTTAGACACAATACTACCATACTTTTGGAATGAGAAGCATAATTAGGTCTCAAATATATTTTCTCTGTTCCTCTCAGTTTCTCGATCATTTTGATATATGACTTTGCTATTTTTAGACATTCCTATCATTTTCTATGATTAAAGCAAGAGATGGCATTATACCTTATTCATGAGGCCATATGGCACCTCATGATTGGTCGGCGATCTGCGCCTTGTTAAGTTGGTACGGTTCATGGCTCGGGTTCTTTTTTCCTGGACCGATCGTATTGCTGGTTTATTTGAATCGTGGCTAGGCTATTGAACCCGACCGGGATTCTCCTTTCTCTAAATCGCGTGCTAGGGCCACGCTACCCCGCGTCTGCCGCTCAAACGGGAAGGTATGATGCCTCTGCCCAAGTTCCACCAGTGAAACGATGACACTCTCTCTCCTCTCCAGCTTCCATCATCGGTGCTGCCGTTAGTGATGAGCCCATCACCGGCACTGCCTCTCCATCGTCTCGCCTCCGCCCCTCCCAACCTTCCTTCTGCATGGGAGCTCACACGATGCATTCGTGCCTCCTGGGTGGTTCCCAATGAGTATGATTCTTTAAGGGACTTGTCCCCTACCCTGGCCGCCGATTGATGCCCTTACTGGCCCATGTGTGGGCTCGGCTCCGATCTGGCCTGCGGAAGGGAGCCAGGTTCAAACTGGTCATCCCCACCTTTATTTTAGCTCGCGCTCCTCACCGCCTGCTGCGAGAGAACCGGGATGAGCAACCATGTCGCTGGGAGTAAATCGGGCAAACTGCCACACCGGCGAGACCTGCACTGGTCCTCCATCCATCTTGTCATCAAATGCGTGTCTGCAAGTTTCCCAAGAGGGGTTTGAAGGCTTGTGGTCGTCCCGAGTAACTCTAGAGGCCAGTTGCGGCATTCACTGGTGAAGCCTTCCCCCACAATTGCCATGGGCCTAACATCTGATCTTCTCACACGACCATTCTGCGTGAGTTCACTGGTCCCGACAATGAGAAAGGTACAGGTTGCCGCCTGACAAAAACGTAGTAGGATATTTTCGCCTTGTGAGATCATGGTTATGGGGAAGTCCGGGTTTAGGAGAGGAAGACGACGTAGGGAGGGAATATATATCTCCCGAATAAGGGTATACCTGTAGCACTACTACAAGATGGGGCCTAAACCGACTTGCCTGCGGTGAAAAATTTGACGTAGCAAATAATTTGAAAACCATGTGTGTCGATTGATATTCTCGGGCTACTCTCGCAAAATTAAACCGGTCTGCATTGCACCGGCCCGCACCGAAAGTAGCAAATTTATTGACTGTGTAAAACCCGTCTGGAACAATTCACTCCGCTAAACCTAAATTTCAGTCCCCTAGACGCCGCTGACTCTGTGGTGCAAGTCTCTCCGTGGCGGAAAGCTTTCCTCTGCGGCTCTGCCTCCCTATCCCTATTTGGTTTCCGATCCCCATCCCCAAGATACATCCCCCTTCCTGCTCCACCTTTCACCTTACAAGATCCCCAGCCCCTCCTATAGGCGAGAAGGGATCGATCTGATTCCAAGTCATTGGCTCTGTACTTGAGAAGGAACCAGGTAAGAAGACTTCCGCTTTTGGTCTTGGACACGCTGTCGTTGCCGCTTGTGGATTCGACACCAGCATCCTCACAGATAAGGTAGCTTTTTGAGGTTAGTTTCCGAAGACTTCAACTTTGTTCTGTAGATTATGACTTATTTTGGTAAATCCCGACTAATTTTTCACAAATCTAGAATGGATTTCTGTGGACCTAATTGGGCTTCCGTAGATCTGGAATAATATTATTTTGATTTGATTCAAATGCATAATTCATTTGAAACTAGAGCAAGCGATTGGTCATTTAAAGTAATAATGCATGACCTGAGAGAACTAGCCCCGGTGGGTTGGCGTCAGGTCTCATTCCGGTCCATACAACTCTTCTTCGTCTTTATTGTGTCGGCTTTATTATACACTTTGTTTTGTTTTTCATTATTTGGGATCTCCACTACACCCATCACACCGACCTTATTTGCTTCTAAATTTTAAGGCTAATATATATACATAGATCATATTTAGTCGTGAAGTCCTAGTAATGCAATTAGATTATTGTTCCTAAGTCTTGGTTGCTAATTAGTAAGTCATAACTTACACTAATATGTCTAGAAACACCATCATTACATGAATGTTTATCCAGCGCAACACAAGCTTCCTGCCCAGTCTAATCTCAAAGAGTGGTAGGCCACGTTTGGTTAAAGAGATAAGATTAGGGTGGGACGGGGAGAAGGTTAGCGAGGATGGAGGATATGTTGCTATTTTTCCCATCTTGTGTTTGGATGAAATGTAAGACAAGACTACTCTAGGATAATAGTACATATTCAGAATCTGTTACTCTGCCTGACAAGTTAATATACTGATTAATAAAAAAAAGCAACAACAAAACAAATATAATGTCAAGGTCATGTACGAGAGCATGATTAAAACTAGATGCAATCACACATGCGAACAGTGAAAAGCTTTTATTACAACATGTGAATTGTAGTTCCATAAGTAGGCATGACAACGGGTCGGATTTTACAAAACTCAGCCTGAACCCGACCCGACCCGTTTGTAGTTGACCCGAACCTTACCCCAACCCAAAAAAATACTGAATACAAAAACCCGCAAACACCCGACCTGGAAATACCCAATTCCAGAGTCATATGCCTGGCCCAACCCACAAATGAAAGCTACTACTTATACATGTGCGTTTAATGCTACTTATACATGTGTGTGTTAAATAGAGATTTCAAGAATTGTATGGCACAACGTTTCTGATCTTTTGCATCTGTGTTAGTTATTAAACATGCATGCATATTTACATTGAACCAGAATTGTGGACAACAGCAGCAAAACCCTATTGACGTCAAACATGTCAGTTAGTACCTCTCCCAAAATGAATCAGACATATTGTTTTCCTTGATTCAGAAATGAATATTTGCAATTGAACACATAAATATGCTACAGAATCCACTACATAATTCATTCAAACATAAATTTATTTGTGTGAACACTATAAAATTATTTGAACACATCCACAACTCCCTACAAAATACTATCCATTTGAACACATTACAAAATCCTCTCCAAAGAGGCAGATTGGAAACCAGAGTTGCAGAGCTGGTACTATCTGAAGAAGTTGGCGAGCAATAGCGTCAGGACAAACATCATCGAAACCCACTTTTTTGGCTTGGATTATATGTTCCAGTAGTAGAGCACCGTGAGCCCTTCCTGCTCGTGGTCGTACCACTGGACGAGCATGACGAGGTGGTGGATGATCCACCATGGCTGATCATGGGGTGTTGGTACAAGCACATGACGGTGAACAAGCACGTTCATGACTTGGTTGACGATCTCGACCCACCTCCACCTTATTGTGGCATCGGGGATGACGCCATGAGAGCGCTGATGATAAGGAACACTAGGATGAAGAGCGCGGCACCACAGACAATGAGCCAGAGGAAGAGTGTGACGTCTTTCGGGTGGAGAGGCACACCACGTCCTTGCCAAACTGTCAAAGTGCCGTCAGTCATGGCACCGTCAACGGCCGATGTTGCTTTGTCTGTTTTAATCATGGGCTGCAACAGTGGTGGATGTTGGAGTCATGGTGGTGGGGAGTTTCGATGGTGGGCGTTGTTGTTGTTGGGTTTGTTGAGGAAGGAGAAAGGGGGATAACCGGCAGATGATGTCGAGCTTCTGGTACCAGTCCTTTGACGGCTGGGCTTTGTCGGAGTCCATGAACTTCTCGTCGTGGTGGGTCTGGCCGTGACCGCCGCATGAGATATCTGAGCATTTGATCCTCCAGCGGCAACAGAGTGAAATTAGGGATCAGGTGTGTGGTCTATGGACTATTGGTGTATGCGTCTCTTGTGAGAAATTGTTAGTATGACTGTATGAGGTGGGTGCCCGCGGGTTTTTGGACCCTGCAATATCAGACCCGCAGTGCGCTAGTGATACTTCCAACTAAACCCGCAAAATTCGAATACACTTAAAAATCCAAAATTTGCGGGTCGGGCGGGTCAGGTCGGGTAGGGTTGGGTAGGGTTTTTCTGCCATGCCTATCCATAAGGCTGCCAGTTTGATGAACGACATAATAGAATCATGAGGCATCTTTCCTGAAGAAACCTTTTCACTTTCTATAGTTCCTCCCTTGGTCAACCCTCTCCTTTTTTGTGTCAATCATACATAGATGCAGACGTGGACATAAATGAATTGAAGAAAAACTAGCTCCCTTGCTTAAGGACCTGGGGAAACTGGATCTTCTGATTTGGTCACCAACCAGAAGGTTGAGCGGTTCCAACTGGTAGACTGACGTAGTTGTCCCAACAAAAGATAAATAGGCTAACAGATAAAGGATGTAGCCGTAAAGGGAAAAAGGGGTGATGCCATAAAGGAGATACAAGTACACGAGTAAAAAGGAAAAAAGGGACCCAGGATAAATAGGCTAACAAACAATGGATGTAGCCGATGGTTTCTTGTTTCTCACAAACGGTTCTTGTCAGAAAAGAGAACACTGTGTGTGAGAAAGACAAAGACGTCATGAATGAGAGGAGGCGAATGCGAGTCAATTGGTGCACTGGGTCACATGAGTTGATAACTTGTTATTGGAGTCCAAGCTTGGGGGAAGTCTAGAATAGACAGAGCAGGAATGTTGTCCTCTAAGAGTGGAGGCAACTTTAGGACTGAAAACTAAGTTGAAAGGATTCATTGGATTATTTGAAATTTAGATCCTCGATTAATTAGATTTTTTGTAACAGTGTTATCTATTCTTTTGTTAGGACTAAAAGTAAACAAATGGGAAAACAATATCTGATGATGAACGAGGATTGAAAAACTGAACAAAACACGTTTTATTTCAAAGACTTACCTTAAATATGATTTTAAACAGAGTGAAACGATTATGAATAATGACTAGTTGTGACTACTTTCTATTATTTTTTCTTACGTTACCCTAAATAATGTTTGAAATATTTCATTGCAAATTATTATTTCCTTTTCTTATAGCAGTTAAAAAAAGGATACCCGCAAAGGCACTTATCCTACTCACATTACTGGGGAAGTTGATATACTATATATTATCAAGAAATGGTATACACGATTACTCACATGATTTGTTGTTTGTTTGATTTTTTTTTTCAATGTTCAATATTTTCTTGCATGGTGTACAGGCTGAAAAAGAAGGTACTTCATTAACATTGAAAGCATATCTTGAATATCACAAAGATAAAAAGGGAAACTATCCACATCAATACAAAATCCAAGATTTTGTAAGTTTTATACCAACATATAAACCATTCATATTTATGACTACATTGAATGTTTGGATCATTAAATTGAATGTTTTGATCATTACATTCAACACTTTGATCACTTGTATACAATTAGTAGTATGATTTATCATTTGTTTGACTTCTTTTTACAAATTTCAATATTTTCTTGGATGGTGTATAGGGTGAAGAAGAAGAAGGTAGTACATCTGAATTGGATGCATATCTCAAATATCACTAAAATAAGAAAGGAAACTATCCAAATCAATGTGTTCCTGACTTGTAACATGTGTAAGAAGAAATTGCTCGTAGACAATGTCACAGTGAGAAGATGGCAAATCGTGAACTCTTTGTTCAGGTGCTTGATGACATATGGTAAAAATAATGGTGGATATGAACGAGGGTACTATGGAGGGACTTTAAGGTAAGCATATCTTAGGCATTAATCACAAATTTAAGAGGTAGAAAATGAAGTTGCTAGGGTACATATATGACATGTAGTATTCACTTCTATATTTTGTTGTTATGAGTAAATATAATGTGATGGCAATTTTGTATCAGGAAAATCAAACACAAAGAATGAATTATCATGACCAACCCCACACCTCTAGTAGTCACAGTGTTAATCAGGTATGACACATAATTCATCTTGTTTTAGAATAGAATTCTTCCAATTAAATTGTTCTATTTATGCCAAAGTTACACTTAATTTACCGACCAAAAAAAGTTACACTTAATTTATGCCATTATGTTAATATACTCGTCTTTGATTTCTTTACTCTATTTGTTATAAATCAAATTACATCAATACATAAGGTAAATAGTATGAGACATAACCTGGTTTTGGCACTTAGCAAGGTTTTCATACGCTTTACTCAAAACTCTAGAATAACTTGTACTTGGCCAAAATCAGATCAAGAATCATAGTTGCCCCTCACACCATGTAATATATCATGCTGAATGGAAAGTACAGACACAACAAGAAAGGGAAATGGAGTAGAACAAAGAAGAGGGATAGAAATGAAGAAGGAATAAGAGTTGTATTGGAGGAAACAATATATTTATAAGTACACACACATACCCTTTGCCTTCACCTTCTACAATATCTTCACAATATTTACAACCCGGATTGCTTCTAGATTTAGGGGTACCTATGGTGCACTTCTTCTAGGCATATTTAGTGTTTAGTTTTCTACACGATAAAAAGAAATGGCATACACATATACAATCAATTAAGATCAATTGAGGAATAAAAACAACAAAAGATTGAACCCAAACAAGAGAATTTGGACCTTGATTAGATGGAAACTCCATATGATACCCACATCAAGCCTCTCAAACAAAGGTTCAAATGTACCAATTAGGGGAAAAACATTAGTGGACAACCCCCTACTTACAAGCCATCAAGACAACAACTTCCCTCCAAGAAATGGAAAATGGAGGCTCACAACTTGGGAAATTGGGCTGTTGGCCGCCTGGGGATCCTCTAATGGTCTCGCCTATGCAGTTTTGTTGTAGTGGTCAGTCGTCAGAAGAAGCTTCTTCTGAAGCTGGTTGGGTGAAGGGATCGAGGCTTCCAACAACTCCCCACCCAAGCAAGGAGAAATAGGGGGTCAGATCTAAGTGGGGGTACGCTGCCAACCACAAAGGAAACTTTCAGTAGGCGCCTCTCCTCTTGAGGTGCGCCAGTTGGCCGTCACGTGGGCCTTCTCTCCAGTTGGAGCTGATGTAGTGGCAAAATACGATTAGGGTGTATTGGGGGCTTGGGTAAAAGATGTATTGGGCCCTTTTAGTGTGCTGAAGTCAACCGTTGGGCCCATACTTAGACGCCAACAGTCAGGCTAATGCGGTGGAAAGAAAGCCTCCATCCAGAACAATAACCAATGTAGGTTGTAGTGGAAGGCAAGCCGCCGTCTTGGAGACTCACTGCACTAGGTCAGGTCTAAGTAGGGGTACGCTGCCAACCACAAAGGAAGCTTCCAGTAGACACCTCTCCTTTTGAGGTGCGCGTGTTGGCCGTCACATGGGTCTTCTTCCTAGTTGGAGTTGATGTAATGGCAAAAGATGACTATGGTGTATTGGGGGCTAGGGTAAAAGGTGTATTGGGCCATTTTAGTGTGCTGAAATCGACCATTGGGCCCATACTTAGACGCCAACAGTCAGGCTAATGTGGTGGAAAGAAAGCCTCCGTCCAGAACAATAACCAATGTAGGTTGTGGCGGAAGGCAAGCCGCCATCTTGGAGACTCACTGCACTAGGTCATGTCTAAGTGGGGGTACGCCGCCAACCACAAACGAAGCTTCCAGTAGCCACCTCTCCTCTTAAGGTGCGCCAGTTGGCCGTCACATGGGTCTTCTTCCCAGTTGGAGATGTAGTGGCAACAGACGACTAGGGTGTATTGGGGGCTAGGGTAAAAGGTGTATTGGGCCCTTTTAGTGTGCTGAAATCAACCATTGGGCCCATACTTAGATGCCAACAGTCAGGCTAACACGGTGGAAAGAAAGCCTTCATCCAGAACAATAACCAATATAGGTTGTAGCGGAAGGCAAGCCACCATCTTGGAGACTCACTACACTAGGTCGTAGCTAAGGCACACTGCTGATGTGGAGGCTTACTGATGTCAGGCTGTAGTGGAAGGAACATGTCAGAGAGGTACCAATACCAAGTTGTTCTAGAGAGTTACCATGTTTGTAAGTGCCTGGACGGAAACATGAGAAGGACGCCAAAAACTTGTTTGAATGGTAGAAGGTTTCAGGATGGCCAAGACTTGCAGTGCCTTGCAGACACATAATAGAGACTCAATAGTTCACAAAGTTACTAGTTCATATTTCTGCGTACATATACTTTTGATTGGTATATTTAGACCATTCACACCAAATCCTTCCAAGTCATGCTGATGTACCAAAAAAATAGTTTGAATGATAGTGTACTAGATTGGGTGATGATTGAGTTTAAATTGCCATCTCTACTCCCGCTCCCTCTTTCCATTTCCATCCATTACAAATACTTATTGGTGTCTTTAGTTTTACTGTACACTTGGATTATGAATAGATACATGTACACCATAGGGACAAACAAACAAAGAATTGGAAAACTACAAGCATTGTAGGAGTTGTATCTGGGAACATCGATTGCTTATTCTCAAATACAATGATATAAGATGTTGAAGTAGATATTGAACCTCGTATGTGATCCCAAAGACTCCATTTCCCAGTATACATTGACTAACCAACTTTTGTTATTTTCAACATTCACAGTAATGCCAACCACCATGAATTTATAGTAAAACCATAAGCCACTTACGTCACATTTTGGTGAGCTTTTTCGAAATCCTAGTAGTTAAGCTACTAAATCCTAATCAAACATGGCTGCTACTGAACTTCTCCATCCCATCCTGCACATGATCCAATAGAAATTCAACGGAGTCAGAAATACGCCAAAATTGGGGTGATCTATAAGCACTAGTGTTATATGTTCACCCTTTTTACCTTCATCCAGCTGCCTTGCAGTGCTTCTACCTACAGTCGGCTAACTCTCTTCTCACCCTAGCTTCAGTAATCTGTATTCTATCCATTTATAAATACATATACTTGTAAATTTAGTACCCAAATGAAGTACTAATTAATGCAAATTTATAAGGAGGTTTTTCTTGATGTAGTGATTCCATTGGCCATTCTTAATGCAAATTTTGTGTTTGAAAAATAGATTTGTCGAGTATTTTCAACATTTTTTATATACTAGTGCAAATATATTTTCTTCTCTCGTCTCTTTATGCTTCTTACCTAGATATTGAAATTTGATACTTGTAACTTGTGGGCATGCATCTCACCTCAAATTTCATGAGTAATTTGAAATGCTAATGGAGCACGTACGCACTATTAGACACTTTTATTAGACAGACACATCTTTGATTAAATTTGAAATTCTTTGTACCATATTAGAGATATCTAGATCAGTGACTATCATGAACGTTTCCTCACATCTGACTATGTTTTCTTATAAATCCACTAAACTTTGTAAGACATATTCATTCTCGATGTTGTTGATGGCTTAAGTTTTTTTATTCTAGAGAACTTATGTGTGATCATTAAATAGACCACCGCTTATAAGATGTGTGATGTAATAATATTTTTCAAAGATATATGTCACATTACATTTCCCACTATGCTGAATACTCAACATGGAAATTCGTTTTCTTACATGTTTTAATTTTCTTGTCTTCATACAAGGATGTGACTAAGAATGATGTTGTTCTGGACTACTTTTTATTTCTGACTACATGGATGTGCCAAGAGTTGCCAATGGATGTCAAGATTCAAGTTAGTTTTTAGAAATCTTGTGATCATTAATGGCATTACTAGTACCAGATGTAATCTGTAGCTATGTTCTATGTATTT
This sequence comes from Alisma plantago-aquatica, assembly GCA_963693085.1. Taxonomy (NCBI): domain Eukaryota; kingdom Viridiplantae; phylum Streptophyta; class Magnoliopsida; order Alismatales; family Alismataceae; genus Alisma; species Alisma plantago-aquatica. The sequence goes on from OY856411.1 coordinate 1,227,284,424, forward strand.
TGCACTTCAAACTTGTGAAAGGCATATTTATTTGTCTTATTTGTGTCAAAATATTTATGTTTTGTTATAGGTTGAACATTAGTTTGATGTATAATTGCACATGGAGAAGTAGGTGTGGGACATTATCTAAGAATGTCTGTGAGAAACTGAGAGCACGAATTCTATCGTTTTGTGTCTGTAAATAGGGATATTTACAATCAATTGCAGTTATTATAAATATGTTTTGCAATATGCTGCTTTGAATGTGTAAACATGTGCATTTGTGATCAGCTGGAATGATATCAACATGAGTTTCAATATTGTTGTGTGATATATCTTAATCTATCATTTGGTTCCTGTAGCAGCTTAATGTATCAAATATACAAACTTGTGATGATTTGATACTACTGCAACAGAATGCATATGGATCGTGTGATATACTATTTTTATATCATATTTTTTTATTATTAATAAAGTTCCCAAATACGACACACTTACATGATATGTTTGACCAACAACTAGTTGATGTTGATGGCTAGAAAAATTGTCACATGTGGTTGTCTTTTCATTATTTATGTGTCAGATTTTCAATTATTTTGTCTTAGATATAGCAGATGCAGCTGAACTGATGCTAACTTTGGATATGACTCCAACAGGTCTCGAATTTTCTTAGATTCTCATGTACAGCTGTGTCAAATATGCCATTGTTTGTACTAGTAGTATTTATACACTTCCTTCACAGAGACCTTTCTTTGGTTTCATTTCCTTCAACATTTGTTTCCATCTGTACGATGGTTACTTGTCGATTCTGTTGTCCCTTGTGCCATATACACAAGTATATAACTTTATGGTTACTTGTCGATTCTGTTGTCCCTTGTGCCATATACACAAGTATATAACTTTATACCAACTATCCCTTTTTATTTTCCCCCGCTAAACCCTTTTTCTCTCATGGTTATGACAAAAATTCAGAGAAAGTATTTATCATTTTTACTTAATCGACACACAAAAAGCCATAAAGAAAAACATATCAATACATTGTAATTTTTTGGCCAATTGGATCATGGGTTCTAGATTATTCGTTTTCCTCTCTATTTGATATATTCCTTAAATCAAATATAGGAACTCATTAATATTCTTCCCTTATATCCACATGGTGGGGTTTTATTGGGATATTTTTCATATGCAAACTGCTCCTTTAAAATATTATTTAATGCAATACTATTGTCTCATGGAATATCCTCTTACTCCCAATTTTTAGAATTTTCTTCTTTCCATTATTATTTTCAATTATACTAAAGTTAAAATGTGATAATGTTATTTAGTGTGTCAACATTGTGTTGCCACTTATGACTAGATAATTAATCTTTTAATTATCTAAAACAACATACACTTTATTTTCTCTTGAAAACTTACATATTATCTTATATTTCAGTTATCAAAATTTCTACCAAGGTCATTAATATTTATTTATGTACGGAACTCTCTCTTTTCTAGAAAATTCCACTCACTTCCATATTTAAAATACCAATTGTCCATCACTTTTAGGAACCTCTTTATTATTAGATTTCCCACTCTTTCTTTATCCAATAACTATTAGTGGAATATTGAAACCAGTAGACTACACCAGATCTAATCCATATGGAGTATTTTCACTTTGACACCACAATTCCCAAACAAGACACATAGGGAACCATCTTTCTAATGTGTCCTTTATATTACATTATTTGTAAAAAATACATTAAAAATTGGAAAAATCAGGTTATAACATCAATATTCTTAGATAAAGCTCGACAATCAAAGCATAGCCTAAGTAAGTGGTTTATGAGTTCAAGGCATCAAGTGGTGATATAAGAAATTACAAGACATGTACGATCTCTCGCATCATGAGATATGTACAAAAATATTATTGATTTTCTCGCAATAGGTCTAGTTAGAAATATAGTACTCAATGCATCAAGGAGGATGGGTCTTCTCTCCATGAGTGAAATAGTGCAAGATAATCCTTCCCTCATAGAATTGAAGATCCCACAAGAATTGCTTCAAAGAATAATGTGCCAATGTTTGTATTTCAATAGAAAAACAATCTAGGAGTTGTTATTCAACAACTTTACCTAGGAAGATTGTTATTTGATCATATCTTGATAGAGGTAGAGCTTCTCTCTAAATGGATTGGAACCATATATGGCTAGGTGTATCACTAGACATCACACCCTCAGCGATTTGTACTATGTGAGTGTATGAAAAAGTAGAAGTTGATGTGAGTTAGATATTCTCACTAGAGAAAATGAAATAGATTTTTTGTAACGTTCATAGTGCACACATTCAAAACGAGCATCTCCTCATAGCCTTTCAATTTTTGTATGATTCATTGAAAACTAAAGGAGCGAGTCTAGCCTAAGATGTAATTCATGATGTCTTTGTGGATCTAGATAAATTAATACTAGGCAAGATATAAAACCCCTACCTACCTATGTTGAAAGGCATTGTTCCGTCATCATTTTTTCCTTTAATGAATTTACAATGTTTATGAAATTCATAAAAGGATGTTGAATTACTTACTTAGTTTTGAGGTATTTTGTAACATACGAAATCAATATTTAGCTTTTGATGTTTGACTCTTCATTTTAAAACTAAAAATCAATTACATTTATTTGATTATGTCATTTTGTAAATTATCATTCTAGAATATCAACACTCACATCATTAACTTTCTTAATTAAAGTAACTTATTTTCATCTTTTTATTTTCATATTAATCAACTCTATAAGCCATGGAAAACCTTGAGTCAAGCAAAATGATATTTCACAAATCAATTATTGGTCAAATATTTGTATTTGGGTTGAATCAAACAATTGTACATCCAGATACTGGTCAGATGCATGAAGTACTCGACCATATGTGTCGATGTATTTGTTCTATTTGTGTACTTGACCATATCTAGATTTGAATATTTATGTATGTCAAATATTTCATTTTAAATGGTGTTTACTATTTTATCTTTTCAAGTGTATTATAAGGTTATATTGATGCAAATTGAATTACTAACTTTAGTGAAACAAAGTTTACTGAGTTAAAGTGTTTATCCTGGGTGGTTTAGTTGTTTCTTAGAAGAAAATTGTTTGGGCTATATCTACTATGGAGGTTACGTTTATAGATCTACATTTAGTTTATTGTTAGTTTGATAGACTTATCCATATAGTTTCAAAGTTGTTCCTCCTATTTTTGTTCATTGTGATAATACAACATCCTTAGGAAAAGCTAGACAAATAAAGCATGTCTCAGGTAAGTTCTTTATGAGGTCAAGGAATTAAGTGATGATATACAAAATTAAAAAAGATGTATTATCTTACATCATGGGATTTGTAAAAAACTATTGTTGATTATCTCAAAAAAGGTCTTGCTAGAAAGTTAGTATTCAGTGATGTGTCAAGGATGATGGGCCTTCTACCCATGAGTTGAATGCCACAATGATATTTTTTCATCATAAGATTGAAAATCCCACAAGGATTGGTACAAAGAATAATTTTTCAGTGTTTATAATTCAATGGAAACAAAATCTAGGAGTTGCTACTTTGTAAATTTACTTAGGATACTTTTTCTTGGGAACTACATTCATAGAGCTAGAGTTTTGCTCTAAGTGGATTGGATAAATATATGGCGGGGTGCAGTACTAGACATCACACCGTTGGAAATTTGTACTACATGTGTATAACTAAAGATAAAAGTTTATGTGAGTTTGATATTCTCACGAAAGCAAATGGAACATATTTTATGCAAATGTCCTCATGTACACATTCAATATGAACATCTCCTTGTACCCTTTGTATGTTTGTATGATTTATTAAAAATTGAACAAGGACGTCTGGCCTAAGATTTAGTTCATCATATTTATATGGATCTAGATGAATTGATTTTAATCAAGGTTCAAATTCGTAAGCTATCTTTCTTGAATGCACTGTTCAGACATTTTTTCCTTCAATGAATTTGCAATGTTTATGAAATTCATAACATGATGAAAAATTCCTTCCTTAGTTTTGAGGTATCTCATAACATCCTTATTCAACATTTAAAAATATTTGACTTTTCATTTTAGAATTGAAAGTCAGTTACATTTATTTTATTCATGTTGTTTTGTGATTGTCATTCTAGAATCTCAATGCTAACAACATTAACTTTGTTTGATTAGAGTAATTTATTTTCATATTTTAAATGTCATCCTAGTCAACTCTAGAAGCCATGTATTACCTGGAGTAGTAAAAATGACATTTGGTGGATAAATTATACTTTGGATATTTAAATTCGAATGGTATTTGAGTTGAATCTGTCAATTGTTCATGTGAATATTTGTAGGATGTATGGACTTCTCGGCCATACGTGCCAATGTGTTTTGTCCCTTTGAGTACCTATCTAGGTTGTATTCAAATGCTATTCATCTAGATGTCTTTTATATTTGATCTATATCTGATTAGATATGATATCCTCATACAATCTTGACATCTATGGGTGTTTATGACAGTTGTTCTTTAGAAGTCCTCGATCTGTTGATAAAGAGTTGTTCCATGAGCAAGTAATGTCTTGGGTCGTGAATGCCCCTTCCTCATATTCTTTTCTATAAAGGATACATATTAATGTTCATTTCATATAGTTGACTACAACGATACTTTTACGAATCCGATACTTCTTGATGCTTTGTAATGCTACTCCAATCCTCTTCATACTCACTACTTCTATGCAACACCATATTCAAAGTTTAATGATGTAACTTCTCCTATGATTTTATCTCATAATTTGAAATTTGTGTTATAACAAGTGATCTTCTGGCGATGTATTTGTTCTTATGACACATAACGATCAATTGATTGTACGCCCTTATTCTTTGACTAGCACTCGGAGACATGACATGAGTTGTGAAAGGTGATTAAATTTGAGAAGCAGTCAAACAACTTGTGTATAGGAGTGACAAAATCGCTCTTCACGACATTGATCATGGAACATGCATACACAAAGGATCGAATCTTAGACCTCTTAGATATAAATTCAACTTAACTTTAAACCACTCAACTTTCTAAGCTTGAAGCTACTTTATATTTGTTTCTTAATTTTGATAAGATATCAACTTCTACTTGCTCATTGATAAGATTGATTTGTCAAAAACAACAAGGTCTTGCTTATAACTAAAACTAATTACAATATCATATGGTGTCTTTTGCAGAAAGTAACAATATGCAAAACTATATTAATTATTAAAAGGTATTATACAACAACAGAGGCACACCACAAATGGTATAGTCGACATCTTGAAGACTACCGACAGAAGAAAAAATAATAATTTGTAATTTCACCTCTATATGAAAATAAATACTTATTCTCCTCTGTAAACAAATTCAACCAGAGAAAAGAAGAGAAATAGATACGCATGGCAAGTAGTATTGGACGTATATTTCGGCTTGGAATGGAAATACAATTTAAGGAGCTCCTCCGGTCTTCCCAATTCCCCCGCCCCCACCACCTCCACCTCCACCTCCACCTCCACCTCCACCTCCACCTCCAAATCCTCCTCCAAAGACACCACCCATGCCAAAGCCGCCACAAAAACTGCCGCCCTTACCATATCCACCACCAGCACCGCCACCCTTTCCATAGCCTCCCCCAGCACCTCCACCCTTGCCATACCCACCACCAACACCACCACCCTTGCCATAGCCTCCCCCGGTGCCTCCACCGTTTCCATACCCTCCACCAAAACCGCCACCCTTTCCATAACCTCCCCCAGTGAGACTCTAGTAGAAGAAGATCCAAAGACCTATGGAATGCATGAAGTCCATATACTATGGATTCTTGAAGGAAGAAATACTTATATTAAAAGAATCATCATCAACTAACAAACCTAGATTTATAATGGTATTACTTTACCGTGCAAGACTTTGGATCTAGATGGGTCTCCAAGAATAAGATTTGGGCAGATTGTTCAATTGATAATTTTAAGGTCATTCATGTAGAGAAAAGTCAAATATAAAAAGAAGGTGTATATTATATTGATACATATTCTCATGTAATAAGTATTACCTCTGTTTGTGTCCTTTTGTCCTTAGACGTCATCCAAAATTTTGAAATCCACCAAATGGATGTAAATACTACTCTCTTGAGATCATAAAGGTTTCATAGTTCCTTGACAAGAAAACCAAGTATGAAATTCAATGAACTCTCTATGGTTCAAAATAAGAACATAAGTAATGGAATGACAAATTTATTATTACTATTTTATTGTCTTTTTTTCGTGCTGATGAATTTGACTAATATTCTTATTCCAAAAAGAAAAATTATAATGTACCGGTGATTATGTGCCATTATGTCGACGATATTCATTTTTAGTTCTGATGATGCAATTATTCATAATACTACATATTTTCTTGCAAAAAAAAATTGATGAGAAAAACTTAGTAGTTGTTGTTTTGTGCTTGGTACACAATTGAGTACATCTACTTCTGTTTATTCTTTAAAATCAATCACAATATATTTAATTTTCTACATAGTTTCTCTATCTACTATTTTCTACCTATAAGTACACCATACTATGTGCTCACTCTATTGAGGGAACATAACGATATTCATTTTAGTCATACTATATGTTCTCAAATTATAATAATCTTGATGTACCAAAAAAATTGCTATTCACTTGACGTTGCCTGTGAAGATAGTTATATTAGTAGGTAAACTATCTTAACATATATGTTCATTGGAAAGTTTCGATTTGAATCTTTATGTATGTTAAATATTTTATTTTAAATGGTGTTTACTATTATGCCTTTGCAAGTGTATTATAAGGTTATATTGATGCAAATTGAATTACTGACTCTAGTGAAACAAAGTTTACTAGAGTTTATGTGTTTATCCTGGGCGGTGTACTTGTTTCTTAGAAGAAAATTTTTTGGGCTATATCTACTATGGAGGTTTAATGTATAGATCTACATTTAGCTTATTGTTAGTATGATAGACTTAGCCCTATAGTTTTGAAGTTGTTCCTCCTATTTTTGTTCATTGTGATAATATATAATCCTTATGGAAAGCTAGACAAATAAAGCATGTCTTGGGTAAGTGCTTTATGAGGTCAAGGAATCAAGTGATGATATATAAAATTAACAAAGATGTACCATCTCACATTGTGGGATCTATAAAAAATTATTATTAATTATCTCAAAAAAGGTCTAGCTAGAAAGTTAGTATTAAGTAAGTCAAGGATGATGGGTCTCCTACCCATGAGTTGAATGCCACAATGATATTTTTTCATCATAAGATTGAAAATCCAACAAGGATTGGTTCAAACAATAATTTTTCAGTGTTTATAATATTTCAATAGAAACACAATCTAGGAGTTGCTACTTTGTAACTTTACCTAGGATACTTTTTCTTTGGAACTGTATTCATAGATCTAGAGTTTTTCTCTGAGTGGATTGGAGACATATATGGCGGGGTGCAGTACTGGACATCACACCCTTGGAGATCTGTACTACGTGAATATAACTAAAGATAAAATTTTATGTGAGTTTGATATTCTCACTAAAGCAAATGAAACACATTTTATGTAAATGTCCTAAAGCACATATTCAATATGAACATCTCCTTATACCCTTTGTATGTTTGTATGATTTATTAAAAATTGAACAGGGACGTCTGGCCTAAGATTTAGTTCATCATATTTATATGGATCTGGATGAATTGATTTTAAACAAAGGTTCAAAGTCGTAAGCTATCTTTCTTGAAAAATATTGTTCAGGCATTTTTTTTCCTTCAATGAATTTGAAATGTTTATGAAATTCATAAGAGGATGTTGAATTCCTTCCTTAGTTTTGAGGTATCTCATAACATTCTTAATCAACATTTTATTTTTAATATTTGACTTTTCATTTTAAAATTGAAAGTCAATTACAGTTATTTTATTCATGTTGTTTTGTGATTGTCATTCTAGAATCTCAAGGCTAACAACATTAACTTTGTTTGATTAGAGTAATTTATTTTCATCATTTAAATATCATCCTACTCAACTCTAGAAGCCATGTATTACCTGGAGTAGTAAAAAATGACATTTGGTGAATAAATTATAATTTGGGATAAAGAGAGAAAGATTTCTCCCCACCTCTCCCACGCTCGTGGCGGAGGCTGAACGCCCGGAAGGGTGGTAAATCAAGGCGGCAACTGAGATTTGAACCTGGGTCCCTTTGTTAGGGGACACCGTGCTTGACCACTTGAGCCACTCCTTGTCGGCTGCATAAATTATACTTTGGATATTTATATTCGAATGGTATTTGTGTTGAATCTATCAAGTGTTCATGTGAATGTTGGTAGGATGTATGAGCTTCTCGGCCATACGTGCCAATGTGTTTTATCCCTTTGAGTACCTATCTAGGTTGTATTCAAATGCTATTCGTCTAGATGTGTTTTATATTCAATCTATATCTGATTGGATATGATATCCTCATCCGATGTTGACATCTATGGATGTTTCTGACAATTGTTCTTTATATGTCTTTGATCCGCGGATAAAGAGTTGTTCCATGAGCAAATAATGATTTGGGTCGTGAACGACTCTTCCTCATCTTCTTTTCTATAAATGACACATATTACTATTCATTTCATATAGTTGACAACAACGATACTTTTGCAAATCCGATACTCCAATCCTCTTCATACACACTGCTTCTATGCAACACCATATTCAAAGTTTAATCATGTAACTTCTCCTATTTTTTTTATCTCACAATTTGAAATTTGTGATAGGACTGACATAATCGCTCTTCACGACATTGATCATGGGACATGCTTTCACCTAGTTTTAACTTTCTAAGCTTTTTTTTTATAATGAGGAACCCCGTTCACCCAGCCAAGAGTAAACCTCAGGACCACTCGTGTCATTGGGGGACACCACGACGCCCAGTAAAATGCCAGCCACTGTTGTACCATGGTTGATGCCAAGAGTCGAACCTGAGACCTTTCATTGAGGTGTTACCGAGCCACACCACTTGAGCTATCGACCGCCCCTAAACGAATAATGCATACACAAAGGATCGAAACTGAGATCTCTTAGATAAATGCAACTTTAAACCACTACAACTTTAAAACCACTCAACTTTCTAAGCTTGAAGCTACTTTATATCTGTTTCTTAATTTTGATAAGATATCAACTACTACTTGCTCGTAATTTGATAAGATTGATTTTACAAAAACAACAAAGTCTTGCTTATAACTAAAACTAATTACAATATCATATGGTGTCTTTTGCAGGAAGCAACAATATGCAAAACTATATTAATTATCAAAAGGTATTATACAACATCAAAGGCACACCACAAACGGTATAGTCGACATCTTGAAGACTACCGACAGAAGAAAAAATAATAATTTGTAATTTCACCTCTATACGAAAATTAATACTTATTCTCCTCTATAAACAAATTCAACCACAGAAAAGAAGAGCAATAGATACGCATGGCAAGTAGTATTGGAAGTATGTTTTGGCCTGGCATGGAAATACAATTTAAGGAGCTCCTCCGGTCTTCCCAATGCCCCCGCCCCCGCCACCTCCACCTCCACCTCCACCTCCACCTCCACCTCCAAATCCTCCTCCAAAGCCACCGCCCTTGCCAAAGCCGCCACCAAAACTGCCGCCCTTACCATATCCACCACCAGCACCGCCACCCTTTCCATAGCCTCCCCCAGCACCTCCACCCTTGCCATACCCACCACCAACACCACCACCCTTGCCATAGCCTCCCCCGGCGCCTCCACCGTTGCCATACCCTCCACCAGAACCGCCACCCTTTCCATAACCTCCCCCAGCGCCCCCACCCTTTCCATACCCACCACCAGCACCATACCCACCGCCGACACCGCCACCCTTTCCATAGCCACCTCCAGCGCCTCCTCCCTTTCCATACCCACCGCCAACACCACCACCCTTTCCGTAGCCACCACCAGCACCTGCGCCACCTCCATATCCGCCACCGCCACCCTTCCCATAGCCACCCCCAGCGCCTCCTCCCTTACCATACCCGCCACCTGCACCACCACCCTTCCCGTAGCCACCTCCAGCACCACCTCCACCGCCATACCCACCACCAGCCCCACCACCCTTTCCGTATCCACCTCCAGCACCGCCTCCCTTACCATACCCACCGCCTACACCGCCTCCCTTTCCATACCCACCACCGACACCTCCGCCTTTCCCATACCCGCCACCCAAGCCCTTCTTACCAAATCCCTTGAACAGGAATTTCTCATCGCCAGTGTCACTTTCAATCGCAGCGGCCGCCTCGCTGTCGCAGCGGACAGTGAGCGCGAGTGCACTGAGGCACAACAGTGCCAGGACGAGCGCGAGTTTGGTACCTCTCATGTTTGCCAATACGACTGATCTTGCTCGAGCTGTACGTAAAAGTTGCGATGTCGAGCTGCGGTTATGGTCTTGTTCCGGGATGGTCTGAGTTTATATAGGTGACGAATAGAGATACTTGAATGACTGCAACACAATTGCTTACTGGGTGCTTAATGGCCGATCAATCTTTTAGGTGCGTCGGCATTAATGTTCACGCTGTAGACAGTTGGATTCTGCAAATGGATTGCAATACGGGAGATAACTGTATAGAAAGAAACACGCTATTAATTGAGAATGCGACATTTAAAAAAGGGGGCTAGGAGAAATCCACACACCAGCAAACCCTACCATGTAGATTGCGTATGCACTTGTGGTGGTGCCCTTGCAATGTGCTAAAGTATTATTGACTCAGAGTGGTTGGTTGTTGGGTGTGGAAAATGGAGGGAGGAAGGGAGTCATGAACCATTACGACGCATGAGCCTCAAGGCCCCTTCACCAATTTTCCTGAAGTACACCCCCACATGGCTCGTGCCCGCAAGCGCAAACCTCTCTCTCAAAGAAATCAGTGGTAGGCAATAATAAACTAGCCATGAAATAGGATGCCAACAATGAGCAACTAAAAAATGGAGATACGAATCACTTTGTAAGAGTTCACGTTCATATGTAAATGTCTACAAAAGTGAATCAGTTTAAGTAAAACCATTATATGCCATTGTATTTTGTTTTTAAACAATATCAGCTGATTATGTTAGATTATTTATAATTGCAATGTTATTTATTTCTCTGTTTGAGAACATTTTTTGTTGAAAATAACAATTGATTTGGTACATTATAACTAAATAATAACATGTATGAAACCCATCCAAAAATAATTTATAATATCGTATACTTTCTACAACATGATTAAAAAGAAGAAAAAATAAGAAAGGAAAGCTTCATCGAAGGGTGGTGGTTTCAACTCACATTTGAGGTTGAGGTTGAAACAACCATCATAGATAAAACTTTCATTTATCTATTATATTGTCATTTACTTCTAGATAAAATTCCTAAACAAAGTGTTTATTTTATAACACCATTTTGGATGGTATATTTTAGATTAAAGTGCTCCATCATATGAATAATGCCATTTGAGGTGCTACGAAAGGTATTACTTTTTCTTAAGTGTGATAATGTGACTTTTATTTTATAGTATGTATCGCTACATCGATTCTCATGTAAGTATCATGGAACAATCCATTATATTAAAGATGTTGGAATCATCAACATGCTCCACTTTGTTAAACATTTATTCATAGTTAATTGTCCAATTTGAATGATATGTCGAAACTTCACTGGGCAAGTTGTATGTCTTTCTATAAAATAGACATGCCTCCATCCCTACACAAGCCTTGCATATAGTATAGTAAGCCCGTTATACAAAATATAGGTAAGCCTGTTTAATATGGTAAGCCCGCAAGCACAAACCTCCCTTTCAAAGAAATTAGTGGTAGGCAATAAACTAGCCATGAAATACCAACAATCAACAAAGCAAAAATGGAGATACAAATCACTTTCTAGAGTTCATATTGATACTTTCATGGAGTTGCGGATCCAGACAACCAATATAGGTGGGGCTAAGATAATAAAAGAATGAAAACTATTTAGATTGAGATTTGAACTTGGTCCAACTAGAAGCATCATAGGAACATGCACCAGTCCAACTATTTTTGTAATGGTTTAGACTTTAAATTGTATATGTATGAGAAATTAACAGTGTTTTACTATATTTGGATGCCAAATTGAAAAAGTGGTTGTCGTACGAATTTGAACACACACAATCACATCCACGTAGCGCATAGTAACCCAATGGAGCTATCCATTTTCAATATTTGTAAGCCTGACAGTATATGTCGTAGATGTTTAGTTCTATAGTCTAGTAGAGTGTTCATATATACATATTTTTTAGACTATCATGTATTAGACATTTGAGCACTAAGTATCTGAGGTATACTATTTTATCATCTCATTATTTTTTCATTGGTTTGTAGTTATTATTTTGAGAGGGCATGGTTCATGTTGTAGTCTAATCTCATTTACCCTAACTCTTTGGTTGAATATACCTTATGAGTTCTTGGCATGGTATTCCATATTTTGATTGTGACACTAGATTGATTGCTTCTCTCTATTTTGTCTCAATTTGGTGTGTGCTATGTGGTTGCTTGTTTAGTTTGTGGCTGCGGAGAAGATACAAATCACTTTGTAGAGTTGACATTCATACTTATATTGAGTTGCGGATCCAGAAACCAATATAGGGGGCCTAACATAATAAAAGAATGAAAATTGTTTAGACTGAGATTTGATCTTGGGCCAACTAGAAGCATCATAGAAATATATACCAATTCAGCTATTTTTGTTATGGTTTAGACTTTAAATCATATATGTATAAGAATTTAGTAATATTTTACTATATTTGCACAAGAAATTGAAAAAGTAGTTGCCGCATGGATTCAAACCTACACACTCATGTCCATGAAGCATATAATAACCCAATTGAGCTATTTGTTTTCAATGTTTCTAAGCCTGACAATATATATATATATATATATATATATATATATATATATATATATATATATATATACATCTGTGTGTGTGTGTGCGAGTGAGTGAGTGTTTATGTGTGGTGTGTGTGTCTATAAACACTCTTTTACTCATAATTTAATAATACTTATTTGGAATTTTTTGTTTGCAGGAGGGGGGGGGACTAGAGCCTCGATAGTGCCCCCACTAAATCCGCCCCTGCTTATGTGTATACCAAAGTGAATCTATTTAAGTAACTACCATTATGTCATGGTATTTTATCTTCAAACAATATCAACCAATTACGTTAAATTATTTTATAATTGCAATGTTATTTATTTCTCTAATTGAAAACATTTTTTGTTGAAGAAAATAATCAATTTGACACATTGTAGTCAGATAATCACATGTATAATGCCATACAAAATAGTTCTTAATATCATATTTTTTGTTGAGCCTTCCATTCAAAGTTGTATTTTTCCCATGTAATGTCTGAAAGTGCCACTTTTATAGTATTTTTCTACACAAAATGATTGAAAAGATAATAACATTAAATAAAAAAGGGATGCTTCACAGAAGGATGGTAGTTTCAACTCACATTTGAGGTTGAGGTTGAAACTACGATCATAGGTAAACCTTTCAAATATCTACTATATTTTCATTTACTTCAAATTAAAATATCTAAAGAAAGTGGTTAATTCTAAAATATGAATTTAGAAGGTAGATTTTAGACCAAAGTGTTCCATAATGTGAATAATGTCATTTGAGGTGCTACAAAAGGTATTATTTTTTCTTAAGTGTGATAAATTGTATTTTATATGATTTTGTAGTATGTATCACTAACTTAGTTCTCATATAAGTATCATGATCCAATTCATTAAATTAAAGATATTATAATCATCGACATGACCCACTTTAGTAAACCATTATTGATACTTAACTGTTCAATTTGCATGATGTCTAAAGTTTACTAGTAAGTGGTATGTATTTCCCTAGACTATACATGGCGCCATCCCTACACAAGACTCACATGAAGTATGGTAAGCCCGTTATGCAAAATTGAAGCATTATGAACCAGTTTGGATTGAATATTGATAGATGTTTTCTGTAGACATGCTAGATTGAACGAGTTTGTTCATGTGTAAGACAAATAGAAGGCATGTTGGATGTTTCCAAATTAGGTTGGGGTAAATTGGGTAGAAGAATATTATTCTGAATCCAAGCACACATTTCATCTACTAGTGTTTTAGAGATTTGACATCTATGTCAGAATATAATTATCCTTTTTCTCTATATATCCATGTTTATATACATGGTCGCACTGTCAACATTTTTAGTTTCTTAGACATATTGTATATATTTCCAAGATATTAAATGATTTCTCTTTTTTTTTTAAATTGACTTGGATGTATTGAGTCTCATTTGTATCCATGCTTGTATTTGTAGTCATAATTGTTGGTTTGATATATATTGTGCATGATGGTTGTGGTGTTTGAGCTCCAATGGTGTTTTGATTAGAGTATCCTCATGATAGCTAATGTTTTACCTAATAGATTGGGCCCTTACCTAGGTTTTGTGTACCATGCTTCATTACTACTGTACATTAGCCTATTTTGAGGAGGATTTTCTCCCTTATCACCTTCTTGTATACCTTAAGGACAAATCTATATGCAGGTAAGTAAGTTCCCATGGTCCATCATATCCAGTACTAAGATGAGCTTGCTTGGCCCTTCTTGTGTAGAACCCTAATAATATACATGCTTCTGCATTAATTAGTTCATTCCTATAAAACTATCAAACTTTGAACATATTCATAACTATTCCAAATAGTAGAAGTGTTGGGCTTAAGAATGTATAAAACAAACAATGATCACACTTCTACCTTTGCATAAGCATGTCCTACTTATCAACATCGATTGACCACTATTTCATTAGACATAAACTTCTTGCAATCTCTATTATTTAATGTGTTCCTAGGTTTGATAAGACTCATCCTATCTCAGTTTGGCATTTTCTTAGTGTTATCCTTGAGCATAGAGAATGAAAAACTTGTTGCTCTAATTTTACAACAATATCATTGAGGTAATAAAGAGAAATGTACAATTAAATCACATTACATTATCAGAGGACTTCCGATGGTTTGGAATCTAACAATACTAACCCTTCCAATTTCTTTAAAATGTGTTCATTTGACAGACCTAGGTTCAAACCTAAAATTTTTATGTCGTAGGTTTATAAGACCCCTTAATAATCACACATATCAGGGTGTGCAATGATCTTTGTAGTATCAATAATCCCAATAAGGTATGTTGTAAGTGGTAGTTGTAGATTAGTGGTTGCAAATCAAAATAATTAGGGAAAATAAGTAAAAAGCTTTTAAAAAATAAATAATTTATTTATTTTGAATTATCTTTTCTTATGTTTAGTATAATCACGTATGTGGATAACTAATATCATAAGATTAATTAATAACAATACCTAGACAGTAATTTGAAACACATATTATTTATTAAACAATTAAGCATGTTTTAATACATTTTTAGTGTCATGTCCTCACTACCTCTTTGTGTCCCATATGAGTTGAATGTAATTTTTTAGGTTTTCTGTAGTAGTCTCACATATACCATGGTGATTAGTCACAACAACAACAACATCTATAGAAGTAGGACTCTATCATCTAAAGTAAGAGTCATATATCTTTGGGATGAATGATACTTTTCCATGTACAATCAATCTTATACGTGGTTTTATGATTGTTTATTTTTAGACAACTCATATTTTTGTTATAGTTATTGTAAATTTGATAAATTGTTTACATTTATGATGCATATAATTCATACTAAATGATAGATACTAATTCCTTACATGCTAATTGTGTTAACTATTTGATGATGTTTATAAGCTTGTCTTGTTTAAGTTCTTTTATAAAAAAGAAACTTTTTCAATGGTTTCCTTTAATTCTTAAATGATTATCTTGTGATTGATTCCTATAAAAAATTTGGATTAATCCATGGATTAGTGAGTGAATTTATTACCTTGACACGATCAATCATTATATTGGAATTAGGGTTCAGATAATGTGGTATCAGAGAGTAGGTTTAGTCGAGTCTAAATGGACTTAGGGTGTTGTGTTCTAGTTGTTCTTACATGTTTAGCATATTTAGCCATACTAATATAGTGGTGCAGATTTGGGACCTAAAGAATAAGCAGAGAGTAGGCATGTTCCACTGACTATAAAGAAACAATAAATAGATGACTAAAGAAGGCACAAGAATCCAAAGTACTAGAGTAGAACCAATATAGCTCCACCACGACATATGCCATTGTCATCCCCAATTGACTCATATGTATAGGTTATATCTTGGATTTTGACGTCTTCCTTTGTCACATGTGATGGACCAGACGAATGTACCCCAACAACAAGCATCGTCTTCATAAAAACATGTACACTACTCAGAGAAGAGCTTTATGTGTTTGTATATGATTGGTGTGACAAACTATTATGACACTACCAAGCCTAGATATGTTTATTGTTTAATGAACTATAGAGGTCTTTTGTATCCTAAATATCCCCTACGAGGAGAAAATATGACATGTCACATAACTACTTTTGTCAAGTATTGGCCACTAGTGGACCATGTTGGAATATAAGAGAGTTTCAAATCAATCACAAGGATATACCACAAATGGGAATATGAGAGTAGATATTTCCCACAAGACTATTTTATATAGAAAATGAGACAATTCGAGTCTTGGATAGTGGATGATGTAAATATATGAGTATGAAGAAGTATTCATTGATCTTGTATTACTTCTCATGCATTGTTCCAAGTGATGAGAAAAAAAATAGAAGGTTTTATAAAGGATTTTGTATGGAGGTCTAGTATCTAATACCCTAATTCGAGTCAATAGATAACTCTTCATGCTTCATATAGATGACATAAAGGATTGCATAAGTTGTATCTATACCATATGAATTTTATACCCTAAGAATTCATCTCTAGACTACATTTAACATAGTAATAATCATACAATGGAATGCTATAGTGCAACAATAATGAAATTAGATATATGTAGTGCCTAAGGTGAAGTGGTACATGTAAGGTCCACCTACCATAGGTAGAGGATGAGGACTTCGACTTTCTAGTCTAGTTAGTTTATTATTAGTTTATGTGATTTATCCAACCTGACTTAATTAACCAGTCATTGCCAAGTTTGCGGCTAGCATCATCAAGGACTTCACATGTTTGAGAAAAGAAGGTCATATCAATACATATATTGTGAAAATATGAAGATATTCTATCCTTAGATACAAAAATATCAAGATATGGAACACATACAATCTTTTAGTGTCAATAATAGAAGAATATGGGTAGAAGATAAATATGGGCATCATTGTAATGACCCTGACCTCTGTTTTAGGCTTATCCTATTTGCTTTTCCTAACCCTGGTGTTTAGTTGCTTTCTAATCACCTCAAGTGGTGATTAGGGTTTGTTTGTGCTTTGTTGAGAGTTGGAGGTGCTACTTGCAAATAACCCAAGTTTTAAGGTTGATGAGCAAGTTTGTCACCTTGAGAGATGTTTCTCTCTCTCCTTGCATCCTCTAGAGTTGAGAGGATGGGTTGGGCTCATTGCTTGAGTAGCCTTGGGCCTTGTTTTGCCTTGTTTGGGCTTTGTCTTGCCTTGATGAGCCTTGTATCGAGCAAGGGTGTGTTGGGTGCTTGTGTCGACCATGGTGTATCGGCCATGGGTTGTGTCACCCAGGAGTGTATTGTCCAATAGGGGTGTGTCACCCATGTGACCTAGCTTTGGTTGTGTCACCATACCTTGGACAAGTGGCTATCCTTTGATAGTGGGTGGCATGACATGTGCATGTGGTTTGCAAGGTGGCAAGACGTTGGGCAAGTGTCCCTAAGTGGGATGACACCTTGCCTTGGTTCCCCCTTCATCCTCTTCTATATATACCTTCCCTTTCACTTTCTTAGGATACCTTTAGTTCGTTGTTGCCTCCCTTTTCCTTGGTGCACGATACACCTTCCCTTGGTGTACTTGGTGGCCGATCCCTTTAAAGGAGTTCTCTTCTTCTTCCTATAGCTTGGTGGCCGAAGGTGGTGTGCCTTGGATCTAGGAGCTTAAAGCTTGGAGCTTTGGAGCTTGAGGAGCTTGCTTAAGGCATGTTACATAACTTCTAACCCTAACTATACTACCTTCTTTTATGTTGCATGTTCATATATGATCATGATCGGCCATGCATGTTGTTAGATATGTTTCTTGCTCTAGCATGTACCTTTAATCTTGTGGATATAGTGATCATGTTGTTGATGATGTTGTTGATAGTTGTGTACCTTTGGAGTTAGTTGGCCGAACTCATAGTTTAGGGTTTCCTTTGCGGAAAAACCCCTTTCTCTCCTTGGTTTTGAGAAGTGAGTTTGAGCTCTAGTGGTGTAGGCACCTCTCTTCCTTATTCGTTGAGAGGTGAGTCTATGCTCTAGTTGCTTGGGAAAAACCCTCCTCTCACCATGGATTTGAGAGGTGAGCCTTTGGATGAGTGATGACCTAAGTTGAAGATGTTCCATCATTTTGCCCGATTTGTGATGGAGGTTGTGCAAAACCCCTCTCACTTGGTTGTTGAGAGGTGAGCTAACTCTCTTGATCAATTAGGGTTTGTTGCTAAAGAGTTTGAGGTTGAAGATGACCATCTTGGTGAGGTTCTTGTGCCCTTGCACGATACACCCTTTTGTGGGTTTTATCTAGGCCAATATGTTCAGTTGAGCCCTATTGGCTTTGTGCCCGATATGACCCCTTTCACCTTGTTAGTATCCTTGGATGATATGTTTTGGCCGAGATGATCCCTTGCTTTGGATGTCCCCTTAGTCAATTTGGTGGTTGGTAATTTATCTCTATTTTGGGCGACATGGTCTGTTCTTGAGTTTCCTGATATGGTGTTTGCATGGTGAAACCCTAATAGGTGCCTTAGTGGTGGCCGATGTAAAGTGATTGACCTAGTTGGATGATAGGCCTTCTTATGGTGCCTTAGTGGCAACCCTGCCCATGGAAGACATGATTCTTTGGGCGATAGAGTGTCTTGGCCTACATGAGGGTCCCTTGGACAACATGGTTTGATGGTTGGGCGATAGGGTGTCCTGGGCACTATGCTCCTGGTCGATATGATCCTTGTTGAGAGGGTTGGCCGATAAAAACCCTAACCCTAGTAAATGATAGGGTTCTTGGTCGACAGGATAAGTTATGATACTCTAGCTGCTTGTGCATGATACACACCTCTAGTTCAAGCTGCACGACACAACTGAGTACTAGTTTCTCTCTAGTGCACGATAGGGTGAAGTGTTGATGGTCGATATGGTGACATAAGTGCTTTAGGGTTTGAAATCCCTAGCCGATAGGCTATAATGAGGGATAAGATCTTGCCCGCTATTCTTTTGGTGAGGGTGGCACTACCCACCACACTTATAGGGAGGGAAGTTGGAATCTTCGGTGAAGGTTATGTTTAACCCGGAAATCCTAATAAATGGAATAATCACCTTGAACCCGCATCTATGTTAGTAATGGGATATGATGGTAGGTTGTGAACCAGGGTATGTTGGGAATCTAATATGTTGCTACATAAGATGATAAGATACATGGTTATGCTCACAAGAATAGGGCACAATGTATTCTCATGGTTTGATAACAATAATATGATTGATACAGCTTATGCTTCATCTAATCATGGATGTTGTTCCAAACATGATAGAATGATAATCATAAAGATCTATGTTTAGTGATTTAAGTTATCTCTCTTGATATGTATACTAACCATGCATGTATATTAAATGGATTCATAGACAGGTAAGAGCTATGAGGTATTTGTGCTTTGAATAACACTAAATGATAATAATCCTTGTTGATGAGATAACATGCATCACTAGTATGATGAGATAGGTCTGAGGACCTAATAAAGGATGAGTGCCTAGTTGAGGTGTTATCCTATGATGATGAGATAAGGGATTGCTATCCCAAGATGTTGATCCCTTGAGAGGCAGTAGCAATCTGTGAGGAGGGATTGAGATCCCTTGATAGTGACAGTGATAATGTAACTCGATGTTGTATAACTTGGTTGCCTCAACAACTCACTTAAAATATACTAATTAATTACAGTGGAACATATCAGGTAGTTTACCCTGGCCATAGATCCATCATCATCATAATTTGGTGATGGTGAAATAGGTTTATCCTGTGGGATTACCTGGAGTGCATATTGTTGAATATGTAGGGTTTCTCCTAGACAAAAATAGGAGGATTAGAGTAGTACTGTAGTTATAGACTCTGTATGGTAAAGAGCATGGTGAACAGGCCCATGACTCAATGAGTTAGAGCATGAATGCATTCATGGCTCAAGAGCACGGTGATCAAGCTCGTGGCTCAGAAGTATACTAGCACCTGTGTCAAGGTGAGCTAGAGATATGGGTAGCTTGCAGAGCTGACCCTGAGACTGAGGCCATATAAGCATGAGACTGTGGTCTGACTTTGGTTTTCATGCACTGACCATGAGGAGGTGAGGTCATGGAGTCCGACTCTCCCATTGACCTTGTATGGCATCGGTTTTGGGCTTCACAGCCGAAGGTTGGATTTGAGCAGGGACAACTCACTTCCTCAGGGCATAATAAAATGTAATCTAGACAAATAGTATATACTACTTAAAGCAAAACACAGAACATTGGTTGAGGCCTTTCTTATGTAGATGATCTACTTATCTCTTACAGTTACTTGTACGATCTTGATATATTGTGATAAGTTCTCATAAAGCTTATCTTGTCAATCATGTTCCATAAAGGAAATCTGGATATAGGCCTCATGAATATCTTGGTAAGATTGATGGTAATAATAGTCTTGCTTAGTATGCTGCTTTTTTATGTCTTTACCAGCTATTTGCTTTATCTTCTTTAAACCTTCTGAGGTTTTATAGTTTCAGCAGGGAGTTATGTTTCTCATTGGGAATGTGTGTCTCACCCGACTGGTTTACAACCTTTTTAGGTGATCGCGCTAGATGTGGTGGTGGTCGTGAGGTTGCGGCCGAGCAGCAAGAGGAAGTGCAGTAGAAGGCAAGAGGTGGACATGCTTTTATTTTGGTGGTTTAGTAGTAGAGTCCTAGAGTCATACCTGTACTCTTAGGTCCTCAGAGGTGTTTTGATGACGTTTTATGATGACTAGCTGTTGTAATTTTGTTGATCCTACTATTGGCCTGACGTGGCCTATAATATATGTATAAACAGGTCGTGAACTCTTATACTGACAGGACACCATATACCTATAAGCTATGAACTTATATCAAGGCTTATGTATGTTTATGTTACACGTTTCCTTATAGGATGAGGACCTGGATGTAATAGTTCTCTTTTATCTACTTTCCGCAAATGATTTTAATTAACCCGTGTTTTCGGTAATATGTTGTTTATGGCGTTTTCACACATTTTCGTGTGGCACTTAGTTGTCTATGTGATAGCGGGATGTGCCGCTACAAGCTTGGTATCAGAGCTCTAGGTTTGCTAAGTCTACATGGATCTAGGACTAGGTTGTGTATATTCTTATGAGTTTTCTTGATTTTCTTACAATAACCTTCTGCTCTTAGCAGAAGATAAAGCTTAAAGATGTCTGGAAACCATAAAGAACATGCCCCCGAGAGCAGTGATGCTGCATCAGTTGATTAAGCAAGAGTGTAGGCACATGAAGATTGGGTGCCTGAGGTCCCCCAACTTGACCCAACCATTCTTGAAAGCCCTACCTATCAGCACCTTATGGGGTAGTTGATGGCTACGATGAATCACATGGTGGAAAGAGTGTCAGTGCCTCCGCCAAGAGAACATGATCCCCATGGTGAATCATCAGGCATTAGAAAGACCTTTGAGCAGCTTCGCCAAGTTAGAGCTTCGGATTATGCTAGAACGGCTAATCCGGTGGATGCAGATCTGTGGCTAACAGGTCTTAAGAAGGCCTTTTAGATCCTCAACATCCCTGAAGTAGACAAAGTAAAGCACACTGTCTACCTTCTAAAAGGTAGTGCTGGCCACTAGTGGGCCATCAAGGAGGAGAAGTGACCCAGTGAGGTGATCTATTGGGAGGTTTTCCGATGAGAGTTCGTCAGCTGATACTTCCCGAAGATGTATCTCGACAAAAAGATCAACCAGTTTGAGCGTCTGTGCCAAGGATTGATGAGCATCACTGAGTATGAAGCCAAGTTTATGGACTTTTGAGGTTTTGCCCTCACATGGAAGCGAAAGATGATGAGAGAATCAAGCGGTTTGAGAAAGGTTTGAGTGCCGAGCTGTCCACACATGCTGCTGCTTTGGAGAATCGAGAGCGGTTTGCCACATTTGTGGAGTCTATTTGAAGGATTGAATGGTCTGTCAGGGAGAAAAGAGATCCATGACCAGGAAAAGGTCTGCTCAGTTTCAAAGATAGAGGGTTGATGGCTTTAAGAGGCCAAGGTATTCGACACCTTACGTGATGCAGAGTTCTCGTGCACCATCTCTGTTGTCTCCGAGTAAGGGAAGAGTGTGTGGATTTTCACCATCCAAAGCTCATAGTACAACTTTGGTGACAGTGACAGGGCAATCTAGGCCACAAATTGAGGACAAGTCATGCTATCTCTATGGACAGACCGGTCATTTGAGGTCAAATTACCCAAAGAGATATGTTGAAGTGACACAACAGCCGAGGAAGAATCAACAAGGGTCAGATAGAAAGCAGCCCAATAGTAGCAGAGGGTGAGGACGTGGTCAAGTGTCACAAGCGGGATCGTCTACTCAAGGAAGCAGAGGACATGGACGACAACAAGTAACAACTTGATTCTATGCTATAAATCATCCAGAGGCGATAGTCAACCCGTGAGTGGTGGCAGGTCAGATGGAGTTATTTCATTCTGATTTGTCTTCTTCTTGCCTTATATCTGTTCTGGTTGACCTGGGTGCTACACACTCTTTTATCGAATGAACTATGCTTGAAAACTTTCTTTTACCTATTAGTTGTAAGAAAGATAACATGTTACTAGAAACCCCTCTTGATGGTTCCTCGATTCTTTGAGAGGAGTGCCCATCTTGTGTTTTATCTTTTTCGGGACACAATATATAAGTGGATCTTATACCACTTAAGATGCATGGATTCGATGTGATCCTTGGGATGGATACCTTAGAGAAGTATAAGGTTGTGTTAGACTATGGTTCCAAGAAGGTAGTTTTTGATTATGGTGGTAAGAAGTGGATCTTCTAAGGAGATAGGAAGATTCTTCCAACGTGTTTAGTATCTGCAATGGTGACAAAGAAGTTTTTGCGGCAAGGGTGTAAGACATTCTTAGCCCACATTATGGATACCAAGGCAAAAGGTCCTAGCCTTGAGTAAGTACCTGTTATTTGAGAGTTTGTGGATGTGTTTCCTGATGAGTTCCCCGATGTTCCCCCACCTCGAGAGATTGACTTTGAGATCAATCTGGTGCCAGGAACACAACTAGTTGCTCAGGTACCGTACATGATGGATCCAGCTGAGGTGGTAGAGCTGAAGAAGCAGTTATAGGAGTTGATGGATAAAGGTTTCATCAGACCGAGCACATCGCCATGGGGTGTTCTGAGCCTATTCGTAAAGAAGAAAGATGGATCAATGCGTCTGTGCATAGATTACCGACAATTGAACCAAGTCACGATCAAGAACAAGTACCTGTTACCAAGGATAAACGATCTGGTTGACCAGTTACATGGTGCTATAGTGTTCTCAAAGATCAATTTATGATCTGGATATCATTAGTTGATGATTAAGGAGGAAGACATACCAAAGTCAGCTTTTAGGATGAGGTATGGTCACTTTGAGTTCGTGGTTATGTCGTTTGGGCTAACCAATGCACCTGTTGCTTTCATGGATTTGATGAATAGAGTGTTCCATTCGCTTCTAGATAGTTTGTTGTAGTTTTTATAGATGACATCTTGATCTATAGTCGCGACAGTCAAGAGCATGAACAACATCTTTGACAAGCGTTGATTCTTCTTCGCCAACATCAGTTGTATGCCAAGTTCAGCAAGTGCGAGTTCTGGTTGAAATAAGTGACTTTCTTGGGTCATGTGATATCTCCAGAAGGAGTTAGAGTGGACCCTAAGAAGGTGGAATTAGTTATAGATTGGGATCAACCGAAGACGCTGACAAAAGTTCGTAGTTTTCTACGTTTAGCGGGATACTACCAGAGTTTTATAAGGAACTTTAGTGTAATCACATTATTGTTAACAAATGTGACCATGAAGGAAGTACCTTTTGTTTGAAATGATCGTTGTCAACAAGATTTCAAAGGTTTGAAGGAGAAGTTGACTAGTACTCTAGTTTTGGTGCTGCCAGAGCCTGGGAAAGGCTATGTTGTTTTCTACAATTCTTCTAAGAAAGGCCTAGGATGTGTGCTGATGCAGGAAGATCATGTGGTTTCTTTTGCTTCATGACAACTTAAGAAATATGAGGAGAACTATATGACACATGATTTGGTGTTGGCAGTGGTGTTCCATGTGTTAAAGATTTGGAGACACTATCTTTATGGGGAAGTGTGTCAGATCTTTACAGATCATAAGAACTTGAAGTACATCTTCTCATAGAGTGAGCTGAACATGCGACAACATCACTGGATGGAGCTGATCAATGATTATGATTGCACCATTGAGTATCATCATGTAAGGAGAACGTGGTAGCTGATGCGCTTAGCAGGAAGTCTTCTTCTCTTCCTATGAAGAAGGCAAAGTTGAGTTCCTTGGTATGCTATAGGCGGGATATGTTCGTCTCTTTGCGGAAGATGAATGTACAGTTGGAAGTCTCCTTATTAGCAGGATTGTTGGCACAGATGCAAGTAAGGACTACGTTGAGACACCAGATCAAGGATGCACAACAGACAAATGCTTCAATTCAGTCGATCAGATCATAGTTTGGCAGCGAGAAGCGTGATGGGTTCCATGAGTCTGAGGATGGACTGGTTTGTAATCGTGATAGGATGGTAGTCCCTGATATTGATAATCTGAGAAAACTAGTGCTCGAGGAAGCACACACATCGATGTATGTTGTGACATCTGTCGCAGAAAATGAGATCAACGAATGCGGAAGCGATTAACTAGCAACAGAATTATTGAAAATCACTAAAAATTAAAACTTTTTGTAAAGAGATCTACAAACGATAAAACTCTTTCATAAAGAAACAAGATAAGTTATTTACAAACTGATCCATTAGTACATCTCTGTAATGTCATATCTCGAGGGTTACAACCATCAAATGCCCTGTTAACTGTACAAGGCAAGATACAAAATCTTGAGGTTTTACGCCAAAAATCTCAGATCTGTATTAAACATCTATTGACTCCTAGGACCTGAGAGTACAGAGACGACACATAGGACATTCTATCTACAAGACCTGACAAACAGTGTCTCCACTTGAGGATCACTGTTGTCCCTGATGTTGTTGCTGCTGTTGTTGTTGCTCACCCACTGATGGGTTCCTTCGTCCTCGGTGTCTACCTAAAAAGTTGAATCCCACGGGGGTGAAACAATTGAATAATTGTCCCAGCGAGAGTTATAACTCTCTGCCAGAAGTATTGTTATTGCAATAAATGGAATAACATTAAGCAGTAGAACTATAAATATTCAACAGCGGGTAAAACATTGAATAAGCTAAGTAGAACATTATTTCATAGGCAATCATTTCAATTATAACTTGATTGAATGACAAGACATATATCACAAGGAATATGAAGAACATGTACCCTAGTTATTTAACTAGAACACTATAAACAATGTATCATCAATCATTATTTCTCGTAATTCAACCTAAGCAATTATGCTATTCGACTGATTACATTTTTCAAACATATTTATGGCCTGAGGAGATGAGTTACACCTCTCATACTCCAACCGACCATTATGAAATTGCAATCGGTACTATACATAGGTCATCAGAAGAGCTGGATTGCTATGACCTCATCTTCCTCAGTCAGTGTGAGGATCAACATGCATGACATCTTGTGTCTCTACTATAATAGCTTTCCAGGGTATTCTGGCAAATTCGCTATTAGAGTTACAATGGCATTCAGTACTCTCTTTGCCATCGAGGGATTTCTTGTTTATCTCACATCGATGCGGCATTAACAACATCATCGGGAGATTAGTGATACATCATCCCGACATATACATATAATGAAGGTTTGAGAGATTAAATGTACATCTCACATCAAATCCTACATTAGGACGTAAGGATATTCGCGTCCATAACCCCCACAAACTCAAAAGTATGCTCTCCAGGAGTTCCCTTAGGAAAACCTATTTCACCATCATTTGACTTCTGACAATGATGGATCTATGGTCAGGGCTCTACATGATATCATGATACTTGATTATTTAAGTACATTATAGCATTCTTTTAGAATCAGGCATGTTTTCAAACATAAACCATTAAAACAATTGCTATAAAGAAAGAGTACTAATTGTATCAAGTTCGCTTCACATCCAGTTATCATTGGGATATCAATCCCTAACCATCTCATCATTAGGATTCAGGAATATGAGTATTCAAACCCTTAGATTATCAAAACACTTGTTACTTTGTAACATATTGCCATCAATTCTTTTAACAACATGAACGTGATTGTAGCAATGTATATAATTCTCATGGCTCATACAACCTATCAATCTGATGTGTCACCTTTTACTAGGAAACATAGCATGTCATTACTTTCAAAACTTATAAAGTGCTTTCAATGAATATGACATCATAACCCTTACCTGGCTTGATCACTTCTTTATAAAGACCTACAAGACTAACTCAATTGATAACATGCACATTATCTCTATATTAGCACAATACAATTTATTTTCCAAGTCAAATATAGAACACCACGGCAATGCTACTTTGCATGGTCGTGCTACAGAAGGATTACCATGACCGTGTTACATCACCATGGCTGGTTTCTAGGGTTAGGGTTTCTTATTCAATCCAATTAGAGTTGTTCAACCCCTTAGCTTAATTAGGAATAGTGATTCCTCATTTCATACTTCATTCATAGAGTTTCATGCTTAAAAGCATAACCCAGAATTAGGGTTTACTATTCATATCATCACATTACCCTAGATTAGGGTTTACTATTCACATTACATCACATTACCCTAGATTAGGGTTTACTATTCACATTCATTAGGATTACTTCCATTATTGTCCTCAAATTAGGTTAAGATTCATTAACCATCATAATTAGGGTTTCCATGATCTCACTATGAAGGATCATACCCTAATTAGACACATTCAAATATATTGGAGATTTATTACTTGATTCTCATTCATATAGGGAGTCTTCTCTCTCCTCTTTCTATCAGATGATGTTTACATCACCTATGATTAGGCTAAGTCAATTCAACACTAACATCATGGGTTGTGTCATTACTATTGTGGTCATTAAGATTCACTTGATCAAAGGGTATTGATTACTATATCCCATCAAGGGTACTTTTAAAATGTTAACCATTGATCAAGACAAACATTAAACAACTAATTACTTGGTCCCGTAGTTACTTTAGGTATCTATGAGGTTTAGGTTAATCAACTACTAAACCATCTTGATCACTAAGGCATCAAACGATCTTAACCTTTTTAGACCTCAAACGGTCTTGCACTCTAATCCTTCAAACGGTCTTGGGCAAACCTTGAAACTGTTTAGTGTTGTTGACCGTTTGGTCTAGTTTGACTTTTGAAACTGTTTGGTAAAGTGCACACTCAAGACCGTTCGGTCATGAATACCGTTTGGCCAAGTTTGACTTTGAAACCGCATGGACACAACCGTTCTTGAAACCGCATGAGATCAAACGGTTTGGGATCATTTGGTCCCAAACGGTCTTGAGACCATTTGGACTCAAATGGCCTTGAGACCATTTGGACCCAAACAGTCTTGAGACTGTTTGGTCCAAACTACCTCAAACCGCATGGACCAAAAAGTATCTCAACCACTTCAATTGAGTTAGGGTTTCCTATGTTGAACCCCTCAATCGATCATGCCATTTCTAACCACTCATCAATTGAGTCAATTAGGTCAACCCTCAACTGTTTTGACACTCAATTGATCATCGATTTGGGCTAGGATCAATTGGATTAGGGTTTGAAATCGATGACCCTTCAACACTCTTCAATGTGAGTCTAATTGATTTGAAACCATTGAACCATCCTTCAATTTGGTCATGGCCTGACCCCAAATGGTCTTGGGATCATTTGGATGACCTTCAAACGGTCTTGAGACCATTTTCTCAATTCAACCCCAAAAACTAGCACAACCAATTAAGGTTTGGCTCATTAGATTGATAATTAGGTCAACAATTAATTACTCTTCAACTTATTATCTTTAAATCTTCAACCACTTAACCATAGTCAACCCTAGACCTCCAAACGGTCTTGGGATCATTTGAATATCCTCCAAACAGTCTTGAGACCGTTTTCCCATTATGTCATCAAAAACCAAGTCGTTCACTTAAGGTTTGAACCCTAGTTTTGGTCACCAAATCAACACTTAATTGCTTATCAACTTGATATCATTGGACCCTCAATTGGTCAACCCTATTTAACCCTAGACCTCCAAACGGTCTTGGGTGATCACCAAATGGTCTTGAGACCGTTTGGGTGATCCCCAAATGGTTTTGAAACCGTTTGGGCCACTCAACCCAAACTTCAACTTAATTAAATTATTGAAATCAACAATTAACCCGATTAGGGTTTAGATGGTTGATGGGCCTTCAATTGGTGATTTACTTGGAATTACTTGATGATTTTTGGTAGGTGATTAGTACACATTATTTACAACAGACCTCCAAATGGTCAACGCCTGGTCAACGCCTCCAAATGGTCTTGGACCGTTTGCTTCCATGCGTTCTTGGTTGAAACCGTTTGCATTCAAACGGTTTGAAACCGTTTTCTCCCAAACGGTTTGGAAAACCATTTGCAAAAGTTGGGAGACCATTTATTAAATTTACTTTTTGGATAAACATTGGAATTAAAGTCATCATCTTCTACCTCAAGAACGAGGGATGTTCTTCACAGAAATACTAGCAAGAACACACAAAAGTGTCTAAGGAAGAAATATAAGCAACGTTTCTAAGAAAGAAGGATGCAAAAGCAAAGCTTAAAGGTTAAAGTTATAAAACCTGCCTCTAGGAATGATGTAGAGATCCAAGCTTCATAGATTTAATGGTGGATGGAGCTCCAATGGTTGTCCAAGATCCGTTCTTCAAGTTTTGGATGGAGAAGAAGGCTAGAAAGAAGAATTATGTGAAGAAAACCAATAAACCAACCTTGTTTTAGGGTTTCCACCAAGAATTCGAGATAGGTGATGGTGCATACTTACCAAACCAACTTGGTCATCTTCCTTATGCTTGAGAGCTCCTTCTTGGTCAGCCTAAGAAAAAATATAAGAAAAGGACTAAGGGAAACGATCCCTTGCTTTGTTGATAAGGATCCTTATATATTTTTGGATATTTTCAAGGAAAAGAAAAAGATTGTTATTTCTTTTATTTATTAAACATATCCACCAAGTCTTGAACCATCCTTGTACACGTCTCTTCCTCCTAATCACATGCAAAACTACTTCCTTATACAAGGTTAAAAGGAAAACATTATAACAAGTTGTATATATACAAGTCCATGTGCTTAAATCTTGATTATTTAAATATCAAGATTATCTTTCCTTCTTGATCATTCAAATGAGGTGCCCTTCTCATTTTCTTTGCTCTACTTGATGCCAAGAAACATGAGAGATACTCTAGATGATATATTTTACCTGTTGCACCCTATGTTTTGGGTAAATTACACTTTACACCTAAACTAGGTTTTAAAGCACAAGGATTGCTCTACAAGCTATATCTTGGTGTTGAAGCTTTTGGAAACCATACCACTACATCATATTCATTTTTATGATGTCTCATCATCAGAGGAACATATTAACATGTGCAATTTGCAAGTTAACCCCTCTACTAGGGTAATTTTCACTTTAGTCCAAAATTAACAAAACACGGTTGCGACATTGTTCAAAAAGGACTGAAATAGAAATATATGTTCCTCAAAAGCATTAATTACATTTCAAAGGATAAACAAAAGCATCTAATCACTTAATTAAGCAAAACACCTAGGGTTAGTACATAACCCTGGTCAGGGATGTTACATATGCAATGCATCCAAGTGTCATCAAGATGTATCATAATCTGAAGGACTTGTATTGGTGGTGTGACATCTCCAAATTTTCACCTTCTCAAAACCCCTTGGAGATGAGAAGACAAAATCCAAAAACGTTAGCAATTATATCAGAGAGCGATGTGGAAGCATAATTCGCATACATGAACATTCAATACAACATACACCATGACATTCTCAACATTCAACATGAATATTAATTATAACATGAACTATTACAGATTACATTTTCACATTGAATAGAAAATTTTACATAAGTCTATGAACATGTATGCTAATCAAGATCTTAACACAATAGGTAAACCTGTACAACTGCTCACATCCCATCCTTTTTCTCCCATGCTATCTCTGAACCTAAAACATACGTGAAACAACAAATCAACACACAAGGTGTTGTGTACATGGACAGAAAGATACATATATTTATGGCTTTCATAATTTTGAAAAATATTTGCAGGAGGAAAGAAAATCATAGAAAACACTTCTTTATTAAGCAAAATATGCCAATTTAAGTCATTTTCCTAGATGAATTGCATTAGCAAGGTGGACTAGTACCAAAACATAAATATTGGGCCCATCCCCATGTACCAAGTACTCTAGGGAAACTCCCCGTACACCGTGTGCTCTAGGGAGGTGTACTAGCCAACATTAATCCATTCCCTCGTAAGGGGGATAATGAACACCTTAAATAACTACAAAACATCTACTCAAAATTTATGTTTTCAAGTGACAAAACAACGAGTACTACATAGCAATACTACATCCAATATTTGCAAATAGAAGAGAGCATACATACATATCATGATTGCATTATTGTCTGAGTTTAGAGATTTCTAACTTATCCTTGATCATCTAGAAGTCTGGTCATCACCTGATTAAGACAAGACCACATACTATCATCAAATTCTCATCATCTTAACCCTAGTCGTGTTCATTAGGGTTCATATTATCTCATTAGGATATTCCAATATTTACTTGCATTATTGTCTTATATTTATCTTACTGATGTCATTTTCCAAATTATGATTCATTATCTGAATATTAGGTCCCATATCCTTTTTGGTGCACATATTAACCCTAGTTTATATACATTATTCAAGTTAGGGTTACAACACATGTATCAAGGTTCATCTTCTTACAACATGAATTTTGTGTACAAAACTGGTCTCATATTTACATATTATCTTTCAGTTACAGATATGAGAATGTTCTGTGAATTTCATCATTTATTGAGGATGTATGCATTAATTGCAATATTTTTAGTGTTATTAGCCCTAATTAGCCATATTAATCAAATTACAGGATTTCGTGCATCAACATGACCTTGTCTAACATCATATGCATTCTATACATAATTTGGACTTACATATATTTTTGTATGATTTTATGTCATCATTTGCTATTTATTATCCATCAAACAAGCATTAAACATCTTACATGATATCACTATTATTAGTGCATCAAAAGTCTAATATTCTGATTCCATATTGTTCTACGCATTTTTCTGAGAATTTCGGTACCTTATTTGTATTTATATGATAAACATGCTATTTATTATGAATTATGCAAGATCAGGAGAATTTCTGGGAATTTACCTTATTGTGGCCAATCACGCGCTGCCACGTGGCCACCATGGTGGGCACAACTCTTGCCTTCCTGGCTTGGATAAGCCGGCCGGCTGGGAGTTGGACCAATTGGTCTGCTCTTTCTCTCTCGCTCTTGCTCTTGCCTCCGTGAGGGTCAGGTTCTGTGTGACGCACCAAGACATCGCCGCACGTAGGGGATTGTCTTCGGTAAGAGGTCTGGATGAGTACAAGTCCTCCTCATCCTCTTGGTCTCCCTCTTCCTTCTCTTGGCATCATCGATCACGTGGATGACCACGACTGGATGCATAGAGCTTGTCTCTGCACTCCTACAACCGCCACCGCAATGCAGGGCCAGGCCTCCGATGAGCAAAGGGATGCACCAATATCAGTTCCCATCAGACTAGAAGTACCTAATAGCTTCGTGGTGGCCTCCACATCATCCTCGGTAAGGTTGCATGGCGCAAAAGTGCTAATCGGTCAATTCCCCACCCTGGGTTGGGGGTCACGGCGGAGCAATGAATCAGCAAGGGGGCATTGATGGCTGGAGGTGTTCCCTTTACCGATGATCGTGCTTGAGACTATGGGGTGATCTATAAGACTTCCTCAAAACAAATCCTATGTTGGCAGGTGGTGGCGAGTCTAGTAGTTGTGGCTTCCAGCGCCGACTCCCCCCTCCACACAGAAATAGGGCTCACCAGCAAGCTTCACCTATCGTCAACTCCTTCTCAGTCCTCCTTCTCCCTTACAAGGTTGCAAGGGTGCCCTTCCTTTCTCTGTACTCTCAGTCTGCCTCTCAAAACCTAGACCTCATCTGACTTCCCACTATGGATAGACACAATGGAGAAAGCCAGGAAGTAGTTGGCTCGTTCTCCTTCTCCAGGGAACCAATATCCCCAACGACAAGTCAGTATGCTCCGGTTTTTGCCGAGATTGCAATTTTGCCAACAAATATCATGTGATTATCCCATGTACATCGGATCTAAGAGACACCTCACCCAAGTTCTGTTCCTCCATTTTTGGAGGTAGGTGAAGACTCCTCATTCATCAGATCAGAAACAATAGATGACCAAGATAGAGATACATTTTGATCCTTGGTGCCCACTTACAGTTGGGTAGCGTGACATGCATTGTCACAGACCTAAGCAAAATGAACTAAAGATTAACAACAAGATTTCTATGCATCATTTGACCACATAACACCTCTAAATAATCATTTGACATTTTGTCATAGGTACGCCCTCGAATATTGTAATATATATGGAACTCCAAAAATTAGGGTCATCACAGGTGGCCTGGCTTGAAGAGAGATATAGCTGAGTTTGTGTCTAGGTGTGTGATATGCCAGCAAGACAAGGCTGAGCATCAAAATCTGGAAGGTACGTTGCAACCCATGCTGATACCGCAGTGGAAATGGGATCATATAACCATGGATTTCATAGTTGGTCTATCGAGGATAGCTAAGAATCATGATTCCATCTAGGTGATAGTGGATAGATTGACAAAGTCTACTCATTTCATACCCATGAAGACAACGTATACAATAGAGAAGCTTGCTCAGATATACGTGTATGAGATAGTGCATTTGCATGGTGTACCAATAATGATAGTTTTCGACAGAGGTCCTCAATTCATGAGTCATTTTTGGGAACAACTACACAAAGAATTGGGTACGTAGTTGAGGTTCGGTACTGCTTTCCACCCACATAAAGATGGGCAGTCTGAAAGGACTATTCATACTTTAGAGGATCTTCTCCGATCTTGTGTTTTGCAGTTCTTAGGTAGTTGGGATGTACATCTCAGTTTGATAGAGTTCTCCTACAACAATAGTTACCAGCAGAGCATTGACATGGCTCCTTATGAGGCTCAATATGGAAGGAAGTGCATATCTCCTCTATGTTGGTATGAGTCTGGTGAGTATCAGCTTTTGGGTCTTGAGTTAGTGCAATAGACAACAGAGAAGATCAGAGTGATGCAATAAAAGTTGAAAGCGGCACATGATAGATAGAATTTGTACGCAGATAATCGCCGATGACCTTTAGAGTTCTAGGTGGGAGACAAAGTGTATCTCAAGGTGTCACCCTGGAAAGGCGTGTTGAGGTTTGTCCAGAAAGGCAAACGGGCACCCAGGTATATGGGGCCATACCTGGTAATATCACGTGTTGGCAAGGTAGCTTATAAGTTAGAGCTGCCGCCAGAGTTGCACAGGTTACATCTAGTGTTCCATGTCAGCATGCTAAAGAAAAGTCATCCAGACACAGGGACAGTGATACATCCAATTGAGGTTGAGCTCGATGAAGATGTGACCTACGAGGAAGGTCCAGTGACGATCCTTGACAGAAGAGTAAAGAAGTAAAAAAGGAAAGACTTGGTTCTTGTGAAAGTTCTTTGGCATCATTGTGGTGTTGAGAAAGCCACATGGGATCTTGAGGAAGAGATGAGGAGGAAGTATCCCTCGCTTTTCTCTTCATATTTCGGGGAAGAAATCCCTTTGTAGAGGTTTATGGCTAGTAAGGACCATGACCTCTGTATTGGGCTTATCCTATTTGCTTTGCCTAACCCTGGTGTTTAGTTGCTTGCTAATCACCTCAAGTGGTGATTAGGGTTTGTTTGTGATTTGTTGAGAGTTGGAGGTGCTACTTGCAAATAACCCAAGTTTTAGGGTTGATGAGCAATTTTATCACCTTGAGAGATGTTTCTCTCTCTCCTTGCATCCTCTAGAGTTGAGAGGATGGGTTGGGCTCATTGCTTGAGTATCCTTGGGCCTTGTTTTGTCTTGTTTGGGATTTGTCTTGCCTTGATGAGCCTTGTATCGAGCAAGGGTGTGTTGGGTGCTTGTGTCAGCCATGGTGTATCGGCCATGGGTTGTGTCACCCAGGAGTGTATCGTCCAATATGGGTGTGTCACCCATGTGACCTAGGTTTTGTTGTGTCACCATACCTTGGACAAGTGGCTATCCTTTGATAGTGGGTGGCATGACATGCACATATGGTTTGCAAGGTGGTAAGACGTTGGGCAAGTGTCCCTGTGACGACCCCAATTTCCATATACGTTCCTTAGTGACATGAACATATATGCATGTACTCATATCTATGAATGTCAAAAGGGAAAATACAGGAAATCAAGATAGTCAAGTAAAATAAGAGATAAGCCAATATTATGTCCACATCATCAGTAATAGCCAGACAACAATTCATTCATTGATAAAAAATAAAGTCATACATATAAATACTTGAGAAAGGAGAAGAATAAGTCTATGAAAAAGGAAATGTGATTATTACATAGGATCTATAATATCCTATTACATCATCTAGAAGAATAAAAACTATCTAACTAAAATGAATATGATGAGAAGTGGAAATCTATCTCATATCCTCCATGATCTTTATTTAGTGGCTTCAGATACTTTAGAGTGCTTCATCTATTATCAATTGTTCCTTGTACCTAGAAAATATGAGAAACAAAAACATCAACAAAGTTGGTACGTGGAATTAAAAGCTATACTATGATGGTATATAAAATACTCAAAATTGGAGAAAAAGAATGAAAACATTATTTAGAGGCAGAAAATCAGGAAATCCCAAGTTATTATCCTTATTTAGAATGAATATGCATTACTATGGTGGACTTAGCACAAACATGAATATTGGGCCCTATCCCAACGTACCTTGTACCATTAGGGATCTCCCTGTGTACCTTGTACCATTAGGGAGGTGCTAGTCAACATTAATACTTTCCCTCTCTAATAGGGAGATTAATGACCACCACTAGTAACTACAATTCACTCATATTCAATTATGTTCTTTCATGTTCAAGGCGGTAAATCATCAATTAATCATATATCCACATCCATCAATGTATATCAATTTCATGCAAACAATTACATATACTTAACATCCAGCAAAAACTAGTCATATAATTATATCCACGTACCTTTAATTCTCAGATCTGAATTCCACAAGTCCTAAGTTAGGAGAAAGATAGTAGATCACCCAGAAATATAGTAAAACCCTAAAGTCACCATGGTTTCTCATCAAACAACATTAATTATTATTATAGTTAGGGTTTAGGTTATTTGGGATGTCACTTTAGGATACATAGGTTTCAGAGTTGGGGTCTGAGATCAGGGTCATCCAGGTTATTCAAGGACATTTTATTTAATAGGGTTTTTCATAAATTGTACATAGTATTCATGATAAGGTGAGAAAAGAACTAGAAATTAGGGTTCTTTTCAATTATTGAATCAACTATTTTTCTTAGATAGGTTTTCGAGTAACATGATGACCAAGATCATAATTAGGGTTTAATATGTTCCCAAGGCAAAATTAAAATCAGTTATAACCATTATTTCACAAAAACAATGTATTAAAAGGTCATTAGTGAGTGTAGGACATATTTTTCAAAAAGCGCTCAGATCCAGGTCATGGTTATATTTTATTTAGATATCTTGGATTTTTTGATGAAAATGGTATATTTATTTGATAGTTTCTGATAATCTTACCATTTTCTAGGGTTTTCACAAGTTTTGACCAATCAGGAATTTTAAAGAAATAAAATGAAAATAAAAAAAAGATTTGCGAGCTCTGCCTCACGGATCATGCGAGGAATACGATCAACCAGACCCTCTCACTAACCCGCGAGCAAGTGCTCATCCAAAGAGGGTCAGGCTGGGGTAAAAGGACGTGGATGCCCTTCGGGTTGAGTCCTTTGCGCGTGACCACACTTG
Source organism: Alisma plantago-aquatica (assembly GCA_963693085.1). NCBI lineage: Eukaryota > Viridiplantae > Streptophyta > Magnoliopsida > Alismatales > Alismataceae > Alisma > Alisma plantago-aquatica. Next base: position 1,227,320,868 of record OY856411.1, read on the forward strand.
GATAGAGTGGGGTTTTCGTTGGTTCGATTCATCTGTGACTCGTGCCATGGCAGCAGCTAGCTGAGGCGAGGAACGGTGAAGGAGTGGGGTAGCTAGGTGGGTGCTAAGTGTGTGAGCATGAGCAGGTTGCATTCGTGGGATCTTCCTGAGTTCAACGAGCCTAAGAAGCTCGCCGTAGGTTAACTACAACAATGGTTGCGATGGCAGGAGGCTCTGTGAAATTGAGAATGGGTTTTAAGGATTTACCTACCCTCCGGCTGGATTGAGGGGTCACGAAGCTCCGCGTGAGGTTAGTCAGACTCTAGGTCCACTCCCAGCTGCTCGACATGCCCTGGACCTCGCCGACGATGGTAGCTTTGAGCTCAGCTGCGGCGGCTAGTTGACCCGGGGTTCTAGACCTTTGCGGCTCCAACCGGAGGTGCTGCTCAACTCGTCAGGATCCCATGAGCGTGTAGCCCCAGCTAATTGGGGAGTAGAGGCTCTGGTGGAAGGGAGAAGGGTCGAGATCAGGTGAGGTGAAAGTGGATTGGGGAAGCAGTGCTCGGGAGTCAAACCTCACAATTGGGGATGCAAAAAGGTTAAAGGGAGAAAGGCGGAGCTAGAGGAGGTCTTAAATAGGCATTTGAGGAGGCGAACAGCAAAGCCCTAAAATCTACCGCCACTGCCAGGAGAAGAGCGAGGAATGGGGAGTTTGTTCTCCCTGTTGCGTGGACGAGGGGAGGTGAGTAGAGGGTTGTTAGGTTCATTTTTTAGAGTAGAAAGCTTCCTCCAAATATCTTGGGGAGAGGGAACGAGATTGGAACGCTAGATCATTTGGACGATTCATCGTTCTGTTGGAGGTGTAGACCCGGTCTTGCGGGAGGTTGGGGATGACTCGAGGGCCGTCAGATCTCGTGCAACCCCTGATCCACTGATCGGGCGGCTGCGATTAAATCACAGTGAGTGAACCACGCCCAAAGCAGTCCAAATGACCGCATGACAAAATCAAAGGCTAAATAAATCGCAAACCTTAGTCTTAGGCTAGATTAGGTGACACAATACACAGAATTTCAAATGTAAATAACTCTAAATTGGTAATTCCAATTGTAATGAGATTTTAGGCATAGTTTTATAATGCTATGATTTAGCTATGGTGCAATATTGGAGTCAAAATTCGATTATTTACTATGTCAATTGACTAAATGTCATAATACTTGTATTATTGACTTTGTGTACCATTATGGATGGTCTTAAGTGAAATTGATAATCCATTTAATCAAATTAGTGAGAGAGATGATTCAGGGCATAATTGGAACAATTAAAATTGTAAGTGAGAGGAACTAAATAATACATATGTAAAAAAAACTCACTCTGTCACATTCTCCCCTCCTTTTAAGAATTTTGTTCCCAAAATTCAAGAAGCCTAAAAAAGATATGGATACTTCTTCTCGACCTCAGTATTTAGCTCCCAGGTGGCATCTGTCTCATCATGGTGACTCCATAGAACTTTCACCATTTCAATATGACGATTATTGCGAAGTTCCTTTGACTTGAAGTCAAGAATTCTGACTGGAGACTCAGCATATGACAGATCAGCCTTCAATTCGAGAGGCTCATGATTCAAGATATGACTAGAATCCTTGATATAGGGCTTCAGATTAGATACATGAAACACATTATGCATGACACTATACTGAGGTGGCAAAGCAAGACGATAGGCAGATTCACCAACCCTTTCTAGAATCTCGAAGGGTCCAACATAACGCGCGAGGACTGAGCTTTCCTTTGTTCTTGGCCAAAGCTCGAATAGGTCGGATCTTTAGAAATACATGGTCACCTTCCTTGAACTGACATTCTTGATGGTGAACATCTGCATAAGATTTCTGTCTATCTTGTGCCCGCTTCATCCTCTGCCGAATTAGAGCAACCTTATCAGTATACAACTACATCTCCTCGGACTTCATCAGGGTACGTTCTCCGACATCGTCCCAGTGTAAAGGTGATCTGCATGGTCGGCCATAAAGAGATTCATAGGGAGGCATCTCAATGCTTGCCTGATAGCTATTATTATAGGCAAACTCAACTAAAGGCAAGTAATAGTCCCACGATCCTTCCCAATTGAGAACACAAGCTCGCAGAAGATCCTCTAGAATCTGTATTGTACGCTCTGACTGCCCGTCTGTTTGCGGATGGTAGGCTGTACTGAAGTTCAACTTGGTGCCCAATTCCTCTTGGACCTGCTTCCACAGCTTTGATGTGAACTTTGAGTCCCTGTCTGAGACAATAGATGCTGGGACTCCATGTAGACGTACTATCTCCTATATGTAGAGGTCCGCCAACTCAGAAACCTTTGCAGTAGTCTTCATAGGAAGAAAATGAGCTAACTTGGTGCGACGATCCACTATGACCCATGCAACTTCGTATCCCTTCTTGGTCCTAGGTAACCCCACCACGAAATCCATGGTGATGTGTTCCCATTTCCATTCTAGAATTTCAAGGGGTTGTAGTAGATTGCCTGGTCTATGATGTTCGGCCTTGATCCTTTGGCATGTCAAACACCTGGACACGAAATCGGCAATATCACGCTTCATGCCTCTCCACCAAAAGTGACGTTGTAGGTCTTTGTACATCTTTGTCGTGCCTGGATGAACTGTGTACTTGGACCCATGTGCCTCATTTAGGATTGATGTCTTTACAGTTGACTGCTCAGGAACCCACATACGATTCTTGTAATGGATACCACCATCAAGACCCACAGACAGATGTGTTTGCGGCTTCGATAGGAGAGAAGAGAGCTCTACAAGACTGGGACTAGCCTTTTGTGCCTCAAGAAGTTCGAGATGCAAGTTGGACGTGATGGAAATGTTATTAACATGCACATGATCAGACAAAAACTACGGTTTCCAGCCCACTAGATCCTCCATGTTCCTCCATTCAGGGACAGAAAGAGATGCACACACTGCCCTTTTTCTGCTAAGGGCATCAGCGACGACATTTGCCTTACCCGGATGATAGGCAATAGTGAAATCGTAGTCCTTTAGGTATTCGATCCATCTGCGTTGATGCAGATTCAAGTCCTTCTGAGTCAGGATGTACTTTAGGCTCTTGTGGTCAGTGAAGATGTCGAATGTTTCCCCGTACAGGTAGTGCCTCCAGATTTTGAGCGCATGAATGATTGTAGCTAATTCCAAATCGTGAGTGGGATAATTAAGTTCATTGGGTTTTAGCTATCTAGACGCAAAGGCCACTACCTTACCATTCTGTTGCAGGACACATCCAAACCCATTCCTCGAAGCATCAGTGAATATGACAAACCCTTCATTGCCAGAGGGTAGAACGAGAACAGGAGTCGACGTCAACTTCTGCTTTAACTGCTGGAAACTGGACTCACAAGTGGCTGACTAGATGAAGTGCTTGTCCTTCCGAGTAAGCTTGGTTAGAGGAAGTGCAATTTTGGAGAAATTTGGAATAAAATGACGATAGTATCCGGCCAGACCCAGGAAACTCTAAATTTTCGAAGGATTATGAGGAGGTTGCCAATCAAGTATAGCAGAGACTTTGGTGGGATCAACAGATATACTACCTCCAGAAATGACATGTCCAAGAAACATAACCTTATCAATCTTGAATTCACATTTTGAAAGTTTGCCATAAAACTTCTAGGTTCGAAGAATGTCAAGAACTGCTCGCAAGTGTTCACGATCTTTTTCCATAGAATCAGAATAGATCAAGATATCATCAATGAAGACGACCACAAACTCATCAAGATAAGGTTGGAAGACTTTATTCATCAGATTCATAAATACACCTGGTGTGTTGGTCAACCCGAATGGCATCACCAGAAACTCGTAATGCCCATAACGAGTTCGAAAAGCAGTTTTTGAAATATCAGAATCCTTGATTTTAAGTTGATGGTATCCAGAACGGAGATCAATCTTTGAGAACACTTTAGTAGTACGAAGCTGATCAAAGAGGTCATCAATACGAGGAAGAGGATATTTGTTTTTAATAGTAGCTTGGTTCAACATGCGGTAGTCAATACACATACACATAGAACCATCTTTCTTTTTAACAAAGAGAACATGATCTCCCCAGGGGGAAACACTAGGATGAATGAAACCTTTGTCGAGAAGTTCTTGCAACTATTTCTTCAACTCCATAAGCTCAGTAGGAGCCATCCTATATGGTGCCCTAGAAATCGGAGTGGTTCCAGGAAGAAGTTCTATGGAGAACTCAATGTCTCTATTTGGAGGCAGCCCAGGAAGCTCCTCCGAGAAAACGTCAGGGAAGTCATGTACCACCTCCAGAATTTCTACAGGCCCGCTACTAGGACTAGTCTCTGAGACTAATGCGAGGAAGACGTTACATCCTTTAGAAATGAGCTTTTTAGCTTTAAGAGAGGAGATTATAATATTATTACAGAATCCGCTTCCCCTAGGGATTTTCACAGGATAAGAATGAGGTTGAGAGAGGACCACCATCTTGTTTCTACAATCAATGTGAGCATGGTATGTGTAAAGCCAGTCCATATTAAGTATGACATCAAAATCTTCCATAGTTAAGAGAATGAATTCGAAGGGCATATCATGATTTTCGTATTTAAGAGAAAGTTCATTGGTTTTCTATAGAGTTGTGAGTATTTTGCCACTCGGAGTAGACACGTCCAGAATATATCCCAAATCCCTTATGTGAAGATTTAATATAGATGCTAGAGTTCAGGAAATAAATGTATTTGTAGATCCAGAGTCAAATAAAGCCTTAACAAGATGACCATTTAATAATACAAGGCCTACTCAAGGTAATCAAATTATGAATAATTGCAGGCTTGAATAAGATATTGAATTATAAAGAATTTAGGTTACCTTCACAGAGCTGGTTTGGATTAGCCTTGGCCTCTTCTGCATTTACTGCAAACACCCTGCCATTGCGGTGTCCCTGAGGCTATGGAGCACCACCTGCAGGATTGCCAAAGATGGAGGGAGTGGGGCACTTGGTGACGAAATGACCCTCTTCTTGCAGTTATAGCAGACTAGCTTGTTGTGGCGGCATACTCCACCATGGAAACGTCCACAAGTCTTGCACTTGGGATGATTCGTCCTCGGGTGGTTCTGGTAGCTTTTCTGTCCTCCCTTTCCTGAACCTCCTCGTTTCCCTGATCCCTTATTGTTATGGCCAGGATGGAACTTTCTATACTTGTCCTCTTAAGTTGTGGTTAACCCTAGGTATCCCATGCTAGAAGGTTTTTGCATGCCCTGCTCTCTCTCCTGCTTGAGGGCCATATCTAGGGCTTCATCTATGCTTCTGGGATGAGAGGCTATGACTAGGGTTTTTAGGTGGGCAGAAAGGCAGTCAACATAGTGTTCAGTAAGACGGTCTTCAGTCCAAATGGGTGCATAATGTTCCAAAAGCCTAAACTTTCGGGTGTAATCAGCTACTGAAAGACTACCCTACCTTAACTCCATGAGCATCTTCTCCTTCCTCTTCCTCTCAGCTATGGGCATAAAACGATCCGTGAAGATGTTTTTGAAGGCTTCCCACTACATGTCGTCTATTTCCTCACCCCTATTCCTGCCATAGTTCTCCCACCAGATTTTTGCCCCTCCCTTAAGCATATGGGTGGCGAACTTGACCTTCTTCTCATTGGGTACTCTAGGGTATGAAAACCATTCTCTATGGACAAAATCCAGGCTTCAGCCTTGTCCATGACCTCAGGCTGATCCTCTCCTCAAAAGGAATCAAGGTTTAGTTTAATAAAATCTATCACTGTCACTTCTTTCTTCCTAGATGAGCTAGATTCGGGGGTCCCTTTCATGGCGAGGGTTTCCATGAAATCTTGAAAGGATTTTTTTCTGTTCCTCCCACCTTTCCTTGGCCGCAGCATCGGGATCAAGTACTTTAGAGGTTTCAGGCTCTTTTCTTTTCTTAGAGGATGATTCCCCTGAGATGCGAGTCTTAGGAGGCATCCTGAAATTAATTGGGATATATTAGATTTATTACTCAACAATTATATTTTTCATTATCATTATGTCATTTCATTATTCTCTTATATCATTTATTAACATTCTTGATGTACAATTTATGGAGGATACCTTAAAAGTCCTTATTGGTCGGTCCTTAAGACTTTCTAAATAGAGAGACTCTTTCCTAATCTTATATCATAAAGATGAAGGGAAGAAAAAATTTCAAAAATTTGAGATAAGAGGGAAAATATTCCTATAGAAAAGATGAGAGGGAATTTCTATAGATGAGAAGGATCCTAATTTAAGGTATGCCCAAGAAGTAAGGGACATTTAGGATATCGGCCAGGTAGACTCACACTGCCTTATAGGTAGCCTCGTGATTGCCGAGCAAAGTGGCTCAGAGACTTTAGCCAGACCTTAGGCAGATGTTATCCTAGTCACCTCAACCCTTCACATACCTAACTCAAGGACTACCCTAGACTCATAATAGGGTGAATGAAAGTCATGTGACTATGATGTGTGAACATTGGCTTTAATACCAACTGTGACGACCCCATTTTCCATATACGTTCCTTAGTGACATGCATAGATATGCGTGCACTCATATCTATGAATGTCAAAAGGGAAAATATAGGAAATTTACGTACTTTATTATTATTTTTTTTTTAGTATTAAACAAATTTCTAATATTAGAAAAATCGAATATTAGACAAAAGGGTTCGCAAATAAAAGTGCTAATGCTACGACCAATCCGTAAATTGTTAAAGCTTCCATAAAAGCCAAACTAAGTAATAAAGTACCTCGTATTTTACCCTCTGCTTCTGGCTGTCTCGCAATACCTTCTACAGCTTGTCCTGCAGTAGTACCTTGACCAACTCCAGGTCCAATAGAAGCAAGCCGTAGATAGTCAACTAAAATCAGAGATAAGCCAATATTATGTCCACATCATCAGTAATAGCCAGACAACAATTAATTCATTGATAAAAGATAAAGTCATACATATAAATACTTGAGAAAGGAGAAGAATAAGTCTATGAAAAAGGAAATGCGATTATTACATAGGATCTATAATATCCTATTACATCATCTAGAAGAATAAAAACTATCTAACTGAAATGAATATGATGAGAAGTGGAAATCTATCTCATATCCTCCATGATCTTTATTTAGTGGCTTTAGGTACTTTAGAGTGCTTCATCTATTATCAATTGTTCCTTGTACCTAGAAAATACGAGAAACAAAAACATCAACAAAGTTGGTACGTGGAATTAAAAGCTATACTATGCTGGTATATAAAATACTCAAAATTGGAGAAAAAGAATGAAAAGATTATTTAGAGGCAGAAAATCAGGAAATCCCAAGTTATTATTCTTATTTAGAATGAATATGCATTACTATGGTGGACTTAGCACAAACATGAATATTGGGCCCTATCCCTGCATACCTTGTACCATTAGGGATCTCCCTGCGTACCTTGTACCATTAGGGAGGTGCTAGTCAACATTAATACTTTCCCTCTCTAATAGGGAAATTAATGAGAACCACTAGTAACTACATTTCACTCATATTCAATTATGTTCTTTCATGTTCATGGCGGTAAATCATCAATTAATCATATATCCACATCCATCAATGTATATCAATTTCATGCAAACAATTACATATACTTAACATCCAGCAAAAACTAGTCATATAATTATATCCACGTACCTTTAATTCTCAGATCTGAATTCCACAAGTCCTAAGTTAGGAGAAAGATAGTAGATCACCCTGAAATATAGTAAAGCCCTAAAGTCACCATGGTTTCTCATCAAACAACATTAATTATTATTATAGTTAGGGTTTAGGTTATTTGGGATGTCACTTTAAGATACATAGGTTTCAAAGTTGGGGTCTGAGATCAAGGTCGTCCAGGTTATTCAAGGACATTTTATTTATTAGGGTTTTTCATAAATTGTACATAGTATTCATGATAAGGTGAGAAAAGAACTAGAAATTAGGGTTCTTCTCAATTATTGAATCAACTATTTTTCTTAGATAGGTTTTCAAGTAACATGATGACCAAGATCATAATTAGGGTTTATTATGTTCCCAAGGAAAAATTAAAATCAGTTATAACCATTATTTCACAAAACAAAGTATTAAAAGGTCATTAGTGAGTGTAGGCCATATTTTTCAAAAATCTCTCAGATCCAGGTCATGGTTATATTTTATTTAGATAACTTGGATTTTTCTGATGAAAATGGTATATTTATTTGATAGTTTCTGATAATCTTACCATTTTCTAGGGTTTTCACAAGTTCTGACCAATCAGGAAATTATAAAGAAATAAAACAAAAATAAAAAAAGATTTGCGAGCTCTGCCTCGCGGATCATGCGGGGGATCTGATCAACTGGACCCTCTCACTGACCCGCGAGCAAGTGCTCGTCCAAAGAGGGTCAGGATGGGGTAAAAGGACGTGGATGCCCTTCGGGTTGAGTCCTTTGCGCGTGACCACACTTGGACAGAGTGGGGTTTTCATTGGTTCGATTCATCTGTGACTCACGCCATGGCAGCAGCTAGCTGAGGCGAGGAACAATGAAGGAGTGGGGTTTCTAGGTGGGTGATGAGTGTATGAGCATGAGCAGGTTGTGTTCGTGGGATCTTCCTGAGTTCAACGAGCCCAAGAAGTTCACCGAAGGTTAACTACAGCTATGGTTGCGATGGCAGGAGGCTCTGTGAAATCGAGATTGGGTTTTAACAATTTACCTTCCCTCTAGCTAGATTGAGGGGTCATGAAGCTCCGTGTGAGGTTCATGATACTCTAGGTCCACTCCCAGCTGCTCGACGTGCCCTGGACCTCTCCGATGATGGCAGCTTTGAGCTCAGCTGCGGCGGCTAATCGGCCTGGGGTTCTAGACCTTCGCGGCTCCAACCGGAGGTGCTGCTCAATTCGTCGGGATCCCAGGAGCGTGTAGCCCCAGCTGATTGGGGAGTAGAGGCTCTGGTGGAAGGGAGAAGGGTCGGGATTAGGCGAGGTGAAAGTGGATTGGGGAAGCAGTGCTCGGGTGTCAAAGCTCGCAATTGGGGATGCAGAAAGGTTAAAGGGAGAAAGGCGGAGCTAGAGGAGGTCTTAAATAGGCGTTTGAGGAGGTGAGCAGGAAAGCCCTAAAATCTACCACCGCCGCCAGGAGAAGAGATAGGAATCTGGAGTTTGTTCTCCCTGTTGCGTGGACGAGGGGAGGCGAGTAGAGGGTTGTTAGGTTCATTTTTTAGAGTAGAAAGCTTCCTCCAAATATGTCGGGGAGAGGGAATGAGATTGGAGCGCTAGATCATTTGTACGATTCGTCATTCTGTTGGAGGTGTAGACCCAGTCTTGCAAGACGTTGGGGATGACTCGGGGGCCGTCAGATCTCGTACGACCCCTGATCCACTGATCGGGTGGCTGAGATTAAATCCCAGTGAGTGGACCGTGCCCAAAGCAATTCAAATGACCGCGTGACAAAATCAAAGGCTAAATAAATCACAAACCTTAGTCCTAGGCTAGATTAGGTGACATAATACACAAAATTTCAAATGTAAATAACTCTAAATTGGTAATTCCAATTGTAATGAGATTTTAGGTATAGTTTTATAATGCTATGATTTAGCTATGGTGCAATATTGGAGTCAAAATTCGATTATTGACTATGTCAATTGACTAAATATCATAATACTTGTATTATTGACTTTGTGTACCATTATGGATGGTCTTAAGTGAAATTGATAATCCATTTAATCAAATTAGTGAGAGAGATGATTGAGGGCATAATTGGAACAATTAAAATTGTAAGTGAGAGGAACTAAATAATACATATGTAAAAAAAACTCACTCTGGCATAGTTCCTAAGTGGGACAACACCTTGCCTTGGTTCCCCCTTCATCCTCTTCTATATATACCTTCCCTTTCACTTGCTTAGGATCCCTTTAGTTCTTTGTTGCCTCCCTTTTCCTTGGTGCAAGATAAACCTTCCCTTGGTGTTCTTGGTGGCCGATTCCTTTGAAGGAGTTCTCTTCTTGTTCCTCTATCTTGGTGGCCGAAGGTGGTGTGCCTTGGAACTAGGAGGTTAAATCTTGGAGCTTTGGAGCTTGAGGAGCTTGCTTAAGGCAGGTTACATAACTTCTAACCCTAACTATACTACCTTCTTTTATGTTGCATGTTCATATATGATCATGATCGGCCATGCATGTTGTTAGATATGTTTTTTGCTCTAGCATGTACCTTTAATCTTGTGGATATAGTGATCATGTTGTTGATGATATTGTTGATAGTTGTGTACCTATGTACTTAGTTGGCCGAACCCATAGTTTAGGGTTTCCTTTGGGGCAAAACCCCTTTCTCTCCTTGGTTTTGAGAAGTGAGTTTGAGCTCTAGTAGTGTAGGCAAAACCCCTCTCTTCCTTAGTCGTTGAGAGGCGAGTCTATGCTCTAGTTTCTTGGGCAACACCCTCCTCTCACCATGGATTTGAGAGGTGAACCTTTGAATGAGTGATGAACAAAGTTGCAGATGATCCATCATGTTCCGCAATTTGTGATGGAGGTTGTGCAAAACCCCTCTCACTTGGTTGTTGAGAGGTGAGCCAACTATCTTAATCAATTAGGGTTTGTTGCTAAAGAGTTTGAGGTTGAAGATGACCATCTTGGGGAGGTTCTTGTGCCCTTGCACGATACACCCTTTTGTGGGTTTTAGCTTGGCCGATATGCTCAGTTGAGCCCTGTTGGCTTTGTGCCCGATATGACCCCTTTCACCTTGTTAGTATCCTTGGACGATATGGTTTGGCTGAGATGATCCGTTGCTTTGAATGTCCCCTTAGTCGACTTGGTGGCTGGCAAGTCATCTCTATTTTGGGCGACATGGTCTGGTCTTGAGTTTCCCGATATGGTTTTTGCATGGTGAAATCCTAATAGGTGCCTTAGTGGTGGCCGATATAAGGTTCTTGACCTAGTTGGATGATAGGCCTTCTTATGGTTCCTTAGTGGCCACCTTGCCTATGGCCGACATGATGCTTTGGGCAATAGAGTTCCTAGGCCGACATGAGGGTCCCTTGGATGACATGGTTTGGTGGTTGGGTGATAGAGTGTCTTGGGTGCCATGCTCCTGGTCGATATGATCCTTGTTGAGAGGGTTGGCCGATAAAAACCCTAAACCTAGTCAACGATAGGGTTCTTGGTTGACAGGATAAGTTATGATACCCTAGCTTCTTGTGCACGATACACACCTCTAGTTCAAGCTGCATGACACAACTCAGTGGTGGTTTCTCTCTAGTACACGATAGGGTGAAGTGTTGATGGCCGATATGGTGACATAAGTGCTTTAGGGTTTGAAAGCCCTAGTTGATAGGCTATAATGAGGGATAAGATCTTGCCCACTATTCTTTTAGTGAGGGTGGCACTACTCGCCACACTTATAGTGAGGGAAGTTGGAATCTTTGGTGAAGGTTATGTTTAACCCGGAAATCCAAATAAATGGATTAATCACCTTGAACCTGCATCTATGTTAGTAATGGGATATGATGGTAGGTTGTGAACCAAGGTATGTTAGGAATCTAAGATGCTGCTACATAAGATGATGATATACATGGTTATGTTCACAAGAATAGGGCATAGTGTATGCTCATGGTTTGATAACAATAATATGATTGATATAGCATATGCTTCATCTAATCATGGATGTTGTTCCAAACATGATAGCATGATAATCATAAAGATCTATGTTCAGTGATTTAAGTTATCTCTCTTGATATGTATACTAACCATGTAGGTATATTAAATGGATTCATATCTAGGTAAGAGCTATGAGGTATATGTTCTTTGAATAACACTAAATGATAATAATCCTTGTTGATGAGATAACATGCATCACCAGTATGATGAGATAGGTATGATGACCTGATAAAGGCTGAGTGCCTAGTTGAGGTGTTATCCTCTGATGATGAGATAAGGGATTGCTATCCCAGGATGTTGATGTAGGATGTTGATGCCTTGAGAGGCATTAGCAATCTGTGAGGAGGGATTGAGATCCCATGATAGTGACAGTGATAATGTAACTTGATGTTGTATAACTTGGTTGCCTCAAAAACTCACTTAAAATATACTAATTAATTACAGTGGAACATATCAGGTAGTTTTCCCTGGACATAGATCCATCATCGTTAGAATTTGGTGATGGTGAAATAGGTTTATCCTGTGGAATTACCTGGAGCGCATATTGTTGAATATTCAAGGTTTCTCCTAGGAGAAAATAGGAGGATTAGAGTACTACTATAGTTATAGACTCCGTATGGTAAAGAGCATGGTGAACATGCCTATGACTCAATGAGTTAGACCATGAATGCGTTCATGGCTCAAGAGCATGGTGATCAGGCCTGTGGCTCAGAAGTATACTAGCACCTGTGTCAAGGTGAGCTAGAGATATGGGTAGCTTGCGGAGATGACCCTGAGGCTGAGGCCATATAAGCATGAGACTGTGGTCCTACTTTGGTTTTCGTGCACTGACCACGAGGAGGTGAGGTCATGGAGTCCGATTCTCCTATTGACCTTGTATGGAACCAGTTTTGGGCTTCACAGCTGAAGGTTGGATTTGAGCAGGGACAACTCACTTCCTAAGGGCATAATAAAATGTTATCTAGTCGAATAGTATATACTTCTTAGAGCAAAACACCGAACATTGGTTGAGGCCTTGCTTATGTAGATGATCTAGTTATCTCTTATAGTTACTTGTACGATCTTGATATCTTGTGATAAGTTCTCATAAAGCTTATCTTGTCAATCATGTTCCATAAAGGAAATCTGGATATAGGCCTCATGAATATCTTGGTAAGATTGATGGTCATAATAGTCTTTCTTAGTATGCTTCTCTTTTTATATGTCTTTACCAGTTATCTGCTTTGTCTGCTTTGAACCTTCTGAGGTTTTATAATTTCAGCAGGGATTTATGTTTCTCGCTGGGACTGTGTGTCTCACCCCGCTGGTTTACAACCTTTTTAGGTGATCGCGCTAGACATGGTGGTAGTCGTGAGGTTGCAGCTGAGCAGCAAGAGAAGAGAACTAGAAGCATCATAGGAACATGAACCAATCCAACTATTATTGTTATGGTTTAGACTTTAAATTGTATATGTATGAGAAATTAACAATGTTTTACTTTATTTGGATGCCAAATTGAAAAAGTGGTTGCCGCACGAATTTGAACACGCACAGTCACATCCACGAAGCACATAGTAACCCAATGGATCTATCCATTTTCAATGTTTTTAAGCCTGACAATATATGTCGTATATTTTTTGTTCAAAAATCTAGTAGAGTGTTCATATATACATATTTTTGTAGACTATCATGTGCTAGATATTTGAGCACTGAGTATCTGAGGTATACCATTTCATCATCTCATTGTTTTTTTGTTGGTTTGTAGTTCTTATTTTGAGAGGGTATGGTTCCTGTTGTAATCTAATCTCATGTACCTAACTCTTTGGTTGACTATACCTTATGAGTTCTTGGCATGTTATTCCATATTTTTATGTGACACTAGATTGATTGGTTCCCTCTATTTGTCTCAATTTGGTGTATGCTATGTGGTTTCTTGTTTAGTTTGTGCATGTGGAGAATATACAAATCACTTTGTAGAGTTGACATTCATACTTATATTGAGTTGTGGTTCCAGAAACCAATATAGGGGGGTGAAGATAATAAAAGAATGAAAATTATTTAAATTGAGATTTGATCTTGGGCCAACAAGAAGCATGATAGAAATATATACCATTCCAACTATTTTTGTTATGGTTTAGACTTTAAATCATATATGTATAAGAATTTAGCAATATTTTACTATATATATACATACATACATATATATATATATATATATATATATATATATATATATGTGTGTGTGTGTGTGTGTGTGTGTGTGTGTGTGTGTGTGTGTGTGTGTATAAACACTCTTTTACTCATAAGTTAATAATACTTATTTGGAATTTTTTGTGAGGAAGAGAGGGAGAGCTAGAGCTTCAGTAGAGCCCCCACTAAATCCACCCCTTCTTATGTGTATATGAAAGTGAATCTATTTAAGTAACTACCATTATGCCATGGTATTTTATCTTCAAACATTATCAACCAATTATGCTAAATTATTTTATAATTGCAATGTTATTTATTTCTCTACTTGAAAACATTTTTTTGTTGAAGAAAATAATCAATTTGACACATTCTAGTCAGATAATCACATGTTTAATGCCATCCAAAATAGTTCACAATATCGAATATTTTTTGTTGAGCCTTCCATTCAATGTGGTATTTTTCCCATGTAATGTCAGAAAGTGCCACCTTTTTAGTATTTTCTACACAACATGATTAAAAAGATAATAACATTAAATAAAAAAGGAAAGCTTCACAGAAGGATGGTAGTTTCAACTCACATTTGAGGTTGAGGTTGAAACTATGATCATAGGTAAACCTTTCAAATATTTACTATATTTTCATTTACTTCTATTTAAAATATCTAAAGAAAGTGGTTAATTCTAAAATATCAATTTAGATGGTAGATTTTAGACCAAAGTGTTCCATAATGTGAATAATGTCATTTGAGGTGCTACAAAAGGTATTATTTTTTCTTAAGTGAGATAAATTGTCTTTTATATGATTTTGTAGTATGTATCACTAGCTCAGTTCTCATATAAGTATCATGGTCCAATTCATTAAATTAAAGATACTGCAATCATCAACATGACCCACTTTAATAAACCATTATTCATACTTAACTGCTCAATTTTCATGATGCCTGAAGTTCACTAGCAAGTGGTATGTATTTCCCTAGACTATACATGGTTCCATCCCTATGCAAGCCTTACATGCAGTATGGTAAGCCCGTTATGCAAAATTGAGGCATTATGAACCAGTTTGGATTGAATATTGATAGATGTTTTCTCTAGACATGCTAGTTTGAACTAGTTTGTTCATGTGTAAGGAAAATAGAAGACGTGTTAGATGTTTCGAAATTAGGCTAGGGTAAAATGGGTAGAAGAATATTATTTTGAACCCATGCACACATTTCATTTACTAGTGTTCTATAGATTTGGCATCTATGTCAAAATACAATTATCCTTTTTCTCTATAGTTCCATGTTTATATACATGGTCGCACTGTCAATAGTTTTAGTTTCTTATACAAATTGTATATATTTCCAATATATTAAATGATTTCTCATTTTTTTTAAATGACTTGGATGTATTGAGTCTCATTTGCATCCATGCTTGTATTTGTACTCATAGTTTTTGGTTTGATATATATTTTTCATGATGGTTGTGATGTTTGATCTGTAATGGTATTTTGATTAGAGTATCCTCATGATAGATAATATTTTACCTAGTAGATTGGGCCCTTACCTAGGTTTTGTGTATCATGCTTCATTACTAGTGTTCATTAGCTTATTTTTAGGAGGCTTTTCTCCCTTATCAACTGCTTGTATACCTTAAGGACAAATCTATATGAAGGTAAGTAAATTCCCTAGGTCCATCATATACACTACAAACATGAGCTTGCTTGGCTCTTCTTGTGTAGAACCGTAATAATATCCATGCTTCTTCATTGATTAGTTCATTCTTATAAAACTATTAAACTTTGAACATCCTCTTAATTATTCCAAATAGTAGAAGTTTTGGGCTATAGAATGAATAAAACAAACAATGAACACACTTCTGCCTATGTATAACCATGTCCTACTGATCAACATCAAATGACCACTATATCATTAGACATTATTTGCTTGCAAACTCTATTAGTTAATGTGTTCCTAGGTTTAATAAGACTCATCCTATCTTATTTTGGCATGTTATTAGTGTTATCCTTGAGCATAGAGAAAGAAACACTTTTTGCTCCAATTTTACAACAATATCATTGAGGTAATAAAGAGAAATGTACAATTAAACCGCATTAACATTGTCAATAGACTTCAGATGGTTTGGAATCTGACAATACTAACCCTTCCATTTTCTTTAAAATGTGTTCATTTGAGAGTACCTAGGTCCAAACCTAAAATTTGTATGTTGTAGGCTAATGAGACCCCTTAATAATCACACATATCAGGGTGTGCCATGATATTTGCAGTATCAATAATCCAAATATCTTATGGTGTAAGTGGTAGTTGTAGATTAATGGTTGCAACTCAAAATAATTAGGGAAAATAAGTAAAAGGCTTTTAAAAGTAAATGTAATTTATTTATTTTGAACTATCTTTTCTTATGCTTAATATAATCAAGTATGTGGACAAATAATATAATAAGATTAATTAATAATAATACCTAGATAGTAATTTGAAACACACATTATTTATTAAACAATTAAGCATGTTTTTATACATTATTAGTGTCTTGTCCTCACTTACCTCTTTGTGTCCCATATGAGTTGAATGTAATTTTTTAGGTTTACTGTAGTAGTCTCACATATACCATGGTGATTAGTCACTACAACAAAAACGTCTATATAAATATGACTCTATCATATAAAGTAAGAGTCATATATCTTTGGGATGAATGGTACTTTTCCATGTAAAATCAATCTTATACATGGTTTTATGATTGTTTACTTTTAGACAACTATATTTTTGTTAATAGTTATTGTAAATTTGATAAATTGTTTACATTTATGATGCATATAATTCATATTGAATGATAGATAATAATTCCTTACATGTTAATCGTGTAAACTATATGATGATGTTTACAAGCTTCTCTTGTTTCAGTTCTTTTATAAAAAAATACACTTTTTCAATGGTTTCCTTTAATTCTTAAATGATTATCTTGTCATTGATTCCTATAAAAAATTTTGATTAATCCATGGATTAGCGTGTAAATTTATTACGTTGACATGATCAATCATTATATTGGAACTGGGGCTCAAATAATGTGGTATTAGAGAGTAGGTTTAGTCGAGTCTAAATGGACTTAGGGTGTTGTGTTCTTGTTGTTCTTACATGTTTAGCATATTTAACCACATTTGTATAGTGAATGGGGTCATTATTCCTTTTGTAATTATAGGTCCAATAAAGCTATTTCACTCACATTTGTGTCGTCCATTCTTTGCATATATATTCATAGACATCGGTTCAACACGAACCTTTTATCACTCGAAAAGTGATATTCAGTTACCTTCTACCAATAGAGAACATGCAATACGAGCTTTTGCTTTAGACTTAGTTTGCGAGCTCACTAGCTTTGATGTGTGTGTGTCCATGATATGTTCCGCATTTTTTGAGTGATGTATCCAAGTGGATTTCTTACTACATGAGATGCATACGCTCAATATTAATTTTGTTTTGTACCTCGTAGAATGTTATTGAGTGAAGATTGTATACCGGTCCATATAAGAACAATTCTTTGATGTTGATATCTCTTGGATTTTATGGGGATGTTGTAGTATCCTCCATACTTTTGTAATTTTAGAGGTAGTACTGAAGATAATGATGGAACATGGTTGTATGGCATATCTGGCACATGTAGTAGATACTAATGTTGGAAGTCTAATGTTAGTGTATATTCCTATAGTGTAGGAGTTTGTGAACATATTTCTTAAGGAAGTGGTAAGTATACCTCAACCAAAGAGTTGGATTTGATATCATTATGGTTGTTAATAGGATACCTATAGCACAAGAATCATATAAGATGGCTTCTATAGAGACTAGGGAGTTAAATAATTACAACAGTTGTGGGATAAGATATTCATCTAGATGAGTACCTCATCTTATGATTATGTAATGCTATTCCTTAGGAATAAGGATGGATTAATGTGGTTATGCATTGCATATCAAAAACTATGTAAGTAAAAAATAAAGAGGAAGAACATTTTCCGAAGGGTATATATAGTACTTTTGAAGACACAACTCATATGCAAATATCATCATTTAATAACAAAGGTAAAGGATGTAATGAATACTTGTTTTGTGGCAAGTTACAATCAATATAATTGTGAGTTTTTGTTTTTTCCATTTGGAATTAGTAAAGCACCCACAATCTTTATGAATGTAATGAGCATACATTTTGGACATTATTTCAATGTTCATAGTAGTGTTTATAGAAGATATGTTAATAGATTCAATTATTGTGGAGCAGAATGAAATTGTACAACTATTAAGGCAACACTTATTTTGACAAATATAGTACATGCCAATTTGACTAACCCAAGTGGCTTTTATGGCAATGTGATAACGGTAGAGGGAAATTGTGTACATTCTAAGAAAGTCTAATGAGAATTAATGAGGTTTGGAGTCATCTTGGTCTTGTCATTGCTTGTTTGTATGCATATTTCCATTATTCAAATGCTACAGTCAATGATCCATACTAGATAATTATTCATCTCTTGAAGCATAAGTTGACATAAACTTTAGTTCATGTTTACCTAAGATATTATGGGTTGTATAGTTTTCTATGATGCCTCATCAAAAGTGTTTTAGATCTATTTTGTTACTGAACAGAATATGTTATACTATTCTTCTAATTGAGTTAAGAAGCATGAGTAGAACTATTCGGTTCATGAGTTAATTATGGTTACAATTTGTTAATCCCTAAAGTCTGGAGGCATTACTGTATGGAGGGAAATGTTATATATTCACTTATCACAAATTTTTAAACACATTTTTCTTCTAAATATTTGATTATGAGCCTAAGGTGTTTTCTAGAACTTATCAAGGACTATGACACTATTAGCACCCCACCATTGTGAAATTTGTGATCAATTCTATAATAATAAATCCATCTTCTTCTTATTCTTATATATACACAACATAATACTATTTTGTAGACTGTAATAAGAGGTATGTGTTGTTGTCCCTAATTGAGATAGAACATAGATACGGAAGCATCTTTGTTTGTTTCTTTGCAAGTATAGTTATAAATATCCTAGATTGAGGCATCAAATTAAAGATTTTCATAATATATATCTTATGATGCAACTTTCCCACCCTAAGATGTTAGAAGGAAAGACTTCCACCTTGTTTGTGATGATATGTTGCATTTTCAGTGTAGGTTGTATGTACCTAAAGTAGGTGATCTGAGGAAGATGATCCCATAAGAAGCACACTCTTCCATACACGAAATACATCCTAAAAGCATCAAAATGTACATGAATGTCAAATAAGTATATTGGTGTCCAAGCATGAAGAGATAATATGATAGGATAGGTGTTGAGGTGTCTAGTATGGAAATAGGTGAGGGTAGAGCATAAAAAACATACATGATTGTTTCATCCTTACTCAATGCCTGAATGTGAATGATATCATATTACTATGTATATGTGGATCTTCCTACCAGGACAACACAAATATTTGACTCTATCTGGATAGTGATTAATGTGTTGATGAAGTCATTAGACTTTATACGTACTGACAAGTTGGAAACTATATATGTTAATGAGATGGAATGTATCCTTGGAATACCTTTTTTGGTCATCTTATTGGAGGATCCCAATTTAATAGTATGTATTGGGATAAAGTAGATGAGTCTATGGGAGTAGAAACACAATGTTGTAACCTTTCATCCATAGAACAAGGGTTACTCTGGAGAAAAAAGGTACAAACAATGGAATATATGTTGACATGATATTACATATTTGATGTACTCATTGATGAAACATTGAGTTCATACCATGAATACTACAAAAAGAGTATACAAATAGTAACCCCATTGCATGTCATAGTGAAGCATGAGCGTATGGATATGTACTTGGCTAACATGCAAGAAAATTCTAAAAGCTTCTATCCTGAGTATAAGATTTTTTTCAAATCTCTCATTTAGAATAAATATCGGTCAATTTTACTCTAATAACAACTTTTAATCATACCTTACATCAGGTTTAAACTGGTTTATCATAATTTCTTTGAAAAACTTATGAACTCAAGTTTGTTATGTAGTTTTTCAAGATTAATTTTATGTAAGAGAAGAACTTGAGTTCCTGTGACTTCCACAAAGTTATGGATATACTTATAATACAATTCCTAAATTTTCTCTTGAGAATTTTTTAAAATGAGTTTTGGATTAACTAACAACATTTCCTATATAATTTTATTCAACATTCTTTAGCAATCGTGTAGGTAAAATAGTTATGACTACGGATGGTAGAAGTACATAAATGAGTCAATATAAAAGTGATAACCATATTGTGGTTAAATTCATACACCACAACCACACTATGCTAAAATATTATATACCGTAATTACCTTATATTATTTTGGTTCCCAAAATAGATAACACCATAAAAAATAATTGTGCGACACCATGTTATAGAAAAAACATGGTTTAAGTAACATGAAGTGGAAAAATTATTTCCTACCACATTATTGCATGGATAATATTTAAATATATTGTACAATGTACCCAAAAAACACTAATACATAAATACACAAAATGCATATTTCAGTATAATATCTCTTACATGTTAAGCAAAGTAAAAATATTGGGATGTAACTTTTAACCATAATAGATTGGTTAAAATCACAATTGTACCAAATCATAACAATTCTAAAAGAACAAGCATATGAACCATGGAAAATTAGTGAATTTATGTATCTAAAGGGAGTCATTTGTGGCTATATGTTGATATATCCTATTACCTCTTTGACATCCCTATCTATAACTATATAATATAGTAAAAATTAACAACATTTTGAAAATATTTCTACTTTCACACTTACAACAAACCAATGCTACAGATGTCATTAGAATCTAAGTTCTAGAAATAGAATTAGAATTCCAAACAATGAGTTACAACTTGTGACTTACATCAAACCAAATGAGACCTAAACATGGAAGTTGTAATCTCTCTAGTTAATTTGAACTCTATCTTTTTAAACTACAATTTTAACTTTATATTGTTCTAAATAATATTTTTAGTTATTTAAATGTATATATTAATCTGATCACATACATGATTATAAAAGAAAGTAATACATGGACAACAAATAAGAATTTTTACAATCTAAATTGTTGAGTCAAACTGTGAGGGTCGAGGGAGTCAATCTAGGAGTATCATGATTAGGATTTAAAGCTTATCAACTAGTAGAATAAATTCTCAGATATAATATATCCTAAAATACAGATGGATAACAAGGGAATGAAAGTGTGGTTAATTTGTTTTCCTAATTTCAAAACTTTGAGTTAAAAGATATTGTCATCATCTTATATAAATATATCACCAACATGACATGAATCATATATACTATCGTACCAAGACTAAGACCCAAAAGTCATATCTCAAACTCACAAAAACAAAAGGAAATCTTCATAACATCGTCACTGTGGTTAACAATAGAAGTTTGAAGACCAAAAAATCATGAATGGTTCAAAGGATAATAGGGTATCATGCATTAACAAGAAGATCTAATATTATAAGAACAAAAGTTATATTTATTATTCACAACATATATATTAAAAGTTGGTTCAAATACAAGGTGCAACATTATATGTAATCTAATCCAGTTGATACTTTATAATTTAAAGAAGCCAAGAATAAAACATAATATATCATGTCGTGCCAACTACTTATAGAAAGCACTCGAGAAATGATAGAATGGAGACATTGCATATTGATTTATATTAGTTACTATTATGTGCTCATTATCTTGGTATTTTATATCCTTATATTTGATATAATAGAAGATGCAAATCTACACAGGACTTATAAAGGGCCCCAATGAGAGGAGAGGTTCCATAAAGATAGATGAAATTCAATGTAATCATATTACAAGATATAAAGTAAACTAGAAGGACATAAAATTTTGAGCAATAATTGTTAGGAACTTGATATCTATTGACAAAGAGTGGTTGGTTTTTGGGTGTGTAAAATGGAGGGAGGAAGGGATCCATGAACCATTATGATGCATGAGCCTCAACACCCCTTCACTTTTCCTAAAGTACACCCCCAAATGGCTCGAGCCCGCAAGCACGAAACTCCCTCCCAAAGAAATTAGTTCTTGGCAATAAACTAGCCATGAAATAGGATGCCAACCATGAGTAACGAAAAAATGGAGATACAAATCACGTTGTAGAGTTCATATTCATACTTACATGGAGTTGCGGATCCAGAAAACCAATATAGGTAGGGCTAAGATAATAAAAGAACGGAAACTATTTAGATTGAGATTTAAACTTGGTCCAACTAGAAGCATCATAGGAACATGCACCAATCCAACTATTTTTTGTTATGGTTTAGACTTTAAATCATATATGTATGAGAAATTAATAATGTTTTACTATATTTGGATGCCAAATTGAAAAAGTGGTTGCCACACAAATTCGAACACACACAATTACATCCACAAAGCGCGTAGTAACCCAATGGAGCTATCCATTTTCAATGTCTGTAAGCCTGACAGTATAAGTCGTAGATGTTTAGTTCTATAGTCTAGTAGAGTGTTCATATATACATACTTTTGTAGACAACTATCTGAGGCATACTATTTTATCATCTCATTGTTTTTTTGTTGGTTTGTAGTTCTTATTTTGAGAGTGCATGGTTCATGTTGTAATATAATGTCATGTACCCTAACTCTTTGGTTGACTATACCTTATGAGTTCTTGGCATGTTATTCCATATTTTTATTGTGACACTAGATTGACTAGTTCTTTGTATTTTGTCTCAATTTGATGTGTGTTATGTGGTTGCTTGTTTAGTTTGTTCCTGTGGAGAAGACATGTTCTTTTAGCTCTTATACCCTCTACCTTTTTTATATGACAAAGGGGGACAAATGACCTCATCCATATTTGTTTTATTGCTTATGTGATCCTTTTCTTGTCTATTATCTATTATGTGACTTGCTAGAGGACCATATGATATATACATGTGTTATTGTTACTTGTAGAAAGATTAACCCATGCAGGCATAGGTACACATGAATTGAGGGGTAGCAATTAACATTGTTCATTCATGTATCCCCTTGCAATTCATAGGTTTAACTTTCACATCCTTTCTCAAAGGTAAAAGTTTACAATTTCAAATCCTTTTCAATATGTTGAGGAATGGTTTTCCATTGTCAAAAAGGGGGAGATTGTTGACCTAAGTATTATACATTGTCCATATTTTGATAATGACTCAACCATTCCATTCATATGTATCTAATATGTCTACTTGAGATTCATTTCATGCATTAGGTACATGAAAAGAATTAAATTCATCAAGCCCTAGATTGATCAAGTTCAAGTCAAAAGCAATGCTAATGTACTTTTCTAAAAAACACCTTGAATCACTTAGGATGATTTTTGTAATCATTTGTTTTGATGTAATGACTTGTAACTAAGATGAGAAAAATTCAGGAGCCCTAAATTCGAATGTTGATCAATCTAATGAAATTTTCCTAAATTAATTACATGTGCGCTTTTGGTCGTGTTATACACTCACAGAACTTGACCGGCCCCCTTACTGGATTTTGAGAAAATTCAAGTTTGGTCGAGTTGCACACTCACTGAATTTGACCGATCCCTACATTGAGTAAAACAGATTTATCATTTGGTCGAGTTTCATCTAAGATAATCCTGACCGATGGTTCAAATTAGCTTTGGCACATAGTGCAATCAGTCGAGTTAATTTTATTAAAACTCGATCGAATATACTATACAAAATGTGCAGAAAAAGTGATTCTAGTCATTAAAAAGTTCCAAAACTCGAAATTATATCTATTTCAACTATTAAAATGGCTAGAAATTTCTCCTTAGTGCTCCTACCCTCTTGTGGACACCCCAACTATAAATAGGACCTCTTGGAGTTCATTCTAAGGTTTCTCCTTCATGCTATTCAAGCTCCTAGCTATATTTGAGTGCATCTAGTCCACTTGAGCCCCTTTCTCTCTCTTGTTTGCAAATCAAAACATCCATATGAGCGAGATAGGATCTGTGTGGGAGAGATACTTCATTGTATACTTATAAATCTCTCAAAGCTTCCCTTTCTCGAACCCCTTTCTTCAAGATCAAGGTGGTGACAACATCTCTGAGTGAAGGAGAAGGTGCAAGCTTCTTCAAGCTGTAGAAGAATGTGCAAAAATCTTCTCCAAGTGAAGGAGTAGGACAAGGCCGAAGATCCAAGATTGGAGTGGGTAAATCCTTCAAGGAAAAAGACTCAGTACAAAGAGGGGATCTCCTTGGCAAAGGTGTCCAACTTCTTACAAGAGTGGATAAGACCATGGTGATGTAGAAGACTGTAGTTCTTGGATAGATAAGACCTTGGTTATAAGGTTATTGGCTCCCTGGACCACAACGGGAAGTTGGGTATCCTTGTCTTGGAAAAGGAAGGTCAATTGTGCATTTTATATTGGAGTTACATATACATAGGTTCCAAAATCCTAGAGCATGACCTCTCTAGGTAGTGGAATGACTCTCTCCTAATTTGGAGAGTGGAACGACTCTATTTAGCTTGTTTAAGTGCTTCTTTCAATCTCTCTCATCCTTTACTTCTTTCAATCTCTCTCATCCTTTCTATGCATGTTTAGATTGCTATCAAATTCACTAATTACAATTGTTCCTAGTTGAAGTAACTTGAAGGTTTAACGATTTTTGTGCATGTGTTTTAGCTCTATTCACCCCCCTCTAGAGCCCTTTGATCCAATAAGTGGTATCAGAACCATAGTCTTCTCTGACACATCTCCCACAAGACAATAAGATGGATGAAAACTTACTTGGGTCCCTCAACCTAGAGGGAGGCTTCTTAATGAGACCCCGGTCTTCGACAATACTAATTTTCTCTGTTGGAAACGATGGATGAAATTATACCTTTAAGGGATGAACTAAGACATGTGGAAGGTGATTATTCTTCCATACAAGGAGCCAGAAGGGGAGATATCCACTTGGGAAGAAGCTACGGTTAAGAAGGCACAACTGAATGCAAAGGCAATAAGAATCATCTATGGATCCCTCACCCTTTCTGAGTTCAACTGCATCTCTTCTTGAAAAATAGCCCACTAGATTTCGCACAAGTTGTGCATGACCTATGAAGGAACAAAGTAGGTCAAGGAGTCTAAGATCTACATGCTCAAGGGTCTCCTTGAAAAATTAAAGATGGGAAAGAATGGCAGAGATGTATAGAAGCCTCAACACCATCATCAAAGGAATTGTTCAACTGGGCCACATCATGGATAAGGGGACCATCAACTTCAAGAGCTTAATGTCTCTCCCAATGATTTGGAAATCTAAGGTGACTTCAATTGAAGAAGTTAGAAGTCTTAGTGACATTTCCACCGAAGAGTTCATTAGCAACCTTCAAGCTCATGAGCCAAGGCTTTGCAAGCAAGAGGAAGATGAAGCCAGAATAGAAGCAATCAAATAATATCAAAGATAGTACATTCAAAGCTCAAATGGATGCACTCCTTCTCCAATAACAATAAGCATGTTGATCTACTTCTCCTTGTTCAAGTGAAGATGAAGCCCAAAGTGAGCATGAAGCTAACTACTCTAAGGGAAAGCACTTCAAAGGAAAGTGTTCCTCCTCCTCCACTCTAAGGTGGTATGAATGTGGGAAAAAAGGGCATTACAAGAATGAATACCCCAAGGCTAAGAATTACTACCACAAGATCAGCTCCAAGAAAAGGGAGGACTCCAAGAAGGATGGCAAGTACAAGAAGAAGGACAAGAAAGAAAAAAAGGAGTAAAGACATAGCCCATGCCGCATGGGAAGACTCCTATTCTAGTGATGCAAGCACTAATGAAGAAGAATGCCATATTGCACTCATGGCCTCTACAAGTGAAGAAATTGGTGAGGTAAAAGGAAAATGGAGTGTTGATAGTGGTTTCTCAAAGCATATGACATGTGAAATCAACCATGTCAACCAATTCACGAAGAAGAAAGGAGGATTGGGGAAATTTGATGACAACAACAAAGGTAAAGTGACAGGTGAGGGTGATGTAGGTGATTCACTATTTGTCAAGAATGTTCTTCTTGTGGATGGCGTACTGTTGGGTTTTAGGGGAGACAGAGAAGGCAGCAGAAACAAAAAATTTCTTCTCCCAAGCCCGGAATAAAGGAATCATGTCAATGTCTATACAATAGGAAGGATGGTTTGTAGAGGTATACCTTGTCCCGAGGCTTGCTTGACGACGTTACCTCACGGCTTGCGCGGTCTTCACCTCCAATCTTGGATGGTGTCTGAGTAGCTCCTGGTCTCACTGGGACTGTCGGGATTTACAGCTGTCCTCCAAGTGACAGAAGTCTCCCACCTCTGAATTAGTCCACACAGACCACCTGGAACTCCAATCTCCTTGTCCCACAAGGAATCGGAAGGAGTCATACCCTCCTGTCAGTGTACTAGTCACCGACACACTCTCCTTCCACCAGTCACTTTTTTGTAGTTGTCCTTCCCTTGTTGTGCCTCCCTTATTGGGTAGCACTTGCTCGGGCTCTCTCTCGGTTATCAAAACTAGAGAGAATGACAACTTTGCATAGCAAATGGTGCACTGAGTTGTCTTTTGAGAAGCCCCCAATACCCCTATATATATAGGAGGGTCATGGGACAGGGTTCTCTACCCCGAGCAATGTGAGATTAAAGCAGGAGTAGAAGGGTTTGAAATTTTCAACAAAACAACCAACTCCTCCAGTTGATCCGATCGTTTCAACCCTAAGACGGTCATTTGGTGACCTCAACTAATTGTTTCACACCTGAACCGATTGTTTGGTACACCTAAGCCGATCGATTTATCACAAGATCCGATCGGTTCGTGGTCCTAGTCCAACTCAAACTGACTTTGATATTTGTTTCTGATTAATCAAATATTAATCATTGTCCTAATCGAAATTGTACAAGCGAAACAAATTGTATTTGCAAAATTGACTTTCCAAACGATCTTCGTTGGTCACATGAGCCGATCGGTTCAACAATTGAGTTGATCGTCTCATTGATACATGAGCCGATCGTCTCACTAGATGAGCCGATCGGTTCACCAACCTGATCCGATCGGTTCATCTCATGAGCCGATCAGTTGGAAGTGTAGATTGTGCAAAATTAGTCAATCGCAGTTTCAATCAATTCGATACTCTAATCAATTGGTCCAACACCTTGAAAACCATGATTTTGAGCTATCAATAAACTGAATGTTTAATTGAACTACTAAACTCCTTTAATAATCAATCTAAACATCATGTGTGGATAAACTCCTCTTCCAGGTTAAATCCTATGTGTGTGACCCTACAGGTCCATTTCACGTTGGTAGTGCAAGTCCAAAACACTTATAACTTCAAAAGCAAAGAGTGGTGCCTAGTCACACATCAGTGCTACCCAAGTGAAATAGAAAGTTGGAGAACAACTTTCAATCCTACAATCCATGAATGGTGTTACAGTGAATGTATAATTCCTTTGTCACTAATGTCCTGAATGAACTCAAGGCATGGTACATTCATCCTCTCAACGTTCATCCATTTCCTTGATCTCGGAGTAGACTGGGTGATATGTGTGTGACATCAATATCACATATTGATTCACACATGCATGTGCATGCCTTTCTCAATCCTACTCCTCAAGTAGCCATGGACATTAAACTCCCTTAGGAGGGAAAAATCCCATATCTATCACTCACCCCTCATAAGCCCCATGTGTCAAAGTCACCCAATCATCACCTTTATAACAACCCTTGTTTTAGGACTGCATTTGATGATGTCAAAGTGTACCCAACTACATGTGTTGAGTGTAGTGATTTTAGGTCAAAGAATCTGTGATAACCCAGATTTTAGGGTTTTGACACCACATATAGAATCAGAAGATCGTGAATGTTTATTAGATATAATTTAGTTCAATTACAATGAACATCCTTTTATTCACCGATTTGGGTACTTATGATGCCAAAAGTTCTAGTTAGTATTCACATCAAACTCATGTGGCCAATTAATGAGCCTTGAGGTATGTTAGTATCGTAGCAAGTGTTTTATACCCGTAAGATCAAGGTTTGATGATTATATGAATTGAGTTCAAGCTTTATACACCTATTCATAGGTTGTTTGAAAAATTCTATTACATGACCAAACAATGGACCCTAAGCCCCAAAACATGGAATAATATGATTTGGAATATTGCAAGCTTACCTCTAAAATTTGAGAATGTTTGGAGATTTCTATAAAAAGATGTATGCATTTGAAGTTGCGGACATTAATAAAATATATGGGGTCAAACCTTAGTCTTTTAGTTATATGATTTAGAATCCATGAGAATGTGATGTCACGCTGACCTACTCCCTTGCTTAGGCACATCCACAGCCTCTTGAGGCGTCTTCAACCTCCGACAAATTTGGGAAGAGCAACAGAACAACATGCCGATCCACCCAACCTCGATCACCTAGTCCATATTACACCCCACACTCGTCTAGCAGGCTATTCAGATCCGAGAAGTACAGAGATCTCCAACAAACCCTGACTTAGGTTGGGAGGTGGCGTATTTGGAGAGAACCAAGCAATGTCCATCTCCAGCAGCATGAACCAGAGAGATCGACTCCTCCTCCCTCACTCTTTTCACGACTACGTTCTGCACTGACCAAGCAAAAGCGATCAAGATCCCTTCTGCAACCTACTGCACTCTTAATTTCTCAGTCAAGGGAAAATGATGGCCATCAAACCTACAACCTGTGGTGGTGCTCGAGTGTTTTGGGGGAGTTTTGGCTGACTGCACCACATCTGGGCAATGTCATCTGCCTCGTGGAGTGCATGTGACCATCCTCGTACTATTTCTGGAGCAAGAGGATCCATAAGATCAAAATCCCCAAACTGTTTGTTCCTCCGCCGTTAGCCTAGACCACCATCGGTGTAGAGGTTCAGGCTTGTGGAGGAAGAAGTGAGCTCGGCGATCCAAAGAAGAAGACCCCCCCCTAATAACCAGACCGTGGAGCGCCGCATCCCAGAATTATTGTCGGCATGAAGTTCTGAAGCAGTGGAGTGAGACCTTGTTCTCTCAATACCACCACCCGGACTGTAATGGTGATTCCGATCCTGATGGGAGATGAGAAGGAACAAGGCGGGATGCATATCTTCTGTCGGAGTCACTTTCGTGATCAGGCACATCCGTAGCCACCGAGATCTGGAACATCTTCTCCAGTTCTCCCTCACTACTCCCAATCTGGGCGACAGTGCTCTGGTCTGTGGCGGCGTCCACGTGGGAGTCTGAACGCATGTACGACGAAAAGGAGAACGCATGTACGACGAGAGGCTGGAGTCTGATGGTGCTAGATTTGGATTAGGAGGGAGCAGGGACATGGATGGTTTCCTCATCAGTTCTATCCCAGACAGCGACACTTCCATCGCGATCTCAGGCTTCTCGCAGGGGCAAAAGTGATGAGGTTCGACCCCGTCCCAGTGGGGATTCAATCTTGCTGGACCGGTCGGCCCATACGAGAACCAGGCGGCTCAGGAGACACTCAGCAAAGGACCACAGTTCTCCTTACAAGCTACGTGGAGCGTATCCAATGCCTAACAAAGACATCTAATGGCTGACGGATTTTCATAAAAGGTAAATTACCTCAGTAAATGTGCAAATCTTCTTTAAATCATAGAAAATACATACGTTGGCAGAAAAATACAAACAAAATATCCACAGACTCAGAAAATGCTCTCTTTATTATGAAATCCCTAGATCAGACCTTTGATGAACTAATATTGATGATATTTAATTTACATGAGAATGCTTCATTTAAATGGTATAATTAGAAAATGGTTGAGGTTAAATCTGAGAAAAATAAGTCTGAACCCTAATATCATCTGTAAATTAAATGTGGACTCTGATCTTAATATTATTGAGAAATTTTAGGTCTTTTATCATTATTACCTAATTACATGTTTTAGCCTCATATTAATTCTAGAAAATAGACAAGTTATCAGAAAAATATGAAAATTGTACCAGACCTTAATAATGACTTTTAGATCAGTATAAAAATATTAGAAACCAGTTAAGGTCTGTTTGAACCTAGGTTCGACGAAAACCCTAATCTGGACCTAAATATCGTTAATAATGGTGAACCTTGTATTAATGATGAATATTTGTTATTAATCAGGTGATGACCAGATTGTCTAGATGAGCAAGAATGATTAGAAATCTCTGAACTCAGGTATGTGGGATTTATTAAGTATAAGACTAGTTTTCATGAATGCATAATGATATGATGTACTTTGGATGCTTGTGTTTGCATATAAATTCTTGGATGTGTATTAGTAGTATATGCTCCGCAAAACATTACAAAATATAAAAGAATATAGATGGTTTGTAGCTACTGAGTGGATATATGCTCTCTCTCTCCCTCAATCCTCTCTCTCTCTCTCCCTCTAAATATAAGGTCGGCACTCGGTCCCCATAGCCCAAGGGGCGGGGAAAAATGAAGTGCGACATCTCTCTCTCTCCTCTCTGAATATAAGGTCGACACTCGGTCCCCATAGCCCAAGGGGCGGGGAAAAATGAAGTGTGACACCACTTAGTAGTACAAACGCATCAAAAGGCATCTAAAAATGTGTTTACCTGATTATCACTTTAAATAATGTTTTCTTTTACTCTTTCTTTCTCAAGATTATTTCAATTATGCAAGCATATTAGTATGTATCTTTCTACCCACGTGCACAACACCTTATGTGTTGATTCGTTGTTTCACGTATGTTTTAGGTTCAGAGCTAGCATGGGATAAAAGACGGGAAGTGAGCAGTTGTCCAGGTTGTACCTATTGTGTTAAGATCCTGTTAGCATACATGTTCAGACTTGTAGAATTTCCATTCAATATGTAATTGTAAATCATTATGTAATAATTCATGTTGTATAAATTTACATGTTGAATGTTGAGAATGTTATGGTTGTATGTTCATGTATGCGTATTATGCTTCCGCATCGCTTTCTGATATGATTGGATGATGTTTTCGGATTCTGACCTCTCATTCCCAATAGGGTTTGGAGAAGCCAAAATCCGGGGACGTCACAGTTGGTATCAGAGCATGAACAATAGATACACCTAACAATTGTTCACCATGAAACATTAAACCTAAATCTCACCTTTCACTTTAAATCTTAGAAACTTGGTAATTTGTTCTATAGGAATAAGGTTTGACTTATCCTCTAGGTTAGAACCCAGATGTTCGAGAACTAGGTTTAGACAAGTGTGCGAAACCCTTTCCATATAGAGCTCATATGTATTGGGTAGCTACACTAGTCTACATCTCGTTCTCACCATTTCACTAGGTGACATGGCACTAGACTATCTACTGTGTGTGGGACACTAGATTTTGCTGATTTGGTTTTGTTTTCCAATCAGCTCGATCCTCGACAGTTTTCTCTGACGTCTTCTTTCTCAGAGAAAAACTATATAATATTTTATTATATATATGTAAATATAAAAATGTGTCCCTCACACTGGAGAGTAGTTAGTGTTCATGCAATCTAAGTGAAAGGGAGTGACATCAGTCTTCTAGATTAAATGTCTAGAGCCTCATAAGGTTATGTGATAGATAGATAGACAAAAGAAAGATGAAGGAAATAACTATATAGAATCTTTTCTAAGTTGATCTATGATGGTATAAGTTTCCTTATTAAGATTTGAGTTATATATGAACTGAATCCACTCTTGGAGGATCTATGCTAAGTCGTGATGATGAAAGTACATTCCCTTTTCCTACTCAAGATAAGCCAAGTTAAGATAGAAATGAGTGTGCATGAGCCTCAATCTCTTATACAAGGAGGATGTCTAGTGGTAGGATGATATATGTGGTGAACGCTAGAGAGAGTAAGACCCACAGGGAGAAGGTCATAGGACCTAGCCTCCAATATATGAGATATGTGTTAAAAAAATGTCCTACACTAGATTACTCCTGAGTAGATGAGTTGTGTCCTTATGCATGATTCAAATCTATATATGAGAATTGGGTAAAAGAAAAGGATGGGTAGATGACCCATATGATAAAGTTGATCCTTTGGCCGAGTTAGGTCCTAACTGGAGTGACATATTTTGTGAATCTCATCATTAGTTGCAAGTGAGGTAATATATGAACTCTAGTTATGAGAGTATGATGCTTTGTGCAAAAGATACTCAAAATACATGTTCTCCCTTCTTCTTCTCTTTCTTAATATATGATGATAGAAACCTCACTTGTGCTATATAGGTGATTTATATATGAGGAGTCACTCATATAAGCTTGACCTATTCTATATTTCCTCCCTAAATCATACATGTAGTACCCAAGATTGAAATCATGATAAGTTTGACTTTAAAATATTTTCTTCCCCTTCGTATGAAACATGAAGGATATGATGATAGATCATGGGATAAACTTAGTATATTCTCTTTTTTTCCCTTCACATAATACATGCAAGACATAAAAAGTTGAACTCATGAACTTGATATAAAAATATTTTTGGATAATAGGATATATGATCAGAAATATAGTTCGTAACTTTGATCCTTCTCAATGTATCCTTCTAAGTTGAGTATGAATATCACACCATAGGGTGAAACCCTAATGGTCAAGCATGTTACGTAAGCCCTTCTTATGTAGAAAAAAAAATCCTAATATGAAGGATAAAGATAAATCTCCTCTAATGCTGAAATCATTGTAAGATGCTGATCATAAAACATATTAATGATGTTAGATTTGAACAATCTGAATATCATGGCCTATAAACGAATTCCTCCTAAATATTAAAAGTATGAACAAAACATGTACCCTTATAGGTGATGTAACCCTAAGATATCATAATGTCATGCTATGGCTAAGACATTAAGTGATGCTTCCACATATATAAGATGGGGTGGACACACCCAAGAATCTCTAGACCCTAAGCTGACAACTTAGAGTGCATATAGCTATGGTGGTCTTAGAACCTAAGCAATGATGATGTATATGAAGTTGAACTCCTAAATAGCCTCTTAAGGATGAGATTAGTTGAATTTCGAGGACGAAATTCCAAATAAGGTGGGGTGAATGTGATAACCCGGATTTTAGGGTTTTGACACCACATATAGAATCAGAAGATCGTGAATGATTATTAGATATAATTTAGTTCAATTAAAATGAATATCCTTTTATTCACCGATTTGGGTACTTATGATGCCAAAAGTTCTAGTTAGTATTCACATCAAACTCATGTGGCCAATTAATGATCCTTGAGGTATGTTAGTATCGTAGCAAGTGTTTTATACCCGTAAGATCAAGGTTTGATGATTATATGAATTGAGTTCAAGCTTTATACACCTATTCATAGGTTGTTTGAAAAATTAGATTACATGACCAAACAATGGACCCTAAGCCCCAAAACTTGGAATAATATGACTTGGAATATTGCAAGCTTACCTCTAAAATTTGAGAACATTTGGAGATTTCTATAAAAAGATGTATGCATTTGAAGTTGCGGACATTAATAAAATATATGTATGCATTTGAAGTTGCGGACATTTCTATAAAAAGATGTATGCATTTTAGTTATATGATTTAGAATCCATGAGATTGTGATGTCACACTGACCTACTCCCTTGCTTAGGCACGTCCACAGCCTCTTAAGGCAACTTCAACCTCCGACAAATTTGGGAAAGAGCAACAGAACAACATGCCGATCCACCCAACCTCAATCACCTAGTCCATATTACACCCCACACTCGTCTAGCAGGTTATTCAGATCTGAGAAGTACAAAGATCTCCAACAAACCCTGACTTAGGTTGGAAGGTGGCGTATTTGGAGAGAACCAAGCTATGTCCATCTCCAGCAGTGCGAACCAGAGAGATCGACTCCTCCTCCCTCACTCTTTTCATGACTATGTTCTGCACTGACCAAGTAAAAGCGATCAAGATCCCTTCCGCAACCTACTGCACTCTTAATTTCTTAGTCAAGGGACAATGATGGCCATCGAACCTGCAACATGTGGTGGAGCTTGAGTGTTTTGGGGGAGTTTTGGCCGACTGCACCACATTTGGGCAATGTCATCTGCCTCGTGGAGTGCCTGTGACCATCCTCGTACTATTTTTGGAGCAAGAGTATCCATAAGATCAAAATCGCCAAACTATTTGTTCCTCCGCCGTTAGCCTAGACCACCATCGGTGTAGAGGTTCGGGCTTTTAGAGGAAGAAGCGAGCTCGACAATCCAAAGAAGAAGACCCCCCCAATAACCAGACCGTGGAGCGCCGCATCCCAGAATCATTTTCGGCATGGAGTTATGAAGTAATGGAGTGAGACCTTGTTCTCTCAATACCACCACCCGGACTGTAATGGTGATTCTGATCCTGATGGGAGATGAGAAGGAACAAGGCAGGATGCATATCTTCCGTCGGCGTCGCTTTCATGATCAGGCACATCCGCCGCCACCGAGATTTGGAACATCTTCTCCAGTTCTCCCTCACTGCTCCCAATCTGGGCGACAGTGCTCTAGTTTGTGGCGGCGTCCATAAGGGAGTCTGAATGCATGTACGACGAGAAGGAGAATGACGGGTCAGTTCACCAACCATAGCCCAGACCTTCACAGAGGAGAGGCTGGAGTCTGATGGCACTAGATTTGGATTAGGAGGGAGCAGGGACATGGATGGTTTCCTCATCAGTTCTGTCCCAGACGGCGACACTTCCATCGCGATCTCAGGCCTCTCGCAGGGGCAAAAGTGATGAGGTTCGACCCTGTCCCAGTGGGGATTCAATCTTGTTGGACCGGTCGGCCCATACGAGAACCAGATGGCTCAAGAGACACTCAGCAGAGGACAACATCTCTCCTTAAAATCTACGTGGAGCGTATCCAATGCCTAACAAAGACATCTAATGGCTGACGGATTTTCATAAAAGGTAAATTACCTCAGCAAATGTGCAAATCTTATTTAAATTGTAGAAAATACATACGTTGGCAGAAAAATACAAACAAAATATCCACAGACTCAGAAAAATGCTCTCTTTATTATGAAATCCCTAGATCAGACCTTTGATGAACTAATATTGATGATATTTAATTTACATGAGAATGCTTCATTTAAATGGTATAATTAGAAAATGGTTGAGGTTAAATCTGAGAAAAATAAGTCTGAACCCTAATATCATCTGGAAATTAAATGTGGACTCTGATCTTAATATTATTGAGAAATTTAGGACTTTTATCATTATTACCTAATTACATGTTTTAGCCTCATATTAATTCTAGAAAATAGACAAGTTATCAGAAAAATATGAAAATCGTACCAGACCTTAATAATGACTTTTAGATCAGTATAAAAATATTAGAAACCAGTTAAGGTATGTTTGAACCTAGGTTTGACTAAAACCCTAATATGGACCTAAATATCGTTAATAATGGTGAACCTTGTATTAATAATGAATATTTGTTATTAATCAGGTGATGACCAGATTGTCTAGATGAGCACGAATGATTAGAAATCTCTGAACTCAGGTATATGGGATTTATTAAGTATA
Source organism: Alisma plantago-aquatica (assembly GCA_963693085.1). Lineage (NCBI taxonomy): Eukaryota > Viridiplantae > Streptophyta > Magnoliopsida > Alismatales > Alismataceae > Alisma > Alisma plantago-aquatica. Next base: position 1,227,356,176 of record OY856411.1, read on the forward strand.
AGACTAATTTTCATGAATGCATAGTGATATGATGTACTTTTTATGCTTGTGTTTGCATATAAATTCTTGGATGTGTATTAGTAGTATATGCTCCGCAAAACATTACAAAATATAAAAGACTATAGATGGTTTGTAGCTACTGAGTGGATATATGCTCTCTCTATCTCTCCCTCAATCCTCTCTCTCTCTCTCTTCCTCTAAATATAAGGTCGGCACTCGGTCCCCATAGCCCAAGGGGCGGGGAAAAATGAAGTGTGACATCTCTCTCTATCCCCTCTGAATATAAGGTCGACACTCGGTCCCCATAGCCCAAGGGGCGGGGAAAAATGAAGTGTGACACCACTTAGTAGTACAAACGCATCAAAAGGCATCTAAAAATGTGTTTACCTGATTATCACTTTAAATAATGTTTTCTTTTACTCTTTCTTTCTCAAGATTATTTCAATTATGCAAGCATATTAGTATGTATCTTTCTACCCACGTGCACAACACCTTATGTGTTGATTCGTTGTTTCACGTATGTTTTAGGATCAGAGCTAGCATGGGATAAAAGACGGGAAGTGAGAAGTTGTCCAGGTTGTACCTATTGTGTTAAGATCCTGTTAGCATACATGTTTAGACTTGTAGAATTTCCATTCAATATGTAATTGTAAATCATTGTGTAATAATTCATGTTGTATAAATTTACATGTTGAATGTTGAGAATGTTATGGTTGTATGTTCATGTATGCGTATTATGCTTCCGCATCACTTTCTGATATGATTGGATGATGTTTTCGGATTCTGACCTCTCATTCCCAATAGGGTTTGGAGAAGCCAAAATCTGGGGACGTCACAGAATCACATTCACCACCATCACTATGAGAGCTGACTGTGACTACCAAATCATGGTCCCATGTGTCACTCTCATGGTGGGTCTGTCTGGTACACTTGTTCTCTAACAAGTACCTATGTGCTTGGTTTGATATCACCATATCATGACTAATGAGATTCTATCATCAACAAACACATAATCTATTCTTTAGTGTTATTGATGTCTATGGTTATTTCCACAATAACAACTGACTAGGGACTAAACTAGAATGTATACTCTTAACATCCATATGATCTCATCGTTTAGGTCCTCAATCCAAAAGCATACATCATCGAGTAAAACAATTCTTTAGACATCTATCATGTTACACTATCATCTCAGAAACCGTTAAAACATATAGATCTGAAATTGCCTTTATTATTATTCAAATCATTTACAAAGTATCCCATTACAATCATCTCATGACTTACTCTATGGGCATACATACCAACAGACTCCCACTTGCACTTAGAGCCAGTCACCTAGGAACCTTAGCCCTTGTGACCTAGCATGACCATCATGCTTCTGCTGAGAAAGGGCTTTAGTCAGTGGATCAACTATGTTGTCTTCAGTTGGTACTTTGCAAATCTTCACATCTCCTCATTGTAAGATCTCTCATATGAGATGGAAGTGCTGCAATATGTGCTTGGAGTACTGATGTGATCTGGGCTCCTTAGCCTGAGCAATAGCTCCATTATTGTCACAATAAAGCTCATTTGCATCACAGCTACTAGGAACTACACCAAGTTTAGAGATGAACTTCCTAATCCAAACAACTTCCTTTGCTGCATGCGAAGCAGCAATATACTCAGCCTCTGTAGTAGAATCGGTAACTGTTTCTTGCTTGGAACTCTTCCAGCTCACAACTCCATTTTTTAGGCAAAACACAAATCATGATTGCGATCTGTAATCATCTTTGTCAGTTTGGAAGCTCACATCGGTGTAACCCTTTACAACCAGTTCTTCCTCACCGCCGTATACACGGAACTAATCCTTAGTCCTTCACAAGTACTAGAGGATGTTCTTTACGGCCGTCCAGTGAGCATCCCTGGGATCTGACTGGTACATGCTTGTCATGCTGAGAGCATACAAGACATCTGGGCGTGTGCACAACATAGCGCACATGATGGATCCAATGGTTGATGCATATGGGATCCCATTCATATGCTCCCTCTCTTCACAAGATTGGGGACATTGAGCTTTAGAGATGGTGACTCCATGTAGTTGTTGGCATATATGCACATAAAACCATCCCAAGTGATTGCATGGAGTCGGATATTAATTCATCAATTAATGTGATTATTTGGTTAATTAATGAATTCTGGAATATTCTAATTAATCCATGAGCGTTTTAATTAACGCAACATTTCTTTTTACTGATGGGTTTAGGAAACCCTATTTCCCTATGTATCCTGTTTAAAGGAGGATTTACGACCGATATCTATATAAGATAGATAGAGGCTTTTCAGTTTACGCTCACGTATGTAAACCCTAGCCATCATCGTCCTTATGAGAGAAAGGAGAGAAACACAATGCTAGCATACTGCCGCAGAGACATGACTCCTTCCCGCCGGCTTGGGAAGTGCGACGTGGAGTTTCGTCCATCTACATGGATGAAGTACAAAGGCAGACACATTGACGCCTACATTCGGAGGACGTCGACGACCATTTGTACGCGCTACGAGTGGCATACATCACTGTCGCAAAGGAGCACCGCCAGATCAACCTGCGACAGTGAACGGGAGAGAAGTTCCATCCGTGTAGGTCAGTAGTGTTGCACCGTCATGCAACGGGACATCGCCGGACTTGCTCTGCGATAAGGTATATCCCGCAAACACTCCTTCCAAATATGTTGTTGTCGACGAGATCCTGTTTCGGGTTGCATGGATTTTATTGCTTCCGCTGCATATGTTTTCTCCACAAAACCCAACAGTGGTATCAGAGCAGCGTCGATCTACGGCGTATTTGGATTCATTTCTATATGATCAAATCACTGTATACTATTTTCTATGTTGCATACGATGTGAATTAAACCTTCTAATGTGAAAATCTAAACCTAATTCCACATATGCCACAGGCTATTGTTTTTGACATTTTGGATGGGGTCGACTATGGAAAATATTGATTTTCCTAAGTGCACGGAAGTAAAATTCCCCACACAGGGGCGCTGCCCCTGTGTACCCCGCATTGTCTGCGTGGGAGTCAAATTTTTTTTTTTGGGGAATGTCCCACATTACAAGTACTACAAATTTAATATGTATATACGTATATGTAGATATACCTATGATAGCATACACGTCGCCTTTAAAATATGTTTTATGTGGTGAGTGCATGCACGGTTATGGCCTAGTATCCTCTTTTGTGAATGTGGATGTCTATCTTGTGGATATGGTTGTTTATGAATGCTATGGATGTATAATGGTTGCATATGGATCCTTTGTATAAAGTATTTGGCTTGCATGCCGAGCCTCATCTCTTATTTCAAAGTGTAATTAATTCTTTTCTTTTATATTTGTACTCATATGATGTAATAGAGATAGGATTAGTTTTAGTCTTTGTAAACTTGATGTAAGGAGGCCACTTGAAGATCCAACTCCAAGGAGTGTCCGTGGAGAAGCACCATGAAGATCTAATTCCAAGAAGCAACCTGAAGATCCAACTCCAAGGAGCGTCCATGGAGAAGCAACAAGAAGATCCCATTCCAAGAAGCAACTTGAAGTTCCAACCTCACAAAGCATCCATGAAGTCGTTCATTGTAATGTTGATCATTACATGCTTACAGGTTGATTCACAGGTGTTGCATGAGATGCATAAGACCATAGGTGGACCATAATCCTTTATTGCTCCAAAGGATTACAATAGTATGGCCATAACCGATGTATTTGTGTTTATGATTGCATGTCTATCGTTTGTGGTTGTGGATATAGTAGTATATGATACGTACTATAAGTATGTGGTGTTTGGATATGTATATGTATTAAGAAAATCCCTCAATTAATAATATTAAGTTTTAGTTGCCTTCCATAAAGCAACACACATGAAAAGATGATCGACTATGTGTGGGCACGCCTCCGCATGGTACATTGCCTATCTCGTAGAAATGTGATGGTGGGTGTGTGGGTCTGCCTCCACAGGGTGCACACTCATCGTGTTGGCTTATGGGTTGGACTTAACTAGGGAACCTTGATAGGATCAAGTACCTAGAGGAACACAGATGCATCATGGAAAGGAGTTGTGCATGATCATCTATCCAAGAGTTGCATATGATGCAATTGGCAAAAGTTGCCTACCTTAGTATTTGGTCTTTGACGCCGACGTTGGCTGGGCATTGATCCAATTATTTTGGGTCTTGGCTCACTAGAAGGTTGTGCATTGCAATCTTCCGAGTTGACAGTGAGGGCTATCAATTTGAATAAAATAGTGGGAACATAATTAATTAAAGGCCTAATTAATCTCGTTTATCAAATCTTTACAAGTCAAAATGTTTTGGACTAAATGCAAAATTTTCTTTTGTAGCAATCAAATGGCAAACAACACTCACACGTTCTCATTGCAATTGGTCCGTGAGAAGGACAAACTTACTGGAACCAACTTTCAAAACTGGTTTAGGATGCTGAGAATTATTCTCACACATGAGCGTAAGCTCTATGTCCTTGAAACACCATAGCCAGAGGAGCCCGCCGTAAATGCACCCAAGGCTGAAAAGGATGCTTACAAGAAGCACCTTGATGATGTCGTGGATGTCAAGTGCCTGATGTTGTGCTCAATGAACTATGAGTTGCAAGAGCAACATGAGAACATGAATGTCATGGAGATGGTAACACATCTCAAGAACATGTATCAACATCAAGCAAGATGGGAGAGATATGATGTCTCAAAGGCTTTATTCAAAAGCAAGATGAAAGAGGGAGAGTCAGTTGGCACCCATATACTCACCTTGATTGGGTACGTGGAAAGCCTATCCAAGTTGGGATTTCCCCTAGGTCAAGAGTTGGCCACTGATGTGATTCTACAATCGTTTCCTGAATCATATAATCATTTTGTCATGAACTACAACATGAACAATTTTGACAAGTCGTTGTCAGAATTTTTAGGCATGTTGAGGACAGCTGAAGCACAGATGAAGAAAGACAAGCCCAAGTCTATGATGGTGATCAACAAGGAAAAGGGAAAGTCAAAAGGCAAAGGCAAGGTTAAGAAAAGTTCTAAAGCCGGGCAGAAGCCAAAGTCATCTGCACTCAAAGCTAAAGGTGGGATCTCCAAAGAAGGCAGTTGTCACCATTGTCACCAGCCTGGACATTGGAAAAGAAACTGTCCTCTCTACCTGGAGGAACTGAGGAAGAAGAAGCAAGGGATAGATATCTCCACTAAAGGTATATACGTTATTGATATAAACTTAAATACTTCTTCATCATGGGTACTAGATACCGGATGTGGATCTCACATATGTTCTAATATGCATGATCTGATAAGAAGTAAGCCTTTATGAAAGGGCCAAGTCGAGCTGCTGGTTGCTAATGGAGCAAGAGTTGCTGCCACCGCAGTTGGAGTTATTAGTTTATCTTTGCCTACGGGCCTTGTAATAGAATTAGAGAATTTCTATTATGTACCTACCATTAATAGAAATATTATTTCTGTATCTTGTATGGACAAGAGTGGATTTGAATTTCACATTAAGAATGGAATTATTTCTATATATAAATATGAGATCTTTTATGGAAATGCCCCTATGTCTTATGGTATCTACTTGTTAGAACTTGAGACTAGCATATACAACGTAAATACTAAAAGGTTAAAACTTGACAACTCAAACAAAACATTCTTATGGCATTGTCGTCTTGGGCACATAAAGGAGAAGCAGATATCTAGACTCCATAAGGATGGTTATCTAGACTCTTTTGATTTTGAATCATTAGATACATGTGAGGCATGTTTATTAGGGAAGATGACCAAAAATCCTTTCACTAGACACAGTGAGAGAGCCAGTGATCTACTAGGGCTCATACATACTGATGTATGTGGACCTTTTAGATCAAATGCTAGAGGAGCCTATCAATACTTCATTACCTTCACTAATGACCTCAGTAGGTACGACTATGTATATCTTATGAAACACAAGTCACAAACTCTTGAAATGTTCAAGAATTTCATGAATGAAATAGAGAAGCAACTTGGTAAGAGTATTAAAGCACTCCGTTCAGATCGAGGTGGCGAATACTTAAGCCAAGAGTTTGAGGACCTTCTAAGAGACTGTGGTATTGTATCACAATGGACTCCACCTGGTACACCACAACATAATGGTGTGTCACAAAGAAGGAATCATACATTATTAGACATGGTACGATCAATGATGAGTTCAACCGAACTTCCAATATCGTTCTGCGGATATGCTCTTGAAACTGTAGCGTTTACACTTAACCATGTACCTTCCAAATCGGTTCAAAAGACACCATATGAGATATGGATTGGGAATCATCCCAATTTGTCTATGTTAAAGATTTAGGGATGTGAAGCTTATGTTAGGAAACAATTTCCTGAAAAGCTTGGACCGAAATCGAAAAAATGCTATTTTGTTGGATACCCCAAGGAAACTCGGGGATACTACTTCTACACACCAACTGACAACAAACTGTTTGTTGCTAGGACTGCTGTATTTCTTGAAAAGTAATTTATTTCCAAAGGAATTAGTGGGAGGAATGTAGAGCTCGAAGAAGTTCGAGACCAACAAGAAAGTAGAGAACCTGAGGAGGTACATAAGGAACATCAAGACTCACAAGTTGTTGTGGAATTTCAAGTTCCAAATGTAACACAGGAACCTCATAGGTCTAGTAGGACATGACTTGAGCCTGAGAGATTTGGATTTCTCGTGACTCAAGACAGTGATGAATTGGGCATAGAAGATGAGCCAGCTTTCTATCTAGAAGCTACTAAGGGACCAGAATCTGAGAAATGGCTCGAAGCCATGAGATATGAGATGGAATCCATGTACACCAACAAGGTATGGACCTTGGTGGATCCACCCGAATGGGTAAGACCCATAGGGTGCAAGTGGGTCTTCAAGAAGAAGACTGACATGGATGGAAATGTTCAAACCTATAAAGGTAGATTGGTTGTGAAAGGATTCTGTCAAATTCAAGGTGTTGATTATGACGAGACCTTCTCACCAGTTGCCATGGTTAAATCCATCAGGATCATGCTTTCCATTGCAGCTTATCATGATGATGAGATTTGGCAGATGGATGTTAAAACAACATTCCTTAATGGGAATTTACTCGAGGATGTGTACATGACACAATATGAGGGTTTTATCGATCGAAAGGAAGCCAATAAAGTCTGTAAGCTACAAAGGTCAATCTATGGATTGAAGCAAGCATCTCAGAGCTAGAATCTACATTTTGATGAAGTAGTCAACAAGTTTAGCTTTAGTCAAAATGAAGATGAACCCTGTGTTTACAAAAGGGTTAGTGGGAGCACAATCGTATTTCTCATATTGTATGTGGATGACATACTATTGATGGGAAATGACATCCCTACACTTCAGATAGTAAAAGGTTGGCTAGGGAAGACTTTATCTATGAAGGGTTTAGGCAAATCATCCTATATACTTGGGATCAAGATCTATGGAGATAGATCTAGAAGGCTTCTAGGCCTAAGCCAGAGCACATACATTGACAAGGTGCTAAAGAGGTTTAGCATGGAGGGTTCTAAGAGAGGTAACTTGCCCATGTCCCATGGGGTTACGATCTCTAAATCCCAATGGTCCTACTTCATGTGATGAACATGCATGCATGAGTAAGATTCCATATGCATCAGCAATTGGATCTATCATGTACGCGATGTTATGTACTCATCCTGATGTGTCGTATGCTTTGAGCATGACGATCCAGTATCAGTCAGATCCAGGTGAATGTCACTAGACATCCGTAAAGAACATCCTAAAGTACTTGAGAAGGACTAAGGATCAATTCTTGGTATACGGTGGTGAGGAAGAGCTCGTGGTAAAAGGTTACACTGATGCTAGCTTCCAAACTGACAGAGATGACTACAGATCACAATCTGGATTTGTGTTTTGCCTGTACAACAGAGCTGTGAGCTGGAAGACTTCCAAGCAAGAGATAGTTGCAGATTCTACAACAGAGGCCGAATATATTGCTGCATCTAATGCTGCGAAGGAAGCTGTGTGGATCAAGAAGTTCATTTTAGAACTTGGAGTGGTTCCAAGCGTTGGTGATGCAATTGAGTTGTTTTGTGAAAACAATGGAGCAATTGCATAGGCTAAAGAACCAAGATCACACCAACATTCCAAACATATTCTATGGCGGTTCCATATCATACGAGAGATCGTACAATGAGGAGATGTGAAGATTTGCAGAGTACCTACAGAAAGCAATGTGGTTGACCCACTCACAAAAGCACTTTCACAGCAGAAACATGATGGACATGTTTGATCACTTGGATTGAGATTCATGAGTGATTGGGTATAAGTGCAAGTGGTAATCTGTTGGTATGTATTCCTATAGATACTATCATTCGATGATTGTAATGGGATACTATGTAAACGATTTGTAATACTACATTGATCATATCAATAAAGGCAAGTTTCCAATCTATATGTTTGTGTTTTGTATTGTGAGATGACCATAAAACTTATAGATGTCTATAGAATAATTTACTCAATGATATATGTCTTCAGGTTGATGACCTAAACAGTGAGATCATATGTATTTTAAGAGTATGTATTCTTGTTTTGTCCCTAATCGATTGTTATTGTGGAAATATCCATAGACATCAATAACACATAAGATTAGAATGTATGTTGGTTGATGGAAGAATCTCATTATCCATGATATGGAGATATCAAACCAAATACATAGATACTTGTTAGAGAACAGTGTATCGGATAGACCCACCTTGAGAGTGACACATGGATACCATGATTGGTAGTTAGAGTCACATCTCATAATGATGGTGGTGATTGTGGTTCTTAGACCTGAAGTCACTACACTTATCACATGTCGTTCGGTGTAGTTTTACATCATCCACCGTGGTCCTGAATAAGGATTGCCATAAAGATGGTGATTGAGTGCACTGTGACACATGGGGATGACTGTGAGTGATGTAGATGAAATTTGTCCTTCCTACGTGAGTTTGATATTCCGGCCACTTGATAAGCGAGACTGAGAAATGCATGGCCATGCTGATGTGAGTCAATATGTGATATTGAGCTTACATATATCTCAGACAGTCTGCTCTAGTTCAAGGAACATGGATTGAACATTGAAAATGATAACAATTCCATGACTCGAGTTCAATCCGGATATTAGCGACAAAGGAACTGTACAATCACTGTAACACCAGTCATGAATGATAGGTTAAGTTGTTCTCCAACTTCTCCAATTACTTGGGTAGCAATGAAGTCTTGTTAGATACCAATCATTTCTTGTGAAATCATAATATGATTATGGATATCACTGCCAACGTAATTTGGAGCCTACCGGGTCACAGACATAGGATGTGTTGGAATAGGAGTATAATTGTGGATTTGATTGGAATTGCTTCGAATCACATTGATTACTAAAATGTTTATGTAATCGATTAGAATAATATTGGAGTGATTGGCTCTAAGTGCAAGTGGGAGTTTGTTGGCGTATATGCACATAAAGCCATCCCAAGCGATTACATGGAGTTAGATATTAATTCATCAATTAATGTGATTATTTGGTTAATTAATGAATTCTGGAATATTCTAATTAATCCATGAGCGTTTTAATTAACGCAACATTTCTGTTTACTGATGGGTTTAGGAAACCCTATTTCCCTTCGTATCCTGTTTAAAGGAGGATTGACGGCCGATATCTATATAAGATAGATAGAGGCTTTTCAGTTTACGCTCACACACATAAACCCTAGCCATCATCGTCCTTATGAGAGAAAGGAGAGAAACGCACAGCTAGCACGCCGCCACAGAGACACGACTCCTTCCCGCCGGCTTGGAAAGTGCGACGTGGAGTTCCGTCCATCTGCGTAGACGAAGTACAAACGTAGAGGCATTGACGCCTGTGTTCGGAGGACGTCGAAGAACACCTGTACGCGCTACGAGCGGCGTACATCACTGCCGCAAAGGAGCACCGCCAGATCAACCTGCGACAGTGAACGAGAGAGAAGTTCCGTCCGTGTAGGTTAGTAGTGTTGCACCGTCGTGCAACGGGACATCGCCAGACTTGCTCCATGATAAGGTATATCCCGCAAACACTCCTTCCAAATATGTTGTTGTCGACAAGATCCTTTTTTGGGTTGCATGGATTTTATTGCTTCCTCCGTGTATGTTTTCTCCACAAAACCCAACAGTAGCATGGGGACGTTGCCTCTCTTTGAGTTCTCCATGCTGAACCGCTTCAGCACCTTGTCAATGTACATGCTTTGACTTAGTCTGAGAAGCCTTTTAGATCTATCTCTATAGATCTTGATTCCTAGAATGTAGGATGCTTCTCCTAAGTCCTTCATTGAGAAAGTATTCCCAAGCCATGTCTTTACCTTTTCTAAGTCTGAGACATCATTCCCCATCAATAGTATGTCATCCACATACAATATGAGGAATGTGGTCGTGCTCCCACTAACCTTCTTTTACACACAAGGTTCATCTTCATTTTGAATAAAGCCAAACACTTTGACTTCTTCATCAAATCGAAGATTCCAACTCCGAGATGCTTGCTTCAATCCATAGATTGACCTTTGTAGCTTACAGACTTTATTGGCATTCTTTGGATCTATAAAACCTTCAGCTTGTGTCATGTGGACATCCTCATTTATATTCCCATTAAGGAATGCAGTTTTAACATCCATTTTCCAAATCTCATAGTCATAGTAAGCTGCAATAGCAAGCATGATCCTGATGGACTTAATCATGACAGCTGGAGAAAAAGTTTTATCATAGTCAACACCTTGAACTTATCAAAAACCCTTTGCAACCAATCTTCCTTTACAAGTTTGCACATTTCCATCCATGCCGGTCTTCTTCTTGAAGACCCACTTGCACCCTATGGGTTTTACCCCTTCAGGTGGTTCCACCAAAGTCCATACTTTGTTGGAGTACATGGATTCCATCTCAGATTTCATGGCCTCAAGCCATTTCTCAGAATCTGGTCCCTCCATAGCCTCTAGATAGGTAGTTGGATCATCATCTATGATCAACTCACTGCCTTCCTGAGTCACAAGGTATCCAAACCTCTCAGGTTCAAGGCTTGTCCTACTAGATCTATGAGGTCCTTGTATTACTTGAGGAGACTGAGATTCCACAACACCTTGTGAATCTCTACGTTCCTCTTGTACATCCACCGATTCAATGTTTTCTTATTGGGCTTGAACCTCTTCAAGCTCTATTTTCCTCCCACTATTTCCTCTCGAAATAAATTCCTTTTCTAGGAACACAACTGTCCTAGCAAAAAACACTTTGTTGTCAGTAGGGTGGTATAAATAGTATCCCCTCATTTCCTTGGGGTATCCAACAAAATAACATTTATCAGACATGGGTCCAATCTTATCATGAAACATTTTCCTGACGTAAGCCTCACAACCCCAAATCTTAATAAAAGACAAATCGGGACGCTTCCCGTGCCATATCTCATATGGTGTCTTTTGAAACGATTTAGATGGTACTTGGTTAAGTGTAAACATGGCAGTTTCAAGAGCATAACCCCAGAAGGAAATTGGAAGATCAGAAAAACTCATCATTGATCGCACCATATCCAGTAATGTGTGATTCCTTTTTTCGGACACACCATTATGTTGTGGTGTTCCAGGCGGAGTCCATTGTGATACAATACCACAGGCTCATAGAAGGTCCTCAAACTCCTGGCTTAAGTATTCTCCACCTCAATCGGATCGAAGTGCTTTAATACTTTTACCAAGTTGGTTCTGTACTTCATTCATGAAATCCTTGAACCTTTCAAGGGTTTCTGACTTATGTTTCATCAGGTACACATACCCATACCTACTAAAGTCATAAGTGAAGGTAATTAAGTACTAATACCCACCTCTGGCTTTATTTCTAAAAGGTCCACATACATCAGTATGTATGAGTCCTAATAGATCACTAGCTCTCTCACCTTTACCTGAAAAGGGAGTCTTAGTCATCTTGCCCAACAAACAAGATTCACATGTCTCTATTTATTCATAATTAAAAGAGTCTAGATAACCATCTTTATGGAGTCTATAAATGCGCTTCTCATTTATGTGCCCTAGATGACAATGCCAAAGATATGTTTTGTTTGAATTGTTGAGTTTTTTCCTTTTAGTGTTTACGTTGTATACACTTGTCTCTAGTTCTATCAAGTATAGAACATAAGACATTGGGGAACTGCCATAAAAGATCCCATCTTTTGAAATGGAACACTTTCCATTCTTACTAAGAAATTCAAAACCATCTTTGTCCAAACAAAAAATGGAAATGATATTCCTATTTATGGAAGGTACATAATAGCAGTTCTCCAACTCTATTATTAGCCCTCTTGGTAGAGTTCACTCATAGGTTCCTATGACACTGGAGGAAACTCTTGCCCCATTGGAAACTCATAGTTCAACCTCTCCTTTCCCCAAAGGCCTACTTCTTTTAAGATCCTTCACATTTGAAAAAATGTGAGATTCACATCCGATATCAAGTACCCATGACAAAGAAGTAGTAAAGTTAATCTCTATAACGTATACACCAGAAGTAGAGATCTCTATCTCTTGCTTCTTCTTCCATCGTTCCTTCCATCCTCTCCATGTTTTAAGCACAGAAGATTCTGACATTGATTCGGCGAGAGAACCCTTCTCTCCCTCACATTTGTCCTTTGTTCCATTATTCTCCATCAATGAACTATCCTTCTTCTTAAGCACACATAGAGTGGACTCAAAGGCTACTGATATTTCTAGATTGTGCAGAACACTTCTCACAATCCTCAACCAGTTTTGGAATTTATTCCCAATTAATTTGCCCATTTTAGAAGATGATTCTTTTGCCATTCTATAAGAGAAAATTGCATTTTGTCAAAACTCCTTTTGATTTGATTTGATTTGAATAAAATTTGACAGTAGTTAATTAGGCCTTTAATTAATTACTACTCCCACTATTTTGATTCAAATTGACAGCCCTCACCATCAATTCAGAAGATTACAACGTACAATCTTCTAGTGGGTCAAGATCCTGAAATCCTCTAAGTCATGGACCACCTAGGGCTGTCACCCACAACTTAGATCTTCCAAGTAGGCAACTCTTGCCAATTACATCATATACAACTCTTGAAAGATATCATGTGCAACTCCTTGCCATGATCACCTCCATGTCTCATGGTGCTAGATCCTATCTAAGTCACCTTGTTAAGTCTGACCCAAAGCCAACACGATGAATATGCACCTTGCTAGGGCAGACCCACATATCCATCCTTCATGCTTCCATGAGATAGATGGTGCACCACGCTAGGGCGTGCCCACACTTGACCAATCAAGTTTTTCATGTGTATCACATTTGGAAGGCATCTAAAACTTTAATATTTAATGAGGGATTTGGTTTTTATAGGTACATATACATATCCAATCACCACAATATTGTAAGTATCATATACATGCTATATCCCAAAGAAAACATGTGAAATGATAAAAGAAATGATTATGTCCATCCTAATGTGATTCCTCGAGCCAAGAGGAATCACGGTTATCTAGGTTCACATCACATGCAACCTGTATAAGATGAACTCTATGGTTTGCCTTTCTGGGTTTGATCAACTCATCTCCATGATTGATCGGCTTGCCATTAGACCAGTCGGTTGGGTGCCACTAGTCGATCGACTGGCGCCTCCAGCCGATTGGTTCACTGGTCGTCGTTCTTCTCCTTAGGTCGCCACCCGCTCATATCGCTCCTTGAACCGGTCATAAAGATGTCCTTCGTTCTTTGACATAACAGAAAATAAAATTCTACCCTATTTTACATTTGAAAAAGGAAACCCCAAGTTACATTCGGGGGGAGCAAATATTGGAATGAAATCTTGAGTTATCTCGAGTAACATCAGGAATAGGATATAGGGAATTGGTACGCAAACCGAGATGCAAGCAACCACATACAACCAAGCACACACAAGCATAGGGTTTATTGGCCATAACCATGCTATACATCCACCACAAAACTCATTTAAGGGTGATGCATATCAAGTGCATTTATATTACATATCATATATGTATATTGGGATTTGTGGATTTAGGATTGGACATGTATAAAGCCAATTTTATTCACATCGTATGCAATAAATAAAGGCGACAAACCAAAATCGATCACATCTATAATCTTAAAGTATTGAGCAGTTGACGTGGCTCTGATACCACTGTTGGGTTTTAGGGGAGACAAAGAAGACAACGGAAACAAAAAATTTCTTCTCCCAAACCCGGAATTAAGCGTCAACGTCTATACAATAAGAATGATGGTTTGTAGAGGCGTACCTTGTCTCAAGGCTTGCTCGGCGATGTTACCTTGCGGCTTGCGCGGTCTTCACCTCCGGTCTTGGACGGTGTCTGAGCAGGTCCTGGTCTCATCGAGACTATTGGGATTGATAGTTGTCCTCCGAGCGGCAGAAGTCTCCCACCTCTGAAGTAGTCTACACGGACCACCTGGAACTCCGATCTCCTTGTCCCAAAAGGAATCAGAAGGAGTCGTACCCTCCTATCGGCATGCTAGTCACTGACACAATCTCCTGCCACCAGTCACTTTTCTGTAGTTGTCTTTCTCTTATTGCGCCTCCCTTATCAGGTAGTAGTTGCTCGGGCTCTCTCTCGATTACCAAAACCAGAGAGAACGACAACTTTGCAGAGAAACTAGTGCAGTGAGTTGTGTTTTGAGAAGCCCCTAATACCTCTATATATAGGAGGGTCATGGGACAAGGTTCTCTACCCCAAGCAATGCGGGATTAAAGCAGGAGTAGAAGGGTTCAAAATTTTCCAAAAAACAACCAACTGTGTTGGCTGAACCGATCATTTCAACCCTCAAATGGTCATTTTGTGACTTCAATCAATCGTTTCACACCTGAACTGATCATTTGGTACACCTGAGCCGATCAGTTCATCACATGAGCCGATCGGTTTGTGGTCCTGGTCCAACTCAAATTGACTTTCATATTTGTTTCCAATTAATCAAATATTAATCCTTATCTAAATCAAATTTGTACAAGTGAAACAAGTTGTATTTGCAAAATCAACTTTCCAAACGATCTCCGTTGGTCACATGAGCCAATCGGTTCAACAATTGAGCTGATCGTCTCATTGATACATGAGCCAATCATCTCACCAGATGAGCCGATCGGTTCATCTCATGAGCCGATCGGTTGGAAGTGTAGACTGTGCAAAATTAGTCAATCACAGTTTCAATCAATCTGATACTCTAATCAATTGGCCCAACACCTTGAACACTATGATTTCGAGCTATCAATCAACTGAGTGTTTAATTGAACTACTAAAATCCTTTAGTAATAAATCTAAACATCATTTGTGGATAAACTCCTCTTCCAGGTTAAATCCGATGTGTGTGACCCTGCAGGTCCATTTCACGTTGGCAGTGCAAGTCCATAACACTTATGACTTCACAAGCAAAGAGCGGTGCCTAGTCACACATCAGTGCTACCCAAGTGAAATAGAATGTTGGAGAACAACTTTCAATCCTACAATCCATGAATGGTATTACAGTGAATGTATAATTACTTTGTCACTAATGTCCTAAATGAACTCAAGGCATGGTACAATCATCCTCTCAACGTTCATCCATTTCCTTGATCTCATAGCAGACTAGGTGAGATGTGTGTGACATCAATATCACATATTGATTCACACATGCATGTGCATGCCTTTCTGAATCCTACTCATCAAGTGTCGATGGACATTAAACTCCATTAGGAGGGACAAATCCCATATCTATCACTCACCCCTCAAAAGCCCCATGTGTCAAAGTCACCCAATGATCACCTTTATAACAACCCATGTTTCAGGACTGTGTTTGATGATGTGAAAGTGTACCCAATGACATGTGTTGAGTGTAGTGATTTCAGGTCAAAGAATCACATTCACCACCATCACTATGAGAGTTGAATGTGACTACCAAATCATGGTCCCATGTGTCACTCTCACGGTGGGTCTGTCTGGTACACTTGTTCTCTAACAAGTACCTATGTGCTTGGTTTGATATCACCATATCATGACTAATGAGATTCTATCACCAACCAACACACAATCTAGTCTTTAGTGTTATTGATGTCTATGGTTATTTCCACAATAAAAACCGACTAGGGACTGAACAAGAATGTATACTCTTAACATCTGTATGATCTCATCATTTAGTTCCTCAACCCAAAAGCATATGTCATTGAGTAATACAATTCTTTAGACATCTATTATGTTACACTATCATCTCAGAAACAGTTAAAACATATAGATCAGAAATTTCCTTTATTATTATTATTCAAATCATTTACAAAGTATCCCATTACAATCATCTCATAACTTGCTCTATGGGCATACATACCAACACGTACATCACAATTTAATTATTGTTAGTCAGTTATGTGATAATGTCTATCTTGTTCTTTTTACCTCACTTGAATGCTTGCTTCTAGATTCCCTCTCCTACAATGTTATATATAAGGGAACTAGAATTGGTAATCTCTATGTTATTTCTCTTGACTCTATTAAGAATATTTTTGGTAGATGTCTTGATTTCAATTTGAATGATATTTCTTTATGGCATCATAGGCTTGGCCATGAAAATATGCATCAATTGAAGAAGTTGAGCGAAAAGGAATTGATAAAGGTACTTCCTAAATTGGATTATGAAAAGGATGAGGAATACCAACCTTGTACCCAAGGAAAGAAAACCAAGTCTTCCATCAAATCCAAAGGAGTCCTTAGTACCAAAAGGGCTCTTGAACTTCTTCACATTGATCTATTTGGACCAATACATACTCAATCTCTTAGTGGTAGCAAGAATTGCCTTGTGATTGCCGATTGCTTTTCCCTCTACACTCAAACCTTCTTTCTTGTTTTAAAAGTGATACTCTTAATGTTTTCTTGACTTTTTACAAATGATTTGAAAAATAAGCTTCTTGCCAGATCATTTCTATCCGCAATGACTATGGGGGAGAGTTTGAACATGACTTGTTTGAACGGTTTTGTGAGGAATATGGGTATGCACATAACTTTTCTTCATCTCGAATGCCTCAACAAAATGGGGTTGTAGAGATAAAGAATAGTTCACTATTGGAAATGGCAAGGACTATGCTTCTACAGTATGATACTCCAAAGAAGTTTTGAGATGAAGCCATTAGTACCTCATGTGTTGTGCAAAATCGGGTTTCCACTCGTCCATCTTTCAAGAAAACCCCCTATGAACTATGGCATGGTAGAAAGTTTTCTATTGATTTCTTTCATATTTTTTGTTGTCCTTATTTTGTTTTGAACACCAAGGATTTCCTTGACAAGTTTGATCTAAAATCCTACCAGGCTTTCTTTCCTGGCTGTAGCACTACTAGCAAGGCTTATAGGTGTTTAACATTGAACTGTCTAAAGTAGAAGAATCTATTAATGTTAAATATTTTGAGACTAACTCCTCTGTTTCCAAGAGTATTATTAATGATGATGTTTTGGATGAGGTGATCCCTCACTTGAAAGAGCTCAACATTGTTGATAAAGGGAAAGAGGTGCAAGTTGATGAAGAAGAGAAAGAAGAAGAAAGGAAGGATCCAACTCCCCAATTTGCAAAGCATCATCCTAAAGAGCTCATCATAGGTAATCCTTTCAAAAGGGTGAGGACATGGTCTACATTCAACAAAGAACAAGCCGAAAACACCTTCATCTCCCAACTTGAGCTAAAATATATCAAAGAAGCTCTCAATGATGATGAATGGATTCTAGCCATGCAATAAGAGTTGGAACAATTTGAGAATAACAAGTTGTGGACCTTAGTGCGAAGACCTAGTGATAGAAACATCATTGGAACCAAATGGATCCACTACAACAAGCTCAATGAAAGTGGGAAAGTGGTGAGAACAAAGCAAGGTTAGTAGCTCAAGGGTACAATCAACATGATGGTATTAATTTTAATGAAATATATGCACATGTTGCTAGAGTTGATATATCAGAATGATACTTGCTTTCGCTAGTCACAAGAATTTTGTGCTTTATCAAATGGATGTTAAAAGTGCCTTTTTAAATGGTACAATTGAGGAGGAAGTATATGCTCCTCAACCTCCCATCTTTGAACATGATAAATTGCCTAATCATGTTTATTTTCTACAAAAAGCTCTCTATGGACTCAAACAAGCCCCTAGAGCTTGGTATGAGAAATTTAAGAACAATTTTTCTAGACAATGGCTATATCATGGGAAATTTTTGATTCTTCCTTGTTTCTAAAACACAGTTCTAGCAATTTCTTGATTATTCAAATTTATGTTGATGATATTATCTTCGATGAGACTAATCTTGATCTTTGCAAGGAATTTAGTTCTCTTATGCAGAGTGAGTTCAAGATGAGCTTGATGGGGGATCTTACTTTCTTCCTCATCTTTCAAATAAAGCAAACCAAGGAAGTTAACTTCATTAACCAATGCATATATGCCACTAAACTAATTATGAACTTTGGGATGGAGAAAAACAAGCCAATGGACACCCCATGTGTCAAACACTACCAATCTTGATAGAGATGAGAAAGTAAAAAAGGTAGACGAGAAGCTCTTTAGAGGTATAATTAGAAGTTTACTTTATTTAACTGCCTCTAGACCTGACATAATGTTTAGTGTTGGATTGTGTGGTCTCTTTAAATCATGTCCAAGAAAATCATATCTCATAGCAGTTAAGATGGTGTTAAGGTATCTATTCAAAACTCAAAATTTTGGACTATGGTATCCCAAGTCAACGGACTTTACTCTTACTACATATTGTGTTGTTGATTATGTATGTTGTTTGATTGAGATAAAGTGCACAAGTGACACTTGCTTCTTCCTAGGACCATGCCTAGTTTCTTGGTTCTCTAAGAAACAAAGCGCAGTGGCTCTTTCAACTACTGAGGTTGAATACATTAAATCTAGGAGTTGTTGTGCTCAAGTGCTATGGATGAAGCAAATGCTCCAAGGCTTTAACATTCATTTTTATGCTTCTCCTATCTAAGATGAAAATACTAGTACAATTAATCTATCTTATAATCCTATATTGGATAGTAGAGCTAAATATATAGAGGTGTGTCATCACTTTCTTCATGACCACATTGCCTAGAAGGATATTTATATCACGCATGTCGACACAAAAAATCAGCTTGCGGACATTTTAACTAAATCTTTAGCTAGAAAGAAGTTTGTATTCATTAGATAAAAATTGCTTATAACTACTCTTTAGCTAGAAAGAAGTTTGCAATCTAGATGGATGCTATGATACCTATATTTTTCTTGCTTGAAATCGATCATCTCTTGACTAAAAGTGCTAAAATTGCTATGTTTTCATACCTTCCTTCGCTTGTATTCGGCTATTTTTAACAAACAAATGTTTTACGGCAAAATAGTAGCCAATGATGAGTGAAATGTACTTCAATATGTTTAAAACACATGATAGGCTAGAAAAATAAATTTATATAGCACTCTAGAGGCTTAGAATCGAATATCTTATATTTTGGGACACACTATTAATCGATCGAGTTTCTTCTGATACAACTCGACCGATCTGTGGCCAAGGACAAAGATGATAAACCTGATCGATTGGGTCTCAACAACACATAACTTAACCAAGAGCGGTGCTACACCAAAATTATATAGGGTAACCATCTGACGTTTCTCCCTCTCAACTAGAGAGAAGTCAACCGAAGCCCTTCTCTAGTGCTTTTCCTCACACACTAGGCTAGCACATCCACTCCTTTCCCCCTCCTAGACCTAGAATGGGTCTCCCTTTCCTCTTCCCTAGTTACCTATTGTAGTTCTTCTTTGTTTGCTTCTTATCTCCTCAGTCTCTTATCTACATGGCTTCAAACCAAAGAAAGAGGTCCACCCCAACTAGAGCTTCCTCTTCCCTAGTTTCCCAAAGGCATGTATCTTTTGATGGTACCTCCTTCATCTCCATGCAAGCTTTGAATAGGTATAATGTGCTCTTTCCTGGAACTCCATTGATGTTTAGAGCCTTGTTTGAGCTTCAGTTTGCTACAAATAAGGTGATCAAGGAGGTATCTATGTTGTTTGAAGCACATCACTTGAGTGCTTTATGTGTAGAGCGTGCATGCTTTGATAATGTCATGTCAAGGTGAAAGGCTTCTGATGAATTATATGCCAATTTAACATGGAACTAAACCTCCCTAGTCCCACCAATGAATACCCAAGTTGTTTAGACTTTTATGATTGTCAGTACCAAGATCAAAATCTCAAAGGATTCTCTAGATACCTACTTCTGTGGTTCCAGCATCATTCATTCTTGGGTGACTTCTTATCCATAGTATCATGACCCTTTGGACCCTGAAGGTTTCTATAAGAGCTTTCACCCCATGCTTACCCTCCTTGACATCCATAAGTTCTTGAAGAAACCTAACATCCCTTATAATAAGAAGTAAACCCTACCCTCATCTTCCATAGATATCAAGGAAAGACTAATTGCTTTGGTGGTTAACTGCAATATTCATCCCAAGAGGAATCAAATTGAAATTGTAGAGAGCACGACAGTGATTATGTGTTGTCTCCTGAATGATATTGGAGATAAGTGGGATCATTACATTCTCCATCATATGACCTTCTTTGACTCTAGGAAGAACACCTCAGGCATCCATCTCCCATATACAGACCTTATCTTTGAGGTGTTTGTTCACCATAATGAAAAATGCCTCATTCATGATCTTGGATACAATCCAAGTCGTAGAGGAGTTTGCATTAGTGAGACAACCATAAAAAAGGCCTTTCTTCCTACCTCTTATTCCACCACACCAAGTGCCTCTACCTCCACCTAGGACCCTCCACAACCACCCCTTCCTAGCCGCACCTCGTTCTCTATATCCAATGAATCCCTCATGGGATACATGATGCTTCAACATGCATACAACCTTAGGGTTCAGGGACATCTTCCCCATGACCTCTGCCAGATCATGTCTCATATGAACCTACCATGTAGCCATCCCTACCTACCCTACCATCCGTACGCTGACTCTTACTATGATTCTTATGGATACAGTCAGTTCTACCCCGACCCCCCATCTATTGTTGCATCTGCTGCACCCCTTGATGTTGCTTATGGTGGACTTTCACTTGCCCCTGGTGCTCTTCCTCTTCTGTCTTTGGCTGCTGGCTCCACGTCCACTCTACTTGCTAGCTATGATGGAGTGTCCATTCCCACCTTTACACAAGAAAATGCATTACATGTTTTTGGCTTGTCTTGGGCTGACTAGAATGCCAGATGGCCTGGTACTCGTGCATTTGGACCTCATACTAATGAGGAGATGCCTAACCAGGTCATTGAGGATGTGTATGATGTTGTTGAGGATATTGAGGATGATGATGGTTATGATGATGAATTTTGCTAGTTCTTATGATGATGATGGTAAGGCGACTGAAGCTACCATTACTACACCATCCAATTGTGATGAGGACTATCACCCTGAGGACAAGGAAGATGAGGACATAGTTGATGTCATAGATTCCATAGATGTTTAGTTCTATATTCTAGTAGAATGTTCATATATATACATATATATATCTGTGTGTGTGTGTGTGGGTGTGTGTGTGTGTGTATAGACTATCAGGTATTAGAAATTTGGGCATTGCATATTTGAGGCATACTATTTTATCATCTCATTATTTTTTCATTGGTTTGTAATTCTTATTTTAAGAGGACATGTTTCATGTTGTAATCTAATCTCATGTACCCTAACTCTTTGGTTTATTATATCTTATGACTTCTTGGCATGTTATCCCATACTTTGATTATGACACTAGATTTCTTGTCTCTTTCTATTTTGTCTCAGTTTGGTGTGTGTTATGTGGTTTCTTATTTAGTTTGTTCCTATGAAGAAGACATGTGCTTTTATCTTTTCTACTCCCTACCTTTTTGATATGACAAAAGGGGGATAAATGACCTCAACCATATTTTTTTATTGCTAATATGATTCTTTTCTTGTCTATTATCTATCATGTGATTTGCTAGAGGACCATATGATATATATAGGTGCTATGGTTATTTGTGGAAAGACTAACCATGCAGGCATAGGTAAGCATGAATTGAGGGGGAGCAATTAACATTGTTCAATCATGCATCCCCTTGGAATTCTCAAGGTAAATGTTTGACTTTCACATTCTTTTTCTAAGGTAAAGGTTTAAAATTTCATATCCTTTTCAATATGTTGAGGAATGGTTTTTCATTGTCAAAAAGGGGAAGAATGTTGACATATGTGTTATACATTGTCCATATTTTGATAATGACACAACCATTCCATTCATATTTATATAACATGTCTACTTGAGATTAATTGTAGGCATTAGGTACCTAAAAAGGATCAAATTCATCAAGCCTCATCTTGATCAAGTTCAAGTCAAAAGCAATGCAAATGCAGTTTTCTGAAAAACACCTTGAATCCCTTAGGATGATTTTTGTAATTATTTGTATTGATGTAATGACTTGTAATTATGATGAGAAAAGTTAGGAACCCTAAATTTGAAGATTTAATCACTCTAATGACATTTTCCAAAATTCATTACATGGACTCTTTCGGTCGAGTTATACACTCACAGAACTTTATTGATCCCCTTACTAGATTTTTAGAAAACTTAGGTTCAGTCAAATTGCACACTCACAAAACTCGGCCAATCCCTACATTGAGTGAAACCGATTTAATCGTTTAGTCGAGTTTCATCCAGGATAAACTTGACCCATGGTTCAAATTATCTTTGATGCATAGTGCAATCAGTCGACTTAACTTTATTAAAACTCGACCGAATGTATAGTATGAAATGTGAAGAAAAAGTGATTCTAGATGTTATAGAGTTACAAAACTCGAAATTTTATGTGTTGCAAAAATAAAAACAGCTAGAAAATGTTTCTTATTGATGCTACCCACTAATGGGCATCCCCTAGCTATAAATAAGACCTCTTGAAGTTCATTCCATTGTTGCTCCTTCATGCTATTCAATCTTCCAGCTATAGTTGAGTGCATCTAGTCCACTTGAGTCCCTTTCTGTCTCATGTTAGCAAATCAAAACGTCCTTGTGAGTGATATAGGATCTATGTGAGAGAGGTACTTCATTGTATACTTGTAAAGCTGTCAAAGCTTCCCTTTTCCCAACCCCTTTCTTTAAGATCAAGTTGGTGAAAGCCTCTCCAAGTGAAGGAGAAAGTGCAAGCTTCTTCAAGCTGTACAAGAAGGTACAAAAAGCTTCTCCAAGTGAAGGAGGAGGACAAGGCTAAAGACCCAAGATTGGAGTGGGAAAATCCTTCAAGGAAAAAGACTCGGTGCAAAGAGGGGATCACCTTGGCAAAGGTGTTTGACTTCTTGCTAGAGTGGGTAAGCCCTTGGTGATGTAGCAAACTCTAGTTCTTGGATAGGAAATACCTTGGTTGTAAGTTTATTGACTCCTGTGAACTCAAAGGGAAGATGGGTATCCTTGTCCCAGAAAAGGAAGGTCAATTGTATGTCTTATAATGGAGTATAAGTATACATAGGTTGTAAAATCCTAGAGCTTGACCTCTCAAGGTAGTGGACTAACTCTTTCCTAGTTTGGAGACCAAAACCACTCTAAATAGACTCTTTAAGTACTTGTTTCAATCTCTCTCAGCCTTTCTATGCATGTTTAGATTGCCATCAAATTCACTATTTGCAATTGTGCCTAGATGAAGTAACTTGAAGGTCTAACAATTTTTGTGCAAGTAAAAGGTCTAGCTTGAAGTAGCTCTATTCACCCCCCCTCTAGAGCCCTTTGATCCAACACTTTTGCGAGAACTTAGGTTCACACCTAATATTTGTATGTTGTAGGCTGATGAGACCTCTTAATAATCATTCATATCACCATGTACCATGATATTTGTAGTATCAATAATACAAAGATCTTACAATGTAAGTGGATATAAACCAATAGTTGTATATTAGTGATTGCAACTCAAAATAATCAGGGAAAATAAGTAAAAGGTGATTACAAATGAAATGTAGTGTATTTATTTTGAACTATTTTTCTTATGTTTAATATAATCAAATATGTTGAGGGCTAATATAATAATATTGATAAATAATAATACCTAGATGGTAACTTAAAAAACACATTCTCTATCAAAAAATTAACCATATTTTTATACATATTAGTGTTTTATCTTCACTACCTTTTTTTGTCTCATATGAGTTGAATGTAATTTTTTAGGTTTTCTTTAGCAGTCTCTCATATACCCTGGTGATTAGTCACTACAACAACAATTTCAATAGAAGTATGCCTCTATTATTTAAAGTAAGAGTTATATATCTTTGAGATGAATGATACTTTTCCATGTACAATCATGCTTAGACATGGTTTTATGCTAGTTTGCTTTTAATCAAATCATATTTTTGTTATTGTTATTGTAAATTTGATAATTGTTTTACATTTGTGATTTATACGCTTAATATTTAATTATATATAATAATTCCTTACATGTTAATTATGTAAACTATATGATGATGTTTACAAGTTTGTCATGTTCAAGTTCTTTTAGAAAAAGACATTTTTTCAATGGTTTCCTTGAATTCTTAAATGATTATCTTGTTATTGATTCCTATAAAAAAATTGGACAAATCCATGAATTGTTGTGTGAATTGATTACCTAGACATGATCAAACATTATATTGGAATTGGGGGTCAAATAGTTTGCTATCAGAGAGTAGGTTTATTCATATCTAAATGGACTTAGGGTGTTGTTTTCTAGTTGTTCGTACATGTTTGGCATATTTAAGCATACTATTATAGTAATGTAGATTTGGGACATAAATAATAAGCAAAGAGTAGGCATGTTTTGCAGACTACGAAGAAACAATAAATATATTACTAGAGAAGGCACAAAAATCTAGAGTATTAGTGTAGAACCAATATAGCTCCACCACCTCCTATGCCATTGTCAGGCCCAATTCATTCATGTCTATAGGTAATATCTTGGAATTCGATACCTTCCTTTATCACTTATGACAGACCAGATGATAATACCCCAGAATCAAGAACCATCTTCATTAAAAAAACATGTAGACAACTCTAAGAAGACCTTTATGTGTTTGCATGGGATTGGTGTGACAAACTATGATGACACTACAAACCCTATAGATGTTTATTGTTTAATGAACTTCAAAATGTCCTGTGTATCTTAAATATACCCTATGAGGAGAAAATGTGGCATGTCATATAACTACTTAAGTCAAGTGTTGGACATAAGTGTACCATGTTGGAATCTAAGAAATTTTCAAACCAATCACAAGGATATACTACAAATAGGAAATGAGAGTAGACATTTCCCACAAGCCTATGTTATAGAGAAGATGAGACAATTCAAGTCTTGGATAGTGTATGATGTCAATATATGAATATGAAGAGGTATTCATTGATCTTGTATTACATCCCATGCATTGTTCCAACTAATGAGAAGAAAATAAAGGTTTAGAAAGGATTGAGTGTGGAGTTGTAGTATCTAATACCCTAATTTGAGTCAATACATAACTCCCCATGCTTCATAGAGATATCATAAAGGATTACATAAGTTGCATCTATAACTAATGAATTTTATTCCCTAAGAAGTCATGTATAGACTACATTTAATAGAGAAATAATCATATAATGGAATTGTGTTGTGCAACAACATGAATTAGTAAAAGAAGTGGTTATTTATAAAATTCCATTTTAGATTGTAGGTTTTAGACCAAAGTTATCTATACTATGAATAATTTCAATTGAGATAATACAAAAGGTATCATTTTTCTTAATTTTGATAAATTGGATTTTATTTAATCACATGGTATATATCACTAGATCAGTTCTCATATAAGCATCATGGCATAATTCATTAAATTGAAAATGTTGTAATCATCGGCATGCCCCACTTTTTTTAACAATTATTCATCCTTAACTGTGTAATTTGCATGATGTTGGAAGTTAACTAGAAAGTGGTATGTCTTTCCCAAAATTATACATGGTGCCATCGCTATGCAAGCCTTACATGTAGTATGCCAAGCTCGTTGTGCAAAACTGAGGCATTATGTACTAGTTTGAATTGGATATTGATAGATGTTTTCTCAGGACGTCATATTTGAACTAGTTAGTTCGTGTGTAAGACAAATCAAAGGCATGTTGGATGTTTCCAAATTAGTCTGGGGTAAATTGGGTAGAAGAATATTGCTTTGAACCCATACACATGTTTCATTCTATCGACATTCTATAGTTTTGACATCTATGTCAAAATATAATTATCCTTTTTCTATGTAGTTCCATGTTTATAGACCTGGTTGCACTATCAATGGTTTTAGTTTCCTAGACATATTGTAAATATTTCCAAGATATGAAATGATTTTTCATTTTTGTTTATGTTGACTTGGATGTATTATGTATCATATGTATTAGTACTTGTATTTGTAGTCATAGGTTTTGGTTTTATATCCATTATGCATGATGATTGTGGTGAATGATCTCTAATGGTGTTTTGATTAGATAAGCCTCATGATAGACAAGGTTTTACCTAATAGATTGGGCCCTTACATAGGTTTTATATATCATGCTTCTTCACTAGTGTACATTAGCTTATTTGTAGGAGCCTTTTTTCCTTAACATGTGTTTTTATACCTTATTGAAAAATATATATGAAGGAAAGTCATTTCCGTAGGTCCATCATATCTAGTATGAACATGAGCTTGCATGGCTCTTCATATGTAGAACCCTAATTATATCCATGCTTCTTCACTAATTAGTTCATTGTTATCAAATAATTAAACTTTGAACATCTTCCTAACTATTCTCAATAGTAGAAGTGTTTAGATTAAGAATGTAGAGAACATACAACAATCACACTTCTACCTTTATATAACCATCTCCAACTGATCGACATCGACTGGCCCTTGTTTCATTTGATATTATCCACTTGCATTCTCTATTATTTAATGTGTTCCTAGTTTTATATAAGATTCAGTCTATATTAGTGTGGCATGTTCTTAGTGTTAGATTTGAGTATAGAGAACGAAATACTTGTCACTCCAATTTTACAATATATTGTTGCGGTAATAAACAAAATTGTACTATTAAACAACATCATCATTGTCATATGACTTTGAATGGTTTAGAGTTCAACAATTTATCCCACCCATTTTATTTAAAATATGTCTATTTTGAGAGTACCTACATTCAAACCTAAAATTTGTATGTCATAGGCTGATGAGACCCCTTAATAGTCACACATATTGGTGTGAGCCGTGATCTTTGTAGTATCAATAATCCCAAGATCTTATGGTATAAGTTTATATAAACCTTTAGTTGTAGAGGGGTGGTTGCAATTCAAAATAATCAGGAAAAATTAATAAAAGACGATTACACAAAAATGTAGATTATTCATTTTGAACTATCTTTTCTTATGTTTAATATAATCATCTATGTTGACAACTAATATAATAAGATTGATAAATAATATTACATAGATAGTAACATAAAGCACACATTGTCTGTTAACAATTAAGCATTTTTATACATTATTAATGTTTTGTCTATCACTACCTCTTTGTGTCTCATATGAGTTGAATGTAGTTTTTAGGTTTTCTATAGTAGTCTCACATATACCCTAGTGATTAGTAACTAAAAAAAACATCTATAGAAGTAGGACTCTAACTTCTAAAGTAAGAGTTATATATCTTTGGGACGAATTAATTTTCCATGTACAATCAGGCTTAGACATGGTTTTATTCTAGTTTACTTATAGACAACTCATATTTGTATAGGTATTGTAAATTTAATAAATTGTTTACATTTGTGATGCATAAACTTGATATTGAATATTAGACAATGAATTCTTACATGTTAATTGTGTAAACAATATGATGATTTATACTACTTGTCTTGTTTAAGTTCTTTTAAAAAAGAAACTATATCAATCGTTTCGTTTAGATCCTAAATGATTATCCTATCATTGATTCCTATAAAATTTGGATTTTTTACCTTGACAAGATCAATCAACACATTGAAATTGGGGGTCATATAATTTGGTATGTGGGAGTAGGTTTATTTGAGTCTAAATGGACTTAGGGTGTTTTGATTCTAGTTGTTCTTACATTGTTTGGCTTATTTAACCATACTGTTACGATGATGTAGATTTGGGCCATAAAGAATAAGTAGAAAGTAGGCATGTTCCACCGACTAAAAAGAAACAATAATTGGATTACTAAAGTAGGCAAAAGAACCCAAAGTACTAGACTAGAACAAATATAGCTCGACCACCTCTTATGTCATTGTTAGGCCCAATTGATTCATATTTATAGGTGATATATGGAATTTGACATCTTCCTTTGTCACATGTGATGGACCAGATGAATATACCCCAACAACAAGCACCATCTTCATAAAAACAGACATGTACACAACTTAGAGAAAACGTCTTTGTGTTTGCATAAGATTGATGTAACCAACTCTGATGGCACTACAGATTGTACAAATGTTTATTATTTAATGAATTTTAGAATGTCTTTTGTATCTTTTTTTAAGATGATCTTTTGTACCTTAAGTACCCCCCTATGAGGAGAAAATATGACATGTCACATAACTACTCAAGTCAAGTGTTGGCCACTAGTGGACCATGTTGGAATCTAAGAGAGTTTCAAACCAATCACAAGGATATACTACAAATAGGAATAGTAGCATATATATTTCTTAGAATCCTATCTTATAGAGAAGATCAGACAATTTGAATATTGGATGGTGGATGGCATCAAAATATGAATACAAAGCTCTATTCATGGATCTTGTATTACTTCCAATACATTGTTCCAACTGATGAGAAGAATGGACCATTAAAATGTAAGAGGAACTTTATATTGTTCCAACTGATAGAGAGCATTCAATATAAGATTTTCTTAAGAGTCAATTGGTGAGCTCACTAGTTTCAATGGGTGTGTGTCCATCATATGTTCTACATTTTTTGAGTGATCTATCCAAGTGGATTTCTTACTACATGAGATGCATGTGCTCAATATTATTTTTTACCTCTTAGAATAATATTGAGTGAAGATTGTATATCGGCCCATATAACAACAATTCTTTGATTCTGATATCTCTTGGATTTCCTAGGGATATTGTAATATCCTCCATACTTGTATAATTTTGGAGGTATTAATGGGGAGAATGATGGAACATGGTTATGTGGCATATCTAGCACATTTAGTAGATACCAATGTTGTAAGTCAAAAATTAGAAGATATGCCTATTATATAGGTGTTTGTGAACATGTTTCCTGAGGAAGTGGTGAGTATACCTCAACCAAAGAGTTGTATTTTGACATTAGTATGGTTTTTAATGGGATGCCTATAGAGCAAGAATCATATAAGATGGCTTCTATAGAGATAAGGGAGTTAAAGAGTTACAAGAGTTGTTTGATAAGATCTTCATCTAGATGAGTACCTCATCTTGGGATTCTCTAATGCTATTCCTTAAGTACATTGAATATCAAAAACTACATAAGTCTACAATCAAGAGGAAGCACCTTTTTCCAAGGGTGTATGATCTATTTGATCATTTAAAAGTAGTTATAGGACTTTCTAAGACACACCTCATATAAAAACATCATCATTTAATAAATAAGGTAAAGGATGTGACTAATACTTATTTTGTGGCAAGTTACAATCAATATAATTGTGAGTTTTTTTTCATTTGGATTTATAAATGCATCCACAACATTTATGAATGTAATTTGATTGTATCGAAAGGCCCAATGAATTGGGATTTCCCTATTTAGCCAGGGCATTTCGGGGCAAGTGAATCTTTTATCATAAAGAGGATGAGCTTCAAGAAAATGATTCAGAGTTCTTGCAGAGTGGAACCATGCAGTACCAGAAACGAGATAGATTTTCTAAAGAACAAGGCTTTTTTTTAATAAGCCAATTCATTTGGGACCCTGCAGATCCATTCTTTTGGAGTATACATGTTCGATACTTCAAAGTTCATGGCGATGTTTATAGATGATATGTTGATAGAGTCAGTTATTGTGGGGCAGAATGAAATTATAAACTTATTAAGGCAACACTTCTTTTGAAAAATTTAGTACACACAAATATTCGCTAACCCTAGTGGCTTTTATGGCCATGTGATAATGGTAAAGGGAATTGTGTACATTCCAATAAATTTTAATGACACTTAATGAGGTTTGGAGTCTTGTTGGTCTTGCCATATCTTTTTTGTATACATCCTTGTATTGTCCAATTGCTATAATCAATGATCCATGTTAGAGAATTATTAATCCCTTGAAGAAAAAGTTGACATCAAATTTAGTTTATGTTATCTAAGATAGTATGGGTTGTATAGTTTTCTACGATGCCTCACATGAAGGGTTTTAGATGTGTTTTTATTAAAGAGTAGAGCGTGTTATATTATTCTTCTAGTTAAGTTAAGAAGAGTGGGCAGAACTATTCAGATCATGAGTTAAATCTGGTGACAATTTTTTAATCCCTAAAAGTCTGGAGGCACTAGTGTGTGGAGAAAAATGTTAGATCTTCACTTATCACAAATGTTTAAGTGAAAATTTTTCTAAAGAGTTGATTATGAGCCAAAAGTGTTTGCTTGAACCTAAAATGTACTATGACACTATTAGCACCCCTCAATGGTGAATTTGTTCATTACTTCTATAAGCATAAAGTCTTCTTCTTATTCTTCTTATATGTACAATATAATACTACTTCATACACTATATTAAGAGGTATGTGTTGTTGTTGTCCCTAATTGAGATGCATGTAGACACAAAATCTTTGTTGGTTTCTTTGCAAGTACAATTATAAATAACCTAGATTTGAAGTAGAAAACCAAAAAGTTTCATAATATATATCTTATGTTGCAACTTTCCCAGCCTAAGATGTTAGAAGGAAACACTTCCACCTTGTTTGTGATGATATGTGGTGTTTTCAATGCAAGTTGTATGTACCTAAAGCAGATGATCTAAGGAAGATGGTCCTAGAATAAACACACTCTTCCATACATGAAATACATCCTAAAAACATCAAAATGTACACAAATGTCAAAGAAGCATATTGCTTTCAGGCATGAAGAGATAATGTCACAGGATAGGTGTTGAGGTGTCTAGTATGCCAATGGGTAAAGGTAGAGCATAAAAATCCTAAATGATCGTTTCATCCTTGATCAATGCCCAAATGGAAATGGGATCATATTAATATGTATATCCGGTTCTTCCTACTAGGACAACACAAATATTTGATTCTGTTAGGATAATGATTAATCAATCGATGAAGTCATTAGACTTTATAACTACTGACAAGTTGGAAATGATATATGTTAAGGAGATGGAATGTCTCCTTTGAATACCTTGTTTGGTCATCTTATAGAAGGATATCGATATACTAGTATATATTCGGACAAACTAGATGAGTCTATGGGAGTAAAAACGCAATTTTATAGACTTTCATCCATATACCAAGGGTTACCATGAAAAAAAAGATACAAACAATGGAAAATATGTTGACATCAAGTATGGTATTTGGGATACTCATTTATGAGCCATTGAGTCCAGACAATAAATATTACAAAAAGAGCTTACAAATGGAACCGTATAAGTATTTGTACTATAGACGTTGGAGATCAATAGTATGATAGTATGAAATAGGATAGAGGTAGTTGTCAGGGTCTATGTTTTTACAATAAACTACAAAAAAAACTATATTATAACAAAATAAAGATGACATCAAAATATAGACATAAGTTTTACATTGATATGCGCATAAGACAGGTTGAATTCTAAATTTGTAATATGATTACTTTAAACTATATCCAAGGAATGATGTTTTCCTATCTAGTAAAAATGGAAACTTGGATCCTAGATACTAGTACTATATTGAGTTGGAAATAGTATAGCATTTTGTATTTCCACATGCATCTAGATATGCTGCACAATGTGAGATTATATATGCATATTGGAAAACCCACAAGTTGAGGAAACGGTGGATTATAATGTATTGGATTTACCCATATAACACTCAATTACTTTTTGCCCTTCTTTACATATAATATTTATTGATTTTACCCACTTCATCTATTCAATTATCCTTGAGGTTATGTAACTCTCCAAGTTGAAGTATGGAGCTTGAAATTTAATTAGTGATCTTCTTTTAAATAAAGTCTATCCTTGATAAAGGATTTAATTATATAGTCAAACATACTTCTTTCTATTTGATGTTTATCCGGGATGGATTTTACTTGATCAAGAAGCAAGGTTTCAAATATCGTTGAACTATAGTTTGTGAGATATAGAGTGTAACATCCTCAGATTCTACCTTCCCGAAACCCTCATAGGATGAGAGAATGAACTCCAAAAATATTACTAAATTGTATTAGAGTGTGACACAAAAAAAGAATACATGAATGAAAAAACAACCATAGGCATACACCATAACATTCTAAACATTTAACATGCAATGTTATTACAACACGAATTGTTGCAACTTGAATTTACACATTGATAAGATAATAATATAAGTTTAGACATGTATGCTAACTAGAATCTTACACAATAGGTATAACATATAAACTTGCTCACTTCCTATCTTTTCTCACTTGCTAGTTCATTACCTAAAACATACACGAAATAAGCAGATCAACACACAAGGTGATGTGTACATCGATATTAAGATACATATATTTAAGGTTTTCATAACTAGAAAAGTTTTGTAGAAAGAAAGAAAGAAAGTCATAGAAAGTAATGTTTTAAAAATAAAAATATGTCCATTTTATTCATTTTTCTAGATGAGTTCTATTAATAAGGTTCATCAACACTATAAGCATACATGTTGGGACGTCTCCTACACTAGGTCTATGGGGATCCCCTACTACTAGGTTTGTGTGGGTGTTCTAACCATAAATAGAGAGAAGGAACATAGTGCACCTTAGAAACTACAAAACATCTACTCGTATTTTATGTTTTACAAGTGACAATATGCCAACTACTACATAGTATTATTGCATCAAATATTTGTTAATAGAATACCATAAATGTGTACAATGCATTCAACCATGAGAGTCATAGTCGTATAATTAACAAAATACATGTACATGAGTTCAAAGAATGCTAAATATCATGGACCATCTATATCTTTAGTCAACACATGATTAATAACAACTAACCATCCTGAATACATGGCTCATCATTATTGTTGATATTTGGGGCCAAATTAGGGTTTAGGACAAACCCACATTCCACTGATCTTAAATGTGTGTCTATTATTTTTATACTTACCCATAAGTCATAGTTATGTTGTTACTTGGTTTTCTTATATTTTTATGCTCTTCTATTTTCTATAATTAATAAGATATTTTAAAAATGTAAATAATCATTAATGAGAAAAGACTAATATGAATAAAAAATACTAATATAGGAGTCTACATCTAATTTTTACATGTTATTAGGGTTCAATATATTTTTTAGATTTCGTATTTGTTGTATGCTAATCATTCCAATTTACTAACTCTAAAAAGAATATTAATCATCTTAATAACTCTTTGGAAAATCTAGGCATGTTATATTCTAATCAATCCAATTAATTAACTCTAAAAAGAATACTAAACATCTTGATTATAACTCATAGGAAAATCTAGGTATGTTATAATAAACTAGGAATATTTTTGAGTTAAGGAAGGTTTTTTTGAATGATTTGTAAAATGGAGCTATTCTATATGATTTTATAAGGTTTGCATATTTTCGGTTAATAAGAGACGAATCTTACCTCTCATGCTCAAATTTGGGAAGTTGGATTGTCCCTCTTGGTTTTCTAGATGGTCGTCACCTGGCATCTAGCATTCCTTGAACCATTGAACCCTGACTAGGCTCTGCTTGCTAAGACGATCCTCTCCCTATCCTCTCATCCTCATGTTCTGGAAGCACTTTCTTTGAATGTGATGAATGTGTCACTGCAAAAGGAATGTCAAACAATCCATAGTAGATGGAACCTCCTCACCTAGAGTTAAAGCTATAAATATCTATAGTTAACCTCATGGAGTGTAGGAAGTAAGTTCACAAGGTCGTGAACTCCTCTCTTCTTCTTTCTTCAAGCATCCATCCTTGATTCTCAGTGCAACTACTAAGCCCAAATCTAGAAAGAAACAACATCATATTGCATGGCCCGAAGTTCTATGTAGATTCTTCGTGGTATTTCACTCGTAGTAGGAAATAAACCAAAGAGAAGGAGGCTCTTATTATGACCCCTCAATGACAAGGCAAACATCAAATTGTAAGATTCGAGATCTCTACTCCTACTGACTATCCCCCTTCTAAAGTAGCCGGTATACTAGGAATTCCATGAGTGATTTGGTGGAGGCATCCAGATACCATGATCAAGCATCTTTCATAGCATTCTAGGTTGCCTCCCTCAACCATCGGTGGCTAGCTGGCACCCATGGGGATCGGGGACTCAGGCCCTATGAAACCAGATCTCCCTGTTCCTACTTTGCTAGTGAGTTTCTCCCTCTTTCATCTCTTATAGCTCATCTCATCTCCTATAGGTCTTCTAGATTTTGTCTATGATAAGCAATGGATAAAGGAGGAGGAGGTAACTGTTAAAATGTCTCACCTTGCCCATATTTAGGGGTCATTATATAGATATGAGCCTAACAAAGGTGATAGGTCACTCTAGTTCTTGATCGTGCTACCTTTACTTTAAACATGTGGCACTAGAGGACTTGGTCTTGAAGATTCCAACCTCTACATGATAAGTGGAGGTAGAATAGAGAGAATCATCCTTTAAGTTCAAACATTTTCATATCTAAGGACCAACACTTTGCCACATACATAAGACTGATATGAAGGCATGTGCCCAATTTTAAACCAAGTGATGTGTAAGATAAAACTTAGGTTTTGGGTGATACTAATTTTCTGACAGACCTAAGTTGATTATATCTTTGAAGTTAGTTTCTAGTCAAGACCTTTAAACATGATGGAACTTTTAACATAGGTTCTTCATCAGACAATCCATTTTACAAGCAAATTTGAAAACAAAACTATGACATCTGGTCAATAAAATTAATTCCTTTAATATCCACAAAATTGAGTGTATACATATTTAATATAATTCAATCAATCATCAAACCTTAATGAAATAATCTCAATCTATTGACTATGACAAAGTTGTATTATAAGTACATCATTCAACCATTTAAATTAGTGTATATTACTCATGGACGTTTAACTACATAAATAATCATGTATTGGGAATCAAAACAATAAATTTTGGTTCATCATTTAGACTTCTAAATAAGTTGAGTTGTTTGAATAAATTCAAAAAATTTGGATCGTGTTTTTTTGAATGAGTAATCATTTTGATGATATTTGGGATCAGCCTTAAAGTATAGACTAAGGAGACACGCATTGATCTAAGACCAAGAAGTGAACCCTTATATAACAATTTAGTGAGAACCCTTTAATCATCAACCTCTATTAGTCACATGAACTAATGGGGAAATTGGTCAAGAGTCCCCCTACCTAGGAGGAAGATTGAACACAAACTTAAATAAATGAGAATGAATTGCTATTTATATAGACAAATTGTCGCCATGATATCAATATTTCTTATTTTACCCTTCAATATCCGTAAATGGTTGTTGTGAGTGAATTAGTTCCACCATTCCCTTATACATCTCCATGTCCTTCCACTTTAGAGAACTAAGAAGAATGTGTATTAAAGATAAGGTGTAGGGATAGTTTTAGATGGTGTTTGTAGGGATACTATTCCAACAACCTCACTATCTCTACTTGGTCCATCTCCCTATGGTAGCAAATAGAGTTTTGGACAACCCAGCCCACTTTCTAGAGATGATGACAACATTTAGGGAGTCTTGGAAAACCTTTCCACTAGGATAGGAGAACAAAGAAGGTCCAAGGGCTTCATGTGATGCTTATTGTACCATTTCTAGAGCCAACTTCAGGTGTGGGGAAACTTATTTCTTTTAACTAGCTTCTCCCTACCCCCTTGTAGGTGGTGGTTTATGTTGGTATCCACAACTAGGTTGATGTCCACCAAGGTTCCTTCAGAGTACACAAAGCTAATTGGGGTGTGATACCCCAATGGAATGGAGAGGCATGGTCAACACTTCTCAATGAAGAATCAATCATATCTGGTATTCCATTTCAAAATAGGGATAACATTGCTACAAGAGTGATTGTAAGGAATAACTTATGATCAGGGAGAGTTGACCTAGAGTTTTACCCATTGGGCCAAACTCTAGGGAGGCAGAGCCTACATGCATGATGAACCTATGTGGCTTGGGCCAGCCCTTGCAGCCACATGAGAATGCCTTTGGGATGACTGAAAGGACTAGAGACCTAGATGGTGACATGGCATAATGAGAGCCACCCGATCCATCATGCATGGCCTAGAATACCATGTTTATAGGTAAATTTTGCATAACTCCTAACAATTAATAGGACTATCAATTTTAGGCTTGTTTCTGTGAATTTTTATGATCACAAGGAATAAAATGAAATACATGAAGAGCCTAAATCCTCCTCCAACTTCACTATTAACTCTAATATACTTCGATAACTATATGGAATAATTTTAATGTTCATATCCATGAAATAAGTTTCCAAAATACTAGATCTGACTTGATTAGTGCCTTGGCCACTCTTAACTAGCATAATGATAACTTTGATACCCATATTGTGATAATATTGAACCAAGGGTTAATTTCTATCATTTAACAAAGGTTATAATAGATCATTGATATTGATAATGATATGTTTGATAACTATTGGTGTCAAAGTCTGAATTATGAGAGATGGGTATAACTTAGGACCATATTATGATGATATCACATTAGAAATAACCTTTGAGATCTATTTTGGAATCATACCTCAAACATTATTAAAGCATATAATGTCCATGCTATTTAAATTGGACTTGAGCTTGATTTATGTAGGATTGAATCTTTTGATCACAAAAGGTATGATTTGTTCTTTTATTGGTCATGACTATCATAATTTTTCTTGTATTGTATATGTATGAGTCCATAACTTGACATAATGTATTTCCTTAAACATTGTAACTTCATATGATACTATTTGTTTTTTATATAAATTAATATATAATAACATTGCTTATCCTTTGATAATGAATGTATACACACAAAATAATCTTTACTTATAGGTGTATAGGGGGTTCTAATGCATATAAAATCCTCAAACCTTAGTCGATAGAGGATTAATGGACTAAATGTATAATTAAATATGCAAGATAATAAGCTAGTTCGTATAAGAATGAATTGGTTCATTTACAATATGTATTACTTTCATGAAATTGATTCACTATATAGTTGATGTCATTGTATCACCAATGTACAACCAAGTTTCAATTGATTGCATTTCTATATTAAACTATTAGGCACAAGAAGATAATTGTTAATGACCCTTTACTACTTCTGCTACCTGAAAATTTTATTGTTTGATTATTGAACAAGAATCACCATATTAAAATACCATAAGGATAAACTTGTGATTGGGAATAATTATTTAGTTTCTATATATTAGTGATGGTATATTGAATTTTTAGTTTCATTTTAGGCCCTATTTATACCATTGTGTCCATATCAATAAAACTGAAGTTTACTTAATTATATTTTATAGGTCTTGTGATATTTTGAGTGCTCATGTATAGATAACTAAATCCATTAAATAGTGTCAGACCATGTAGTGGGATTAGGATTGGTGTAATAATGTAATAGTTACATGGATAATTCTTGTGAAGGCCTTTCATACTCTTCATGATGTAGAATTAGTCACATGCGACTTATAAAAGGAGATTTCTTTTTTTTATGCCAATCTTTATAAATATTTTAAGGGTGAATCCTTAAAATATTGTCCAATTGTGATATCATATATGCCAATATTTATAAATATTTTAAGGAGGGATGAATTGTGATATCATATATTGAGTTTCAATCATAGTTCATTTCACCACATGATTCCAATATTTTAACCACTTAGGTAAAACGATATATAATTCTTATTTTACATGTATTATAAATGATTATATATGGGGATTGGTTAAGTGAAATGTAATATTTGGTGAATTAAATTTTCATGATTGTAATATTATTATAACATACTAATTTGGTTATTTTCTTATAAATAAATCTAAACATCTCTTTCCTAATGTTGTATTAGAATTTTTGTTATGTGGACTCAATATATGATGGAAGTGGTCTCCTCTGGAGGTGAGTTCATTTTAGCTAAGGTATGGTAAAGCTTTGACCTACATAAGCATATAGTAACATACCTAAAGATCTATACTTAGGTTAATCGTAAAATATTAAAGCTTAATAAAGTATGGACCAAACAAAATCTAACTTGAAGTCCTATCACAAATTCATACTTAATGCTACTTTTCCTTTTTTAGATACCATAAAAACTTTGAATGAGAATAAAAGATACATACATGAGATATTTCCTTTCTACTTCATTGTTTGGGGATATTAGATTGACAACAAAATCTCCAAGTTCTATACTATTTACTTAATGAAACATATCAAGCAAGAAACCACATGCTCTTCTCTTTTTTAATGATTTAAATGACCATAGTAGTATTGCAATGAGAACCAATATTAAAGGTAAATAAGAATAGATAAAAGAGATATTGAAGGTTTCAGTTGAAGATAAGTTCAAAGCTTACTTTCTCACCAGATAACAACATATCTTGTTGTTCTTATAATATTCTAGTATTTTTCTCTATATTTTATCTTAATAAACCCACATAGATGAAATTCTCCATAAATCCATAGAGAAATTCAAGTTATTCATTTGATTTACAAATTATTTCCCTTTTCAACTATATTGAAGTCCAGGTTGGGGATTTTGTGAAGAAATAACTTATTAAAGGACTTCCATGCAAGAACATGTTTGTGACTTGAAGTTGTGTTCTTTAATAGTAGGATAGTGGATTAATCCATGTTTATGATTTAATCATGTTATACAATATAATTGAATCAGTTTTTATTTTTTTGAGTTGTTTGGGACCAAATGATTGAATAGAATTTTTATATTATTTTTGTATTCTCGATATCAAATTCATCATGTAGAAACCATACAAGCTAATCATAATCTCTACAAATGGAACTAAGTCCTGAAAATTTTCCTATGTGTAGAGAAGTTTATTTTGCATCTTACTCATATTCTATCTCATTTGGGTAATATAGTGATTTATTATGATTTTGTGTAATATGAAATCCAATAAACCATATATTTTTAACTAAATTTAAATTTCCACACAGGTCTGGTGTCACACAACCTAGGTGTGATGAAAGCATATTTCATGTGTGAATAACTACAATCCATGGACTTGTGATCTCATCCCTGAATATTAATGTATAGGAGAGATTGATTTTCCATGCTCATTATTTTCCTTTAGACAATGTGGAAATTTTGATCATTGTTGATTAGACATCCTAGATGCCCTCACCTCTTCTCTAGTTGTATTCAAGACATTTCCTTCAACTAGAACTATCACATGAGTGGGTTGCTTGGGTTTAGATTGGGTCATTTTGGGTTTGCATCTAGTGGACGTGGGTCAGAAGACCCAGTTCTAATGGATGGATAAAAGACAATCATAAATCCAACCCAACAAGTTGCGAGTTTAACCATAGGTGCTCATATAATGTGTGTTAAAAAAACATTTTTTGAAAGATGCTCATCTAAAGGTAAAAAAAATGATTCTCTAGTGTTTCTCATCAAACATAACACAAAAAACCCAACTACTAATAATATTGCTATTAAACAAAAGAGTCTTGCAACCATTGAACCATATAAATTTTTGGGTAAATTCTGTAATGTATGATTATAATTGACGAAATATAGTTAGTAACTTGTAGTAGTAAATTTGATGGAGAAATTAGTAAATGTAGAAAAAGTAGATAATTTTCACAATTTTTTCACTCCTATATTAGCTCTTGTTAGACAAGTTAAAGTTTGAACTAAAACTCCTAAATAGTCTATGAATAGTATCAAATCATTATATTTATTTTAAGATTAAGAGATTGTTATATTTTTTTGATATAATTATTTACTTTAGCAGGTCATTTGTGGGTGCTGAAAGGAAACCCATGAAACCCACTAACTAAATGGATGGGTATGAATCTGGGTAATTTTGTAAGGATGGCATTTCATCACCCGAACTCGACTTAAATCAGTTGAACATGTGTGATAGTGGATTTTGACTGAGTTTGACATGTTTACCTTCAACATATCGTGTTAGTCCTCATGATTGACCCTCACATTGATTACTAGAAAGAAGCCACAACCTGCATGATACCTTCTCATGGTCTCTTGTCTAAACTGTATGCACTTCAAATTGGGAATTTCCATCACACTATCACTAGTATTTAATCTCATCATTTGCTTATATATTCATATTTGGTCACCCCTTCCCATATTTTCTTAAGGAATTGAAACTATAGCTCTATATCTGACTTCTACATTCATATTCCTTTACCCTAAATTTTGAATCCCACTTAGGTAATTAGATACCACTTTCCACCACCCCCTTTAGCTTTGTGATGCTCCAAGGAGAATCCCAAATAACTCTACTTAACCAAAAGCCACCAAAAATTTTATGCTTCATCTTCCCATTCTTGTGAGGTAATGCTTAAGTTGACTATGTCATTAGATTGATCCATATGAATCCAAAGGTCAACAACTGAAGATCACCAGTAGTTCAACTAGAATAAGAGGAGATATTCAATGTTGCTGAGTTGGCACCACTTCCAATATGCCATGTATCTACTAATCAGTTGTTCTTCCTGATTGTTATTCTCGTTGATTGTATTCTTGGAATATTATTAAAAAATAACTACCTATGGTGAAAGATAGAAAATATACTTTTTATGTTTCTTAGAAATTTATGAGAAATTAAGATAGACCTTAGTTTTCACTAGTTATGTACATAAACATCTCTCTTGTTCATGATTTGAGAACATCTTGGATGTTAATGGAAATATATATATACAAAGATAAATTATAGTATGGATCTACATAATTTTGTAATTCTCAGATTTTAACTTGTTTTTTCCAATAATAGGAGGGATTTTCTCAATAACTAAGATTATTTTTTTCATAGGATCACAGTAGGATGGCGGAAAATGAGGAGTGTAATTGTAGTAGTATGTCACCAAAGGATCCCTCTCAAATTAAAAATATGTTTTATAAAATAACTACATGACTGGCCATTCTAGGTGGGAGTGAGTGTTGGATGGTGAGGAAACAAGGTACAAATAAATAATTAGCATTGAATGTGTATGTTGAGATTAATGTGTGGGAATAAAAGGAAATATTGCTCAAGAAATGTCTACATCAGGAATAATGTGGGGTTGCAAGTGTTGAGAACACACTGCATACGGTTCTCCTAAGATGGTATGGGCCAGTGCAATGTATGAAAGCTAACACTACCTTTCAAGAAATTCCATTGATTCATTAGCATTTAAAGTAGATGCATATATATATATATATATATATATATATATATATATATATATATATATATATATATATATATATATATATATATATAAACATGGGAAGAGACTATAAGGTGAATTTGAATCATTACATCTTGATCAAAATATGACCCTCAGTAGAGTTGATCGGTAAATAAGCATCCATGTAGCTAATCCAACATGGTAGGGAGCAAGTCTTAGATTATGATGATTATGAGAGATTATAAATGTTGATCTACTCTATTTAGCTTATATCTAAGTTTTTAGAAATATTATGCATGACAAGCATGATACAAAAGTTATGGAAATGTAAGTTTATGAAATGAACTTAAAGATGACATACAATATCAATACGGGTCATATTTTCTCAAAGTTTGTATGATTGGTATATAAATACACTTTGTGCTCTAAACCATATTCTAGAACTCGAACTTATGACTCAAACCCTTTTAATACATAACCAAAATGTTTAATGAATGATTATTATTAGTATTGGTATTACCTATTGTTCCTATAATGGAAAACCCCATTAAATTCAAGATTACTAAATTATAATGAGGATCATGTATGGATTGCCTGCTTCTACTTTGAATCAATTCTGACCTCCCGCTTGACCTATTATATTGTATGTATGTAATGTATATTAAAATGAAAACCATAGTATAAGTATTATTTAAACTATGTAGTATTGTATGCTACCTTTTTATTTCCCATATATGTTGTCTTTAGAACTTGAAACAAAATGATGAATTTCCATTTTTAATTTATGATGAAGATTTTATGATAGAAATATATCATATGGGTAGCACATTACTTGTGATTTATCTAGCTCGTAAGTATAATATATCACATGATATAGCCATATCTTGTTATTGAACTGTAAGGTGAGTAAAACATGAAATATTGAATTTACCTTTAAGTAGACATTGTTTGATCTAAATCATGAATTAGAATGGGATTTTTCTACTTTCAAATTTAATGTCAAATATTTTTGAAAATTACAAGATTTATTGTAGAATATTTTCAAGTACATGAGGTGTTGAATTTTCATAAATTTTTTTATGTGTATTTAGGATGCTACTGCAGACATGTATAATATT
This sequence comes from Alisma plantago-aquatica, assembly GCA_963693085.1. Lineage (NCBI taxonomy): Eukaryota > Viridiplantae > Streptophyta > Magnoliopsida > Alismatales > Alismataceae > Alisma > Alisma plantago-aquatica. The sequence continues at coordinate 1,227,398,823 of OY856411.1, forward strand.
CAACGATTTCAAGAATTAGTGTAAAATGGAAATGTTGATGCTTGATAATGCGTTGATTATGATATCACAACACATAATAACGCCAAGGGATAAAAAAAGTCTAATATATGCTCATACATTTAGGCACCAATATTTCCACTATGGAGACTTATCATTCATTAAGTATTTATTCATTAAAACTCCATGCCTCTACGCCTCCATATTTACAAGTTGTATGTTTTATCTACTATGTAATAGAAAAATATAAGTCCTTCTCTATTTTACTCCCTAATTAAGGTTTAACACAAGTACTATGATTTATATTATTATCTTATAATAGAAATAAAAACATGTAAATACATATACATTAACTAACCCAATAACCATAAATTAAACATGAGGTAACTCATATTTAACAATAAAGTTAACGAGGAACCTAGCCTCATGCTTATTAGGGGTTATTACTTAATCTACATCTATCTGGATTACATTGTGTCATTGTTTCCCCCTTCTACCCCTAGTATTTTATCTGGCCTAGAATTTTATTTAAATTTATATGGTCACCAAAGTTTCTAATAAATTACATATTCTAATCTCTTCTCAATGAAGGACTATCCTAATAAACCATTGTTGTGAATGATACACAATAGGCTTCTCATCTATGTTATCTATATACAAATTTTCTAAAACAATATTGTCTCTACTATGTGGCTATTTAGGAGATTCTAAAACAATCTCTCAAATGCCTCCCAAGACTCAAACAAATTAATATGAATTTTAAGGATTTAGAAAAGAAAAACATAAGAGGAACATATCTAACGATTACTCTAGATAAACCCACTCTACTCACTATTAATACATGTATATGAGTGATTGAGGATCCTAAATTAAGATTTGTAGCTTTAGACTTGAAAAATACCCAAACAAACTAGTACTCCATTATCCTCTAAGTCCAAGTGTGATGTTATTATAGGGGAATTCCTTATACTCAAACCTGATACATCCATCCAGAAGAATCATATTAAATTTTAGAAATGAACATGCAAGGTACTTACAAATACAACAACCGTTTTTAGTCCTTAAGTTCTTTGGTGAGGGAAAAGTCACATTTTCATCTTACCAACATAAGGGGTGCACATATTTTGGTGGGAAAATCACTTTTGTTTTGTATAGTATCCATGCATTCCTAATTGATTGTGAATAATTTAATTTGGTCCTTTTTGAAGATTTCATTCTTGTATCTAGCATAAATAATAAGGATTATATTTTAGGGATTCTTGACTCATAGAGTACCACAAACATCAGCTTGGTGATGATTAGAGAATTTAACATTTCTATGATGACATTGACTACCCTCGAAATCCAAGTAATGGAATCAAGTCCTAAAAATTTTGATAAATCCATAAACATCATCATAAATCTAGAAAAGAACTCATGGATGAGTATGATTTATCGATGTATAGTACACATGTCTAACTAATCCATCTAGCACAAAAGAAAAGGATAAGGAAAAGGTGAAAGAAAAGGATAAGACAATTAGCCATGAAAATGGGAGAGGAGGGAACTTTCATAGAGGCTCATCCAATAGTAATGGACCAACTAGGGGTCCATCAGATTGAATACGACAGTAACAAGGACTTAGAAACCAGTGCATGAACTATGGGAGCTATGTCATTTGATAATATAGTATGTTATTTCTAGAAGAAGTAGGGACATTTTAGGAGCAACTATCCCATGCCACCTTCTATAGACACCCAGAGCCTCACTAGCTTAGAATCCATCACCATCTACCCAAATGAAGTTTGATAATCACTAGAGTGAGTCATTATAGTTAATGAATTGGAGGCTCAAGACAATCAAAACAATCTTATTGAATGTAATAATGATAATATGATTTTGTCTATTTCATATAGTCCATAATGAACTTGAATATGATGTTTCTATAATAATGTAGGTATGATATATCTCTAAGATCATGATGTCAATTCCATATTTGGTTTCCAGTCAACTTATATCATTATTGTATTAATTTTTCATCTATGATGAAGTTAGATATAAAGGATGTAGGTTATTTTTTAGATATAACAACTAAAAAAGGAAAAATATAAGCTTTTATTTGGAAACAAATATATGCTTAGTTACATAAAATATAAAACTTTATTATGTTTTTATACTTCATCTTATCGAATATATTGAAAAAAAATTGGGGTTGGATTGGTTTTATACCAAATATTCATAGTTTATTGTAAAAATAAGAAAGTAGTTATTTTACACCCAAATCTAAATCCCTAGTTATATATATGAGAAAAAAAAAACAAAACAAAACATTATCACGTCCATTTAAGATGAAACATTTATACTTGTAGGATGTCGAGCTTTCTTAGAAGTTGTATGCTAACCTAATTTGAGGTGAGTAGTTTATAAAAACTAGTGATGATGAAATCTTACACATATATCTTACTTGGTGATCTCCCTACACTTCACACTTAATGTGAAATTGAGTTATCGATATCATTGGGAAAATCTATAGCCTCAAAGGAACTTATATAGCTTGCAGATAAAAAAGAACTTTCGAGCAAAGAATAGATAAGGGCTTCATTCGACCGCAACACATTTCCTTAGTTTACACACACAGGAAAGCAATACTGGTTTCATTCCTTGATTTTGAGTGGGTTATTATTATATCATTAACTCATTAAACACCTCAAATAGAGGATGAAAAGTCACAATGGAAGACCTTGATCCAGATTAAACATTAAAAATATGTTTTATATCTTAATTATATACTTGGGTACCTTAATTACATGTAGGGATGTAAATGGGTAGGGTACAGTAGGTTAAAGGCTTACCCTTACCCTTACTCATGACAAAGATGTGGGTAGAGGGTAGGGTAATTGTTGCCTAAAAACTTTTACCCTACCCTTACCTGCACCCTTTTCTCCACGGGGTAAATGGGTAGGGTAAGGGTGAAATGGGTAAAAGAACATGAAGATAGTATAAGATACTTTAACAATAATTTTATATGATTTCCCTACATCAAATAAAAGACACTGTTAAAATCATTGTTTTCATAGTAGTAGTTATGTTTTTTTGTGATATAAAAAAATAGTAATATTTAATCCGATATTTTTTCTAAAGAAAAGACCAATCATTTTTAATATATTATTTCTTATTTGATGAATACATTTTTCTCTCAAATATATGACTATAAAAGGTAGTTTCATGCTACCCATTTCCTATTAAAGCTTTGGGAATCATAATAGTACAATTGAGAAAGTAGTGATGTTTATTGTTGGGGGTTTGGTAAGAAATAATATGTATATTAGAATCTGAAATTATAAATTTAGCCTTATACTAATGGACAAATGGGAAAAGCGGGTAAGGTAAATCTTCTTCGTGCTACCCTCTTTAGATGTGAGTAAAGCGCATAAAGGATAAGCGAGTGGTGATTAAAAATATGCTTACCCTTACCCTACCCTACATGGTATGGGTAGTGGGTAAATAGGTAATACCCAACCCATTTAGTACCCTAACTACATGTGTAGTGTAATTGTGTAATTAATCGATTGGTTATTTTATCTTTTGGGGACTATGTGAAACTTCTCCATTCATGACAGTTCTTTGATATTTTCATGTAGCATGTTTTGGTTTGCCTCTCTATCCAGTTGAGATTGGTTCGATGGGCCCTGGTTTCCACAATAACCACCTTGCCTTTAAATTTTATGAGGATGGATTCTTCCTAAAAAACACCTACCAATGAAGATCTACAAATTGCCAATTGATGAAATTCTAAAGAAGGAAATCAATTCTTTTCCATCACTGAGGGGAAGTAGGATATTGATGATTGTCTATTGACAAAAAAAATCGATGATCTCCTATTATGAGATTCCAACCTAAACGTATATCGATGAAACCTCTACTTCCACCTACTAATGAACTTCATTCCAGTATCCACTAATGAAACACTTGATGTCATCTACCAATGACATTGATAATTGATGAATTGGGTGTGATGATCAATGGTGAGGAAATGTTGATCCACTCATTCTATCTTCTCTTCTCTTCACTCTTGAGACTATATACCCCTTACTTCCTCTTCATTTTCCCATATTTCTTGTGTTGCATAGGGAGGGCCAAAGCAATTGTGTATCATCATTAAATAATAATAAAAGATGTAATCTCATATACAATCGATGATCAAATGAACCAATGTTTGATTCTAAATTATTATTCCTTCCACCTTCCTTTCTTATTCCTTAGAAATTAGTGAATCTTCCTGGTTACTTGGATCTTATTCAAACCCTGTTTCAAGTAAGCAAGCCTCATCTCATCTCGTTTACATGAAGATCTTCCATTAGCCCCTAGTTTGAGCTATATGCATGGTGGTTTCCTTACGTAGGATCGACTAAGTGCTAAACCTTGTTTTCTTCTTCCCTCTTACCCTAATTTCTCTAGGACCATGGAAGAAGGATTGATGTGATTTTAGAATTAAACCTCAAATATTTTGAAGAGATCATGGCTTGCACAATATCTTGTAGCTCGTTTGAATCTTTGTAGTAAAGCTCATAGATTTTCATCTTCATCAAGAGGTACTTCTTGTCCATTGTTTGAAAGGTGAGTAATTTAACATATGTTGTGTTTTATACCTACATGATACACCCAAACCTTATTGGTGCTCCTAATCCATTTAATATATTAAAAGATGGTATCATCTTGAAAATGAAAGTAAGAATGGAATATGATTTAGACATGCATGTGCTTCAATTCAAACTAACTACAAAAATGATGTAAAGGTGGAACCTTATTGTTTTTTTTGAAATCTAAAATGGTTATGCAAACTTTTATGAAATTCCTTACTAGTTGAAACTCTTCTAAATTTTATTAAGGATTTTACCTTTACATTATGCATCTATAAACAAGTTTGAAATGGACTTTCTATGTAAATATAGCTCATATATGCTTATTTTGGCCTTCTTGCTCCCTAATCTAAAAAATAGCAACACTCTTGAATCCTTTGGAGCATTCATCGTCATCATCATCATCTAAGCCTCAATCCCAACTATGTTGGGGTCGGCTACATGGATCCTTCATTTCCATTCAGCTCTATCATGGGCCATATTCTGATTGAGATGTAGAGATTCAAAATCTCTCTTTATAAGCTCATCCCATGTTAATTTAGGCCTTCCTCTTCTTCTATTTATAGTGTTTGGCTCAATAGCATTGCTTCGTATAGGCGCACTAGTAGGTCTGCATTGCACATGTCCGTACCATCTGAGTCGGCCCTCACGCAATTTGTCCTCAATGCTCCCCATCTCCACTTTATTCCTGATATAGTCATTTCTCAAACGATCTTTTCTTGTCTTCCCACACATCCATCTCAGCATAGGCATTTCATCCACGTTCATCTTGTCTTGAATCCTTTGGAGCATTAAATCTCAAATTTTGATATAGTTTTATGAAGATATATGCACAATCTATATGATGTAACTGGTATTGTTATGGCTCTATTACATGATTGGGCCTTGTTGTGCCCTAGATTGATCATTTGAGCCTTTCTATGGCCAACAATGATACGTGAACCCTAATTGCATGGTATATGTGTAGAATCATGCCCGGTGGTGCCATAGATTTATCCCTTGAATTTGGTATCCTTAGTTGTGTGACATATACACTATGTTTTGGATATTTGCAATTTTATGGAATACATTCTATATCTTATGAATTTACAAATGATTGATTATAATTCAAATATTTCATTGTTTATTGTATGTAACTTGATTGATGTAGTCATATTGTGAGTGTTTGTTATTATTAATAAAGCATAACCCCCTAGTTCATTGGGGGAAATAGTAAAATTAGTGAATATTGTAGCAATCTAAAAATTGTGAGAAAATGCTTGGGGCCATGTATTAGAGAATATATGAGGATGATTAAGGTTGGTATATGTTGATTTCTTTAAATCTTGTCAGGACTTAGTTGTCTGAGATCTAAAGATATGTGATGGAGAGAGGTTGCTGTTACAACCCCAACTTTTGGGTTCATTTGGTGAGAAATGTGATTTCTCATATTAAAGATATTTGAACAAATAAAGATATAATTTGTTTTGAATAAATAGATTTTGTTTACACTAGCCTTGATGTTTGTGTTGTGGGTTTTATTGGCTATTGGGCCCAACAATAAGGAAATTCAATTAGTAAATGAATAATTGAATATTTGAGAAAAGAAAGAGGTAGAAACCTCTAGAAGGTAAAGAGATGTAATCCAAGGATGTATTTCGTGCCTCTTGGGTTCCTTGGGTTCCAAGGAGTCCAAAGTTGCAAAAAGAAAGCAATAAGGAAATAAAATATTAATTAAGTATTTCTTTAGTAAGAAAGAAATTGAAAATAATGTTAAAATGTTGGAAATAAGTGGAAAAAGGTATAACTGGGATATCCTTGGTGGAATTTCGTATCCCAAGGATTACCAATGATAAAAGGAATACCAATGAGGAAAATAAAAGAGAAATAAAGAGAAATCTTCAAAAAGAGATATTTTCATAAGAAATAAACATGATAATGAGAAATAATGCATTTAGATGTATCTAGAAGGATAATGAGTATCCAATAAAAAGGATTTCAAAATAATAGAGTTTCTTGAGATCCAACGAGCCCCAATAAAGAGGAAAGAAAGAGAAAATACCAAATTTGCAAAATAAAAGGATAATGTGGTACATTATTAATGAATTATGAGGTATTGTTTAAGAGATGGTATATTCTATTAAAAGAAAATATAGTTTTTCACGACCAATAGATTAAAAGGCAAGTACAAAGAAAAGAAAAGAAGTAATTTTCGAAATCCTAAGATTTAATGAAAAAGGATTATCAAAAGATTTAGGAAAGAGAGAGGAACTTTCTTCCTAGTTAAGGAATATAACTTCCTAATGGAATTAGGACTTGGATCTCTTGGATGAGCATCCTAGGGCCTATCTACTCTCCCCTATATAAGGGGTACGACCCTAGGCCGAATCCAGAAGATCCCACACGTAATCCTCCACTCTTGTATCTCGTTTTTGTTCTTCAACCCTAACCAGGGTAGCAGCGTGAGCATGGAGCTAGATGCAACCAAGGAAAGGTCTAGTTTGTGGCATGATGTGCCATGTTGCCAAAGAGAAACTTGGCAATCACGGTCGTGCCGTGGAGCGCGCGTAATAGAAGCCTCCAGCTGTAGGGGCGGCCGCGGAAGGCATGGCCAACGGGTGAGCAACCGGTCACCTTGGACAAGGTATGGGGGCACCCTGTGTATGCCTGAGAAGGGCAGAGATAGGACAACAACTCCCGGTGAGGATCGCGGACCAAGGAGAGGGAGAGAGCCCGCGCTTGGCTGTAGAACGACGCCTAGGGCGGCTGCGTCGCACCCTCTGAAAGTGGAAGACGACTAAGGTCAATTGGACGGATATACCCCTCCGCGGGGTGAAGGATCGCTGACTTAAACGGGGGTAAATCGGTCATTCCATTATGTTTTTAAACAAGCCAACGTGTTGCATGGAAGAAGCCTATGTGGGATCCCCCCATTGGCCCAAAGTAAGTTATTTTTGCAAAATTCATATCTAGTTAACCGTAGCTCAAATGGATATGAATAATATATGTATTTTGCTCAGAAAAATGAGAGGAATCCAATAAAAATAGTTTTAAAGGCTAACTCGTTTTGCAATTCAAAAAGTAGTGTAAGTTACCAACTTTGATGAATTAAAGATTAGGAAACTCTACTTTGAGATGATTAATGTAATTAGTAGAGTTTAATGGGTGATTAAAGTTGATAATAACCTGTTAATTGTAAAAAGGTACATTAAGATAAAAAAGGATGGAATTTGCACATAATTAGTTTAATTTAGAGATTACGTGCATAAATATGCTTGAAATTTAAAAAGTACATAAAGTTATCATCTTTAATGATTTAATTAATGAAAAACCCATAGATTTGATGATAGATGGATTTAATGATGTTCTTTGGATAGTTCAAGCCAACATTAAGCTGTTGTTAATAAAAGTGAAAATAGGATCTAAAAAGATGATCTTTTTATATGAATGGTTTAATTTAGGGTTCCATGTGCATGGATATGCATTAATGAGATTGAAAACCATAATTTAAGTGAATATGTCTTTTAATTGTTTTAATTGTTCAAATCCATGAATAAATAGAGATATGATGATCCTAAGTCAATTTGAGTACAAAAGACCATTAAAATGGATAATTTGAGCAATTGGGGTTTATATGAGTAGAAAGAGTATTTCAGGGTTTGTTGACCTAAAAGGAATAAAGTTTGAGAAATTGATCTAACAAACCCTAATGAATACTAACATAACCTTAATTCGGATTAAAAACCCTAGAAAGTGAATCCAAGTCAATAAAGTAGAATCTTGATAAAGTGTGTAGTAAATAGAGTACATGTATTTTCAGGATTCTTGATGATGTGGTTGAATTACTTGCTTGGATTGCATTCTTTGTTGGAATTGATATTAGCTTGAGAAATCTACTGAATAGGTATGTGGTTACGCTTATGAATATTCTGAGTTAGTTTTCTGAGGGTTTGTCGAGGTTTTATCGGTTGCTTGAAATTAACTGTTGGATGATTTTATTTCATGCAACTCTAGAGTGACTGACAATCATTGTAAATGTATACAAATAACTGGCTTAGATCCGGGTCCACCCATGTGGCTATGAAAAGGCTAAAAAGGATAACCTAGAGCAAGGTCTAGGCTATCATGATTTAAAAACTGGGCTACACATGTGTAGTTCCATGAGACTCTTAGCATTCCATGAGTTAAGGAGTGGGCTACCTACGGGTAGTGTCATGTGACTCAACCCTAGAAACCAATTCACCTGTTAGGTGGGATCATGAGGGGTATAATGGGGATAGGATATACATGAATCGTGCAGTTATATTGAAATTCTTAAATTGTTTGTTAAATTGTAATTGATTGCAATACATTGTTATGGATAATTTCATGATTAGTGTTTCCCCCACATACCAGCTCCGGCTGACCGAAGTTTTGTTTGTCAGCGTTTTAGGTACAAAGTCAAAAGGACAAATAGTAAATCATCATATTGAGAAATACATGATTGAAATACAAGGAGGATTAGTAGAGTAGAAATTCATATGTGGATAGAAGTTTAGCGATCCAAATTTTCAAAATATGCAAAAGTTTCTTTTCTTACAGCTTTCCAGTATAGTCTGTTAAAATTTAATAATTGGTCTTGGTTAAATGATGAACCTTTGATCCGAAAATTATGGGTGCGGCTTTGACCTCTCAGTCTCCCTTAATTGGGGGTTACCGGATGGTGGGGTCATAACATTTAGTATTAGAGCGTAGGTTCCTCACTTAACCATTAATAATTATAAAAAAAATTTCAAACCCAAGGGAGTTATTAGAGGATTATCCGAAAGATGGAGGTGTCTAGAAAAGGATCACGACCAGGGGCTGGCAATATTTTCCTCCACACCGCTAGTCGTAATACAAGGACTCCCGGATCTTTGTGACTGCCTGGCCAAAGTCTTAGGGTATGAATCAAAATAAGATACCTTTAGGACTTTCTCATCTTATTCATCCCTTCTCATCACAAATTCTGTTAAGGACCTTAAGGATTAGGGTTTTCTCTCTTCTCCTCACCCTCTTGAGGTATGGGCAAGGTTAATAAGGTCTAAGGAATCCTCCACCAAATTAATGAAAAGTATGTAAATAAGATGTCATGGACATAAGCTTAATAGTTTAAGAACAAACTAAATGATAGATACATGCTTAGGTCATATGACATAAGTTGTCATGCCCTCAGAAGAGACCTGAGGCTAGACCTTCTTGTCAAAAGGATAAATAAAGAGAGTTAGTCTTGGAGATAGAGATCTCCATTGCAAGTAGGGACCTGGCACATCCTCTGAGGATGATGTTAAACCTAACCCTAAGTGAAGGTTAGAGAGAGAGACAACATGATGAGTTAGATGTCATGGTAAACCAGGCTTTTGGATAGACATGCCTTGGATTCCATATGAGCCATGAGAGGTTGGATGATTGAGTTCCTTTAGAGACCTAACCCTAGGAAGGGTGATGTTAGAGTGAAGGATAACTCCTTCAATGATGAGGTTAGTAAAGGACCTATGGAAACCTTATGGGATTATATGGGCATGGAATAGTATGCACCCAGAGTACGTCAGTAGTACTAATTGTAAGATAAAACCTTGGCTAGGAGAGTATGATGGATAGCTTCTGAGAGGAGCATAAAGGGCTATGGATAACCTTGAGTGAACATAAGTTGAACATAGGCTTCATCCAGGTAGGGGCATGCTTTTGAGGTTGATCCTTCATGAAGAGAGGACCTCTAACGGTGAGGTTGGTTGTAGGGTTAGCTCTAGAGAGAGAGAGAGAGCAGGAAACCAAGCAAGAAGGTTGGAATCCTAGACTCCGAGATATGAGGAAAAGTAGGGAGTTGAGGATGATGTGACCTAAGTGGATGATAGTGGTTGCCTCATGCTCGATCCCTGGAGGCTGATGGTATCTCGGTTGCCTTTATAGGAACAAACCCTAGAGAGAGGATGAGGCTTATGGCACCTATGTGCCTATGGTATAAGTGTTTACCTTCTGAGAAAGGAAGAAGAAGTTATGTATACCATGGAGAGGTTTAGTGACAGGTTATAAGGCCTTGTACCTTGTTGATTGTCCTTGAGGAGGACCCAACTCTAAGTGTTGCTTGACTTGAAGGATGACAGGAAGTGCATGTCATGCCTTTTGCATGCTTGATGTGTGGTTAAGAGATAGAGCATGCAGTTGGACACCTAAAAGTGAACCTACGGTTCCTAGGCCTAAGAGGGGAAGTGGTATACCTAATGCTCATGATGAGAATTAAGTTGCTATACTTTCGAGCATGATACTCCTCTTGTATAGAGGAAAAGGGAAGCCCCTTAAGTTTAAGGTATGTTCGATGAACCCCTCACAACTAAGTTGATGACAAGGGAAGGTATGGTCTTAATCCAATGTGGAGGATGAGAACAAGTATGACCTAACATGGTTTAGTAGGTGGTCTACCTATGCCTTGCATAACTTGATAGGGTTAAGCATGCTAGACCCAAGGACGTTTGTGGCCTTTGTTATCAAGGTGAAGTTTTCCTCCCATCCTGGGAGAGGGACCCTTTGGTAGGGTGTATACCAGTGTTGTTGGTTTTGAGGTAACCTAAAGAGGTCTCATAGGATCTTGAGAAGCTAAGTGAAAAGTACATGGTATGAGAATGAACTTGTAGACCCATAGATAACCATCCCTAAGTGCATGTGGATGTGTTACCATGGAGGTAACCGATATGGGGCCTGGCCAAGGTAGGTAGGTCTCCATGACCCCTATGAAAGGATGAAAGTCAGCCCATGTATACAGAGGGAGATGATAAAATCTTGGGCAAGGTTCTAAGTTGAACATGTACTATAAGGGAATCCTAAGTCTATCCTAGGGTCATGTAGGGATAAGACTAATGGAAGTAGGAATTTCCTAATTCCCTAGTTGCACATGACCATAGGGTCGAGAGGTAACAACTATCATTGTTTGAGGGCCATGGGTTAGGAGATTGATCACCTTCATGAACTTGTGGGACCCAAAGGGCAGATGAGTAGGGCACTCTCTAGATGCATAAGGGAAGAGGAATGACCCCTGAAGTGCCGACACCCTATAGACCTAGAGGAGATGACCAAGGATTGTGTGGTGACCCAAGTAGGTTCGAGACCAGTTTTCCATGGAAGTAACTTTGATATCGAGATGATTGTGATGAAGTGACATATGAGGCACGTTTCAACTTAGATTTAAAGGTGTACTGGCAAGGTTGGATGTACCATCTCTACTCTAGGAACATGAAGAACTATGGAATTGGATTGCAACCAAATGCTTATTTCCTCTTGTTATGGGAGAGAGAGACAGGACAATACGCATGCCATACACCAAGGATAAATATGATGTGGGTTGGAACGTTGCCACGAGATATGAGGATAGAGAAGATAACATACCCTGGTGTAGTGAATGATACATGGACGGTTTACCAACACTAAGAGAAATGAAGTAGTCAACTTTTGAGAATATTTTTATCATGATCTATGTGGAACTTACAAGTTATACCCGATTGAGTTTTGATCACCATGATGATGAAATCAGAGAGTGTTCTTAATGAAGATAGACATAGAGTTTGATGTGAGATGATAAGTGAAATACATGGAATTGTATGTCTTCAATGTTACCTAATACATAAGAAGGTGAAGTGGTAATGGATGCTCTGGTTGAGATATATCTGCCTAGTTTCGCTAAAAGAGGTTGTTAGACTAACCCTAAGTTTGGAAAAGAAGATATGTTTGGCTAACACTAATGTAACATGATCAGTTAATGGTTATTTGGTTAGTCAGTCTAGTCCTTGATGCAATGAAAGGATGGTGGTATAATCTCAGATGCACTTCTTTGGAAAAGAAGGTGATGAAACACCGACTAGAATGGTTTAGGGTTTTTGAGGTATTAATCTTGAGGAATAATGACATACAGGAGATCATGATTTTAAGATCACCATACACCGTACTATGAATATGATAAGTGATAGTAGTACTTTAGATCCCTAAGATAAAGTTGGATGTGGTATATGGCCATGCAATCCGAGGGTGAAGGACGAACACCAGTAACCAAGTGCATGGATATAAAGGATATAGAGTCCTCGGAAGAGAAAGGGAGTTCATCACTATGGATGTAGTAAATCTCCCCTGGACCAAGGAAGGTCGAGATGCAATATGGGTTATGGTAGATCACCTTACCTAGATGACATGAGAAAGAAAGAGTAATATCAAGGGATAGATTGGGTTGAAATACATATGAGAGAGATGGTTCAACTATACCAAGAGATGAGTACAAAAGGTTCTTGAGTTTGACCTAAAGGTTCCCTTCCAAAAGGTGGAAGTAAGTACATGAAGAACTCGATGTTAGTACAATTTATCACCCCTAACCAGTGGTTAGTATGATCCAGACAAAAGGGTCTGATGAGAGCATGTGTGCTCGTTTAGGGTGATACCTAGAGATGGTCCTTGTCCTAAGAAAGACATGATGATGACCACCATAGCCAGTATCAGGATTTAAAGAAGCTCTGTAAGGGAGGTTGTGTCGGTCACCACTTCAGTAAAGTGATATTGGTGAAAGGACCACATGATGGTTAGAAAAGGACCACAATGTGTGTAGACGAAGTCACTTTGATCGTACAATGGCTGAAAGGAGCCTACAGATGACAAGAGTCGTGAGAAGATGCAAAGTAGACTGACCTACAGTTCACTGTGGGAAATATGTGACATGGAAAATCCGATCTGTTGGTTATTTACACTAACGAGTTTCAATCATTAAGAATGATCTTTTACTCAACTAGCTATATCCTGCAAGTATATGAGAGTAGTTGTAGTCGAGGTCAAACACAAGGAGCGTTGGTTAGTTAGGCGCAAGAGTTATGATTTTCAATAATCTAGATCGTTGTACATAAGATGATTGGATTAGAACAACTAAATTATAGATTTAAAACAAAATAGTAAATTATCACTTAAGAAAGGTTAAGATTCAGATTTGGAAGGATCTTAGACTTGGGATTTCACCATCACATCCTAGCTTATATTAAAATACGAATTTAAACATGTTAATTAACTTGCAAAGGAGGTTTGTAGTCATCACTCACCTCCCGGTGAAGTGATGACGATTTTAACTCCATACATCACTCTCGTGTATGTATTTCATTTCAAATCACAAACCTTGCTCCTCAACATAATCCCAGCCACTCTCGCGGTCAAGGACAAGTTGCCAAAAGAGTAACTCCATACTCTCAAACACATCTTCTCAGATTATGAAAGAAAGTATAAAACATGAAAGTATGATGCCCAATCACACAAACAAGCATTTCAAATCTGAAACAACTCTTGGAATATGCAAGAAACTAACATTTAGTAAAAAATTCATATGTTCATACAAGCTATGACATGGGAGTTACTCTCCCATGCCCAAGAAGAAGAGTCTACTCGTCCATAATGATGTACATCAGAAAATGTGTAGAAATTTTAGAGTTAAACATGGTTTAGAGAAGGAAAAGCTAAGCAATCCCAAGGTGTAACCAAAGGAAGGTAGAATTCCGACTTGAGGACGAAATCCCACTTCTACAGCTGCTCCAAACCGGACAAACTTCCCTCCCGAGAAGCTTTGTGGAGTGAAGAAGCTCTGCTGCACCTTGGAGAAGAAGCTTGGAGAAGAAGAGAGGAAGAATGGGGTTTCTTTGGTAAGAAACCACCTCCTTTCCCATCAAAATCGCCCTCCTATGCTCTAGGCTTGATCTAGGACGAGAGAACTTCCGCAAATGACCGGGCATAACCGTCCATTAAGTTCCCACTTCGTTTTAAACAAAAACTCGTATTTTACAAAATGCTGAAACTGCCAGGTGCACGGCGTGCACTTTGGAAATGCACGCCGTGCAACTTTCCAGAAACTTTCAGTTTGCTCCAGAATACACTATGCACGACGTGCACTTTGGAAATGCACACCGTACAACTTTCCAGAAACTTTTGGCTCCCAGGTGCACACCGTGCAACTTTCCAGAAACTTTTATCTGCCTTAAATTCCCAGGTGCACGGCGTGCACCTCGCTGTTCTGGGCTGTTGTGTATTTTGCTCATAACTTTCAATGTGTAGGTCCGATTTACATGCCGTAAAAAGTGGTATTTGTGCAATTTCAAACCCCAACACATGTAGATACTTGAGGAGTGATCCAATAAGAGATAATATGATATATTCCTCATCATTTCATTGAAAAATATAGTACCTACAATCCAAACCATGAGACAAGTAATAATAGCTAAAATATAGAATCTAGCATGAATGAGAGTGATAATTGAGTCAAAACAACATGAATATGCAACCAAACATGATCCAAAAGATGATATGATTTGTGCACATCAAATACCCCTAAGCTTAAACCATTGCTTGTCCTCAAGCAAAAAGAGCATAGAAACATGAATGAAGAATTGTCAAGTTCATGCATAGATCAAATGAAAAGAAAGATGTGTATATAAGACCAAGCCAACCATGATCAACATGTTTATACTCATAGCCATCAATTCAACTTAAACACCCAAGAAAGAGATTTTTACTTAAGTAGGGGTGGTCACAATTAAATGAATCAATCAATTAAACAACACTACATAGAATTTGGATGACCAAGCCAAGCAATTAGTGGATGTGCAACTCAAACTCTCAACTATTAAAGATACAAATGATGAAATCTTAGTTAATATTGACAATTTTAGCTATACTCTCCTTCTTTCCCAAAAATGATATGACAATGGATTATGGGTTCCGACACTCGGCTGCTAATGTAGGCTTATGCACACGTGGAATGTCGGTTGGGGTATTTTACCCTCTTTTAAGACATACCACCTAACCATCGTGGCCAGATCGGACTTACACTAGGCTAGCATGATATGTGGGCGGTTTTGCCATCTTTTATGGGGTATAAAGAAGAGATAAGCCAAAACAAAATTTAAAATTTTTCCAGAACATAGGAGAGTCAACTACATTGCAACATTAGCTAGATTTTATTCATTTGTTGTGAAAAATTTTCATTGAAAGAGTGGTTGAAAAATGCACTAAGAGCTTGGCAAAGGCATCCCGTATTCCAAATGATGTTGTAAAGTTGATTTACTCACAAAAATTGAAACCATTACATGTTTTAAGCAATCAAGGATGTGAAAGATGAATCTTTAGGCTAGAAGCATAAACCAGAGTTAAGTATATGTTGATGGCCAAAAGGTTTCATTTGATTAATGCATGTCTTTTACAATTTCTCCAAATGATATTTCTCATCAAAAGAGGACAATCAGTTAAGCATAGGAGTTATATCCACATATAAAAGATAAACCTCATATCATACTAGATTTTGCCACCAGAAGAGCAGAATTGAAAACAAAAGACTGAAATGTGAACACAAAATAAAAGCAAATGACAAGAAGCAAATAACATGAAAGGGAAAAGCTAAAAGAACTAGGTTACAATCCTGTTGCTTGTTGGTTATTTACACTAACCAGTTTCAATCATTAAGAATGATCTTTTACTCAACTAGATATATCCCGCAAGTATACGAGAGTAGTTGTAGTCGAGGTCGAACACAAGGAGCGTTGGTTAGTTAGGCGCAAGAGTTATGATTTTCAATAATCTAGATCGTTGTACATAAGATGATTGGATTAGAACAACTAAATTACAGATTTAAAACAAAATAGTAAATTATCACTTAAGAAAGGTTAAGATTCAGATTTGTAAGGATCTTAGACTTGGGATTTCACCATCACATCATAGCTTATATTAAAATACGAATTTAAACATGTTAATTAACTTGCAAAGGAGGTTTGTAGTCATCACTCACCTCCCGGTGAAGTGATGACGATTTTAACTCCATACATCACTCTCGTGTATGTATTTAATTTCAAATCACAAACCTTGCTCCTCAACATAATCCCAGCCACTCTCGTGGTCAAGGACAAGTTGCCAAAAGAGTAACTCCATACTCTCAAACACATCTTCTCAGATTATGAAAGAAAGTATAAAACATGAAAGTATGATGGCCAATCACACAAACAAGCATTTCAGATCTGAAACAACTCTTGGAATATGCAAGAAACTAACATTTAGTACAAAATTCATATGTTCATACAAGCTATGACATGGGAGTTACTCTCCCATGCCCAAGAAGAAGAGTCTACTCGTCCATAATGATGTACAGCAGAAAATGTGTAGAAATTTCAGAGTTAAACATGGTTTAGAGAAGGAAAAGCTAAGCAATCCCAAGGTGTAACCAAAGGAAGGTAGAATTCTGACTTGAGGACGAAATCCCACTTCTACAGCTGCTCCAAACTGGACAAACTTCCCTCCCGAGAAGCTTTGTGGAGTGAAGAAGCTCTGCTGCACCTTGGAGAAGAAGCTTGGAGAAGAAGAGAGGAAGAATGGGGTTTCTTTGGCAAGAAACCACCTCCTTTCCCCTCAAAATCGCCCTTCTATGCTCTAGGCTTGCTCTAGGACGAGAGAACTTCTGCAAATGACCGGGCATAACCGCCCATTAAGTTCCCACTTCGTTTTAAACAAAAACTCGTATTTTACAAAATGCTGAAACTGCCAGGTGCACGGCGTGCACTTTGGAAATGCACGCCGTGCAACTTTCCAGAAACTTTCAGTTTGCTCCAGAATACACTATGCACGGCGTGCACTTTGGAAATGCACGCCGTACAACTTTCCAGAAACTTTTGGCTCCCAGGTGCACGTCGTGCAACTTTCCAGAAACTTTTATCTGCCTGAAATTCCCAGGCGCACGACGTGCACTTTTGGTGCACGGCGTGCACCTCGCTGTTCTGGGCTGTTGTGTATTTTGCTCATAACTTTCAATGTGTAGGTCCGATTTACATGCCGTAAAAAGTGGTATTTGCACAATTTCGAACCCCAACACATGTAGATACTTGAGGAGTGATCCAATAAGAGATAATATGATATATTCCTCATCATTTCATTGCAAAATATAGTACCTACAATCCAAACCATGAGACAAGTAATAATAGCTAAAATATAGAATCTAGCATGAATGAGAGTGATAATTGAGTCAAAACAACATGAATATGCAACCAAACATGATCCAAAAGATGATATGATTTGTGCACATCAAATACCCCTAAGCTTAAACCATTGCTTGTCCTCAAGCAAAAAGAGCATAGAAACATGAATGAAGAATTGTCAAGTTCATGCATAGATCAAATGAAAAGAAAGATGTGTATATAAGACCAAGCCAACCATGATCAACATGTTTATACTCATAGCCATCAATTCAACTTAAACACCCAAGAAAGAGATTTTTACTTCAGTAGGGGTGGTCACAATTAAATGAATCAATCAATTAAACAACACTACATAGAATTTGGATGACCAAGCCAAGCAATTAGTGGATGTGCAACTCAAACTCTCAACTATTAAGGATACAAATGATGAAATCTTAGTTAATATTGACAATTTTAGCTGTACTCTCCTTATTTCCCAAAAATAATATGACAATGGATTATGGGTTCCGACACTCGGCTGCTAATGTAGGCTTATGCACACGTGGAATGTCGGTTGGGGTATTTTACCCTATTTTAAGACATACCACCTAACCATCGTGGCCAGATCGGACTTACACTAGGCTAGCATGATATGTGGGCGGTTTTGCCATCTTTTATGGGGTATAAAGAAGAGATAAGCCAAAACAAAATTTAAAATTTTTCCAGAACATAGGAGAGTCAACTACATTGCAACATTAGCTAGATTTCATTCATTTGTTGTGAAAAATTTTCATTGAAAGAGTGGTTGAAAAATGCACTAAGAGCTTGGCAAAGGCATCCCGTATTCCAAATGATGTTGTAAAGTTGATTTACTCACAAAAATTGAAACCATTACATGTTTTAAGCAATCAAGGATGTGAAAGATGAATGTTTAGGCTAGAAGCATAAACCAGAGTTAAGCACATGTTGATGGCCAAAAGGTTTCATTTGATTAATGCATGTCTTTTACAATTTCTCCAAATGATATTTCTCATCAAAAGAGGACAATCAGTTAAGCATAGGAGTTATATCCACATATAAAAGATAAACCTCATATCATACTAGATTTTGCCACCAGAAGAGCAGAATTGAAAACAAAAGACTGAAATGTGAACACAAAATAAAAGCAAATGACAAGAAGCAAATAACATGAAAGGGAAAAGATAAAAGAACTAGGTTACAATCATGTTGCTCCCCC
The DNA here is from genome assembly GCA_963693085.1 of Alisma plantago-aquatica. Lineage (NCBI taxonomy): Eukaryota > Viridiplantae > Streptophyta > Magnoliopsida > Alismatales > Alismataceae > Alisma > Alisma plantago-aquatica. The sequence continues at coordinate 1,227,417,620 of OY856411.1, forward strand.
TAAGCTTGAAATCTGCAGTGTCCTCACTGCATAAATCAAACTAAAAAGGTTGCAACCGGGTACCTCATCATGGTGGAAACATCAAAGTCCATGGAGGACCGGTGCTCTGATTTGCAGCTGGAAATTGTTGTGCTAAAGATTGATGCCTCCTTGCAAATATGTCCTTTATTTGGGGCAAGCGAAAGCACCTATGAGCTGCAGCAAGAATAGTCTTTTGTATGCCAATACTATTTGTCTTTTCATTATCCTTTGAAGCATCATCAAAATATGAGTTGGGAAAAGTGTTCTCATTATAAAGCAATGTGTCATCTAGAGTGTGAGGAGGAAAGACATGTGGCTTGCTTGAAGAATCAACATGTAGAGCATGTGTTGTAACTTTCTCCCCTTTAGTTGCAACTTCATAATCATCATGGATATCAACATCATCATACTTTGAAGGATATAACTCTATAACAACTCCATTCTTCAATGTCACCGGCCTAAAATATGTAGGATTTGTCTCTGGTGGGCTAGGCAAGAAAGGTGGAAATGCTTCTTTGCTAGGAAGAGCTTGTTGGGCAATTTGTTTCTCCAAGATATGTGCATGAGTGGCTATAGTCTCCACCTTAGAAGAGAGTTGGAAAATGGCACCCTTCATTGATTGTCTTTGTTGATGGAGCTCCTCATTTTGCTGCATTTGAGTTGAAATAAATGTTGCAAGCATGGACTCTAATCTAGAAGTTACTTGTGGTTGTTGTGGCTGAATGAAATTTGGGTTCACATTGTTGTAGAAGTCCGGTGGAGTGTAGCCCGTTGGAGAATAAATAGAAGAAGCATAACATGTATAAGATGAGTGTCCAAGCAACCCACATGCATCACAAATATTGCTGGCTGTTTGAATTAGTTGTGTGCTTAGATTCTCAAACCTTTGTGACAAAGTGTCTAGCCTTGTTGCAATCAATTCTATAGCATCAACCATGTGATCTTCCACTTGCATTTTAGAAGTAGTATGTGAAAAGGATGGGTGGTAGCTTGTAGCCGGACTCCACTGGCAATGATTTTCTACCATATCTTCAATAATAGCATAGGCTTCTCCATAAGATTTGTTCATTAGAGCTCCATTTGTAGCTGCATCAATAGACATCCTTGTATTATAGCACAAACCATTATAGAAAGATTGCAATAGAAGCCAATTGCTTAGACCATGATGTGGACAAAGATGTTGAAGATCTTTGAACCTCTCCCATGTATCATACAAGGTCTCTCCATCCCTTTGAGAATAATTGATGAGTTGACTCCTTAGCTGCAAAGTTTTGCTAGGTGGAAAATATATTGCCAAAAGACCATTTAGAAGCTCCTCCCAAGTGTCGATTGACTTCTTTGGCAAAGTATAGAGCCATGCCTTGGCTCTATCTTTAAGAGAGAATGGAAAAAGAATTAGGCGTATCCCATCAGTAGGAACACCATATATCTTTATGGTGCTTAGCAACTGCAGAAATTCAGCAATGTGGAGGTTTGGATCCTCCATTGGTGTCCCTCCAAATGCATTCAGCTGTAGCAATTGTATGATGGATGGGCTGATAGAAAACTCCTCTGCCTCAAATTCTGAAATATTAATAGGCCCACTCATATGCATTGCAGTTGTACCAAAGTAGTCCTTAAGAGGAAGGTCATCCTCCTTGACTAGTTCTTCATGTGAATCCAGAGGATTAGGTAGATGTGGCGTAGATGGTGGTGGTGTATGTTGTATGGATGTTGGTGGTGTATATGAGGGTGTGGAAGAATGTGGTATGGTTGTTGGTGGTATATATGATGGCGGTGAATTAGGTGATTGATGGTGGTGTGGATGAAGGATGTGTGGATGAGGGTGGTACATATGATGGTGACATGGATGATGGTTGTGTGGGTTGTGATTCCTCCATACATGTTTGAGTTTCACTCCTTCTTGCTCCATGAGGGCTGAAAATAGTGTGTTCATTTTCTAAATGTAGAGATATGCACGATTCAAGGATCTTTTTATGAACACCCCATATGCTCCTGCACATAAACAAGGCGAGTGAGATACAAAAACAAACATGGAAGATACAACAAATTATGATGATCATGATGAATTATGATTTATGGATATGATGGTGGATATGAAGGTTGTGATCTAGTCTCATTTACTTATCAACAACTCTTACTCTAACAGGAATATCGATGCTCCCCAGCAACGGCGCCAAAAACTTGTTGGTTATTTACACTAACGAGTTTCAATTATTAAGAATGATCTTTTACTCAACTAGCTATATCCCGCAAGTATACGAGAGTAGTTGTAGTCGAGGTCGAACACAAGGAGCGTTGGTTAGTTAGGCGCAAGAGTTATGATTTTCAATAATCTAGATCGTTGTACATAAGATGATTGGATTAGAACAACTAAATTATAGATTTAAAACAAAATAGTAAATTATCACTTAAGAAAGGTTAAGATTCAGATTTGGAAGGATCTTAGACTTGGGATTTCACCATCACATCATAGATTATATTAAAATACGAATTTAAACTTGTTAATTAACTTGCAAAGGAGGTTTGTAGTCATCACTCACCTCCCGGTGAAGTGATGATGATTTTAACTCCATACATCACTCTCGTGTATGTATTTCATTTCAAATCACAAACCTTGCTCCTCAACATAATCCCAGCCACTCTCGCGGTCAAGGACAAGTTGCCAAAAGAGAAACTCCATACTCTCAAACACATCTTCTCAGATTATGAAAGAAAGTATAAAACATGAAAGTATGATGGCCAATCACACAAACAAGCATTTCAGATCTGAAACAACTCTTGGAATATGCAAGAAACTAACATTTAGTAAAAAAATTCATATGTTCATACAAGCTATGACATGGGAGTTACTCTCCCATGCCCAAGAAGAAGAGTCTACTCGTCCATAATGATGTACAGCAGAAAATGTGTAGAAATTTCAGAGTTAAACATGGTTTAGAGAAGGAAAAGCTAAGCAATCCCAAGGTGTAACCAAAGGAAGGTAGAATTCCGACTTGAGGACGAAATCCCACTTCTACAGCTGCTCCAAACCGGACAAACTTCCCTCCCGAGAAGCTTTGTGGAGTGAAGAAGCTCTGCTGCACCTTGGAGAAGAAGAGAGGAAGAATGGCGTTTCTTTGGCAAGAAACCACCTCCTTTCCCCTCAAAATCGCCCTCCTATGCTCTAGGCTTGCTCTAGGACGAGAGAACTTCCGCAAATGACCGGGCATAACCGCCCATTAAGTTCCCACTTCGTTTTAAACAAAAACTCATATTTTACAAAATGCTGAAACTGCCAGGTGCACGACGTGCACTTTGGAAATGCACGCCGTGCAACTTTCCAGAAACTTTCAGTTTGCTCCAGAATACACTATGCACGACGTGCACTTTGGAAATGCACACCGTACAACTTTCCAGAAACTTTTGGCTCCCAGGTGCACACCGTGCAACTTTCCAGAAACTTTTATCTGCCTGAAATTCCCAGGTGCACGGCGTGCACCTCGCTGTTCTGGGCTGTTGTGTATTTTGCTCATAACTTTCAATGTGTAGGTCTGATTTACATGCCGTAAAAAGTGGTATTTGTGCAATTTCAAACCCCAACACATGTAGATACTTGAGGAGTGATCCAATAAGAGATAATATGATATATTCCTCATCATTTCATTGCAAAATATAGTACCTACAATCCAAACCATGAGACAAGTAATAATAGCTAAAATATAGAATCTAGCATGAATGAGAGTGATAATTGAGTCAAAACAACATGAATATGCAACCAAACATGATCCAAAAGATGATATGATTTGTGCACATCACGATCCCTCTAAGCTACAACTAAGGAAGCTGGGTCCCTGATACATGGGTCCATTTGAGATGGATTGGTGGAGAAGGTTATGGTTGACTTTGCCGCTCAGGATCAAGTGATGTGTGATGAGTTCCATGTGTCCAATTCAGAGCACTATTTGAGGTGCCCTAACCATGTGCTGAGCAACGAACCTAGTGAGCCCCAAGCGAGGCTGAATTGGCCAGAGTCACCTTTGCAGTTTATAGACGCCAGGATGAAAGAACTTAGAGAAAAGAATATGTGATGATAAAGGTTCTTTGGAAGCGCCATGGGTAAGGTAAAGACACATAGGGGCCAATGTGGACATGGAAAAATCTTATCCTAAATTGTTTGTTTGTCTGATAGAATTTTGAGGACAAAATTCCTATAAGAGGGGAAGGATGTTACAACCCCAACTTTTGGGTTCATTTGGTGAGAAATGTGATTTCTCATATTAAAGATATTTGAACAAATAAAGATATAATTTGTTTTGAATAAATAGATTTTGTTTACAATAGCCTTGATGTTTGTGTTGTGGGCTTTATTGGCTATTGGACCCAATAATAAGGAAATTCAATTAGTAAATGAATAATTGAATATTTGAGAAAAGAAAGATGTAAAAACTGCTAGAAGGCAAAGAGATGTAATCCAAGGATGGATTTTGTGCCTCTTAGGTTCCTTGGGTTCCAAGAAGTCCAAAGTTGCAAAAAGAAAGCAATATGAAAAGAAAAGATTATTGAAAATAATGTTAAAATGTTGGAAATAAGTGGAAAAAGGTATAATTGGGATATCCTTGGTGGAATTTCATATCCCAAGGATTACCAATGATAAAAGGAATAACAATGAGGAAAATAAAAGAGAAATAAAGAGAAATCCTCAAAAAGAGATATTTTCATAAGAAATAAACATGATAATGAGAAATAATGCATTTAGATGCTTCTAGAAGGATAATGAGTATCCAATAAAAAGGATTTCAAAATAATAGAGTTTCTTGGGTTCCAAGGAGCCCCAATAAAGAGGAAAGAAAGAGATAATCCAAATTTGCAAAATAAAAGGATAATGTGGTACATTATTAATGAATTATGAGGTATTGTTAAAGAGATGGTATATTCTATTAAAAGAAAATATAATTTTTCATGGCCAATAGATTAAAAGGCAAGTACAAAGAAAAGAAAAGAAGTAATTTTTGAAATCCTAAGATTTAATGAAAAAGGATTACCAAAAGATTTAGGAAAGAGAGAGGAAATTGCTTCCAAGTTAAGGAATATAACTTCCGATTGAAATTAGGACTTGGATCTCGTGGATGAGCATCCTAGGGCCTATCTACTCTCCCCTATATAAGGGGAACGACCCTGGGCCAAATCCAGAAGATCCCACACGTAATCCTCCGCTCTTCTTTCTCGTTTTTGTTCTTCAACCCTAACTAGGGGTAACAACGAGAGCATGGAGTTTGATGGAGCCAAGGAAAGGTCGAGTTTGTGGCATGATGTGCCACGTTGCCAAAGAGCAACTTGGCCATCAAGGTCATGCCCCGGAGTGCATAGAATAGCAGCCTCCAGGCTGCAGGGGCGACCGCAGAAGGCATGGCCAATGAGTGAGAAACCGATCACCTTGGCCAAGGTACGGGGGCGCCCTATGTGCGCCTGAAAAGGGCGGAGATAGGGCAGCAACTCCCGGTGAGGATCGTCGCCCAAGGAGAGGGAGAGAGCCCATGCTTGGCTGTAGAACGACGCCTAGGGTGGCTGCGTCGCACCCTATGAAGGTGGAAGACGTCCAAGGTCGGTTGGACGGATATACCCCTCCGTGGGGTGAAGGATCACTGACTTAAGCGGGGGTAAATCGGACATTCCATTATATTTTTGAACAAGCCAACGTGTTGCATGGAAGAAGCCTATGTGGCAGCCCCCCATTGGCCCAAAGTAAGTTATTTTGCAAAATTCATATCTAGTTAACCGTAGCTCGGATGGATACGAATAATATATGTATTTTGCTTAGAAAAATGAGAGGAATCCAATAAAAATAATTTCAAAGGGTAATTCGTTTTGGAATTCAAAAAGTAGTGTAAGTTATCAACTTTGATGAATTAAAGATTATAAAACTCTACTTTGAGATGATTAATATAATTAGTAGAGTTTAATGGGTGATTAAAGTTGATAATAACATGTTAATTGTAAAAAGGTACATTAAGATCGAAAAAGATGGACTTTGCACGTAATTAGTTTAATTTAGAGATTATGTGCATAAATATGCTTGAAATTTGAAAAGTACATAAAGTTATCATCTTTAATGATTTAATAAATGAAAAACCCTTAGATTTGATGATAAATGGATTTAATGATGTTCTTCAGATAATTCAAGCCAATATTAACCTATTGTTAATAAAAGTGAAAATAGGATCTCAAAAGATGATCTTTTTATATGAATGGTTTAATTTAGGGTTCCATGTGCATGGATATGCATTAATGAGCTTGAAAACCCTAATTTAAGTGAATATGTCTTTTAATTGTTCAAATCCATGAATAAATAGAGATATGATGATCCTAAGTCAATTTGAGTATAAAAGACCATTAAAATGGATAATTTGAGCAATTAGGGTTTATATGAGTAGAAAGAGTATTATAGGGTTTGTTGACCTAAAAGGAATAATGTTTTAGAAATTGATCTAAGAAACCCTAATGAATACTAACAAAACCTTAATTTGGATTAGAAACCCTATAAGTGAATCCAAGTAAATAAAGTAGAATCTTGATAAAGTGTGTAGTAAATAGAGTACATGTGTTTTCAAGATTCTTGATGATGTGGTTGAATTACTTGCTTGGATTGCTTTCTTGGTTGGAATTGATATTAGCTTGAGAAATCTACTAAACAGGTATGTGGTTACGCTTATGAATATTCTGAGCTAGTTTTCCGAGGGTTTGTTGAGGTTTTATCGGTTGCTAGAAATTAACTGTTGGATGCTTTTATTTCATGCAACTATAGAGTGACTATGACTATCACTGTAAATGTATACATATCACTGGCTTAGATCCGGGTCCACCCATGTGGCTATAAAAAGGTTAAAAAGGATAACCTAGAGCAAGGTCTAGGCTATCATGAGTTAGAAACTAGGATACACATGTGTAGTGCCATGAGACTCTTAGCATGCCATGAGTTAAGGAGTGGGCTACCTATGGGTAGTGCCATGTGACTCAACCCTAGAAATTGATTCACCTGTTAGGTGGGATCGTGAGGGGTATAATGGGGATAGGATATACATGGATCATGTAGTTATATTTAAAATGTAAAATTGTTTGTTAAACTGTAATTGATTGCAATACATTGTTATGGATAATTGCACGATTAGTGTTTCCCCCACATACCAGCTTCGACTGACCGAAGTTTTCTTTGTCGGCGTTTTAGGTACAAATCCAAAAGGACAAACAGTAAATCATCAATTGAGAAATACATGAACTAAAATACAAGTAGGATTAGTAGAGTAGAAATTAATATGTGGATAGAAGTTTAGAGATCCAAATTTTCAAAAGGTATGCAAAAGTTTATTTTCTTACAGCTTTCCAATATAGTATGTTAAAATTTAATAATTGTTCTTGGTTAAATGTCGAACCTTTGATCTGGAAATTATGGGTGCGGCTTTGACCTCTCGGTCTCCCTTAATTGGGGGTTACCGGAAGGTTGGGTTGTAACAGGTTGCGGTCATGCCTTAGTATTTATTGGATTTATACCCTATGTTTGTGTACCTAGGACAGAAATGTGATATGTCCATCCTCTTTGAAGAAATCCTATGATAGAACTAGTCTTTGAGAAATCTACCTTTTGTTACCTTCACATATACAGAGGTTGTGTGAAGAGATCTAATGGAATCCACATATCTATGGATTTCGAGAGAGGCTTCATAGTGGCTAGCAAGTAGTTTAAGTGGTATGACTCAACTACCTAGGGCATAAAAAATGTGTATCTCAATCATTTACTATATCTATTAAGGTTTAATTGAAAAATAACATGGATTTGCTTTGATGTTATTTAGTTTTTTTAAATGTCATATGTGATTCATACTTTCTATATGTATGTGTATGGCTCAGGTATTTACATGGTATAAATTTCCTTTTTTTGAAATACCTACTCTATCAATTCGTATATTATCTGATCTTCTAAACTTTATTATTAGAAATTTTTGTACATAAAATATTTTATCAGCAATTATATCATATCATTGAGATTGGGGGTCTTACATTTTTGTTTTTTTCACATATTTTAGGTGAGTTTTGGAACAACCCAGATTTTTTTGGAGAAGATCTATCTTTTAGAGGACATATGTTACCTAGAGGTACGTGATTATTGTGGGATCACCTAGAGGTATGTGATTTTTGCATGATCACATGCGTGTACTTGATGTTAGTGTGTTGGAAGTAGTCACTCCTAGAGTCTTCATTGTAGTCTTAGGTCTCAACGGGAATTTTTATATGGGTGTATCCGCGTTTCCAAGTTTTGGCACACATGGTTATCAATCTTGTTCCAGACTTTGCATGTTGTAATATATGACCACATGTACCTCCCTTTTATATGTAGGTATGACTAAGGTCACAGATCCATATGTTTTATATAAGTTGAGGAATATGAATACATAAAGGACCTTGTTGATACTAATTTTGTGGTTGATTTTGCATTTTTATTTCATGTTGTTATGTCAAAAAATTTTGGTAGTAATGATTTTTTAGGTTTTAATTGAAGTTTTGATTTCACTAGTATCAATCTTGTAGAGTGGGAGCGTAACAATTTTTTTAGATCTTAGGTTTTTTTAGTCCAGAGGGATATAGGATCAATTTTTCGTGTTTGTTCTTACTTGTCCACCATATCTAACCATTGTTATGGTTATGTAGATATGGTTGGACCATATGTATAACAAGTAGATAGTAGTTTCATAGAATGTGGGTGGTGGATGGAGGAGAGTGTCGGTAAGGTATGCCCATGAATCCAATTATGTGATGATTGACATGGCATATACACATTATTTGATTAATACTTATAAAGGCAAGATTCCAATTCATTCGGTTTTACTCAGTTATGAGATAATGAGGAAATATTATGAATGTCTACAGAATAATATTACTCAATGATGTATATCTTCAAGTATTAGCCTTCGGGAAATAACATAATACAGATGTTAATATTACATATACATGTTCTCATTATGTCCATAGTTGGTTGTTACTATGGAAGGTAGATAGACACTAGTAACACATGAGACTAGAGTGTGGGTTGGTTGATGACAAAATATCATTAGTCATGATATGGCAATATCAAACCAAACACACAGACACATGTTAGGGAATAGTGTATCAGACTGACACATCGTGAGAGTGACACATTGAAAATTGGTCATCATGGTCATCTTTCATTGTGAAGGTGGTGATTGTGAATCCTAGACCTAAAATCATTGCACTCATCACATGTCGTTAGGTATGCTTTGACATCATCAAACAAAATCATGAACTATGGGTTGTTATAAAGGTGATGATTGGGTGACATTGACACAAGGGATAGATTGTGAGTGATTGCTATGTGATTTTCCCCTCCTACTGGATTTTCATATCCTAGACACTTGATAAGAGAGACTGAGAAATGCATGTGCATGCACATGTGAATCAACATATGATAATGAGGTCACATTATCTCAAATAGTTTTCTCTTGGTTCAAGGAACATGAGTTCAACGTTGAGAGGATGACGATCCATGCTTTGAGTTCACTCCGGATATCAGACACAAAGGAATTATACAATCACTACAACACCTTACACATATTTTAGGTTGAAGTTGTTCTCCAACTTTCCCTTCACTTGGATAGCATTTATGTGCGACTAGGTACTACTCTCTGCTTGTGATGTCATAAGCTAGTTATGGACATTCACTGCCAACGTGATATGGGTCCTATAGGTTCATATACATAAGAACTCATCTGGAAGAGGAGTTTATCTTGAATGATGATTGGATTGATTACTAAAGTGTTTAGGTATTCAATTCATGCAACTGATTGGCTGAATGAACTACCAAACAACCAGCTCAAGTATTGAGATAGCCATTTGGACTGGCTAGATGGGCGTCTCAAGTGTTGAGATGGTTTTTTGGGTTGTCACATCGATAAAAATTCGAATTGGCCTAATTCATCCCAAATAGAGGAGTGTACCGATCAGTTCAATTTGTTGAACTGATCGACTCAACTTAGGATCACCAGACAGCCATCTGGTGAGTAAGACAGGCATCTCACATGGGTGAGACAGCTCGGTTGGGGCCTAATGAAGGTTTTGGATGTTTTTGGAACTTGTTTTGATTGCACATTTCTAGTGGTGCAAGAAATTAATATGTGATATCAATCAGAATCAAAATTTTCAAATTCATATGTGATTGGGAAATTGCCAGATGACCGTTTCATGCACCAGAAGTCCATCTGCATGTGCCATACGACTATTCTAGAGTGTCACATGTTGTGAAAATTCATGATCTTTCAGTCCCTTCCACTCCCACACAATCCCCTGTAGACTGGGAACCCTGACCCAAACCTAAGCTATAAATAGAGGGGTATTGGGGGCTTCCCAAAACCACAACACATTAACTGAGAATCAGTTGCTCTGAAAATTATTGTCCTCTCAGGTATGGTAACTAAGAGAGATAAATCAAGTCCTACCTGACTAGAGAGGGATAGCAAGGGAGAGAAAAAAATGAGGTTTGTTGTTGTACGTGAGTAAGTTGGTGACTAGTACACCAACGAGAGGGACAACTCCTTCCTGTCTATTCTAGTTGAACAACAGGAGTTCTAGTTGGTCCATCTAGATTACTCTAGAGGCAGGAGTCCTTTGGTTGCTTCTCAGAGAGCAAAGTCAGCCTATAGTCCATGGCTAGACCACCAGAGTCGATGTAGAAATTGTTTGTGTTTGTTGTTCATGGTGAAGACCAAGAGCTGAAGAGCAAATAGTAAACAATTGCATTGAAGTGAGTTGTTGTCATTGGACTTGCTCTAGGACCAGTTATAAATTGCAAAACCATCCTTCGCATTTAATAGTAGATAACACAATCTTTCTATTATGGGAATACAAATAGATAAAAAAAGTGTTTCCGTTGCTATACTATGTGCCCATATTTCCCAATAGTGGTATCAGAGCCACGTCAATATACTATGATTTAGGATAATTGATATGATTGGATTCACAATTTTTAATCATTTATTAATTGCATATGATGTAAATATTTAAACAGTCTCATATCTTTATCCGATCAAAGACCACATAATCCCAAACTAATATGATATATATGCAATTTACACATATCACCCTAAAAGCGGTTTTGATGGTGGATGTGTAGCATGGTTATGGCCAATACCATATATATGTGTGTGGTTGGATGATTAGTTTTATTCTTGTTTATCTTGGAATGCATATCTTAGAGTCTACCTCCCTCTTCACAATGTGAAGTTAATACTTTCCTACATTTCTCCCCTCAAATGTAACTTGAGGTTTCTCTTAACAATGTAATAGTTTAATAACAACAAGATAGTTTTTTTTCTTGCAAAGATGAGGAAGATGATCATCACCAGATGAAATGACCAGTTTGTAGACGAGCCAACCATCTGGAGGACCACAGAGGATAGAATGATGGGGCCAAATGACCATCCATGATGATCAACAGGCCGGCCAAGAGGCAAAATGACCAATTCAAGGGTTGAACTAAACTACCCAGACTGGCAAGTACATATCAACACCAATATCAGGTTCATAAATGTGATGTGATGATCGACCTAGATGGTAGTAATTCCTTGTGGATCCAAGGAATTACAAGTAGACATGGACATAACCATCACTTTTTGTTTTATATTGCATGTTTACATTGTGGGATATAGCATGTATATGATACATACTATATATGTGCTGATTGGATATAGTATATGTATATATATGTGTGATATATATAAAATCCCTCAATAAAACATATTAAGTCAAAGATGCTTTTCAATATCAATACACATTAAAAACTTTTTTGACTAACAACAGTTTATGCCTCCGAGTGGTGTGCCATCTACCTTATGGAATTGTGATGGTAATAATATAGGATCTGCCTCTACGGGGTGCAGTACTATCCTATATTGGGTTAGGCTTAACTGGTGATGCTCAGAGCATCTGGTCTTAGAAGCATACACATAATTATGTCAACGTTTTTTGCATATTATCTATCATGAATTACATATGATGCAATTGGAAAAACTTTCCTACCTTGATGATTAACTATGTTTTGCGGAATTGGTCGGTCCATAGTTGAATTATCTTGGATCTTACTCATTACAAAATTGATTCATTGCAATTTTCTAAATTGATACTTGAGGGTTGTCAATTTGATCAAAATAATGAGAAGTATAATTAATTAAAGACCTAATTGTTATCGCCCAAATTCTAATCAAATCAAATCAAAAAGGAGTTTTTAACAAAATTGCATATTCTTTTGTAGAATCAAATGGCAATGAACAACAATCACTTTTCTCTGCAATTGGTCCTTGAGAAGGACAAATTAATTGGGAACAACTTTCATGACTGGTTTAGGACATTGAGAATCATTCTCAAACAGGTGTGCAAGCTCTATGTCATGGAAATACCAGAACTAGAGGAACCACCTCAAAATGCACCAAGGGCTGATAGGGATGCTTACAAGAAGCATATTGAATATGTTGTGGATGTCAAGTGCATGATGTTATGCTCGATGAACTATGAGTTGCAGAGGCAGCATGAGAATATGGGTGTGATTGAGATGGTCACAGATCTTAAGAACATGTACCAAGATAAGGCAAGACAAGAGAGATATGATGTATCCAAGGCATTGCTCAAATGCAGCATGGCAGAAGGAGATCCAGTAGGTCCTGATGTACTCAAGATTATTGGGTATGTGGAGAACCTAGCTAGATTGGGATTCCCCTTGGGTCAAGAGTTGTCCACTGACATGATTTTGTAGTCCCTTCCAAAGTGATATAGTCAGTTTGTCATGAACTACAACATGAACAACTTTGACAAGCCATTGATAAAGTTGTTTGGCATGTTGAGAACAATCTAGACACAAATGAAGAAGGACAAGGCGATGTCTTTGATGAGATCAGCAAGACAAAGGGGAAGTCTAAAGGCAAAGGTAAAGATAAGAAGAGTTCTAAAGCTCAAAAAAAGTCCAATTCTCCATATCTCAAAGAAAAGGGAGGTACCAAGAAAGTTAGGGGCAATTTTCACCATTATCACTGGCCTAGACATTGGAAGAGAAATTGCCCACTCTGGTTAGAGGAACTAAAGAATAAGAAGACATTGAGGCCTCCACTATAGATATAAATGTTATAAGATAGATTTGATTACTTCTTTGTTCTGGTATGTGATACCAAATAGATATCTGACATACTAATGTGCATAATCTGAAAAGAAGTAAAAGCCCTCATGAAGGACAAACATGGACAAGGAGGAGAAAGAGTTGCAGAAGCCATAGTCTACATTAAATTTATCTCAGCCCAATGGGCATGTAATAGAGTTAGTAGAACTACTATTTCATTATGCCATCAAATAGAAAAGTTTACTTTAAAGCATCTTGTATGACAAGGATGATACATCAATAAGGTGAGATATTAATGTTCCTATTTCAAAAGATGTGATCTTGCATGGCAACGCCCAATCATGTATGTGATATTTGTACGAAAGAATTTGAAATGAATGTTTGTAACGTTAAATACCTAAGGATTATAATTGATAACTCAAGATTATCATTAGAAATAAGTCATATTGGTCGTACAATGAAAGAAATGCATGTCTAGAATACATATTGATGTTAATCTAGATTCCCTTAGTTATTGAACCTAAGGAAATATGCAAATCTTACTTACGCACAATGTAAAATAACTTCCTTCACTAGATGTAGTGGGAGGATAACCTTCCATTAGACCTCAAAAATGTGATGCATGAAGATCTTATGAAATGAATGCCATAGATAATTACTTATACCTCATATTAATTTACTGGCAATATGATGATATGTACTCAGTAAAATGGAAATCTCTTGAAATGTTCAAGAATATTATAAATCAAGTATGACTTTGATGAAAGTATTAAGAACCTTTAATGAGATCAAATGTTGATATAATTTACATCAATAACTTGAGAACCTTCCGGAAGATTTGTGATAATGTATCACAAGTCAAATCCATCAGAGCATGATGATGTGTCAGAATGAAGGAATTATACCATGATGAGTCATTATATGATTATCACTTAATCTAATCTTCTTATCCTCATAAATATATAACTATAACTAAATGTTATCCCATTTGAATGGTTTATAAGACATCATATATGATATGAGATGGGAAATGTCCCAATATGTCTAGAGGATTGAAACCTACATTGAGAAAGTAGTTTCTTGAAATGATTTATCCACAAATCATAATTGTTGAATGGTACTATAAATTCCAATCTAATAACAAAAATGTTTTGTTGAATATAGGATAACTAGGTTCCTAAAGAATCATTGGGAGTAAATTACAACTCGAAAGGTTTGAAGTCAACAAAGAGGTACAATGAGAACCAAGAGAATCATAATTTTTTGTGAAATCTGAAGTTCGGCATATAACACAGAATAAAATTGTCCTAGTAGAGCACTTCTGAGATGAAAGGATTGTGAATCCAATGATTCAAGTAGGTTTTTCATAACAAGATGAGTCAACTAGTCACTAGAAGCTATTGAGAAACATAGTCTGAGTAATGGATCAAGGCAATTATGTGATCAATGTACACTAACAAGGTAGGACTTTGATAGAGCCACCTATAGAGGTAACACCTAGAAGGTGCAATAAGGTCTTGTGGTTAAGACCTACATGGATAACATAAAAGGACAAATTAGTTTGATAGGTTTTCAAATCAATTCAAGTTATTGAACATGATAGGAATTCCTTTACCAATTGTAAAGCATGTTGTAGTAGTTAAAATAGACTAAGAGATTTGGCATATGAAGATTAAAACTGGATTCCATAAGGGAATACATCACAGGATGTGTACGTGATACAACCTAAAGGATTTCAAAACTTCAAGAATTCAAATACAATCTATAAACTACAAACTTCAATTTGGGATTGAAACAAGCAGCTCAGAGATGGGATCTTTTAATTTGACAAAATAGTCAAGAAGTTTGGCTTGAATCAAGACAAAAGATGAAATATGTGACTACAAAAGATTTAGTGGGAGCATATATAAATATTCCATATATGATGAGGAATAACATCTCAATATTGTAACTAATGAGATCTGGCATAAAAAACATCTTTAGTAATGAAGGATAAGGTGAAATGTCTAACAGATAAGGAGCAAGACCTATGAGATAGTTCTTGAATGTTTCATAATGGAAGTTTGAGCACATACAATAGCAATGTGTTGAAGGAGTTCAACACAGAAGGATTCAATGAGATAGAATTTGGATTAGTCTCTCATGAACCCTATGTTCCAATTCTTGTGAAGAATGGGAATGGCACGATCAAGATTCCATAGGTTGAAGCAATGGATCTATAATGAATGTCACATGTGCACTTATCCCATATAATCTTGTCTATATTGGACATGACAAGATGATGGTAAATTCCATTTAAGGGTGATTGGAATGTCATTAAATACATACATGAATATTTGTGGAGTACTTAAGGATGCAAATAAAAGGAAGAGTCAGATGTAAAGGGTTACATCGATGCAAGCTTCCATAATGATAAAATGATCACAATTAAAATATGTTTGAATTAAAAGGAGAAGTGATTATTTGTTTGAAAGGTTCTAAACTAATGGTCATTAATTATATTCTACAATAGAAGCCAAGTATACTTGTGTTATGAACATAGAGTGATACTAAATGGATCTGGAAGTTCATGTGATGACCTTATAGATGCTCCAACCATTGATGACTCAATAGATATATTGTGACAATAATGGAGCTAATTGTTAGGCAAGGAATATTAGATACCATATCATGGTGGCTTGATCTCAGAGAAAATAGATAAGAAACATGCAATATACAGACTAATAGCAAAATGTTACTAAGCCGCTGGATTAAACACGTGTACAGTAAAAGCATGATGAACATGTTTGGATCACTAAGAATGAGATTCATGGGGGATTTCCTCTAAGTGCAAGTGGGAGTTTGTTGTTAAGGTATGTCCATAGAGCCAATCATGTGATGATTGACATGGCATATACTATAAAGGATTTGATTAATACTTATAAAGGAAAGCTTACAATTCATTCCTTTACACTTAGTTATGAGAGAATGAGATAATATTATGTATGTCTAGAGAATAATATTAATCAATGACATTGTGTTCAAGTATTAGCCTTGGGGAAATGAGACATATGGATGTTAGGTGTACATACACATATTGTCATTATGTCCCTAGTCAGTTGTTAGTGTGGAAGGTAGATAGACACCAGTAACACATGGGACTAGAGTGTGGGTTGGTTGATGATAAAATCTCATTAGTCATGATATGGCAATGTCGAACCAAGCACACAGATACATGTTAGGCAATATGTACTAGACTGACCAACCTTCAGAGTGACACATGGAAACCATCATTGGTGGTCATAGTCATCTCTCATAGTGAAGGTGGTAATTGTAATTCTTAGACATGAAATCACTACACTCATCACATGTCGTTGGGTACACTTTGACATCATCAAATGCAATCCGGAAACATGGGTTGTTATAAAGGTGATGATTGGGTGACATTGACACATGGGGATAGATTGTGAATGATAGATATGGAATTTACACCTCCTACTAGAGTTTGATATCCTGGCCACTTGATAAGCGAGAGTGAGAAATGGATGCACATGCACATATGAATCAATATATGATATTGAGGTCACATTATCCTAGACAATCTGCTCTTAGATCAAGGAACATGAGTTGAAGGTTGATAGAATGACGATCCATGCCTTGAGTTCACTCTAGATATCATACACAAAGTATTTATACAATCACTTCAACACCTTCTATAGATTGTAGGTTGAAGTTGTTCTCTAACTTTTCATTCACTTGGGTAGCACTGATGTGCGACTAGGCACCACTCTCTACTTGTGATGTCATTAGCTAGTTATGGACATTCATTGCCAACGTGATATGGGACCTATAGGGTCACACACATAGGAACTCATCTAGAAGAGGAGTTTATCTTGATTAATGATTGGATTGATTACTAAAGTGTTTATATATTCAACTCATACAATATATTGGTTGATTAAACTTCCAAACAACTATCTCAAGTATTGAGACAAACTTTTGGATTGGCCAGATAGGCATGTCGAGTGTTGAGATGGCCATTTGGGTTGTTAGATCGATCAGAGTTTGAATTGGCTTAATTATGCCCAAATAGAGGAGTGAACTGACCGGTTCAATCTTTTGAATTGATTGTCTTCACTCAGGCTCACCAGACGGACATTTGGGTAAGCAAGACAGACATCTTGCATGGGTGATATGGCTCTGTTGGGGCCTAGTGAAGGTTCTAGATGTTTCTTAAACTTGTTTGCATTGCAGATTACATGTGGTGCAAGAAATTAATATGTGATATCAATTGGAATCGAAATTTCCAAATTTGCATCCATTTGAGAAACTACTAGACGACCATCTCGTAGTGTGAGATGATTGTCTCGTAAACCATACGGCCATCACATAGTGTGAGATGACTGTCTCATGCACCAGACGATCATTTGGGTGTGCCATACGACCTTCTGGAGTGTCACATGTTGTGAAAGCTCAAGATTTTCTAGTCCCTTCCACTCTCACACAATCATGTACAGACTGGAAACCCTAACCCAAACCTCAGTTATAAATAGAGGGGTTACTGGGGGCTTCCTAGAACACAACACATCAATTGGGAATCAGTTGCTCTAACAATTGTCATCCTCTCTGGTTGTGGTAACCAAGAGAGCCCAAGCAAGTCCTACCTGACTAGGGAGGGATAGCAAGGAAGAGAACAACTGAGGATCATTGTTGTGGGAGAGTAAGTTGGTGACTAGTACACGAATAGGAGGGACAAATCTTTGCTATATATTCTAGTTGAATGATAGGAGTTATAGTTGGTCAATGTTGACTACTCTAGAGGTAGGAGTCCATTGGCTTCTTCTTGGAGAGCAAAGTCGGCCTGCAGTCTGTGGCTAGACCACAGGAGTCGCTACAAATGTTGTTTGTATTCATTGTTCATGGTGAAGAATAGGAGTTGCACAACCATTGCCCAAGAGCAACTAGTAGACAGTTGCATTGAAGTGAGATATTGTCTCTAGACTTGCTACATGACCAAGTATAACTCATTAAACCATCCTTCATAGTAGTTGACATGATCTTGCTATTATGGGAATACAAATAGATAAAAAATTTATTTCTGCTCCTATACTATGTACCCGTATTTCCCAACAGAGAGTGCTAGAGATATGGTAGACAAAGGAGTGTGTATGTGATGTTGGGAAATTGGGGTGAAAGATAAATAGTGTATACACAAACATTTATTGCCCAATTCCCTAATCAGTAAGATCTCACCAACAAAAATATATCTAGGAAGGAAAGTAATTAGAGTAATACCTAATCCAAGAGAAAGTCCACTGACAACACTTGATGCAGTATCGTTCTTCATTTCCAAGTAGCAACATGCTTCTTCTCTAGGAAACATTTGAATAGTTGTTAGATCTTCCCTCCTTGTGTAACACCACGGATGGAAGTTAACAGGTGTCCTCCTAGCGACAGGAAATGACCTCCTCAACTCTATAGTAGTCCATGAGGACCACTTAGAACTCCATGTTGTTCTACCAGATCCAATATAAAGGAGTTGTCCCTTCATACGTTATTGTACTAGCACCGATTCACTCTCCCACAATTATCTCTCCCTTGCTAACCCTCCCTTTTTTGGTAGGACTTGCTCAGTCTCTCTATTGGTTACCAAAACTAGAGAGGACAACAATTATCAGAGCTTATTATTGTTTATGGGAAGCCCCCAGTACCCCTCTATTATAGGAGAGTCTAGGGTCAAGATTTCCAGTCAGTATGGGAGTTGAAGAGATGGAATTCAGAAATTTTTTGGGATACGAATGGGGAACAAATCGATTCACTATTTAACTATTCGGTTCAAAGGTGAACCGGTTGGCTCATCCATTGAACTGGTCAGTTCATGTACTTTCCTATTATGAATCAGATTGACATTCAATATTCAATTAATACAAAGCATGATGTCAGAAACAAATCCTTGATCCAATCAAATGAATCATTGAATCAGACAACCTAGACAATGAATAGTCATTTCACTCTTGAAACAATCCTTTTATACCATGAAATAGTTGCTTCACATCATGAATTAGTCATTTCATATGTCCAACTCAGCCAATATTCAACCAGTGTTGTTTCCAATTGACCTGAGACTCTAATTGATCGGTTCATCACTTAAACTGGTCAGTTTAGAGTACAATCAGTAAATTTTGAACCTCAGTTGTTTAATTGAATACATGAAAACTTTTAGTAATCAAGTTAAACATCATTCATGAATAATCTCCTATTCCAAGTGTATCCTATCTGTGTGACTCTATAGGCCCCAAATTATGTTGGCAGTGAATGTCCATAACCAACTTATGATATCACAAGCAATGAGTGGTATCTAGAAACTCATCACTGCCACCCAATAGTTTGTAAAGTTAGAGAATAACTTCATACAACAATCCATAATAAGTGTTACCATGATTGTATAGTTCTTTTGTCTCTGACATCCAGATTCATCTTGAGGCATGGAATCGTCATCGTCTTTAGTGTTTAATCCATGCTCCTTGAACTAGAGAAGACTTTCTAAGATGCATGGGAGTTCACATATCACATATTGAATCACATGATTATGGCCATACATTTCTCAGTCACAATTATCAAGAGGCATGGATATCAATCTCCTGTAGGAGGGGAAAATCCCATCTACACCACTCACACTCAATCCCCATGTGTCATAGTGAACCCTAGCACCACTTTTGTGGCTACCCTTATTCAAGGTCACCTTGGATGATGTCTATGTAAACCGAACAACATGTGATGAGTGTAGTGACTTTAGGTCTAAGAAACACAATAACCACTATCATATGAGATTTGATTCTGACTACCATTCCATGGTATCTGTCGATCACTCTCAAGGTGGGTCTGTCCAATGCATTGTTCTCTAACATGTGTCTGTGTGCTTGACTTGATGTCATATATCATGACTAATGGTACGATGTCATCAATCAACACACACTCTATTCTTATGTATTATTGTCATCTATTTTTCTTCCATAGTAATATCTGACTAGGGACATAACAAGGATGTATGTACTCTTATCATGCATATGATGTCATTGTTCAGGTCATCAACCTGAAGACATATTTCATTGAGTAACATCAATTCTTTAGACATCTACTATATACGTGTCATCATCTCATGATTGAGACAAACATAATAGATATAATTACCTTTAGCATTATCAAATCAGGTATCTAATGCCATATTCCAATCATCATATGATTGTCTCTATGGGCTTACATACCAACAAACTCCCACTTGCACTTAGAGACAATCACCCACTAATCTTATTTTAAGTGATATTAGCATGCCCATCATGTGTCTACTATGTAAGAGCTTTTATAGAGGGTTAGCAACATTTTCTTCTAGTTGGTATTTGCAAGTTTCACGTCTATTCGTTGTATGATTTCCCGTATGAGATGGAATTGTCATATTATTCTATCTAAGATTCCTTTCCTATCTAGTAGATCTACTATTGTCACAAAATTTCTAATGTTTCATCAATGGTTTAAACCTCCCATAAGTTTATTTGGATGAACTTCTAGATCCATACAATATCCTTAAACACCAAGATACTTGGCTTCTATTGTATAATTAAACAATTGTGTCTAGCTCATAACTTTTATAGCTTTATTATTTTTGTTATAAGGTCAAATACAAATTTATATTGTGATCCTTAATTTTATTTGTCATTTTGTAATCTTGCATTGGTGTAACTCTTACACCCAACTCTTCCTTGTAACCATATTCAAGGAACCGATCCTTTTAGTGCTTCTCAAGTACTTAAGAATGTTCTTTATGGCACTCTAGTGAACTTAAATAAGATCTAACATATGTCCTCTCATCATGTCCAATACATATGGTTGGATACGTGATAGATCCAATTGTGAATGCATATGGTGTCTCACTCATATTTTCCCAAACTTCACAATAACTGGGACACTGGACTCTTGAGAGACTAATCCCATAGGAAATGGACATATTTTCTCTCATTGAGTCCTACATGTTGAACCCTTCAACATATTGCCAATGTATGTTCTCTTACTCAGGTCAACAAGCTTTCTAGATCTGTATTTATAGATCCTAATTCCTATCCCATAGGATGCTTCATCTAAAGCCTTTAGAGAAGGTAATTTAATTTCCATATTTTAATAGTTATATTATAAGGATTTCATTCCTCATCATTTTATGTAATATAAATATGCTCCTACTAAATCTCTTGTAATCACAGATTTCTTCTTCATTTTCACTCAAGTCAAACTCTTTGACTATCTTGTCAAATTAAAGATTCCAGCTATGAGATGTTTGCTTCAATCCAAAGATTGACCTTTCTAGCTTATATACTTAATTTTTATTATATGGATTTATAAAACCTTTAGGTTGTGTCACGTATACATATTATATGATATTCCAGTTAAGGAATGTGGTTTTAACATCCATTTTTCCAAATCTCATAGTCACATTAAGCTGCAATAGCAAGAAGTATCATGATGGATGTAACCATGGCGACTAGTGAAAAGATTTCATCATGTTCAACACCTTGAACTCATTTTAAACTCTTTGCAACCAATATGCTCTTATAGGTTTGTGCACTACCATCCATGTCATTCATTTTCTTGAAGTCCCAATTGCACCTTATGAGTGTTACCGCTTTAGGTGGACCCACCAAGGTCATACCTTATTGGTGTACATGGACTCTGTCTTGGATCTCATGGCCTCAAGCCATTTCTCATACTCTGGTCCATCAATAGGTTCTAGGTGTTGTTGACTCATCATACATGATCAACTCACTGCCTTCTTGAGTTATAAGATATCATAATCTTTCAAACTCTAGGAGTGTTCTACTAGATCTATAAGGTTTTTAGTTACATAAGGAACTTGATATTCTACAACAAAATATGATTCTCATTGTTCCTATTGTACCTCTTTAGGTTCAATGTTTTCTTGTCTCAAAGTTTTTGAGTTCTACTTTTCTCCCACTAATTCCTTTTGGAATTAAGTTTCCTTTAGAAATGCAGACACCCTAACAACAAAATTCTTTTTATCAGATTAGGATAAAGTAGTATTCAACAAAATATCATTCATGTGATTTGTGGACAAAGATTTTCAAGAAACTATTTCCTTATATAAGCATTCATCTGTAATCACTATTAAAATACATTCTGAGTGTCTTTTGAACCATTCTAGACTGTACATAGTTTTAACGTAAAGCATGTTCCAAAAATGATCAAAAGATCAACTAGATTTATTGATAATCACACCATGACTAACAAGGTGTGAAACCTTCTTTTGGATACATCATTATGTTTTAGGTGGAGTTCATTGTAATACACTATCATGGTCTCTCAAAAGGTCCTCACATTTTTGTTTTAAAATATTTCAACATTGATCATATCAAAGTGTATTAATACTTTTAGCAAGGTAGTTACCTACTTCATTCATGATCTCCTTGAACGCTTCAAGAGATTCATATTTGCATATCATTAAATACAAATTACCATATCTATTGAGATCATTAGTATATATAATGAGACACAAGTAAATACCTTAGCATTTATTCTAAAAGGACTATATACATCAGTATGTATGAGCCCTAATAGAATATTCGCTCACCCACTACATCTTGTGAAGATGTTTTTTTCATATTTCCTAATAAATAAGACTTGCATGTCTATATTGGTACAATAAGAAAAATAGTTTAGATGACCGTCATTATGGATTATAGAAATGCATTTCTCATTTATCTTCTCTAGATGACAGTGCTATAGGTATTCATTGTTTGATTCATCAAGGCATTTGATATATGTGTCATACACATTTGTCTCTACAACTATTGAGTATAGATTGTGAGATATTTTCATATAAGGTCTCATCTTTTAAAATGAAACATCAATTTTTTAATTATATTCTTGTCCATACAAGATACATGATGATTTTATTATTGGAAGGTACATAATAGCAATTCACTAATTTTATTACATGCCCATTAGAAAAATAATAGATTCCAACTGTAACGACCCTGCCTCCTGGTAACCCCCAATTAAGGGAGATTGAAAGGTCAAAGTCGTTATCCAATAACCCGGATCAAAGGTTCGAAAAATAATCAATAACAATTATTAAATTCTACCAACTATACTGAAATATGGTAAAAATAAAAACTTTGCATCCTTTTTGAAAACTTGGATCTCTAAACTTCTATCCACATCTGAATTCTACTCTAACTAATCCTCCTTGTATTTTAATTCATGTATTTCACAATATGACGATTTACTATTTGTCCTTTTGGCTTTGTACCTAAAATGCCGACAAATAAAACGTCGGTCATCATAAAGTTGGTATTTGGGGGAAACAATAATCGTGCAACTATAATAACAATATAATCAGTCAATTATGATTTAAACAAACAACTTTACATTTTCCACATAACTGCTCAATCCCTACATACCCTAGCCTCTGTGTTGTCCCTGTAGTGGACCTGGATACTACCTTCTTTATGGTAGATCCCCATTAAACCCCTCATGATCCTGCCTAACAGGTGAACCAATTTCTAGGGATGAGTCACATGGCACTACCCGTAGGTAGCCCACTCCTTAACTCATGGCATGCTAAAGAGTCTCATGGCACTACACGTGGGTAGCCCAATTTCTAACTCAGGATAACCTAGACCTTGCTCTAGGTTACCCATTTTTAGCCTTTGCAAAGCCACAAAGGTGGACCAGGATATGAGCCAGTCATGTATGCACATTTATAGTGATAATCATAGTCACTTTATAGTTGCATGAAATAAATAGACATCCAACAGTTATTTCCAAGCAACCGATAAAACGTTCGGGAATCGCCGTGAAACTAGAGTGATTATTTATAAGCGCAACCGCATATCTGTTCAGTAGATTTCTCAAGTTAATATCAATTCCAACCAAGAAAGCAATCCAAGCAAGTAGTTCAACCACACAATCAAGAATCCTAAAAAACACATGTACTCTATTTACTAAACACTTTATCAAGATTCCTTCTATTCAACTTGAAATTGCTTCCTAAGGTTTCTGTATCCATTTTAGGGTTTCGTTTGCAATTAGGGTTTCACTTCATTTACTATTCTAAACCCTAATTCTATACAATTACTTACAAACCCTAATTTTAGATTAAAGGCACACTTAAACATTAATTAAGCCCAATATGCCTCTTTTATATTAAAACTACCATTTTTATCCTTTTAATCCTTGACAAGATCGTTATGCTAATTTATCATCAATTCATAGTTCATTATGGTCTAATTCACAAATGAACTCTATATATCATTAAATCCACCTTTTATTCATTAGAAAACCCTAATTACTATATTAAGGGTATTTACCCACAATTAGGAACTTTTATATACAACTAACTTAGAACCATCATTTAACAACATATTTTCACATTTTTCAAATTAAATATGATCTTATCCTCTTTTACCCTAAATTAGGGTTTCTAAATGCTTAATCATTCTCATATGAGGTAAAAACCCGAAATCATGCAATTTCACATCTTGGTCAGGTTCGAATCTAACATTATCATTCAAAAGGTTATTAATACTTAAATTAACCCATTAAGCATACTAGATTCAACCTTTAATAACAAATAGGGTTTTTAACCTAACTTTAATGCACTTTTCATCAACTTATTGTACTTTTGCAATTAAGAACGGAATCAATCTTTAATATAAATTTTATTGGATTCCTCTTGTTCTCCTGATCAAAATACATATATTATTCATATTTATCCTAGCTACGGTTTATTAGATATGAATTTCGCAATAAAATCTTACTTGAGCCAATGGCATGCTGACACGTCAGCATACCCATGCAACACGCCGTTTTGGGAAACATAACCAAATTACAATGGTGCCCTTGCGTAAGTGGATGTTCCTTCACACCCCGGAGGGGCAAAATGGTCCAGTGCACCCTCTACTCTTCTTCTTCCTTGGGCAGTTGGTTTGCAGCCGCCCTAGCCGCCGATCTGCAGCCTTGGCGCGGCTCTTGCGCTTAGCTCTGAGCCCAATCTTCATGGAAAAGTAGCCCCTGCCTCCACCGCACCCATGCGCACCCAAGGTGCCTCTGATCTATGGCCAAGGTAGCCGGTTATCCGCACGCAAAGGTAGCAAAGTGCGACTGCTCTTGCAGCCGTGCTGCTACTGCTGCACACGGTGAGGGAGGAGGGATGACTACTGAGTATATCCCTTGAGGTCGTGGGAGCAACACGACCCCATTGTAGCTCCTCGACGACCCCTAAGAACCAGGGATAGGGTTATACCTCCATCGTTAGGGTTTTAGACAAAAGAAGAAGAAGGAGGGAGAAGAGTGTTTGGGATTCTCCTGGACTTGACCCTAGGCCTTACCCCTTATATGGGGAAGTGTAGCAACGCCCTGGGGTGCTTGCCCACAAAGCAACCAATCCCTCTTCCAATAGGAATTCAATTCTTTCATTAGGAAGCATGTTTCTCTCTCTTTCCTAATTCTTTGATAATCCTTTTTCTTTAAATATTAGGATTTTGAAAAGCATCCCTCTTATTCTCTTTGTTCTTGCTTTTTAATCCATTGACACGAAATCCTATTTTCCTTTATTAGCAAATACTTTGTTTTTAGCAATACCACATAATCCAGTAATAATGTATTCACATTATCTTCTTATTTTCTATTATTGGGATTTTCTCTTTCTTTTTTCTTCATTGGGACTCCTTGGATCCCAAAAAACTCAAAGATTTCGAAATTCCTTTTTAAGGATACTTATTATCCTTCTAGATGCATCTAAATGCATTATTCTTCATTATCTTGTTTTATTCTTAAAAAATATCTCTTTTTGAGGATTTCTCTTTATTTCTCCTTTATTTTCCTCATTGGTATTCCTTTTAATATTAGGAATCCTTTGGATACAAAAATCCACCAAGGATAATTCAATTATACCTCTTCTCTCTTATTTTCCACATTTTATCATTATTTTCAATTTCTTTCTTAATATAGAAATATTTAATTGATCTTTTCTTTTCTTATTGCTTTCTTTTTGCAACTTTGGACTCCTTGGATCCCAAGGAACCCAAGATGCACGAAATACATCCTTGTATTACATTCTTTTGCCTTCCATAGGTTTCCACATCTTTCTTTTCTTAAAAAAAATTCAATTATTCTTTTACTAATTGAATTTCCTTGTTATTGGGCCCAATAGCAAATAAAGCCCACAAAACAATCATCAAGGCTATTGTCTATATTCAAAACAAATTATATCATTATTTTTTCAAATATCCTTAATATGAGAAATTACATTTCTCACCAAATGAACCCAAAAATTGGGGTTGTAACATCCTTCCCCTCTTATAGGAATTTTGTCCTCAAAATTCTATCAAGCAAATAAACAATTCAAGATAAGACTTTTCCATGTCCATCATTGCCCGCCATGTGGCTTCACCTTACTCATGGTGCTTCCAAATAACCTTTATCATCACATATTCTTTTCTCTAAGTTCTTTCATTTGGTGTCTATAAACTGCACAGGTGACTCAGGCCATTTCAACCTCCCTTGGGGCTCACTAGGTTCATTCCTCAGCACATGGTCGGGGTACCTCACATAGTGCTCTAAATTGGACACTTGGAACTCATTACACATTTCTTTATCCTGAGGGGTAAGGTTAATCTTCTCCACCAATACATCTCAATGGACCCATGTATCGGGGACTCAACTTTCTTAGTTATAGCTCAGAGAGGTTGGATTTTCATGTCACATATTCTCCCACAGTGAACTGCATGTCAGTCTATGTAACATCCCTGACCTGGGTTATGAGTTAACCCTGGGTATTTTTGCCTAAATATGTGAATAAATCTTTGTGATTAACTCTGAGCATGTAATTAAGTTTCTCAGAAAAGTATATTTCAGTATTTGCTCCTTTTTATTTAAAGTTGTAGCATTGTTTTGATATACAGGGACCTATGTGCAATTTACCCAGTTAAAAGGGTTAGTTTGCAATTTGCACATGTTGAGATGTTCCTCAAATGATGAGACATCATGAGAATCTTTTTGGTAAAGTTTGAGGGATTTCCCAAGCTAGGGCACCAAGGTGCAGCTGTGGAAGCAATCCCAGTGCTTGAAACCTTAAATTGGGGTAAAATGCAATTTATCCAAATTAAGGGATACAAATTGTGAAATCTAATGTATCTTTTTAGACTTTTGCCATCATTTAGAGAAGAAATGATGAGGAAGTCACCTCAATTTAGTTATCAAGTTATGAAATATGCCTTGTGATTGAATAATCAGGGTATATGTGTAATGTCTCTTTATGTATGTACCTCATTATTAGCTTGCTCTCCTTTACCTTCTTTTCCTAAGACCTTAAGAGAAGGTTTGTCCTTATAATAAAGAGGAAGGGACAATCAAGTAAAGAAGGAGGGACCTAGTTGGAATTATGGACAACTTATGAACTAATGTTGAAAATCCTACCCCATGTATATAAGCTCTCCTTCCCTTAGTTGCAAGGGAACTTACCCTTCGTTCCCTTACTGTTTCATTTCACCAACGACGACCAAGGACTGCCTTGGAGCTAAGGAGGACGAACAAGGGGTGCAAGGTAGGTTTAAACCCCTCTTCTTGCCTAATTCCATGGTTAAAACTCGAATTCAAGGTCATCTTCATGGTTAACTCTTGAAACCCTACCTTTCTAGCCATCTCTTTTCATCCTTCCTTGGAGTTTTCACCTTGGCCAACCTGTGGGAACTCAAGGACGCCATTAGAGCTTGGATCTTGAAAGCTTGGAGCTCAAGAAGCAAGCTTTAGGCGGGTTTTATAACTCTAAACCCATGCTTTACTATGTGCATCTTTATATGCGTTTTGATGATAGCTCTTAGTGTTTCCCTACTTTTCCCTGCTATTTTGCAAGCAAACCCGTGGGATATCTGTACTGTTCTTGAGCTAGAAGATTAGGCGTTATTTCCAAGAAAAACCCACCGCTTTTCTTTTCCTTAAACGGTCCTAACAGTTTGCTCTCTCGGACTCAAGACCGCGAGGTGAGCAAACGGTCTCGAGACCGCGACAGGGAAAACGGTCTCAAGACCGTTTGGACCCGTTGACTGAGCGTGGACCGTATAAGAAATCTGTTGCTAATTATATAGGCTAAGTACCCTCAAAATTTGGGAGACTAACTCCAAAGGAATCGGGAGATATGACCTTTTTAAGTCACAACTTTAAATGAATTAATTGCTGATTTTCAAACGGTCTGAAATTGCCTTTTTGGGCAAACGGTCTCAAGACCGTGTAAGGTCGTTGACTAAGCGTTGACCGTATGAGATTACTGTTCAAAATTATGTTAATTAACAACTCACCAAGTGTGATGGTCTAATTCCAAACGGGGTAAGAGTTGAAGGGTGAATACTAGGGCTAACCCTAGGTAAAATCAGTACTGAAATTATGGTGACCTAATTAGGTTTTTTTAGGGTTGATTGACCTAAACGGTCTCAAGACCGTTTGGGGGTCACCAAACGGTCTCAAGACCGCGAGGGCAATCAACCAAGACCGTTTGGAGGTCTGGGGTCAAGATTTGTTGACCAATTGAAGGTACTTCTACACCAATTTACATTGCAATTAAATATTCATATAATCATCAACTCAATTTGTTCAACCTTGATGAATTTCCACTAGAATCCAAAACTTTGATGGGCAAACGGTCTCAAGACCATTTGAAACTCATCCAAACGGTCTCAAGACCGAGAGGACAATCACCCAAGACCGTTTGAAGGTCTAGGGTTGAGTAATTTGACCAATTGAGGACCCAATCGCAAATAAGTTATCAATTTAATCAAAATTCTGTTTTGTGGGTCAATCATGGTTCAACCCCTATCAAATCACCTTAGACTTTGATAAAATCTTGGGCAAACGGTCCCAAGACCATGTGGGGTCCACCCACATGACCTCAAGACCTTTTGGGCCAAGTTTGGGCCCAATTGGAGCTCAATTGAAGAGTTCAACCTTGTGTTGATGCACATTGTTGAGTGTTGATGGGTGAACATTGATAGACCCTAATTGAATCGATTTCAATTCTACTTGGTCAACAATTGAGGGTCAATTGGTCAAGCATAATCTTGATTAACCCAATCCATAAGTGGTCAACATAGATTGGACCTTTTGAAGGCTTCAACATCGTTTGACATTAGTGGTTGCACCTTTGAGCCTTGTTGAAGAACCAAGCGGCTGAGACCATGAGAGCCTCGCGGTCTCAAGACCGTGAGAGGGCTCGCGGTCTCAAGACCGTGAGGGGGCTCACGATCTCAAGACCGAGAGGAGGCTCACGGTCTCAAGACCGCGAAGGGCCTCGCGGTCCTGAGGTCAAAGAAGGGCAAACGGTCTTCATGACCCTCGCGGTCTCAACTCAAATTGGTCTTCGCGGTCTCAACATTAACTTGAACCAATGGGAGGCTTCGCGGTCTTGAACCCTTAAAGGGGGCTCGCGGTCTTGGAGCTAGAAGGAGGCTCGCGGTCTTGGAAAGTTAAAATGGGAAAACGGTCAACACTTTCAACCGATCTCAATTCAATTAATGATTAATGATTGAAATTAATCAATGTGATTCAAGGTTGACCACATTCAATCATTTGATGATGTAAATGGTTCAATGTTGCTCAAATCAAACCCTAATGACAACCTAGGATATTAAGGGGTTATTTGACTAAGGTTTTGACCATAATGATGATCAATGGGGTGAATTACCAATATACCCCTGAAGGGTCAATTAAGTTATACCTTGCTCAATTCAAACCCTAATTACATGAGAATGATGCTTTTAGTCATAATGACTCTATCTAACTTGATCTAGTCTAATGTTATCATCAACCATTAGTATGATGAAAGAGAAAGTACCCTAGAGAGAGAAAGTAACTCTAATCACATAATGGTGATACTTTTGGCTATGTTAGCCTATGATGACTCAATCCAACCTGTTTTGGAGTGATGTTGACATCACCTAGCATTATGATGAGAGAGAAAGTACTTCTAGAGAGAGAAAGTACTTCTAGAGAGAGAAAGTACCAATTTTAAGTGGAAACTCAAGTAAAGCATCTCCAATGCACATAAGTGAGCATAACTAGGGTATGGTCCACCCGTGTGAGGTCATAGAAATCCTAATTATAATAAATGATGAACTCTTAACTAATCTAAGAGCATTAATGAAGATGTTACTCATACATGATGATGTTATGAGTTTAATTCACCTTGATGTGAATAGTAAACCCTAATTCAAGGGTGATGACATGTAATGAGAATAGTAAACCCTAATTCAAGGGTGATGACATGTAATGTGAATAGTAAACCCTAATTCAAGGGTAATGGCATGCTTTTGAGAAATAAACTCTATTTGATTTAAATTAAAGATTTAACTCTTATGACAAGAGTAGGAAGTACATTCCTTATTATTGCATTACCTTTATCAGATGTATTAACCATGCAGGTTCTGATATGAAGGTAATCATATTCAGGTATGGATGTTGATGTTATATTCATTAAAGGCATGCTGTTAGCCTTATGAATAAGTAAAGTAATCTGATGCCTTGCCAGTGGCATCTTATGCTGATAATGGGCTATGAGAGCCATGAATACCATAAAGGTCATGCCTTAGGGATGACTTGTGATGAGGATAATGATAAATGATGATTGATATAAGTTAGGCCTGTTACATTTAGTATTCTTCTTTTATAGCTGCTATGCTACTGTTATTGTTTGAAGAACAATGTATGCTGTTAAAGAATACTGAATGTACCTAACTAATCAAGTATAATGTAGAGCCCTGATCATAGATCCATCATTGTCAGAAATTAAGTGATGGTGAAACAGGTTTTCCTTAGGGAACTCCTGGAGCACATACTTTTGAGTATGTGGGGTACATGGATGTGTAGAACCTTACATCCTAGTGTAGGAAAGTGATGTAGATGTGTAATCCATCCATCCTTCACTATAATTCCATACCGTATCAGTGGTAGGTAAACATGAAACCTCCTGATGACGAAGACAACACAGATATCCGTATCAGTGGTAGGTAAATATGAAACCTCCTGATGACGAAGAGAGTACAGAACGCCACTGTGACTCTAGAATAGCGAAGGACCAGTTTACCCTGGTGAGCTATA
The DNA here is from genome assembly GCA_963693085.1 of Alisma plantago-aquatica. Taxonomy (NCBI): domain Eukaryota; kingdom Viridiplantae; phylum Streptophyta; class Magnoliopsida; order Alismatales; family Alismataceae; genus Alisma; species Alisma plantago-aquatica. The sequence goes on from OY856411.1 coordinate 1,227,448,923, forward strand.
TTAAGTAGAGACACGAGATGTCCTACAAGTGATCCTCTTACTGACTGAGGAAGGTGAAGGTCATGAGAATCCGACTCTCTTGATGACCTATGTATGATACTGATGCGGCTTCTCAGCGATCAGTTGGAGTATGAGTGGTAAGCCTCATCTCCACAGGGCATAATGTTGTTTTTAAAACATAATTAACCATGTAGTATAACTTGTTAGAGATGACTCCAAGTTAGTTGATTGATGTTACATTGCAATAATGTTGATATTCTCCATATCTCCTAAATTGTAGAGATCTTGTTATACCTACAACTGTTATAGAATGCTTTGAAGGCTTTACTATTCAAAATAATCTTTGATGTTATAATAAAGCTTCTGGCGAAGAGTTATAACTCTCGCTGGGACAATTATGTATAATTGCCTCACCCCGTAGGCTTCAACTTTTTAGGTGGACGTCGGAGACGAAGGAACCAGCCTACAGGTGACCAGTCTCAGCAGCAGCAGCACCAGGGGCAGCAGTAATCTCAGGTGGAGATTTGTCCTGCCATGTGGTGTAGTTAGAGTCAGTCCTATGTGTCCTCTGTACTCTCAGGTCTTGGAGTCTTGTGTTATGTGATCTTGAGATTTTGTATCTTGATGTATATAATTACTCAAGAAGTAATTATCCTGAGATGTAAACAGTTACCTCTCTTTATGAAAGGAGTTTTTATGGATACAAGTTCTTATCTCGAAAAGTTTTAATTTCCCGTGATTTTTGTCTTCCGCTGATTACCGATTCGCTTCCGCTAAGTTTCAATCATGTTTATGTCATGGTTTGGAGATCAGAGCCCACAACTAGTGGTATCAGAGCTCCAGGTTCAGTCGAGTCTACAGAGGCATAGGACTTAGGATGTCGAGTCTACCTTTAGTACTCCTTCCTCATCTAATAGAATCTTCTGCTCCTCAGAAGAAGAAGATACATAAGAATGTCAGAACATCGTGATGAGCACGTGGCAGAGAGTAGTGCTAGTGCGCCTCGAGGCGGTGCAAGAGTTCCGAGAATAGAACAACCTGCACCTGAGTCTCCAAGAGAGCCACCCCAGTTCAACCCAGCTGACATGAGTGATCCAGCTGTACAGACGATGTTCGGGCATTTCATGACTGCCATGACACATATAACCGATAGGATGCCCATTCCTGCACCTAGGGCACCTGTCCAGCCTGAAGCACAAGGTATTGGTAAGACATTCGAACGACTTCGTCGTGTCGGAGCTACCGAGTACTTCGGAACTGCCGACCCTGCAGATGCTGACTTATGGTTGACATAGTTGGAGAAGGATTTCAGGATTCTTATGATTCCGGAAGCTGAGAAGGTTAGACATGCTGTCTATCTTCTCAAAGGCAGTGCTGGTCACTGGTGGAACATGGAAGAGCAGAAGAGACCTGGAGTAGAGTTCTCATGGGAAGAGTTTCGTCGAGAATTTATCAATAGATATTTTCCAAAGACCTTCCTAGATGAGAAGATCTCTCAGTTTGAGAAACTAAGGCAGGGTATGATGAACATTAGTGAGTATGAAGCTAAGTTTATGGAGTGTTGCGGTTCTGTCCGCACATGGCTGCTACGGATGAGGAAAGAATCAGAAGATTCGAGAAGGGTTTGAATTCCGATATGTCAACCCCTGTGTCTGCCTTAGAAAACAGAGAGAGATTCTCTACCTTCATTGAGTCAGTCCGAAGGATAGAGAGATCTGTGGTTGAGAAAAGACAAACCCATAAAAGATATCCACAGTTCCAGGGTTCTTCATCTAGGGATTCCAAGAAACCTAGATTCTCTGCACCTAACCCTCCACCACCCAGATCGAGTTTTCAAACTCAATGGACACCAAGCAGAGGTAGAGGACGGAGTCAACCGCTTCAAGGGACGCACAGTTCTGCATCAGTGTCAGTTACTGGGCCACCCAGACCACAGCAACAGGAGAAGAGTTGCTACAACTGTGGTAAGGTGGGACACTTGATGAAGGATTGCCGTTCTAGGCCTGTCGGTGTGACACAACAAACCCCGAGACAGAATCAACAGGGATCTCAGAATAGACAACATCAAGGAGCAGCTCGAGGACGTGGACAAGCGTCTCAAGCTGGATCATCAGCACCACCTCAACACCAGGCGACTGCGAGGTTCTATGCTATGAACCCACCTGAGGCAGTGGTCAATCCACGGGTAGTGGCAGGTCAGATGAAACTTTTATATTCTGATATGTCTACATCCTGTATTGTATCCGTTCTGATTGATCTAGGTGCTACGCACTCTTTCATCACTCGTGAAGTGATTCGTAACTGCAATGTGACTGTTAGCCATAGAGCAGATAGTTTGTTGTTAGAGACTCCGCTGAGTGGGTCTGCCGTTTTGCAGGAGGTATGTTCTCCCTGCATCCTTTTCTTTTCTGACCATCGCATTCAAGTGGATCTTATACCACTTGATATGTAGGGATTTGATATAATCCTCGGGATGGATACCTTAGAAAGGTATAGAGTTGTCTTGGATTGTGAGTCCAAGTTGGCTGTGTTTGCTGATGAAAGCAACACATGGATCTTTCAAGGTGAAAGAAAAATTCTGCCCACCTGTCTTGTGTCAGCTATGGTTGATGATAAGCTGTTGAGGCAAGGATGTTATGCCTTCTTATCCCATGTGGTAGATGTTACCAAGGAAAGTTCTAATCCTGCTGAAGTTCCTATAGTCAGGGAATTCGAAGATGTGTTTCCTGAAGAACTTCCTGGTATACCACCACCTCGGGAGATTGATTTTGAAATCAATCTGATCCCAGATACGAAACCCATAGCTCAAACTCCGTATAGGATGGCGCCTGCCGAGATGGCAGAACTCAAGAAACAGCTTCAAGAGCTACTTGAGAGAGGTTTTATCCGACCGAGTACTTCACCTTGGGGCGCTCCGGTCTTGTTTCTTAAAAAGAAAGATGGGTCAATGCGGTTATGCATCGACTACAGACAACTCAATAAAGTGACAATAAAGAATAAGTATCCTCTGCCGAGGATTGATGATCTCTTTGACCAGTTGCGTGGTGCAACAGTCTTTTCAAAGATAGACTTGAGGTCTGGATATCATCAACTGTGTATTAAGGATAGTGACATATCCAAGTCTGCCTTTAGGACAAGATATGGTCACTATGAGTTCACGGTTATGTCGTTTGGACTAACCAATGCACCAGCTGCATTCATGGAACTCATGAATAGAGTTTTTCGACCTTTCCTTGATCAGTATGTTGTCGTCTTCATAGATGACATACTGATTTATAGTAAGGATGCCCAGCAGCATGAGCAACATCTTCGCCAAGTTTTGACCTTGCTAAGAGAACATAAGTTGTACGCCAAGTTTAGCAAGTGTGAGTTCTGGCTGCCGGAGGTATCTTTTCTTGGACATGTAATATCCGCCTCGGGAATTCGTGTTGACCCTACAAAGGTAGAATCTATTCTACAATGGGAACAGCCGAAAACACCGACGGAGATCTGATGTTTCTTGGGGTTAGCTGGCTATTATCGAAGGTTCATTAAGAACTTTAGTTCTATAGCTTTACCTTTGACCAAGTTAACCCAGAAAGATGTTTCTTTTTCTTGGAGTGATAAGTGTCAACAATCTTTCCAGCTGCTGAAGGAGAGGTTGACAAGTGCACCTGTGCTAGTGCTACCTGAACAAGGAAAAGGGTATATAGTTTTCTATGATGCTTCCAAAAATGGACTTGGATGTGTGTTGATGCAGGATAAACAAGTAATTTCTTTTGCTTCCCGACAGCTTAAGAAACACGAGGAGAATTATCTGACACACGATCTAGAGTTAGCTGCTGTGGTTCATGCCTTGAAGATCTGGAGGCATTATCTCTATGGAGAAACATTCCAGATTTTCACAGACCACAAAAACCTTAAATATATCTTCTCTCAGCATGAGCTCAACATGAGGCAACGTCACTGGATGGAGTTAATCAAGGACTACGACTGTACAATTGATTACCACCCAGGCAAGGCCAATGTTGTTGCAGATGCCTTGAGTAGGAAATCAGCAACATCAACCATGAATGGAGCACAACTAAACTCTTTAGTATGCTCTAGAAGAGATATGCTTATCTCTTTAAGGCAAGACAATGTACAGTTGAAGGTGTCATTGCTAGCCGGTTTGTTAGCTGAGATGCATATTAAACCTACCCTAAGAGAGCAGATTAAAGAAGCACAGCTAGATGATGCTGCAGTTCAACATATAAGATCTGAGTATGGAAATGAGAAGCAAGATGGTTTTCATGACTCAAAAGATCAAGTAGCTTGTTATAATGGAAGAATGATAGTGCCGGATGTGGACAACTTGAGGAAGTTAGTCCTGGAAGAAGCCCATTCTTCCATGTATGCTATGCATCCAGGGAGCACCAAAATGTATCGGAATTTGAAGGATCTGTATTGGTGGCCTGGGATGAAGAAGGACGTTGCAGAGTTTGTTCTGAGGTGTCCTGTGTGTCAGCAAGTTAAAGCTGAACACCAGAAGCCTGCAGGGACAATGCAACCTTTACCCATATCACAGTGGAAGTGGGACCATGTGACCATGGACTTTGTTGTTGGCCTACCCAGTACAAGCAAAGGACATGATTCCATTTGGGTAATTGTTGATAGGTTGACTAAGACAGCACATTTCTTACCTGTCAAAACAACCTATTCTGCTGAAAGGTTATCAGAGTTGTATGTTCAAGAGATAGTGCATTTGCATGGAGTTCCTGTCACAATAGTTTCTGACAGAGGTCCTCAGTTTACAAGTCGTTTTTGGGAACAGTTGCACAGAGCCTTAGGCACCAAGCTAAGGTTTAGTACGGCCTTTCATCCACAGACTGATGGACAGTCGGAAAGGACCATACAAACCTTAGAAGACCTATTGCGAGCATGTGTTCTCCAGTTCACCGGAAGTTGGAATCTACACCTAAGCTTGATAGAGTTTGCCTATAACAATAGCTATCAGCATAGTATTGATATGGCACCTTATGAAGCCTTATATGGTAGACGTTGTAGATCACCCTTGTGTTGGTTTGAGACTGGTGAGCACCAGTTGTTTGGTCCTGACCTGGTGCAGCAAACCACGGAAAAGATTAAAGTTATACAACATAAGATTAAGACTGCTCAGGATAGGCAGAAATCTTATGCTGACAAACGTCGTAGACCCTTAGAGTTCTAGGTTGGAGACAAAGTGTATCTTAAGGTCTCACCTTGGAAAGGGGTCCTTCGTTTTGGAAGAAAAGGGAAGTTAGCTCCTAGATATATGGGGCCTTATCCAATCATTGAACGGATTGGAAAGGTAGCATATAAACTAGAGCTTCCCCCAGAATTACAGAGGTTACATCCTGTGTTTCACATTTCTATGTTGAAGAAATGTCACCCAGACACCAAGTCAGTTCTACAACCTATGGAGGTAGAATTGAATGATGACATATCCTATGAGGAGGGACCAGTGTCAATCCTTGATAAACGAATTAAAAAGTTAAAGAAGAAAGATATAAGTCTTGTGAAAGTCCTCTGGAACCATCGTGGTGTTGAAGAAGCCACTTGGGAGTTAGAGGATGAGATAAGAAGGAAGTATCCTGCCCTTTTCTCGTAGTATGTTTTATCGATTTCGGGGACGAAATCCTTGTAAGGGGTGGATAATTTGTAACATCCCTGACCTGGGTTATGAGTTAACCCTAGGTATTTTTGCCTAAATATGTGAATAAATCTTTGTGATTAACTCTGAGCATGTAATTAAGTTTCTCAGAAAAGTATATTTCAGTATTTGCTCCTTTTTATTTAAAGTTGTAGCATTGTTTTGATATACAGGGACCTATGTGCAATTTACCCAGTTAAAAGGGTTAGTTTGCAATTTGCACATTTTGAGATGTTCCTCTAATGATGATACATCATGAGAATCTTTTTGGTAAAGTTTGAGGGATTTCCCAAGCTAGGGCACCAAGGTGCAGCTGTGGAAGCAATCCCAGTGCTTGAAACCTTAAATTGGGGTAAAATGCAATTTACCCAAATTAAGGGATACAAATTGTGAAATATGTCATCTAATGTATCTTTTTAGACTTTTGCCATCATTTATAGAAGAAATGATGAGGAAGTCACCTCAATTGAGTTATCAAGTTATGAAATATGCCTTGTCATTGAATAATCAGGGTATATGTGTAATGTCTCTTTATGTATGTACCTCATTATTAGCTTGCTCTCCTTTACCTTCTTTTCCTAAGACCTTAAGAGAAGGTTTGTCCTTAGAATAAAGAGGAAGGGACAATCAAGTAAAGAAGGAGGGACCTAGTTGGAATTATGGACAACTTATGAACTAATGTTGAAAATCCTACCCCATGTATATAAGCTCTCCTTCCCTTAGTTGCAAGGGAACTTACCCTTCGTTCCCTTACTGTTTCATTTCACCAATGACGACCAAGGACTGCCTTGGAGCTAAGGAGGACGAACAAGGGGTGCAAGGTAGGTTTAAACCCCTCTTCTTGCCTAATTCCATGGTTAAAACTCGAATTCAAGGTCATCTTCATGGTTAACTCTTGAAACCCTACCTTTCTAGCCGTCTCTTTTCATCCTTCCTTGGAGTTTTCACCTTGGCCAACCTGTGGGAACTCAAGGACGCCATTCGAGCTTGGATCTTGAAAGCTTGAAGCTCAAGAAGCAAGCTTTAGGCGGGTTTTATAACTCTAAACCCATGCTTTACTATGTGCATCTTTATATGCGTTTTGATGATAGCTCTTAGTGTTTCCCTACTTTTCCCTGCTATTTTGCAAGCAAACCCGTGGGATATCTGTACTGTTCTTGATCTAGAAGATGAAGGCGTGATTTCCAAGAAAAACCCACCGCTTTTCTGTTCCTTAAACGGTCCTAACAGTTTGCTCTCTCGGACTCAAGACCGCGAGGTGAGCAAACGGTCTCGAGACCGCGACAGGGCAAACGGTCTCAAGACCGTTTGGACCCGTTGACCGAGCGTGGACCGTATAAGAAATCTGTTGCGAATTATATAGGATAAGTACCCTCAAAATATGGGAGACTAACTCCAAAGGAATCGGGAGATATGACCTTTTTAAGTCACAACTTTAAATGAATTAATTGCTGATTTTCAAACGGTCTGAAATTGCCTTTTTGGGCAAACGGTCTCAAGACCGTGTAAGGTCGTTGACTAAGCGTTGACCGTATGAGATTACTGTTCAAAATTATGTTAATTAACAACTCACCAAGTTTTATGGTCTAATTCCAAACGGGCTAAGAGTTGAAGGGTGAATACTAGGGCTAACCCTAGGTAAAATCAGTACTGAAATTATGGTGACCTAATTAGGTTTTTTTAGGGTTGATTGACCTAAACGGTCTCAAGACCGTTTGGGGGTCACCAAACGGTCTCAAGACCGCGAGGGCAATCAACCAAGACCGTTTGGAGGTCTGGGGTCAAGATTTGTTGACCAATTGAAGGTACTTCTACACCAATTTACATTGCAATTAAATATTCATATAATCATCAACTCAATTTGTTCAACCTTGATGAATTTCCACTAGAATCCAAAAATTTGATGGGCAAACGGTCTCAAGACCATTTGAAACTCATCCAAACGGTCTCAAGACCGAGAGGACAATCACCCAAGACCGTTTGAAGGTCTAGGGTTGAGTAATTTGACCAATTGAGGACCCAATCGCAAATAAGTTATCAATTTAATCAAAATTCTGTTTTGTGGGTCAATCATGGTTCAACCCCTATCAAATCACCTTAGACTTTGATAAAATCTTGAGCAAACGGTCCCAAGACCATGTGGGGTCCACCCACATGACCTCAAGACCTTTTGGGCCAAGTTTGGGCCCAATTGGAGCTCAATTGAAGAGTTCAACCTTGTGTTGATGCACATTGTTGAGTGTTGATGGGTGAACATTGATAGACCCTAATTGAATCGATTTCAATTCTACTTGGTCAACAATTGAGGGTCAATTGGTTGACCAATTGGTCAAGCATAATCTTGATTAACCCAATCCATAAGTGGTCAACATAGATTGGACCTTTTGAAGGCTTCAACATCGTTTGACATTAGTGGTTGCACCTTTGAGCCTTGTTGAAGAACCAAGCGGCTGAGACCATGAGAGCCTCGCGGTCTCAAGACCGTGAGAGGGCTCGTGGTCTCAAGACCGTGAGGGGGCTCACGGTCTCAAGACCGAGAGGAGGCTCACGGTCTCAAGACCGCGAAGGGCCTCGCGGTCCTGAGGTCAAAGAAGGGCAAACGGTCTTCATGACCCTCGCGGTCTCAACTCAAATTGGTCTTCGCGGTCTCAACATTAACTTGAACCAATGGGAGGCTTCGCGGTCTTGAACCCTTAAAGGGGGCTCGCGGTCTTGGAGCTAGAAGGAGGCTCGCGGTCTTGGAAAGTTAAAATGGGAAAACGGTCAACACTTTCAACCGATCTCAATTCAATTAATGATTAATGATTGAAATTAATCAATGTGATTCAAGGTTGACCACATTCAATCATTTGATGATGTAAATGGTTCAATGTTGCTCAAATCAAACCCTAATGACAACCTAGGATATTAAGGGGTTATTTGACTAAGGTTTTGACCATAATGATGATCAATGGGGTGAATTACCAATATACCCCTGAAGGGTCAATTAAGTTATACCTTGCTCAATTCAAACCCTAATTACATGAGAATGATGCTTTTAGTCATAATGACTCTATCTAACTTGATCTAGTCTAATGTTATCATCAACCATTAGTATGATGAAAGAGAAAGTACCCTAGAGAGAGAAAGTAACTCTAATCACATAATGGTGATACTTTTGGCTATGTTAGCCTATGATGACTCAATCCAACCTGTTTTGGAGTGATGTTGACATCACCTAGCATTATGATGAGAGAGAAAGTACTTCTAGAGAGAGAAAGTACTTCTAGAGAGAGAAAGTACCAATTTTAAGTGGAAACTCAAGTAAAGCATCTCCAATGCACATAAGTGAGCATAACTAGGGTATGGTCCACCCGTGTGAGGTCATAGAAATCCTAATTATAATAAATGATGAACTCTTAACTAATCTAAGAGCATTAATGAAGATGTTACTCATACATGATGATGTTATGAGTTTAATTCACCTTGATGTGAATAGTAAACCCTAATTCAAGGGTGATGACATGTAATGAGAATAGTAAACCCTAATTCAAGGGTGATGACATGTAATGTGAATAGTAAACCCTAATTCAAGGGTAATGGCATGCTTTTGAGAAATAAACTCTATTTGATTTAAATTAAAGATTTAACTCTTATGGCAAGAGTAGGAAGTACATTCCTTATTATTGCATTACCTTTATCAGATGTATTAACCATGCAGGTTCTGATATGAAGGTAATCATATCCAGGTATGGATGTTGATGTTATATTCATTAAAGGCATGCTGTTAGCCTTATGAATAAGTAAAGTAATCTGATGCCTTGCCAGTGGCATCTTATGCTGATAATGGGCTATGAGAGCCATGAATACCATAAAGGTCATGCCTTAGGGATGACTTGTGATGAGGATAATGATAAATGATGATTGATATAAGTTAGGCCTGTTACATTTAGTATTCTTCTTTTATAGCTGCTATGCTACTGTTATTGTTTGAAGAACAATGTATGCTGTTAAAGAATACTGAATGTACCTAACTAATCAAGTATAATGTAGAGCCCTGATCATAGATCCATCATTGTCAGAAATTAAGTGATGGTGAAACAGGTTTTCCTTAGGGAACTCCTGGAGCACATACTTTTGAGTATGTGGGGTACATGGATGTGTAGAACCTTACATCCTAGTGTAGGAAAGTGATGTAGATGTGTAATCCATCCATCCTTCACTATAATTCCATACCGTATCAGTGGTAGGTAAACATGAAACCTCCTGATGACGAAGACAACACAGATATCCGTATCAGTGGTAGGTAAATATGAAACCTCCTGATGACGAAGAGAGTACAGAACGCCACTGTGACTCTAGAATAGCGAAGGACCAGTTTACCCTGGTGAGCTATATTAAGTAGAAACACGAGATGTCCTACAAGTGATCCTCTTACTGACTGAGGAAGGTGAAGGTCATGAGAATCCGGCTCTCTTGATGACCTATGTATGATACTGATGCGGCTTCTCAGCGATCAGTTGGAGTATGAGTGGTAAGCCTCATCTCCACAGGGCATAATGTTGTTTTTAAAACATAATTAACCATGTAGTATAACTTGTTAGAGATGACTCCAAGTTAGTTGATTGATGTTACATTGCAATAATGTTGATATTCTCCATATCTCCTAAATTGTAGAGATCTTGTTATACCTGCAACTGTTATAGAATGCTTTGAAGGCTTTACTGTTCAAAATAATCTTTGATGTTATAATAAAGCTTCTGGCGAAGAGTTATAACTCTCGCTGGGACAATTATGTATAATTGTCTCACCCCGTAGGCTTCAACTTTTTAGGTGGACGTCGGAGACGAAGGAACCAGCCTACAGGTGACCAGTCTCAGCAGCAGCAGCACCAGGGGCAGCAGTAATCTCAGGTGGAGATTTGTCCTGCCATGTGGTGTAGTTAGAGTCAGTCCTATGTGTCCTCTGTACTCTCAGGTCTTGGAGTCTTGTGTTATGTGATCTTGAGATTTTGTATCTTGATGTATATAATTACTCAAGAAGTAATTATCCTGAGATGTAAACAGTTACCTCTCTTTATGAAAGGAGTTTTTATGGATACAAGTTCTTATCTTGAAAAGTTTTAATTTCCCGTGATTTTTGTCTTCCGCTGATTACCGATTCGCTTCCGCTAAGTTTCAATCATGTTTATGTCATGGTTTGGAGATCAGAGCCCACAACTAGTGGTATCAGAGCTCCAGGTTCAGTCGAGTCTACAGAGGCATAGGACTTAGGATGTCGAGTCTACCTTTAGTACTCCTTCCTCATCTAATAGAATCTTCTGCTCCTCAGAAGAAGAAGATACATAAGAATGTCAGAACATCGTGATGAGCATGTGGCAGAGAGTAGTGCTAGTGCGCCTCGAGGCGGTGCAAGAGTTCCGAGAATAGAACAACCTGCACCTGAGTCTCCAAGAGAGCCACCCCAGTTCAACCCAGCTGACATGAGTAATCCAGCTGTACAGACGATGTTCGGGCATTTCATGACTGCCATGACACATATAACCGATAGGATGCCCATTCCTGCACCTAGGGCACCTGTCCAGCCTGAAGCACAAGGTATTGGTAAGACATTCGAACGACTTCGTCGTGTCGGAGCTACCGAGTACTTCGGAACTGCCGACCCTGCAGATGCTGACTTATGGTTGACATAGTTGGAGAAGGATTTCAGGATTCTTATGATTCCGGAAGCTGAGAAGGTTAGACATGCTGTCTATCTTCTCAAAGGCAGTGCTGGTCACTGGTGGAACATGGAAGAGCAGAAGAGACCTGGAGTAGAGTTCTCATGGGAAGAGTTTCGTCGAGAATTTATCAATAGATATTTTCCAAAGACCTTCCTAGATGAGAAGATCTCTCAGTTTGAGAAACTAAGGCAGGGTATGATGAACATTAGTGAGTATGAAGCTAAGTTTATGGAGTGTTGCGGTTCTGTCCGCACATGGCTGCTACGGATGAGGAAAGAATCAGAAGATTCGAGAAGGGTTTGAATTCCGATATGTCAACCCCTGTGTCTGCCTTAGAAAATAGAGAGAGATTCTCTACCTTCGTTGAGTCAGTCCGAAGGATAGAGAGATCTGTGGTTGAGAAAAGACAAACCCATAAAAGATATCCACAGTTCCAGGGTTCTTCATCTAGGGATTCCAAGAAACCTAGATTCTCTGCACCTAACCCTCCACCACCCAGATCGAGTTTTCAAACTCAATGGACACCAAGCAGAGGTAGAGGACGGAGTCAACCGCTTCAAGGGATGCACAGTTCTGCATCAGTGTCAGTTACTGGGCCACCCAGACCACAGCAACAGGAGAAGAGTTGCTACAACTGTGGTAAGGTGGGACACTTGATGAAGGATTTCCGTTCTAGGCCTGTCGGTGTGACACAACAAACCCCGAGATAGAATCAACAGGGATCTCAGAATAGACAACATCAAGGAGAAGCTCAAGGACGTGGACAAGCGTCTCAAGCTGGATCATCAGCACCACCTCAACACCAGGCGACTGCGAGGTTCTATGCTATGAACCCACCTGAGGCAGTGGTCAATCCACGGGTAGTGGCAGGTCAGATGAAACTTTTATATTCTGATATGTCTACATCCTGTATTGTATCCGTTCTGATTGATCTAGGTGCTACGCACTCTTTCATCACTCGTGAAGTGATTCGTAACTGCAATGTGACTGTTAGCCATAGAGCAGATAGTTTGTTGTTAGAGACTCCGCTGAGTGGGTCTGCCGTTTTGCAGGAGGTATGTTCTCCATGCATCCTTTTCTTTTCTGACCATCGCATTCAAGTGGATCTTATACCACTTGATATGCAGGGATTTGATATAATCCTCGGGATGGATACCTTAGAAAGGTATAGAGTTGTCTTGGATTGTGAGTCCAAGTTGGCTGTGTTTGCTGATGAAAGCAACACATGGATCTTTCAAGGTGAAAGAAAAATTCTGCCCACCTGTCTTGTGTCAGCTATGGTTGCTGATAAGCTGTTGAGGCAAGGATGTTATGCCTTCTTATCCCATGTGGTAGATGTTACCAAGGAAAGTTCTAATCTTGCTGAAGTTCCTATAGTCAGGGAATTCGAAGATGTGTTTCCTGAAGAACTTCCTGGTATACCACCACCTCGGGAGATTGATTTTGAAATCAATCTGATCCCAGATACGAAACCCATAGCTCAAACTCCGTATAGGATGGCGCCTGCCGAGATGGCATAACTCAAGAAACAGCTTCAAGAGCTACTTGAGAGAGGTTTTATCCGATCGAGTACTTCACCTTAGGGCGCTCCGGTCTTGTTTGTTAAAAAGAAAGATGGGTCAATGCGGTTATGCATCGACTACAGACAACTCAATAAAGTGACAATAAAGAATAAGTATCCTCTGCCGAGGATTGATGATCTCTTTGACCAGTTGCGTGGTGCAACAGCCTTTTCAAAGATAGACTTGAGGTCTGGATATCATCAACTCTGTATTAAGGATAGTGACATATCCAAGTCTGCCTTTAGGACAAGATATGGTCACTATGAGTTCACGGTTATGTCGTTTGGACTAACCAATGCACCAGCTGCATTCATGGAACTCATGAATAGAGTTTTTCGACCTTTCCTTGATCAGTATGTTGTCGTCTTCATAGATGACATACTGATTTATAGTAAGGATGCCCAGCAGCATGAGCAACATCTTCGCCAAGTTTTGACCTTGCTAAGAGAACATAAGCTGTACGCCAAGTTTAGCAAGTGTGAGTTCTGGCTGCCGGAGGTATCTTTTCTTGGACATGTAATATCCGCCTCGGGAATTCGTGTTGACCCTACAAAGGTAGAATCTGTTCTACAATGGGAACAACCGAAAACACCGACGGAGATCCGAAGTTTCTTGGGGTTAGCTGGCTATTATCGAAGGTTCATTAAGAACTTTAGTTCTATAGCTTTACCTTTGACCAAGTTAACCCAGAAAGATGTTTCTTTTTCTTGGAGTGATAAGTGTCAACAATCTTTCCAACTGCTGAAGGAGAGGTTGACAAGTGCACCTGTGCTAGTGCTACCTGAACAAGGAAAAGGGTATATAGTTTTCTGTGATGCTTCCAAAAATGGACTTGGATGTGTGTTGATGCAGGATAAACAAGTAATTTCTTTTGCTTCCCGACAGCTTAAGAAACACGAGGAGAATTATCCGACACACGATCTAGAGTTAGTTGCTGTGGTTCATGCCTTGAAGATCTGGAGGCATTATCTCTACGGAGAAACATTCCAGATTTTCACAGACCACAAAAACCTTAAATATATCTTCTCTCAGCATGAGCTCAACATGAGGCAACGTCGCTGGATGGAGTTAATCAAGGACTACGACTGTACAATTGATTACCACCCAGGCAAGGCCAATGTTGTTGCAGATGCCTTGAGTAGGAAATCAGCAACATCAACCATGAATGGAGCACAACTAAACTCTTTAGTATGCTCTAGAAGAGATATGCTTATCTCTTTAAGGCAAGACAATGTACAGTTGAAGGTGTCATTGCTAGCCGGTTTGTTAGCTGAGATGCATATTAAACCTACCCTAAGAGAGCAGATTAAAGAAGCACAGCTAGATGATGCTGCAGTTCAACATATAAGATCTGAGTATGGAAATGAGAAGCAAGATGGTTTTCATGACTCAAAAGATCAAGTAGCTTGTTATAATGGAAGAATGATAGTGCCGGATGTGGACAACTTGAGGAAGTTAGTCCTGGAAGAAGCCCATTCTTCCATGTATGCTATGCATCCAGGGAGCACCAAGATGTATCGGAATTTGAAGGATCTGTATTGGTGGCCTGGGATGAAGAAGGACGTTGCAGAGTTTGTTCTGAGGTGTCCTGTGTGTCAGCAAGTTAAAGCAGAACACCAGAAGCCTGCAGGGACAATGCAACCTTTACCCATATCACAGTGGAAGTGGGACCATGTGACCATGGACTTTGTTGTTGGCCTACCCAGGACAAGCAAAGGACATGATTCCATTTGGGTAATTGTTGATAGGTTGACTAAGACAGCACATTTCTTACCTGTCAAAACAACCTATTCTGCTGAAAGGTTATCAGAGTTGTATGTTCAAGAGATAGTGCATTTGCACGGAGTTCCTGTCACAATAGTTTCTGACAGAGGTCCTCAGTTTACAAGTCGTTTTTGGGAACAGTTGCACAGAGCCTTAGGCACCAAGCTAAGGTTTAGTACGGCCTTTCATCCACAGACTGATGGACAGTCAGAAAGGACCATACAAACTTTAGAAGACCTATTGCGAGCATGTGTTCTCCAGTTCACCGGAAGTTGGAATCTACACCTAAGCTTGATAGAGTTTGCCTATAACAATAGCTATCAGCATAGTATTGATATGGCACCTTATGAAGCCTTATATGGTAGATGTTGTAGATCACCCTTGTGTTGGTTTGAGACTGGTGAGCACCAGTTGTTAGGTCCTGACCTGGTGCAGCAAACCATGGAAAAGATTAAAGTTATACAACATAAGATTAAGACTGCTCAGGATAGGCAGAAATCTTATGCTGACAAACGTCGTAGACCCTTAGAGTTCCAGGTTGGAGACAAAGTGTATCTTAAGGTCTCACCTTGGAAAGGGGTCCTTCGTTTTGGAAGAAAAGGGAAGTTAGCTCCTAGATATATGGGGCCTTATCCAATCATTGAACGGATTGGAAAGGTAGCATATAAACTAGAGCTTCCCCCAGAATTACAGAGGTTACATCCTGTGTTTCACATTTCTATGTTGAAGAAATGTCACCCAGACACCAAGTCAGTTCTACAACCTATGGAGGTAGAATTGAATGATGACATATCCTATGAGGAGGGACCAGTGTCAATCCTTGATAAACGAATTAAAAAGTTAAAGAAGAAAGATATAAGTCTTGTGAAAGTCCTCTGGAACCATCGTGGTGTTGAAGAAGCCACTTGGGAGTTAGAGGATGAGATAAGAAGGAAGTATCCTGCCCTTTTCTCGTAGTATGTTTTATCGATTTCGGGGACGAAATCCTTGTAAGGGGTGGATAATTTGTAACATCCCTGACCTGGGTTATGAGTTAACCCTAGGTATTTTTGCCTAAATATGTGAATAAATCTTTGTGATTAACTCTGAGCATGTAATTAAGTTTCTCAGAAAAGTATATTTCAGTATTTGCTCCTTTTTATTTAAAGTTGTAGCATTGTTTTGATATACAGGGACCTATGTGCAATTTACCCAGTTAAAAGGGTTAGTTTGCAATTTGCACATTTTGAGATGTTCCTCTAATGATGATACATCATGAGAATCTTTTTGGTAAAGTTTGAGGGATTTCCCAAGCTAGGGCACCAAGGTGCAGCTGTGGAAGCAATCCCAGTGCTTGAAACCTTAAATTGGGGTAAAATGCAATTTACCCAAATTAAGGGATACAAATTGTGAAATATGTCATCTAATGTATCTTTTTAGACTTTTGCCATCATTTAGAGAAGAAATGATGAGGAAGTCACCTCAATTGAGTTATCAAGTTATGAAATATGCCTTGTGATTGAATAATCAGGGTATATGTGTAATGTCTCTTTATGTATGTACCTCATTATTAGCTTGCTCTCCTTTACCTTCTTTTCCTAAGACCTTAAGAGAAGGTTTGTCCTTAGAATAAAGAGGAAGGGACAATCAAGTAAAGAAGGAGGGACCTAGTTGGAATTATGGACAACTTATGAACTAATGTTGAAAATCCTACCCCATGTATATAAACTCTCCTTCCCTTAGTTGCAAGGGAACTTACCCTTCGTTCCCTTACTGTTTCATTTCACCAACGACGACCAAGGACTGCCTTGGATCTAAGGAGGATGAACAAGGGGTGCAAGGTAGGTTTAAACCCCTCTTCTTGCCTAATTCCATGGTTAAAACTCGAATTCAAGGTCATCTCCATGGTTAACTCTTGAAACCCTACCTTTCTAGCCGTCTCTTTTCATCCTTCCTTGGAGTTTTCACCTTGGCCAACCTGTGGGAACTCAAGGACGCCATTAGAGCTTGGAGCTTGAAAGCTTGGAGCTCAAGAAGCAAGCTTTAGGCGGGTTTTATAACTCTAAACCCATGCTTTACTATGTGCATCTTTATATGCGTTTTGATGATAGCTCTTAGTGTTTCCCTACTTTTCCCTGCTATTTTGCAAGCAAACCCGTGGGATATCTGTACTGTTCTTGAGCTAGAAGATGAAGGCGTGATTTCCAAGAAAAACCCACCGCTTTTCTTTTCCTTAAACGGTCCTAACAGTTTGCTCTCTCGGACTCAAGACCGCGAGGTGAGCAAACGGTCTCGAGACCGCGACAGGGCAAACGGTCTCAAGACCGTTTGGCCCCATTTACCGAGCGTGGACCGTATAAGAAATCTGTTCCTAATTATATAGGCTAATTACCCTCAACATTTGGGAGACTAACTCCAAAGGAATCGGGAGATATGAACTTTTTAAGTCACAACTTTAAATGAATTAATTGCTGATTTTCAAACGGTCTGAAATTGCCTTTTTGGGAAAACGGTCTCAAGACCGTGTAAGGTCGTTGACTAAGCGTTGACCGTATGAGATTACTGTTCAAAATTATGTTAATTAACAACTCACCAAGTTTGATGGTCTAATTCCAAACGGGCTAAGAGTTGAAGGGTGAATACTAGGGCTAACCCTAGGTAAAATCAGTACTGAAATTATGGTGACCTAATTAGGTTTTTTTAGGGTTGATTGACCTAAACGGTCTCAAGACCGTTTGGGGATCACCAAACGGTCTCAATACCGTGAGGGAAATCAACCAAGACCGTTTGGAGGTCTGGGGTCAAGATTTGTTGACCAATTGAAGGTACTTCTACACCAATTTACATTGCAATTAAATATTGATATAATCATCAACTCAATTTGTTCAACCTTGATGAATTTCCACTAGAATCCAAAAATTTATGGGCAAACGGTCTCAAGACCGTTTGGAACTCATCCAAACGGTCTCAAGACCGAGAGGACAATCACCCAAGACCGTTTGAAGGTCTAGGGTTGAGTAATTTGACCAATTGAGGACCCAATCGCAAATAAGTTATCAATTTAATCAAAATTCTATTTTGTGGGTCAATCATGGTTCAACCCCTATCAAATCACCTTAGACTTTGATAAAATCTTGGGCAAACGGTCCCAAGACCATGTGGGGTCCACCCACATGACCTCAAGACCGTTTGGGCCAAGTTTGGGCCCAATTGGAGCTCAATTGAAGAGTTCAACCTTGTGTTGATGCACATTGTTGAGTGTTGATGGGTGAACATTGATAGACCCTAATTGAATCGATTTCAATTCTACTTGGTCAACAATTGAGGGTCAATTGGTCAAGCATAATCTTGATTAACCCAATCCATAAGTGGTCAACATAGATTGGACCTTTTGAAGGCTTCAACATCGTTTGACATTAGTGGTTGCACCTTTGAGCCTTGTTGAAGAACCAAGCGGCTGAGACCATGAGAGCCTCGCGGTCTCAAGACCGTGAGAGGGCTCGCGGTCTCAAGACCGAGAGGAGGCTCACGGTCTCAAGACCGCGAAGGGCCTCGCGGTCCTGAGGTCAAAGAAGGGCAAACGGTCTTCATGACCCTCGCGGTCTCAACTCAAATTGGTCTTTGCGGTCTCAACATTAACTTGAACCAATGGGAGGCTTCACGGTCTTGAACCCTTAAAGGGGGCTTGCGGTCTTGGAGCTAGAAGGAGGCTCGCGGTCTTGGAAAGTTAAAATGGGCAAACGGTCAACACTTTCAACCGATCTCAATTCAATTAATGATTAATGATTGAAATTAATCAATGTGATTCAAGGTTGACCACATTCAATCATTTGATGATGTAAATGGTTCAATGTTGCTCAAATCAAACCCTAATGACAACCTAGGATATTAAGGGGTTATTTGACTAAGGTTTTGACCATAATGATGATCAATGGGGTGAATTACCAATATACCCCTGAAGGGTCAATTAAGTTATACCTTGCTCAATTCAAACCCTAATTACATGAGAATGATGCTTTTAGTCATAATGACTCTATCTAACTTGATCTAGTCTAATGTTATCATCAACCATTAGTATGATGAAAGAGAAAGTACCCTAGAGAGAGAAAGTAACTCTAATCACATAATGGTGATACTTTTGGCTATGTTAGCCTATGATGACTCAATCCAACCTGTTTTGGAGTGATGTTGACATCACCTAGCATTATGATGAGAGAGAAAGTACTTCTAGAGAGAGAAAGTACTTCTAGAGAGAGAAAGTACCAATTTTAAGTGGAAACTCAAGTAAAGCATCTCCAATGCACATAAGTGAGCATAACTAGGGTATGGTCCACCCGTGTGAGGTCATAGAAATCCTAATTATAATAAATGATGAACTCTTAACTAATCTAAGAGCATCAATGAAGATGTTACTCATACATGATGATGTTATGAGTTTAATTCACCTTGATGTGAATAGTAAACCCTAATTCAAGGGTGATGACATGTAATGAGAATAGTAAACCCTAATTCAAGGGTGATGACATGTAATGTGAATAGTAAACCCTAATTCAAGGGTAATGGCATGCTTTTGAGCAATAAACTCTATTTGATTTAAATTAAAGATTTAACTCTTATGACAAGAGTAGGAAGTACATTCCTTATTATTGCATTACCTTTATCAGATGTATTAACCATGAAGGTTCTGATATGAAGGTAATCATATCCAGGTATGGATGTTGATGTTATATTCATTAAAGGCATGCTGTTAGCCTTATGAATAAGTAAAGTAATCTGATGCCTTGCCAGTGGCATCTTATGCTGATAATGGGCTATGAGAGCCATGAATACCATAAAGGTCATGCCCTAGGGATGACTTGTGATGAGGATAATGATAAATGATGATTGATATAAGTTAGGCCTGTTACATTTAGTATTCTTCTTTTATAGCTGCTATGCTACTGTTATTGTTTGAAGAACAATGTATGCTGTTAAAGAATACTGAATGTACCTAACTAATCAAGTATAATGTAGAGCCCTGATCATAGATCCATCATTGTCAGAAATTAAGTGATGGTGAAACAGGTTTTCCTTAGGGAACTCCTGGAGCACATACTTTTGAGTATGTGGGGTACATGGATGTGTAGAACCTTACATCCTAGTGTAGGAAAGTGATGTAGATGTGTAATCCATCCATCCTTCACTATAATTCCATACCGTATCAGTGGTAGGTAAACATGAAACCCCCTGATGACGAAGACAACACAGATATCCGTATCAGTGGTAGGTAAATATGAAACCTCATGATGACGAAGAGAGTACAGAACGCCACTGTGACTCTAGAATAGTGAAGGACCAGTTTACCCTGGTGAGCTATATTAAGTAGAGACACGAGATGTCCTACAAGTGATCCTCTTACTGACTGAGGAAGGTGAAGGTCATGAGAATCCGGCTCTCTTGATGACCTATGTATGATACTGATGCGGCTTCTCAACGATCAGTTGGAGTATGAGTGGTAAGCCTCATCTCCACAGGGCATAATGTTGTTTGTAAAACATAATTAACCATGTAGTATAACTTGTTAGAGATGACTCCAAGTTAGTTGATTGATGTTACATTGCAATAATGTTGATATTCTCCATATCTCCTAAATTGTAGAGATCTTGTTATACCTGCAACTGTTATAGAATGCTTTGAAGGCTTTACTGTTCAAAATAATCTTTGATGTTATAATAAAGCTTCTGGCGAAGAGTTATAACTCTCGCTGGGACAATTATGTATAATTGTCTCACCCCGTAGGCTTCAACTTTTTAGGTGGACGTCGGAGACGAAGGAACCAGCCTACAGGTGACCAGTCTCAGCAGCAGCAGCACCAGGGGCAGCAGTAATCTCAGGTGGAGATTTGTCCTGCCATGTGGTGTAGTTAGAGTCAGTCCTATGTGTCCTATGTACTCTCAGGTCTTGGAGTCTTGTGATATGTGATCTTGAGATTTTGTATCTTGATGTATATAATTACTCAAGAAGTAATTATCCTGAGATGTAAACAGTTACCTCTCTTTATGAAAGGAGTTTTTATGGATACAAGTTCTTATCTCGAAAAGTTTTAATTTCCCGTGATTTTTGTCTTCCGCTGATTACCGATTCGCTTCCGCTAAGTTTCAATCGTGTTTATGTCATGGTTTGGAGATCAGAGCCCACAGTCTACTTTGCATCTGCTCACGAATCTTGTCATCTCTAGGCTCCTTTCAGTCATTGCACGATCAAAGAGACTTAATCTACACGCATTGTGGTCCTTTTATAACCATCACGTGGTCCTTTCACTAACATCACCTTACTAAAGTGGTGACCGACACAACCTCCCTTACAGAGCTTCTTTAAATCCCGATACTGGCTATGGTGGTTATCATCACGTCTTACAAAGGACAAGAATTGTCTCTATGTATCACCCTGAATGAGCCCACATGCTCTCATCAGACCCTCTAGTTTGAATCATACTAACCATTAGTTAAGGGTGATAATATGTACTAACATCGAGTTCTTCATGTACCTACATCCACCTTTTAGAAGGGAACCTTTCGGTCAAACTCAAGAACCTTTGAACTCGCATCATGGTGTAGTCGAACCATCTCTCTCATGGGTAGTTCAACTAGATCTGTCCCTTGAAAGAACTCTTTCTTTCTCATGTCATCTAGGTAAGGCGATCTACCATAGCCCATATTGCATCTCGACCTTCCTTGGTCTAGGGGAGACTTACAACATCCATATTTATGAACTCCCTTTCTCTTTTGGGGACTCTTTATCCTTTATATCAATGCACTGGGTTACTGGTGTTCATCCTTCACCTACGGCTTGCATGGCCATAAACCACATGCAACTTCATCTTAGGCATCTAAAGTACTACTGTCACTTATTATCTTAGTAGTACCATGGTGTATGGTGATCTTCAATCATGATTTCCTGTATGTCAAGATTCCTCAAGATCGATTCCTCAGAAACCCTAAACCACTCTAGTTGGGGTTTCATCACCTTCCTTTCCAAGGAAGTGCATTTGAGATTCTACAACCATCCTTTCATTTCATCAAGGCCTAGGTTGGCTAACCAAACATCCACTAACTTGATCAACAAATTTCCTTACATCTGAGTGTTATCCGACCACATCTCCTTTCCAAAATTAGGGTTAGCCTAACAACCTCTTCTAGCCTCTAACCAAACTAGGCAGATATATCTCAACCAGAGCATCCATTACCACTTCACATCCTTACATATTAGGTAATGTTGATGACATACACCTTCATGTATTTCACTTATCGTCTCACCTAAAAATCTATGTCTATCTTCATCAAGAAACTTTGAGCTCATCCTCATGGTGACCAAACTCAACCTGGTATAACTTGCAAGTTCCATATAGCTCATGATAAAACATCCTCATAAGATGACTACCTCATTTCTCTTAGTGTTTTCAAACCATCCATGTATCATTTACTCCACCAGGGTACATTATCATTTCTGTCCTCATACCTTGTAGCAACGTCCCAACTCACATCATCTTGTATCCTTGGTGTATGGCATGCGTACTGTCCTATATCTGATTCCCATAACAAGAGGAAATAAGCATTTGGTTGCAGTCCAAATACGGAGTTCTTCCTATTCCTAGAGTAGAGATGGTACATCCAACCTTGCCAGCACACCTTTAAATCCAAGTTGAAACGTGCCACCTATGTCTCTACATCACAAACATTTCGACACTAAAGTCATTTCCATTGAAAACTGGCCTTGAACCTACTGGGGTTTGCACACATTCCTTGGTCGTCTCCTCTAGGTCTATAGGGTGCCGCCACTTTTGGGGTCATCCCTATTCCCTTATGCATCCAGAGAGTGCCCTACTCATCTTCCCTTTGGGTCCCATGAGTTCATGGAGGTGATCAATCTCCTAACCCATGGCCCTTAGACAATGATAGTTGTTACCTCCCGACCCAATGGTCATGTGCAACTAGGGAATTAGGCAACTCCTACTTCCATCAGTCATACCCCACCTGATCCTAGGATAAACTTAGGATTCTCTTATAGTGCATGTTCAACTTAGAACCTTATACAAGCCTTCATCATCTCTCTCTCTCTGCATTCATGGGCCGACTTTCATTCTTTCATAGGGGTCATGGTAACTTGCCTACCTTGGTCAGGCCCCCTACCATTTACCTTGATGGTAACACATCCACATGCATTTATAGATGGTTATCTATGGGTCTATAGGTTCATCCTCTTACCATGTACTTTCACTTAGCTTCTCAAGATCCTATGAGACCTCTTTAGGTTATCTTAACCCAAAAAAACTGGTATACACCCTAAAAAAGGGTCCCTCTCCCAAGATGGGAGGAAACTTCATCCCTTGACAACAAGGTCACAACCATCCTTAGGGTTTACATACACATGGGCATGCTTAACCCAACAACTACTAAGGCATAAGAA
Organism: Alisma plantago-aquatica; assembly: GCA_963693085.1. Classification (NCBI taxonomy): domain Eukaryota; kingdom Viridiplantae; phylum Streptophyta; class Magnoliopsida; order Alismatales; family Alismataceae; genus Alisma; species Alisma plantago-aquatica. Next base: position 1,227,472,024 of record OY856411.1, read on the forward strand.
GACCACCTACTAAACCATGCTAGGTCATACTTGTTCTCTTTCCTCAATTATTGGATCAAGATCATACCTTCCCATGTCATCAACTTAGCTGTGAGGGGTTCGTCAAACACACCTTAAACTTAAGGGGTTTCCCTTTCCTCTGAACATAAGAAGTACCATGCTTGCATCTATAGAAACTCAACTCTCATCACGAGCATTAGGTACACCATTTCCCCTCTTAGGCCTAGGAACCCTAGGTTCACTTTGTGATGAACAACTACATGCTCAATCTATTAACCACGAACCATGCATGTATAAGGCATGACACGCAATTCCTGTCATCCTTCTACTAAAGCAACACTTCAAAGTCGAGTCCTCCTTAAGGACGACCAACAAGGCATAAGGCCCCACAACCTGTCACTAAATCTCTCCAGGGCATACAGAACTTCTTCTTCCTTTCTCAGAAGGTAAACACTTATACCATAGGCACATAGGTGCTAGAAGCCTCATCCTCTCTCTAGGGTTTGGTTCCTCTAAAGGAAACCAAGATATCATCAGCCTCTAGGGATCGAGCATGAGGAAACCCCTATCATCCACTTAGGTCACATCATCCTCAACTCCCCACTATTCCTCATATCTCAGAGTCTAGTCTTCCAACCTTCTTGCATGAGTCCTGCTCTCTCTTTCTAGAGCCAATCCTACAAACAACCTTACTGCGAGAGGCTATCTCTCCAAGAGGGATCAAGCTCACAAGCATACCCCTACATGGTGAAGCCTATGTTTGCTCACGGTTATCCATAGCTCTTTACACTTATCTCATAGGTTATTCCTTCCTACTCTCCTGGCCAGGGTTTCAACCTATTGCTCGCACTACTGACACATTCTGGGTGCATATTATGCCATGCTCATATAAGCTCATAGGGTTTCCATAGGTTCTTCACTAACTTTATCCTTGAAGGAGCTATCCTTCACTCTAACATGCTCGCCCCTTTCCAAGGTTGGGTTGCTAAAGTTGCTAGATCATCCAAGGCATGTCCATCCAAACACCTGATCTAACTCATCATGCCATCTCTCTCTCTAACCTTCACTTAGGGTTAGGGTTAACATAATCCTCAGAGGATGTGCCAGGTCTCTACTTGTAATGGAGATATCGTTCTCCAAGACTAACTTTCTTTATTTATCCTCCTGAAAAGAAGGTCTAGCATCATGTCTCTTCTGAGGGCATGACAACCTATGTCATACGACCTAAGCATGTATCTATCCTTTAGTTTAGCTTATTCTATTAAGCTTATGTCCATGACATCTTATTTACATGCTTTTCATTAATTTGGTAGAGGATTCCTTAAACCTTATCAACCTGACACATACCTCATGAGGGTGAGGAGAAGAGAGAAAACTCTAATCCTTAAGGTCCTTAATCGAATTTGAGTTGAGAAGGGATGAACAAGATGAGAGAGGTCCTAAAGGTATCTTATTTCGAGTCATACCCTAAGACTTTGGCCAGGCAGTCACACAAATCTGGGAGTCTTCATATTCTGACTAGCGGTGCGGAGGAAAATATTTCCAGCCCCCGGTCGTGATCCTTTTCTAGACACCTCTATCTTTCAGATAATCCTCTAATAACTCCCTTGGGTTCTACAGAATTTGTAAAATTTAATAATTATTAAACATTAAGTGAGGAACCCTTTGCTCTGATACCAAATGTAACGACCCCACCTCTTGGTAATCCCTAATTAAGGGAGACTAAAAGGTCAGAGCCATTATCCAATAACTCAGATCAAAGGTTCAACGAATAATCAATAACAATTATTAAATTCTACTAACTATACTGAAATATGGTAAAAATAAAAACTTTGCATACCTTTTGAAAACCTGGATCTCTAAACTTCTATCCACATATCACTAGTAAAAATTGGACCATTATTCACGAGTGAGTCCTGTCACAAACCCCTCTCTACAAGCCCTCACAAATAGGGACTGTTGTGAGTCTGGCCCTCACAAATGGTCCGTGAAGAGAACTCACATGACAAATACCAGTGGCCCTCATGAATACAATTGTCACGGACCAACTGACCCTCAAGAATGTTATATTGAGTGACTATTTAGCCTTCATAAATACATTTTTGAGGGACTATTTAGCCTTCATAAATACATTTTTGAGGGACTATTTAGCCTTCATAATAACATTATTGAGGGCATGTTTAGTTCTCATAAATACATTTTTGAGGGTCTTGATGGTCCTAGAGAATATATTTTTGAAGGGATAATGCCTTCATTAATATTATTTTTGAGGGGCTATGTGGTCGTCATCAATGCAATTTTGATGGTCAATCTGGACCTTCATTAATATATTTATGAGGGACTAATATAAATGATTTGGTTATTGATTATTAAATGATTTATTAAATGTTAATGAATTGTTACTATAGTGAATATCAAATTTTAAATGAAAAATTTGTATACATAACCTCAAGAAATATTTTTATACTAATTCACATGACATCATAAGAAGATTCAACACCAAAATGACACATAAAAATGTTAAATCACCTCAAACCAATTTTTGTTATTGAAGCAAAATATTATCCATACATTGCGTGCTCAACGTTGATATAAATAAAGAGTACATATGGTTCTAAAATTTGAGATTGATGACAATCAACATATCATGCTAGAAACTCTTAAGATCTATAATGTCTCCATATTCCTTCAAATGGTGTGGTGCTCTTCATCAATGCCAGGCCTCATACGGTTAGGTACTTGAATATTCTTCTCCTAAAAATGACAAATCATTATATTAATAGAATTTAAAGTTAATACATAAATCATAGTACAACAAACAACTTACCCTTATATTTCAGTTTTGGTCTACTCCAAGGTGCATTGTCCGTCGAAATCCATCATTAAAAGTAATTCTACCCTATCAATATAAATACAAAAAGGAATCAAAGTGAGTGCGAAGTAGAGATAAATGTAAGTGAACCAACATAGCAGCAACATGCACCCGTAAACTAAAATTATGATTGAACTTAGTACAAGGATGTGTATAAAGGATGCATGACGGTTGATGATTGATTCAACCCTATTTTAGGGCTTAATCTTGTGTCTTTTTGTTTTTCAATCACATTTATACCTGTTAATTGCATGTCATTCCCCCTAATATGCTTATTTGTATAAAATGCACTTATGGACATTATTTGCATATTTTTCAGGTACTTGGACCACACTTGGATGGACGAGAGAGATGGAGGGGCCCAAAGAAGGCCCCAGAGCTCCCCCAACCTACCCCTAGTGGGCAAGAGTCAAGCTTAAGTAAAGAAGTCCATGGACAATGAAATTTGAAGCTCAAAGTGCAAGCTAAGCCCCCAACACGACCGTGGTAACATAGAACGGTGGTGCTGCAAATGAAGAAATCACATGAAAAATCTCAGTTTTGAAGCAGTTGCAGAGCATACTCTACCACGGTCATGCTACGCAGCACGGTCGTGCTGCGACCACCCACCACGGCCATGCCACGCAGCACGACCGTGCTACACTACTACAGAAACAACATTCAGTGTCGCTTTTCTGGGCGTCGGTTATTTAGGAAAACTGACGCCTATAATATTAGACGTCGGTTATTTAGACAAAACGACATCTATATTCGAAGACCAGCTAGACACGGGTACCGCTTTGTATTCAGCGTCGGCTGAGTATAACCAACCGACGCCTAAAATCGCCCGCAAAATCCAATTTTCGAGCGAAAAAAATTTGGGTCACATACAGCGTCGGTGTTTTAACTATTCACCGACGCCTATTTAAAATGAAATTTTGCACGAAAAGTTCCACTTTCGGTGTCAGTTATCCTTGGATAACCGACGTTGATAATGATTCCCGCCAATTAATTTAGGGTAAAGATTGTCTAATTGGACGTCAGTTTTTTATTAGCAACCGACGCTAAAGATAATAGGTGTCGGTTTCCGTATATAACCGACGCCGTTGACCAACTTAATAGACTCGATCACCCGGCTCTTCCCCCTTTCTTCCTGTTTCATCGCGAATTCTGCTGCTGTGCTCCACGCCCCCCGCTGTTGCTGCTGCTGTGCTCGCCCGCCGCCACCACATCCTCTGCTGCTACCGCCGCTACATCCTCTGCTGCTGTTGTGCTCCACGCCCCCGGTCGTTTGTTGATGCTGCTGCCACTACTGTTCTAGCTGCTCCACGCGCTGCTGCCGCCAGCGATCCTCTGTGCGCTCCACGTCGCGTCCTCTTCCGGTCCGCCACTGCTGCCGCCACTCTTCTCCACACTAGCTCCAGGTAGCACTACCTCTTTGCTTCCTTCTCCCTAGCTATTTACCAACATGCAGCAAGCACGGCCATGGCTGTGTTGGCCAACCACGGCCGTGCTGGACAGCACGGCCGTGGTAAGGCAACACAGCCACGGCCGTGGTAGGCCAACACAGCCACGGCCGTGCTTGCTGTTGGTAAGGATATGAACAAATTTTTATGTAATGCTTTATGTAAATCTTAGGATATGAACAAATTTTTTGCTTGCATATATTTGTGCTTGTAATCCTAATGTTTGACTTAATTCAATAAATTTTGATGCATGTTGAAATAAGATTTAAACTTGTCAATTCTAGCATCCTAATTTGATTTGATTAAACCTAACATTGATGAAACCCTAACATCAATTGTGATGAAACCCTAACATTAATTGTGATGAAACCCTAACATGTACATATCTATTATTGTGTTTGTTGGCCTAGAAACCCGTCCAAGATTTACTCATTAGGAGTAAATCTTGGATAGTCCCCGGTTTGGGACTATTCTTGAACACCTAATCTCACTTAGGATGTAAGTGTATAATGTGTATTGGGTTTTCGAGAAAATTTCGACAGCATTTCCCTGTTTGTTCTCTAAGTACATATGTACTTAGAGAACAACGGGGAAATGCTACCGAAATTTTCTTGAAAACCCAATACACATTATACACTTACTAGTGAGATTAGGTGTTCAAGGATGGGATAGGTGGTACACATTTATTATATATAAGAATGACATCACATGTGTTTGTTGGCCTAGAAACCCGTCCAAGATTTACTCATTAGGAGTAAATCTTGGATAGTCCCCGGTTTGGGACTGTTCTTGAACACCTAATCACTAAATTATATACTATTTGTATGGAGTCCGACTTCATTGTAGATAATAGGAGTAAATCTTGGATAGGATGTAAGTGAATACCCTAATCTTGTCCTAATATATACTTGTTTTCTCTTTGATCATAGAGTGGATAGATCATGGATGTCCATTCGCAATCGCTGCACCCCAGAGTTTATATCTGGTCTTGATCAGTTTATTAGATTTGCCGAGGAACATAGGAAAAAACCTACAGATAGGTTCTACTGTCCATGTAGGCATTGTGGTAACAATTTGAAAGTCAACACTGGTGAGGAAATAAAAAGTCATGTCATGTGCAACGAGATTGTACAAGGCTATACAGAATGGCACTGGCATGGAGAGATTTCAAACTCGAAACCAGTAGATGTCGATAGCAGTGCTTGGGTGGAAGAAGAAATTGCCTCCGATGACGTAGATGTGAACGGACCAGTTCCAGTAGACATCGTTGATGCGATGCTGGATAGTTGTAGGGTAGAGCACACTGATCCACCTCCTATCTTTAGAAACATTGTGCATGATGCTAAGATACCGTTATACACAGGTTGTGCTAAGTTTACGAAGCTTAGCACTGTGTTGAGATTGTATAAGTTGAAAGCTAACAATAGATGGAGCGACAAAAGCTTCACTGAATTGTTGACTTTGTTGAAAGAAATGCTTCCTGAAGGAAACGAGCTGCCAATCTCAACATACCGGGTAAAGAAAATGTTGTGCCCAATGGGAATGGAGGCCAAGAAGATACACGCATGCCTGAATGATTGTGTTTTATTTCAAAAGGACTATGTAGATTTGAAAGATTGTCCAAAATGTGGTGCGTCACGGTATAAATTGACAACTTCGGGGGAGTCCAAAACTGGTTCTCCTGCCAAGGTGTTGTGGTATCTATCTATAATATCACGGTTTCAACGCTTGTTTACAAATCTGAAAGATGCGAAGAATTTGAGGTGGCATGCAGATGTTAAGAAAAATAATGATGGGATCCTACGACATGCGTCAGATTCCCCACAGTGGAAGAAGATTGATCTATTGTACCCCAAATTTGGTGAAGAAGATAGGAATCTAAGACTTGGGCTTTGTACAGATGGGATGAATCTGTACGGGACATTGAGCAGCCAACATAGCACTTGGCCAGTCATGCTTGTTATATACAATCTTCCTCCCTGGATGTGTATGAAAAATAAATACGTTATGCTGTCGTTGTTGATATCGGGCCCTAAACAACCCGGAAATGATATCGATGTTTATCTTGAACCTCTGATTGATGACTTAAAGAAACTTTGGGCTAAAGGTGTGATGACCTATGATGCTTTAGGAAGAGAGACATTTTGTTTGCACGCTATGTTGTTTTGCACTATTAATGACTTTCCGGCATATGAGAATTTGTCTGGATATAGTGTCAAAGGAGCTAAATCCTGTCCTATATGTGAAGAAAACACTGATTCAATAAGACTAAAACATGGCGGCAAGACTGTATATCTTGGTCATCGAAGGTTTCTTTCAAAATTCCATCCGTATCGTAGGAAGCGCAAAGCATTCAATGGATGGAATGATGAACAGAGTGCACCTAAACCTATACCAGGGGATGTTGTTTATGAAAGAGTAAAAGACATTGTCAATGAATTTGGTAAGAAATCACAATGTAGTATGGCCACACGGAGTGATAATTCTTCATTCAAGAAGAAGTCAATATTTTGGGATCTTCCTTATTGGAGTTCCTTGACAGTTAGGCATTTTATCGATGTAATGCACGTTGAGAAAAATGTCTGTGATAGCATCATTGGTACTCTGTTAAATATACCAGGTAAGACTAAAGATGGGATAAAATCCAGACTGGACCTACGTGAAATGGGAATAAGGTCAGAATTAACAGAATTACGTGAAATGGGTAATAAAAGAACATACTTACCTACGGCTTGTTACACGTTGTCTAGAAAGGAGAAGAAAGCTTTTTGTGAATGCTTGGTAAATGTTAAGGTGCCACATGGTTACTCATCCAACATTCGTATATTGGTATCAATGAAAGATCTGAAGTTGATAGGTCTTAAATCTCATGATTGTCACACTCTAATGCAACGAATATTGCCCGTGGCAATTCGATCTATATTGCCGAAGCATGTAAGGTTTGCAATCACCAGACTTTGTTTCTTTTTCAACAGTCTATGCAACAAAGTTATTGACCCTAATACTCTCGATAATTTGCAAAGAGAAGTGGTTGTTACCCTATGTCAGCTTGAGATGTATTTCCCTCCTTCGTTCTTTGATATCATGGTACATCTTGTTGTCCACTTGACTAGGGAAGTTAAAATGTTGGGACCAGTTTTCTTGCATTGGATGTATCCCTTTGAACGATACATGAGCGTTTTTAAAGGTGATGTTCGAAACCTTTATCGGCCTAAAGGGAGTATTATTGAAGGTTATGTGGCGAGAGAGGTTATGGATTTTTTCAATGACTTTCTGAGTGGTAATAACACTCCTGTTAATGACAAGAATATTGAGGAGGGCAAAGGAATTTTGGGATCACGGGTGAAAGTAATCAGCCGTGAGCAGTTGGAACAAGCTCACTTGTATATTTTACACAACATGGATGAAGTGAGTGTTTATATCGTGGAACATACCAATTTCATCAAGAGACAACATCCTAGAGCAAGTTCAATGTGGCTTGCTAGAGAGAATAATAAGACTTTTACTAAGTGGTTTGAAGATAAAGTCTTACATCAACTATCTCAAACACCAAATGATATTACAGAAACTATCAAATGCCTCGCCTTTAAACCAAAACCAAATGTTATGTCTTATGAAGGGTTTGACATTAATGGGTTCACATATTACACAAAGCGCCAAGATGATAAGAGTGTCGTCCAAAATAGTGGGGTCATTCTTCAAGCGTCGACTATGTATTTTGCAAGTGCAAAGGATAAGAGTCCACGTGAAGCTACAATGTCATATTACGGTTTCATTGAAGACATATGGGAGTTTGACTACATAGATTTCAGAATTCTGCTCTTTAAATGTAATTGGGTTGATAACACCAAAGGAGTTATAGTGGATGACTTGGGTTTCACTTTGGTGAACTTTGAAAAGATTGGCGAGAAGGGTGAACCATTCATATTGGCATCACAGGCGAAACAAATATTCTACATCGATGATCCTACAAATGATAAATGGTCGGTTGTTCTTCATGGTAAAAGAAAATTCATTGAAGATCCTATAGATGAAGAAGAGTACTATGATAAGTATGATGACTCCAGTCCATTCTCAGTTGGGTTGCCAACTCCACAAAATATTGAAGCTAATGATGACTTATATGTGCGCGGAGATCACAATGAAGGATTGTTAATTGATAAAAGATCACAATTTTAGAGACATGTATGTTTATATTTTTTTAACAAATGCTAGTTAATACAAATGCTAAATGTTTGCCTTTTTCTGGTTAATACAAATGCTAAATGTTTGCCTTTTTCTAGTTAATACAAATGCTAAATGTTTGCCTTTTTAATGACATTTTCAGATGGCTGACCATGATGAGCATGATGTCCATGATGAGCATGAAGTCCATGATGAGCATGTTGTCCATGATGAGCATGATGTCCATGACGAGCATGGCGAGGATACCAATGTTCTAAAAACATATCCTATATTTCTATAAAATTCATTATCTTCTAGTTATGTCATATATCCCATATTTCTATATTGTGCTAATTTAGTGGGTTTATTTTTGTCAAATTTTAGGTTGATGATGCACATGTACCCACTAAAGAACTGGAGCAACTTGATGTGCAACACCAAACACTTAACAAGAAAAGGGGCATCACTCTGTTGAAGAAGTTAATAGCACTGAGTGGTAGTGGATCCAAATTGGTTGTGGATTTTGATAATGGAGGAAATGCAATTAGAGTGAACTGCAATAATTTTGTAAACTATCTTGGGTGTGTCACTCGAAGCCATTGTGGTGTTAAGTATGATAATTGGCATAAAGTTCCTCAGGGGAAGAAAGACTTGATGTGGAAGGATTTATGTGTGAGTTATTATTATTTGCAATTCTATTTTGTAGATTACAAATTATATTATTTGCAATTTTATTTTTGGATACTAGTTAATAAGAATTCTATTTTACAAAATCTGTTTGCATTGGATGATAAGTTGCATCGTAAAAGCGTGATGCAACGCGCTGGAAAGATGCTTAGGAACTATAGGAAAAATCTGAACAGAGAATACATAAAAGATGGTGATAAGAAGAAGAAGTCAGCCCTTGAGCTGTGGAACTTCTTGGACAAAGAAGATTGGGACAATTTTGTTGCTTCAAGAAAATCTGAAGAATTCAAGGTATTAGGCGTCACTCCCAATTTAATTAATATATGTTGTATTCACCTATTCAAGATTAACATTTAGTGCTACTAACCAAATCATTAATGTGCATACTAAATAGGCCCTCAGTGATGCGCAAAAAGCAAGGTGTGCACTGAATGTGCATGACCACACTATGGGTCCAAAGGGCTATGCAAGCGTTCGCCAAAGAGTACAGGCGGAGTCTGCGGCTACTCAGGAGTCTGCTCCTACTCAGGAGTCTTTCACACCCATGCCTCGCCATGATATCTGGATAGCTGGGAGGCAAAACAAGAAGGGTGAAATAAAGAAGCCCGTAACTGCTGAGGCGGCTGCGAAAATGGTAAAATACAACTCTTAGAGCGATCATTTGAATATTGATTATTTGTGGTGTTAACTTACCAATTTCTGTTGATGGTGATTAGCGGGAGCTGCACGAGCAGAGGAAACAAGGCACATTCATCCCTCAGGGCACAAGGGATGAATTGACAGTTGCTCTGGGTAACCCAGAGCATCCTAGACGTGTTAGGGGTGCAGGTGCTGGTGTGGGCATCAAAGCATTCTTTGGGCCATCCCAGCGCAAACCCAGAGCGGGACTTTCACAAGAAGAGGTAACCTATTCTTTTTTTAGAATGTTACTGCAAAAGGGAATTCAATAATAAGAAGCTAATGTTTATTTTATCCATGTATAGGAGAATAAGAGAGTCGAGGATATAGTTGCTAAGAAGGTCAATGATATAGTTGCTGAGAAGGTCAAGGAAGAAATAGTGTCGTGGCAGGCATCTCAGGCTTCCAATCAGCCTATGGCGACCCACTCTTCTCCTGATGCACAGACTGCGAGTAATCTTGGAGACCCATCTCCTAGCACGTCTGCTGTAAGTATTGTTTATGACATTGTAGCTAGTCTTTTCAAGATGATATGTTCAAAAGGTGATATGTATATATGTATAACATTCTTTACGTAAATTTGTAGGCATTGAAGCCATGCCGCTTAAGAATGCAAGACTATGTTGTTGCAGAGGCGAATGCTTACTAGTCCCTTCCTGGGGCAACGTTTCATGGGACTCCAATGCCACAGGGCTACATTCGTGTGAGCCCGATATGTGTCTTACCCGATTGGAGGGAAGCTGCATTGCCATATGCCCACCCAGATATTGATACACTTGCTGAGGCAGAAGGCGGGGTGATATTGTGGCCCAAAGCAGATGTCGTCTACACTACTGAAATTGTAAGATAAATTTACATTACTTTAAATTGTTAATGTGTATATATGAGGTCAACTGATCTGAAATTATATATACAGGTTAAAAAGAAGACACTCGGAGCACCTAGGCCTCCACCTCCACTTCCTGCATTACCAAGTTGGGTTCCAACTGACCTAAAATACCCGTTAGGTCCTGCTTGTAGGGGAATGGCATGTTGGCTACAGGCACATAATATACATTGCCCTACAATTGTTTCTTTAGAAGCAGATTATGCAGGTCAATCATACGATAGCTCTTTATTTATACAAGATATTATTGAGCTATTTATGTATGATTGACTGAATACATCAATGATAGAGACATGGATAAGGTGAGATCTTGTTTATACATCCATATACCTTGTGTAAGATCCGGTGGTCTGGTTTCTTATATATTAATGCATACATAATACATGTTTTGCAGCTACTTAGTCGAAGATCAATGCAAACAATTTGCATTTGATCATGTGGGATTTTTTATTCCATCATTGATTAGTATGGTAGCTAAAGACCCGGATAGTGTTCAACAATATTGTATATATGCTTTTACAGTTTTTGGTCAGCAAAAGAAGATGATAATAATAGCTCCATTCAATGTCAAGTAAGTTTACTTTATTTATAATTTGGACTTAAGAAAATTCCATTTTTATTGTGCATTTTGAGTTATTAATTTTTAACTTTTTTACCTCTAGCGGTAGACATTGGGAGTTACTAGTTATTGTCCCCGGGACGTTCACTGTTTATTATCTAGATCCTGCGGGAAGTACATTGAACACTAAAATTGGACACATATTGAGAATGCCATTATTCTGGTGAGAAATATTTCATTTTTATATCCGTTAACATTTGTTATTACATTACTATTTAATGATGCAATTTACTGTGTTACATTAACATGTAGGGGTTTAGATGCATTCAAAAATGCTGGAGGAAATGTCCCAATGAGAAAGAACCAGCCAATAATTTGGGAGAATGTAAAAGTAAGTTCCCGAGTCCAATGTATATATTATTTATGTGAACTGTTCTTAGTTGTATTTTTTAATATTTTGTATGTTTCAATTTATAGTGCGCTACACAAGACAACGGCTCGGCATGCGCATACTATGTGATGCGATTTATGCAGATGATTATCCGACATGCTGCATTGGATATTAATACCATACATGAGGTATTATATATAGTCTCATTAGTTAGTATGAAATATATCAATCCTATTTTTACATTATTACTTATATATATACATCATTCTCTTTGCAGGTGTTTAAAACTGACCACACTATAGGTAAATGCTTAAAAAATGTACATGCTCCATATACGATGGAAGCATTAAATGAAATAAGAGAAGAATGGGCAAAAGCCATACAAACAGTGGCGATTGTAAGATATAATTGGGATGCTGATAGCGATGTTGAATGATATTTTGTAAATGAATATTTCTGAATGTTTATACATGTCTAAATGTTTCTACATGTATTTGAATGTTTCTACATGTGTGAATGTGAGAATTGAATTGATATCTGAATGTATCTACTTGTGTGAAAAAATATTTGTTGATTTTGCAGGTTTGTGGCATGTTTGTAGGCTGATATCAATGGATGTCGTAAACCTACAGTTTAGAAAACTAAACTGCAGGTTCTCATCCTGCTGACCAGCCACAGTAGGCCTGCAAACTAATAAGAAAAAAAAATTAAAGTATAGGCGTCAGTTCTTTATAGAACACCGTCATCAAAGGCCTACAACGTCGGTTATTAGATAAAAACCGAGGCCTAACATGACAAACAACGCGACCGTGTAGGATAGCACAACCGTGGTAGAAAAGGCGTCGCTTATTAGTATAAAACCGACGCCAATAGACTAAACACGACCGTGCAGCGAAGCACGGACGTGTCGTCTGGGTGTATGGCGTCTGTTGTTAAGTTGTTAACCGACACAGAAAGTGTCCTAGGTGGTGCTCTTTTTTGTGGCACGAACCTTATAGACGTCGGTCAACTATATATAATTGACGCCTATATGTCAGATAGGCGTCAGTTAGAAAACTGACGCCAAAGAGTTCGACCTTTAGCGGCGCCCACATAGGCGTCTCTTGAAAACCGTCGCCAAAGGGGGTTAAACAACCGACGCCAAAGGATATTTCTGTAGTAGTGCTACCAGATCCCACCACGTTCGTGCTACGTAGCATGGCCGTGTTACCAACTCCCACCACGGCCGTGCTATGCAGCACGACCGTGCTACCCTCAACCCACCACGGCCGTGGCCATTTTGGCCCATTTTTTACCACCAACCTGACATTTAGCCATTTTAACCAACACGGCCATTCTCTTCCACCACGATCGTGCTCACCCCTACCCACCACGGCCGTGGCCATTTTGGCCCATATTTGACCACCAACCTAACATTTAGCCATTTAAACCAACACGGTCGTTCTCTTCCACCACGGCCGTTCTCACCCCTACCCACCACGACCGTGGTGTCTCACCACGGCCGTGGTGTCTCACCACGGCCGTGCTACTCACCTAATCTACCTAGTTTTTCCACTGTTTTCCCCATTTTGCCCCATTCTGGCTATGCTGTATCTGGAGGGGGGTGTGGCCATATGATAGATAAGGATAACAGCCAGCAGTTCGATGTGGCCATAATTCTACTTCAGCATCTGAAACACCAGAACAGGCAATCTCAAAGGAAGATGTAGCACTTTAGCAGCATGGGTTAGCTGGAATCCATGACAGCATAGGCTAGCATCACCAACAGGCTTAGGTAAGAGGATGAAATTGGTCATGTCACACTGCAGAGCATGCAACTCTAATCGACTGGGTATTGTTGTAAAGATGAGGATCCAATCGTTGATTATTAGCAAGTGCTGTTTTTCGATACACCTTCTTGATGGAGTGATTGACCTCCCACTATCCTCACAACATGCTATCTTATAAAATGTGTCTATCAAGTGAAACAGAATTTTGTAATTGCACAAAATTCCCACCATACTTCTCCATTTTATCTTCTGTAAGTATATCCTACGTCCTAATGCAGTTCCCCTTTCCTTTCTACAATGGAGCTTGAACAGCAAGCTCACCCAATTCTGGCATCACGTCTGAAACCGACACACTCTTCTACTCAACACTTATATGTTGGTTAAATTGGTAGTGGATTTACTAATTTTTGGTCTATCAGTGCTTGGATCATTAAATGTTGTTCACTGAACTAGTACATGAGTCACCTTCAACAAATATCATACGTTAACAAGTATCATACTAAGTACCTTTAGCTAACTCTCTCATTACTAGCTACATAAAGACAAACATTACTCCCAAGACAATCTTTTTCTAATTGGTGAATCCAAGCCAATCTTTACTGTAGCCAACAGTTGTAGGAACATTTTTGGATCCTCTTTTGCAATCTTGACACTAATCGTTGAGCTATCATACATGTCATTTTCTAAGAAACCTATCATATCTTTCTCAGTCTTATAGTATGGTGCATTCTCATGCATGTTGTTAATGAAATCCAATATTGTTGAACTAGGACGACATAAGAACATTTATGTGGTTACTGTGGTATTTACAGGAACTTGAAGTGGCTAAAAAAATTAAGGTTAAACCTCATATAGCATGTTTTCCTATTTTCATGAGATGGTGAAAAACCCAACTAAGATTAATACGTATTAAGGTACAACTATCATTTTTTTATAAAGATTTCAAAATGACCATGGGTGGCATCACTATTTATTATTGGTGATATTAAATCCCATCATGAGAGCAAAAAACAATACGATATCTCATATCAATTGTTCTAAAACAAATAGTTAATATGTGATTATGACAAAACAAGCGAACTACAAGTGTTGAACTAAATTACACATGATCTTCACTAATATATTAAAAACACACATTATTGTGAGTGAATGATGGAGGCTAAATGTGGAGTGCTTTATTGAAATAACTAACCACTTGGTATAGATGCAACAAATGTTAGCCTCATAATCCTCACAAACTTGAACAAGTCATTAGTATGATTCAACTCCTCAAACAAATTTGATATGTTATCCCATTCTAAATCGCACTGCACCACTAAAGATAACAAAGATGGAGAATAAAAATGTTAAACCAAGAACATATAAAGGAAAAACTTTCATCAGTATACACATTGCAAAGGTGTTAAAGGAAACCCTTACAGTTGTATGTATCACCATGCAGTTTAACAGTAAATGAAAATTCTTTTTCAGGATTTTTGTGTAGCATAATTGATCTCTATACTGTAGTGGCTAACCTTATAATGTGAGGTCAGTTCACTAGAGGAAATTCAAAAAAGAGAGCTTGTATATAAATTTTAGTTGAGGGAAACACAAAAGGCATATGCATCAGAAAAGATATGCCCACAGGAAGAGAGATAAAGAAATGGTTGTCTACTAGTGATGGAAACACGTTTGAGGATGTTATGCCAAAACCAATTTCTCAAACGCCATGTAGAACAATGAAAATAGGTTTTTGGCATTGGCCACTATACTAATGCAATCCACCCTTTCCTATTCATAATCAAGCATACAATGGCAGCTCTAAGCATGAGAATAAACCCTAGGACAAGCACTTCCTCTCCTAATAATGAGAGAGACGCGTCTAATAAGTACAGTTTCCAATGTTTTGTTATATCTTTGTTTATTCCCACAATACCTATATCATCATAATGTTGGGGTTTCCTAGTTCTGATATGTGGCATTGACTGACCTGAACCACTCTATTAGATGACACTACTATAAAAAAATATTATGGGATTTAAAAATTTATGTGTATATTATAATTCTAATTCCAGGGCCAAAATCTTAACTATTCATAATTTGAATACATTGTGAGGTCCATTCACATGTCAGTCCAGAAGTGATATGATCAGGTAGCAATTTCCAGGCCAGATTCATCTGGGTCCAAATTTACTTGAATCTTGACTAAAATTACAAACCTTCCATTCCATTATTTTTTTAGATATCTTATGCAAACAGCCTAGATGGGTGTATCACAAAGGTGTAGTAGTTACATATGATGTAACTAACTCGACCCAAGAACGTTTTTTTGACCATTCTTGTTAGTATCAGTTAAAACTTCTTACATACTTGCATACAAGTGACTCTATAGAATGAGATAAAGCGCCTTTTGTTGAAGTCCCTTGCTTCCTCCCAGTTGTCCCTAGGATAACTTCATAGAGGCCGCATTTGTTCCAGCAGATAGAATACCTGCATCAAAAAAACTTTATCAAACAAATCTTCCCAAAGGGACGTTAACAAAGTAATTTCATTTATTATAATTTACCATACAAGTTAAACTATAATATTCTCAAAATAAGTTTATTAGAGCAACACATAAAACCAATAAATCTGGTACGAAATGTTAAAATAAATCGATATACCTGCACTTCAGAGTAGGTAAGTCGTCATCAGATTGCTGAAATTCTATCGGTGGGGGTGGAGCCTCACACACAAGTACCTATTTAGGAAACAAAACTTCAGAACGGAAATTTGGATGAGATAACATAACACATTAACTACTATAAGACATTGATATTTTCCACCTCGTTAACTTGATATGATGCTGATATTTTATTAGAAAGTGGGAAAATCCGATCAAATACAGCTCTTCTGAGAAGGTAACTGTACTGAGATTTATTATTATGAGTCCCATAACTACATTTCCCAACTGTCACTGAAGTGATGTATACAAGATCCATAAATTGTGAAAGCAAAGCTCCTGCAGGTGAAGTGTAACAAAGAGTAAGTAGGGTTACAGAGCAAGAAGACTGCAGGGGAAAATAGTGAAAAGGTACAAGCAAGAGTAAAGTGTGATTGTCCATTGCCTAGGTCCCGGCTCCTTGAAACTAAAGAGTAAAAACCGAGTGCAACGGAGAAGAATTCCTGAGAACCTTCAATATAAGAGAACAATATATATTGCTGCAAACGGTTCAAAGCATACCTTGAACACCAACAACATTCCAACGAGCAATTTTATCTGAGAAGCTCATAGACAGGGTTGCATCTCCTCGTCCAGGTTTCTTTTGAACTACCCAGTCAAGGTTGAGGCTGGTCTGAGAGCATGTAGATCCATTTTCTCCATTCTGTGTTTTTGGAAGCTCATCTATTCTAGTTTAATTATAGATAGAAAAAAATGATGCATAATTTAGAACAGCTTGTAAACATGGATGCAAACTATGATAAAAGTTCAAACCTAATTGCAAAAGTAGACAAACATTTCTTGGTCTTTAAGTTTTCCAGATCACCCAACAGTTGTTTCAATTTATCTGCAATCTCGCTAGTTTATACCTTGAAAGGATCTATTGAATAAAAGCAACAGCCAGTAAAGGTATGTAGATTGGTATATAAGTTCAGCAGAAAAGTTAGGATGGACTTGAAGCAATGATTTGAGTATAAAACGAAAATTTGAGTATTCTGAGACTTTTAAGGTAGAACCATCTTCTGTTTCTAGTTTTTAGTAAGAGAATTGCAGGAGTAGGGAATGATCTATGCTTGCCACAAATCAGAAGTCATGATATTTTCAAACAAGTATAGCCTAAATGTAATCCCTGAAGTAACATAAAAAATTAACAAACCTGCTCTCTCCTTTGTTGCTTCTACAGAAAGCGAGTTATTACAGCCGAGGCAAGATGTCCTTCCTGAACCGGGACCTAATGTAGACGAAGCAGCCCCACCTATAGAAACAGAAAGCAAAAAGAGCAGGAAGAATAAGTCGGTGTTTTGCATGCCAATACTGCAAAAAAAAAGCAAACACAAGAGGGCGCTGCTTAGTCACATGGCAACTGCGAGATATACAGGTGAACCTGCCATCCGGGCCGAATGGCAAACTTATTCTGTCTAC
The DNA here is from genome assembly GCA_963693085.1 of Alisma plantago-aquatica. Lineage (NCBI taxonomy): Eukaryota > Viridiplantae > Streptophyta > Magnoliopsida > Alismatales > Alismataceae > Alisma > Alisma plantago-aquatica. Next base: position 1,227,489,577 of record OY856411.1, read on the forward strand.
CCACACTGTACAGAAACCTCGATTTGTCATACCCAGTCCAGTGGCGAGCACACTCAACCTCTGAGTACAAAAGTCTGGGTGAACAGTCACGTTACCGTGGAGCCAACCAACACACAGCCATCATCAGCATTTGATCAAGCAAGCTTCATTCTTTCATGAGGAAAGGGAAAATAGGAATTGAAACAAATAGGTTTTACGTTGTTGCTACCTCAAAAGTGCCCTACGCGCAATGATCTCCACGGTAGAGAGAAATTACGACGTCGGACACCCTCTCACCCCAACACGGTGGCAACGGCGACGCGGGTGAGCCCATGCTCGTCGTCTAGGGAAGGACGACGCAACTAAAGGTTTGGTTGTGGGATTGAACGCTCTTGGATGCTGGAATTACGAAGGAGTTTGTGTTTACTGAATATTAGGTATGTCAGCGATAGACACGCACTGGCTACTTTGCCGAACACAACAAATGTAACTGCTGCCGCGCTGAGTCATGAGGCGTGAGGAGTCGGCGAGGGTACCTGTCGGTGGTGACCGTAGAGGTGTTGGGGGCGTCGGCGGCTAGGGCGAGGAAGGAATGGAAGCACCCCGCGATCGGCTAGGCAGATGAACGACGCAAGAGGGAGTACGATGTGAGAGGGGAGGGAGCACGACGCGGGAGGGAGCACGGCGTGAGAGGGGAGGGTTTATCTTTTTTTATGTTTAATTTGGAAATGTTGTGTTTTAGAATGGAGGGAAGGGTTATGAGATGGAGGGAAATATTTGGCATGACATTTTTCACGGGGTGATTAGTGAGTAATGTATTTGTGAGGGATTAGTGTTCACATAAAAGGTCTAAGGATGTAAAAAACACGGTTGAGGGATTTGGTCCCATGTTTGAAGGATGATCCCTCACAAATAGACATCATTATTCACGATTTTCGATTCCTCACAAATGTTCTTCAATAAAGGACAAATTTTTTGTAGTGTATGAATTCTACTCTAACTAATCCTCCTTGTATTTTAATTCATGTATTTCACAATATGACGATTTATTGTTTGTCCTTTTGGCTTTGTACCTAAAACGTCGACAAACAACACATCGGTCAACATAAAGCTGGTATGTGGGGGAAACAATAATCGTGCAACTATAATAACAATATAATCAGTCAATTATGTTTTAAACAAACAACTTTACATTTTCTGCATAACTGTTCAATCCCTACATACCCTAGCCTCTGTAATGTCCCTGTAGTGGACCTGGATACTACCTTCTTTATGGTAGATCCCCATTAAACCCCTCATGATCCCACCTAACAGGTGAACCCGTTTCTAGGGTTGAGTCACATGGAACTACCCGTAGGTAGCCCACTCCTTAACTCATGGCATGCTAAAGAGTCTCATGGCACTACACATGGGTAGCCCAATTTCTAACTCATGATAACCTAGACCTTGCTCTAGGTTACCCCTTTTTAGCCTTTGGAAAGCCACAGAGGTGAACCAGGATATGAGCTAGTCATGTATGCACATTTATAGTGATAATCATAGTCACTTTATAGTTGCATGAAATAAATAGACATCCAATAGTTATTTCCAAGCAACTAATAAAACGTTTGAGAATCGCTGTGAAACTAGAGCGATTATTTATAAGCATAACCACATACCTGTTCAGTAGATTTCTCAAGATAATATCAATTCCAACCAAGAAAGCAATCCAAGCAAGTAGTTCAACCACACAATCAAGAATCTGGAAAAACACATGTACTCTATTTACTACACACTTTATCAAGATTCCTTCTATTCAACTCGAAATTGCTTCCTAAGATTTCCGTATCCATTTTAAGGTTTCATTTGCAATTAGGGTTTCACTTCATTTACTATTTTAAACCCTAATTCTATATAATTACTTACAAACCTTAATTTCATATTAAAGGTACACTTAATCATTAATTAAGCCCATTATGCCTCTTTTATATTAAAACTACCATTTTTATCCTTTAATCCATGACAAGATCATTATGCTCATTTATCATCAATTCATAGTTCATTATGGTCTAATTCACAAATGAACTCTATATATCATTAAATCCACCTTTTATTCATTAGAAAACCCTAATTAATATATTAAGGGTATTTTCCCACAATTAGAAAATTTTATATACAAATAACTTAGAACCATCATTTAACAACATATTTTCACATTTTTCAAATTAAATATGATCTTATCCTCTTTTACCCTAAATTAGGGTTTCGAAATGCTTAATCATTCTCATATGAGGTAAAAACCCTAAATCATGCAATTTCACATCTAGATCAGATTTGAATCTAACACTATCATTCAACATGTTATTAATACTTAAATTAACCCATTAAGCATACTAGATTCAACCTTTAATCACAAATAGGGTTTTTAACCTAACTTTAATGCACTTTTCATCAACTTATTATACTTTAGCAATTAGGATCGGAATCAATCTTTAATATCATTTTTATTGGATTCCTCTCATTCTCCTAATCAAAATACAAATACTATTTGTATTTATCCGAGCTACAGTTTATTAGATATGAATATCGCAATAAAATCTTACTTGAGCCAATGGCATGCTGACACATCAGCATATCCATGCAACGCGTCTCTTTGGGAAACATAACCAAATTACAATGGTTCCCTTGTGTAAATGGATGTTCCTTCACACCTCGGAGGGGCAAAATGGTCCAGCACACCCTCTACTCTTCTTCTTCCTCGAGCAGTTGGTTTGCAGCTACCGCCGATCTGCAACCTTAGTGTGGCTCTTGCGCTTAGCTCTGGGCCAAATCTTCACAAGAAAAGCAACCCTTGCCTCCGCTGCACCCATGCACACCCAAGGTGCCTCTGATCCATGGCCAAGATGGCCTGTTATCCACGCGCAAAGGTAGCAAAGTTCTGCTGCTCTTGCAGCGGTGTTGCTACTACTGCACACGGCCCGGGAGGAGGGATGACTACCGAGTATATCCCTTGAGGTCGTGGGAGCAGCACAACCCCATTGTAGCTCCTCCACGGCCCCTAAGCTCCAGGGATAGGGTTATACCTCCATCGTTAGGGTTTCAGACAAAAGAAGAAGAAGGAGGGAGAAGAGTGCTTGGGATTCTCTTGGACTTGACCCTAGGCCTTACCCCTTATATGGGGAAGTGTAGCAATGCCCTGGGGTGCTTTCCCACGAAGCAACCAATCCCTCTTCCAATAGGAATTCAATTCCTTCATTAGGAAGCATGTTTCTCTCTCTTTCCTAATTCTTTTGATAATCCTTTTTCTTTAAATATTAGGATTTCAAAAATGATCCCTCTTATTCTCTTTGTTCTTTCTTTTTAATCCATTGGCACAAAATCCTATTTTCCTTTATTACCAAATACTTTATTTTTAGCAATACCACATAATCTGGTAATAATGTATTCACATTATCTTCTTATTTTCTATTATTGGTATTTTCTCTTTATTTTTTCTTCATTGGGACTCCTTGGATCCCAAGAAACTCAATGATTTCGAAATTCCTTTTTAAGGATACTTATTATCCTTCTAGATGCATCTAAATGCATTATTCTTCATTATCTTGTTTTATTCTTAAACAAATATCTCTTTTTGAGGATTTCTCTTTATTTCTCTTTTATTTTCCTCATTGGTATTCCTTTTAATATTAGGAATCCTTTGGATACGAAAATCAACCAATGATAATTCAATTATACCTCTTCTCTCATATTTTCCACATGTTATCATTATTTTCAATTTCTTTCTTAATAAAGAAATATTTAATTGATCTTTTCTTTTCTTATTGCTTTCTTTCTACAACTTTGGAGTCCTTGGATCCCAAGGAACCCAATAGGCATGAAATCCATCCTTGGATTACATTATTTTGCCTTCCAGAGGTTTCCACATCTTTCTTTTCTTAAAAAAAATTCAATTATTCATTTACTAATTGAATTTCCTTGTTATTGGGCCTAATAGCCAATAAAGCCCACAAAACAATCATGAAGGCTATTGTAAATGAAAAACATATATTCAAAACAAATTATATCATTATTTGTTCAAATATCCTTAATATGAGAAATTACATTTCTCACCAAATGAACCCAAAAATTGGGGTTGTAATACCAACTGTAGTGGCAGCAACTCTTGCTCCACAAAGTTCTATCTTACTTCTTCTTAGGACTTGAAGTGGAGATCTATATCTCCTTCTTATTCTTGAGATCCTCTATAAAGAGTACACTTCCTTTCCAATGTCTAGACCAGTGACAATGGTGGCACTTCCTTAATCATTTAACTATAAAGCACAAATTCCTTTTGCACTTACCCCTTCTTCATATCTTGAGTGCAGAATACTTGGACTTCAGCTTATCCTCATAACTCTTCTCGATCTTGATTTTATCCTTTGTCTTTTTTTTATGATCATCATTAATGGTTTGTCCATATTCATTTGTTATTCCAAATTAATCATCATGACAAGCAATTCAGACAGTGGTTTGGCCAAGTTACTCAAGTGATAACACTCAATAAAGTGGCTATATGATTTAGGCAATGATTGTAGAATCATATCCATGCCCAACTCTTTACCTAAAAGAATTCTAAGTCTCTCTAAATGTTGCACATGCCCAATCATAGTGAGCACATGGGGCTCTATTGGATATCACTCTGTCATTTTTCACTCAAAAAGCTCTCTTGAGACATTATACCTTACTTGATTTACATGATTCTTAAGATGTGTTAGAATCTCAAGAATATATTTTCATGTTTTTCATGAAACTCATAGTTCATACAACTCAACATAAGGTCTTTGATGTCGGTGGCATCATTGGCATGCTTCAAGAAAGCATCCATTTCAGCCTTAGACGCATTTGGAGTAAGTTCCTTTGGTCCTAGTCTTTTGAGGACACACAAATTTAACTCATTGGTGAGAACTCTTCTTACAATCCTAAAACATACTTGGAAATCAATCCCATTTAGTTTTTCCTACTTAAGGACTGATGGGAATGATAATGTGTTTGTGTTTGCCATTGGATTCTACAAAAGAAATATTGAAGCTTTGTCAAAACATTTTTTATTTGATTTGATAATTTTGTTGATATTAATGAGACATTTAATTAGTTGTCGCTCCCACTATTTTGTTCAAATTGACATCCCTCACTACCAATTTAGAAAATTGTAGTGTACAATCTTCTAGTGATACAAGGCCCAAAATAATTGAATTATTACCCGGCCAATGGCAGCATCCATACCAATTATTAAGGTCAGCCACTTTTATCAATTGCATTTATGGAATTCTTGGATAAATGGTATGTGCAACTCTTTGCCATAGTCCATCTTCATGATTCTAGATGCTTAATTTCATTAAGATAATCTAGTTAAGTCTGATCCAAAATCCAACACAATAGTAACACACCCTTCTTGGTAGGCCCACATAACTACCATCACACTTCCATGAGATAGATGTTGAACCACGCTTGGTGTGCCCACACTAAGTCAATCAAGCTTTTCATGTGTGTTTCTAATGGACAACATCCTAGGCTTAATGCTAGATTGAGGGATTTTAAATAATAAATACTTATACATATCCAATCACCACATAGTTATAGTATGTAGCACATACATTTTATAGCCATAATTGAAACATGCAATTATAAACACAAGCAATGGTTAGGGTCATACTATTGGAATTCCTTGGAGTCACAAGGAATTGCTACCACCTGAGGTCTATCTCAGTCACCTCTTGACCAATCAGTTGGGTTCTTGAAATGCTCGTCTGGTCTCAGGTTCAACCAATGTCTGGACTCCTCCAGCCAATCAGTAGGGCCACCAGTCAAGTAGTTCACCATGTCATTTTGTCTCCTCCATCCTTTACACAATCGGTTGACTCTTGAGCTGGTCGGTTCGTCTGGTGCAGAACATTTGCTCATGATGAAACATAAATTAAAAATACCCTATTTCATAATACATTGTAAAAGGAAAAACCTCAAGTTACATTCAAGAAGAAATAGGAAGAAGAGAATTAATTTACATTTCGAAAGGAGGAGAGAGGTTTAGTATGAAAATCGAGATATAAACGTGAATAAACAACCACAACCATGCAGACATAGATCTAGGATTATTGGCCATAACCATGCTAGCATCCACCATCAAACCCAATTTTAAGGCAACACTTGTGAATTGAATATGTATCATATATATATATATATATATATATATATATATATATATATATATATATATATATATGGCGTTCATTCGTTGTCTGCGCGGGTAGCCTGGATTTTCACTACCTGGCACGAGTAACTCTGTACAAAATATACAACAAATATATATAAGGACGGGTTTTTTTTTAATTTTGGAGGGGCAAATGATATTATTTTTGGCTAACATTTTTTGTACAGCTAGACAAAATAGTCCCCTAAAATTGCGAATTTGTTTTTTGAAAAAAAGTGGTCGGAAGGGTGGGCGGGTAGCTACCCACGTGGGCAATAAAGATGGGACATATATATATATATATATATATGCCAGAAGACACTCTTGATGCAGTACCATGCTTCTTATTCAAGTAGGAACATGCTTCTTCTTCAGGAGGCACACAAACAGTTGTGAGATCCTTCCTCCTAGTGCAACACCATGGATGGCGGTTGACAATATCCTCCTAGTGGAAGGAAATGGCCTCCTCACCTCTATAGTCCTCCACGTGGACCACCAAGAACTCCACATTGTGCTACCAGAGCCAACAAGAAGTTGTCCCTTCGAACGTCAATGTACTAGCACTTATTTGCTCTCCCACAATTGTCTCTCCCTTGCTACCCCTCCCTTTTCAGGTAGGATGCTTGGGGTCTCCATTGGTTATCACAACCAGATAGGAAAACAATCGTTAGAGGATATTATTTTGTATGGGAAGCCCCCAATACTCCTCTATTTATAGAAGAGGTCAGAGTTAGGGTTTCCAGTCCGTTTGGGAGTCGAAGAGATAGAATTCACATTTTTTTTGGAAACCACAAATGGTGAACCAGTTGGTTCACTGTCCAACCAGTCATTTTATAGGTGAACTGGTTGACTCATCCATTGAACTAGTAGGTTCATGTACTTTTGTTTTCTGAATCAAATTGACATTTAGTATACAATTAATGCAAAACATGATGTCAACATCAAATCCTTGATCCAATTAAATTGATCATTGAACCAAACAACCCATATGTTGAACCAGTCATTTCACTCTTGAAACGGTCCTTTCACATCATGAAATGGTCATTTCACATCATGAAATGGTCATTTCATATGTGAAATGGTTGTTTCATATGTCCATCTCATCCAATATTTAGTCAGTCTTGTTTCCAATTAGGCTAATACTCCAACCGACCGATTCAACACTTGAAGTGGTCGCTTCAGAGTCCAATTAGTCAACTTTTAACCTCAGTTGTTTAATTGAATACCTAAATACTTTTATTAATCAAGTTAAACACCATTCTTGAATAAACACCTATTCCAAGTGCATCTTATGTGTGTAACCCTATAGGTCCCAAATTACATTGAACGTGAATGCTCATAACCAACTTATGACATCATAAGCAATAAGCAGTATCTAGCAACACATCATTTCTACCCAAGTAGTTTGAAAAGTTGGAGAACCACTTCAACCTACAATATGTGATTAGTGTTACTGTGATCATATAGTTCCTTTTACTCTGATATCTGGATTGAACTCAAGGCATGGAAACCTCATCCTCTTCAACGTTATCCATGTTCCTTGAGTTAGAGAAGACTATCTAAGATGCATGTGAGTTCACATATCACATATTAAATCACATGAGTATGGTCATACATATCTCAGTCTCACTTATCAAGAGGCATGGATATCAATCTCCTATAGGAGGGACAAATCCTATCTACATCATTCACACTCATTCCCCATGTGTCACAGTGCACCCCAACATCACCTTTATGGCAACCCTTATTCAAGATCACATCGAATGATGTCTAACTACATCAAATGAGATGTGATGAGTGTAGTGACTTAGGTCTAAGATCCACAATCACCACTATCATTATGAGAGTTGATTCTGACTACCATTCCATGGCATCCATGCATCACTCTCAAGGTGGGTCTATTTGATACACTATGCTCTAACATGTACATGTGTGCTTAACTTGATATCATATCACAACTAATGAGAGTTTATCATCAATTGACACACACTCTAGTCTTATGTATTATTGTCATCTATTTTGATTCTACAGTAACATCTGACTAGGGAAATAATAGGAATGTATGTATTCTTATGATATATATGATCTTATTGTTCAGTTCATCAACCTGAAGACATATGTCATTGAGTAACTTCATTCTTTATACATCTACTATGTATGTGTCATCATCTCAAGATTGAGACAAACCAAATAGATGGAATTACCTTTATAATTATCAAATCAAGTATCGAATGTCATATTCCAATCATCATAGATTGGCTCTCTAGACATACATACCAACATGTGAGGCGAGGATACCAATTAGAGTACTTGAGTAGGGCCAAAATAACCCATCTTGACACATTTGGACCTGAAATCACATGTCCCTAATCTTATTTGGACCTAAAATAACCTACCCATTAGCTTTCTAAGACATGTTTAAGCATATGATTTTGATGTTTACTCAGTTTGTTGAGAAGGTACTCACTCCAGCTTCCAAGGTACCATCTCCAAACATTGAATCCTTGGGTTCAAGCAGGACATTTGAGAGACTAAAACATGTTGAATCTGCAAAGTACTCAAGTACAATAGATTTTCGAGATGCCTATTTGTGGCTGCAAAGCTCGAGAAGACAATGTGGTTGTTATCTCCAAACATTGAATCTTGTGGGTTCGAGCAGGACATTTAAGAGACTAAAACATATTGGATCCGCAAAGTACTCGAGTATAATAGATTGTCGAGATGTCTATTTGTGGTTGCAAAGCTTGAGAAGGCAATGTGGTTGTTATATATCACATATGAGGACAAGATCAAACACGTGATATACCTATTGAAGGTCAATTCTAGCAATTTGTGTGCCATCAAGGAGGACAAATGGTTTGGTGAGGTAATCATATAGGTAGAGTATGGGAGGGAAATTGAAAGTCAAAACTGACCTCAACTTTATCTTGATGATGAGGTAACTTAGTTTGACCAGTTGCATTAGAGGATGATGATGGTGAATGAGTATGAGCCACAAATTATGGTTTTTTTGAGGTTCGTTCCTAACATGGAACATGTACATAATGAAAATATCATATGGTATGAGAAAGGGTTGAGTGTTGAGATGGCCAAGTTAGTGTCAACTTTGGAGTCATGTAAGAAGTTTCAAGCCTTTGTGGAAGCTGTGAGTTGAATAGAAAGAGTGTTGGCATTCTTGATCATGATTCTAAGAGGAAAGTTGTATAGTCATCTAGATAGTAATCATGAGGTTCGAAGAGATAGATTTTTTTGGGTCACAACAATAACAAAAGTACCAACAATCATGTTAGAGTGTTATGACATCTAAGTTGATGGCACAAACATAGTGATAATGTTCTCAAAGTAAGGTCAGAGGTTGATGCCTTCCTTTATAGGGAGCCTACAACACAAGATCAATATATGTGATAGGAATATATGGGCCATATTCCTATCCTCACAAAAGGTGTTCCACTATGACCAACCTAGATGCATAAGTATGTTTTATCCATAGTTGAATCAAGAGGTATCTCTGCATCAGAGATAGGGCCATCAGGGCTCATAAATGTGAAGTGATGATGGTAGGTTAAACTTTATAGGTAGGTTCATTAGAACTTATATCAAGAATTTAAGGTTGAGGATCACATGAAATGTCTAGATTCTATCCTATAAGTCATTTGGAGGCAATTGTCAATCAATGGGTCATGTCAAGTCAGATGGAAATTTTCTATTGTTACTTATCATGATCTATATATGTGTATGATTTGATTGACATGGGTGTGAAGCAATTTTTTATCACCAGAGTGAGAATTGTAAATGGTAACTTGCCAGTTGGGAATAGAGTTGGTCATGTTTTGCATGAAACCCCTTTGGTTGGTTCAGTATTTTTCTTGGAGTTTTATACATCATCTATTCTTGTCATCTTTAGACATAGCATTCAAGTGGACCTCATGGCATTTTATGTGCATGGGTTTGATGTGATCCTTGGTATGAATACCCTAGAGAATCATAAGGTAGTGTCAGATTGTGAATCCTAGGTGGATTTTAGGGATGGGAATGTATCTTGGACTATAGAAGGAGGTAGTAAGATTCTCCCTACATGTTTTGCTGTCTACAACAACAATAGAGAAGTTGATGAGGCAAGGTTGTGAAACTTTCTTGGAACACATGGTGCATACTAGGGCAAGGATTCCTAGTATCTATGATGTAAAAGTGGTTTGAGAGTATAAGGATGGTGCTCCTATTTAGTTTCTTAGTGTTCCACCCTCTACTGAGTTTGACTTTAATATCAATAGCATCCCTAGCACACAACCCACAACACAAACACCTTATAGGATGACACCTGCAAATATGAAAGAGTTGAAGAATATATTCAATTTATGTGATAAGGGATTCATACAACAAAGAATGTCCCATTGGGGGTGCTCTGGCATTTTTTTTTGTAGAGAACATGGATAGTTATATGAGGTTCTGCATTGCATTTTGTTAGTTAAATTGGGTTATAGTGTAGATCAAGTATCCCTTCTCAAGGATTGATGACTTGTTTGACAAGTTAAAATACAATATAGTTTTTTCAAAGATATTTTTAGGTCTAGATATCATCAGTTGAGGATGTATCATAGGAAATCACTAAGATAGCCTCAAGGACTATTTATGGGCACTATGAGTTTGTAATTTTACCATTTTGGCAACTAGTTCACCAACAATGCTTATGGATCTGATGAACTGAGTGTTTACAAAATAGTATCTAGATCATTTTATTTTGATCATTATAGATGACATCTTGATCTACTTAGATAATAGCAAGAAACATGAGTAGCATCTTTGTCTGGGTCTGGATTTGTTCAAACAACATGGGTTGTATGCTAAGTTCAACATGAGTAGTTTTTGGATGACCTATGTGTCTTTATTGTTCATGTCATATCTAATAATGGTATTTGTATATATCCTAAGAAGGCTGAGTTGGTGCAGATGTGGGAGCACCCTAAGACAACAACTGAGGTGTGAAGTTTTCTTAGTTTATCTAGTTACTATAGATCATTTATGAAGTTGATGTTAGCTTTAGTGTTAGTTTCCCCAGATCCCATAGAAAATTACATATCCTTTTGAGATGTGTCGACGAATGGGCTTGGATTTGTGGTGATGCAAAAACAAGCATGCTATATCTTTTGATTCTATTCATATTAACAAGCACAAAGAGAATCACCCAACAATAGAATTTTGATTTAGCAATAGTGGTGTTGGAATGGAATATTTGGAGGCACTGCCTTTATGGTAAGAAGCACCATATCTTCATAGATCAAATGAATATTCAATTACTCTATTTAATGAAGGAGTCTAAAATGAGACAGAGGTGATGTCTTGAGATTATAAAGGATTGATACAATAGAGTACCATTTTGGGAAGGCAAATGTGATGGGCTATGTGTTGAATAGAAGGCAATCTTTGTATTCAATAGATACAACACAATTATATTCTTTGTCTTGTCACAAGATGTACATTCTAGTGTCTCTTCTCATATGAAAGCGTAGATGGAAATTGTATTTCTTGGAAAGTTTATATCTCATTTGTAGGTCAAGCCAACATTGATACAATAGATCATAGATACACAACATGATGATACTATGATACAAAATATAATTTCATAGATTAACACTAGGAAGCATGATGGCTTCCATGAGTCAAATGATGGGATGTTGTGCTATCACAATAGGGTGGTAGTCCCTAATACTAACATTTTGAGGAAGATGGTTCTTAAGGAGGAACACTCTTTGATGTACTTTATGTACTGTGGTAGGAAATAAATGTATCAAAACCTAAATAACTTGTATTGGTGGCTAGGATTGATTGAATAAGTGGAAAAATTCAATAATAGGTTTCCAATTTGTCAACAGGTTAAGAAATAACATAAATAGTTTGTAGGGACACTGCAAAACTTATTGATTCCATAGTGGAAGTGGGATCATGTTATAATGGACTTTGTGGTTGGCCTTTTAGACAAAAGGGACATGATTGCATATGGGTGGTTGTTGATTAATTGAAAAAAGTATCTCACCTACCTTTAAAAAAGTATCTCACCCTTTAATGGTTAAGATTATCTACACTGTAATGAAGTTGGGATAGGTATACATAGATGAGATATTTTGTCTACATGGTGTTCCAACAAAAAAATATTTGATAGAGAACCACAATTCTGAAGAAGGTTTTGGATCTTCTCGATGTAGCTTTAGGCAAACAACTAAAGCTCAATACCACATTTAACTCACATATAGATGGTCAATTAGAGAGGACCATACATACTTTGGAAGATCTATTGAGGTTTTGTTGATCCAATTATGTTAGTTTGGATATTCAAATCATCTTGATTGACTTTACCCAGAACAACATCTATCACTGGAGTTTAGATATGGTCTCATACTAGGAATTGCATGGAAGGCATTGATGATTGTCTTTGTTTGTACAAGGTAGTTGAATACTAGTTGTTAGGTGTAAATTTTGTTCAACATAATACTAGGAAGATCAAAGTGAACAAACAATAGTTTAAGATAGCATAGGTCAGATAAAAGTCTTACGTAGATAACTAGTATAGGTTATTATAGTTTAAGGTTGGAGATCTTGTATATATCAAGGTTTCACCTTGGAAAGGTGTTCTAAGGTTTACAAAGAGACGATTAGGAAGAAGGATATAATGTTGAGGTTCAGTTTGATGATGGTATCTCTTACATAGAAGATCCTACGTTGATCTTTGACAAGCATGTACAGAAGATTAGAAGAAAAATGTGTTAGATCTATGGGCTCTAAAGGGGGGTTGAATAGATATAAAAGCACTTAACAAAACACATTATACCTTCAAGATATTTTCTAAAACAAATTTCAATATTGAAATGCAAGGGAGATAGAGAATGATAAAACAACAAAAAAGAAGGCTAAGTGCATAGTGGTTCCAACCTCCAGATTAGGATATGTACATCCACTACCTAGAGGGGTCAATATCTACGATTTTCTACCATGTCACATTTCTTATATTTCATTATAAGAGTTACAAGATATAGACCACCCATTTGAAGAATAATGGCTAAACTAGCATTCTTTTTAAGGTTAAGGAGTCAATAACCATTAAAAAGGTCTTACTTTTCTACCTACTAAGAATGTTCTACCATCACCAAGGTCTTACCCATTCTTATGGAAGACCTTTAGCCTTTGATCAACCCTTCCTTCTTCAAAGGAAGTCCACCTCCTTCTTCAAGGAGGTCATCTTAAAATCACTAGAGAGGGGTTGGGAAGAGGAGTGAAGAGCTTAACAAGATGTACATTGGAGCAAATCTCTTACAAGGATCCTAACTCACTCAAATTGGATGTATATTAGTAAAAAAGCTTGACAGATATTAGGATCAATTGGAGGCAAAAACACTCAAATATAGCAAGGAATCATAGTAGGCAAACTTGTAATGAATTCCAAGGGCTCCTTTTATAGTTGAAAGTGCCTACTAGCCAGTAGAGACACTTAGGATTGAATTCTAGTCATTTGGGTGTTCCTACAGATATATTTTTGAGTTTTAGAACACTCCAACAACTAGAAACATTATTCTCCACTTTTTTGTAAAGTGTTGTTGGCTGAGTTATCATTTAGGAAACTCCATCGACAACACTATATGACAAGTCAAAGTGTAGGGTGTCGGTTGAGTTACCACAAGCACAAAGTCGACTAACCCTGGGCACTGTTGAGAGCTAGATTGGTTGTTGGATGGGTTGCCACTAGGACAAACTTGGTCAACAAGCTAGTTTGTAATCACTTTTGAAAAATGCTAAAAAGTGTTTAAATATTTGAATTCAGTGCTCCAAATTTCCATTAAGATTAGTTACAAGATATATAATCAATACAACATGATTCTAATAGAGATACTATTTACTCTTCACAACAAGCATTTATATTGATTTTGACTTGATTTTTGGTAAATTAGGGTTTTCTAATTTCGTCTTCTTCATGTACTAATGCCTAGAAATTGAACTCAAATAGACATTTTGGATACACATGAACGTAATGGTTAAGTAGTCATCAAAATATGAACAATGCATAATTGTTAGGTCAAAATTCTCCCCCTTTTTGAAGATGACAAACTAATCCTTAATGTATTGAAAAGGAATGAAATTTTAGATAATTTTACCTTTGATATGTAGGGGATACATGAATGTATAATAGCAATTGCTCCCCCTCAATTTATGCTTACCTTTATCTATATGGTTAGTTCCTTTAAAAGCACAACCACCATATATATATGATATGCAATATTTAATCAGCAAGAAATATGCATTTTAGATTAATTTCAATAGGGAATCTATTTCTCCCCCTTTGTCATATCAAAAAGGAGGGAGTAGAAGACCTAGGTCTAGTCTTATCCAACTCACAAGCACCAAGCACAAAATATCTTGAGAGAATTGAGTCATAATAAAAAAATAAGAATGAATACACCAAAACTCACATAGTAGCAAAGAAAAACGTTAAGGGTACACTAGAGAATGATAAAAATAAAAGGAAATCGGTTCATGAATAAAAAAAACAACAAAGAACGTCATGAAGATATAAAATAGTAGCCTCATATACAAGGTGACCTTTGCAAATAAATGCTAAACTCACAAAATCACATATTTGTGTGCGCTCTTAGACCTAAGAACTAAATATCTAGATCATCTATGTATAGGTCATCCTGAGAAGGGTCATAATCTTCATTAGTGGCTGCCTCAAGGTCGTAGAAAATGCACGAGCAGTATCAGCCTCATCACCATCATCTTTTGCATCTTCATTAGATCCTTCTATCTCACCATAAGTATTGTTATCATCATCATCAGCCTCTTCATCAGCTTCCTCGACTATCTCCATATCCTCTACAAGAGTAAAAGAGCTAGTATATGGCCACCTGAGATGTTGCTCACTCCAGGAGATGGCAGTGGCAAGAAACACCTTATCTTGCTCAAAATTGGGTGTAGAAACCCAATTAAAGTAAGAAAGCACAGAAGAGGAAGGGACGGGTGGAAGGGCAAGTAAATGAGTCATACATAGTTGTGGATGAGATGAAGAAAGTGTAGGTTCAGTACTAGAGGTAGGGTGTGTAAAGAAAGATGCAAACTAGTGTGCTGGATAGAATTGATCATATGCATAAGTGATGTGCACAAATCATGTCATATCTTCATACCATTTTGGTTGCACTTTTCACTCACTTAACCAAATTTCTACTCCCATTCACTCTAAAATGTTTGTTTCTTATTGATCTTACTCATGACATTGTTTGAATAGTAGGTAGCCCATATTCCACTCGTATTGAAGGAATTCCCAAAATCCAATCTATTCAGCATTTCCAAAGTTTCCCCAATTTTTGGAGTTCATTATTCAACTGGTAGTAAGCCACACAACGCGTGAACCATTCCACATGATATGTGGCTCTCACACAGTAATCTCTTTAGTCAATCCAAGCTACGACGTGTGACTTATCTATACAATGTGGCTCAAAAAATTTAGAATTCACCAAAAAGTCTTCCTTACATTGTATGGCTATTCCACACGGTGTGTCACTTCCGATAATGGTTCGACTGAAGTGGAAAATGAATCCCACAGATTGTTTTGTCTTACATACACAACATTTCATGCATATTTTCTATATAGTTTTGGAAATAAATGCTTAGTCATGATACATAACGAAGGGAACCCCTTGGGAAGCAGGTCATGTATCATTTTGAGCCCTTTGGGACTAGACACAAGCCTGGAGCTATGGAGTGGCAATTTTGGAGAGAAAGCTAGGATTTCTCAGGAGAGAACCCATTCTTGACTCCATTTCCCATCTCCATTCCATTCTGAAGGTATAGAGAGGAAGTTGTTGAAGAAAGGAGCACTTGCAAAGATGAATCTCCATCCTTTGACTGGATATGTCCATTTGTTCATCACTCCTACAGATTTATTTATTATTCATCTCTCTACTCATGTTTCATTCAATGACTTATCATTTGTGCATGTATTTCCTCACCATGACTTATCATTTATGTCTCATGTGAACTCAAATTTTATTTTTGATATTAGTTAATCTTCTGTTTCAAAACATGCTATGATGTTTATTTTCTTGTATGCATGGTTGGACATCATGTTTACATGCATCATGCTTCTTATTGTCTTATGGGAAGAGATATTAAGAGGTAGGGAATAGTTGTTTTCGCAACATATCTTTGATCATGGGAATGTCTAGGATTATGTTGAGGATTTTAGGTTGTAGTTCAAATCTGTGTATATGCATGCGAAGGCTATATAAGGTTAGGACTATCTTATATCATGAGGAGATGTATTTAGATGAAAACAACCTACCTTCTTGAATATTGACTAGTATAAATGGAGTATGTGGTTCTTTATTGGGTTATGATGTGGAAGTGAAATCCCATATCCAAGATTCTCTTGATCTGATTTTAACATTCTCCAAGTGAATAGTACTTTTATTTTCTTTCTTTCATATTCGGAATTCAGTTTGATCCAAACCAATCTTTTTATTGTACTTGGCCTAGATTGTAGAAGATTAACAGTTTTGTGCCTAGATAGCCTTGCTCCATGTGGTTTGACCTTGACTACAATTGATCATGTATACTTGTATGCAATTGATGAGTTAATACATTTAATTATTTAAAACTTTCTTGTCTTTGGCAATCAACAAAAAGTAACATAGTCAGTGGTAGAGAAGGATGTCTGGTATGAAAGGCATGGGTTAGGGTAGGATAAAATCATGTTTGACATGATGTGAAAAAAATCCTGATGAATATGTTCCTAGACTTGCATTTAGTATGCATTTTGGTGCATCATATAACCCATGAGGGTCTCATTGGACACTAAAAAGAAATTCATAAAAGGTCTAGGTGGTGGAGGAGGAGATTGGATGGAGGAGAAGGAATCATGGGTGGAGGAGCTAAAGGACTAGGATGACTTTCTTACTATGGTTTCACTAATGCATACACCTTTTTTGTTTTGAAGGTAGTTCAAATCTATAAAAAGGGGTTTCTCAATGAGGAATTAAGACAACCCACATATAAGGTAAGGATATGGAGGTTGGAAGTCTCAGGTGTTCTTTTCTGAGTCAAAATAGGTCATGTGGTGAAGGATATATCTAACCCATTTGATTCAATTACCTTAAGGACACAATACACTATCAATACAAATTTCTATGCAATGACCTTTTGATTTCTCTTTGGATGGATATTGCAGTTCACTATGACTGCAATGATATGTGTCTTGAGACCCATGGAAGAAGCCGGTGGGATGTCTTTCTTCCTATAGGGTACGTCATTCTTCTTCAAAACTTTGTGAATATCTGACAGAGATAATTTGGGATCAAATCTTTTGTAGAAATCCTTAGGATAAAACAAGTCAAGGAGATTGGAATAGGTAGACATCCAATATGTGGTTGACAAGAATCCGATCAAGTAGGTATTAGGTTCTCCTCAGTAATTTGATCCAAGTCCTTGTTATCATGGATTTAAGGATGATCTACATGTTAGGTGGAGGTACAAGGGTAGTGTAATTCCATGTGAGGTTGGCATAGAACTCATGGACAGCCTTAGTGCTAGCTAGGATTTGAAAAAGCAATATTGTTCCACACAAAGAGCACCAAGACATTGTCAATGAAAGAGCTTCATGATGGCCTTCAAGAAATCATCCTTAGTCTATCAAGAAATCATCCTTAGCCACTAAAAAAGGTCTAAAAGGGAAGGGGTCACAAGGGAGAAACTCTTTATATTGAATAACAACCTGTCTATGTACAAAAGAGGTACCATCATACCTAGGATGCTTGTGTTTAGAGAAGTGGTAGGATATGAGGTGGTCCTAGATGAGGAGCTTCATTTTCTACTATTGGTTTCCATGGGAGATAAGAATATAGACAAAGAAGAGTGGAATCATGACCTCAATCGGAATAATATAAGAGCAAAACACCCAAAAATTAACTAGGATTGGCTAGGGAAGACGACTCATGCAAGAATAGGCTAGGAGAGAGGTAGAAAAGGGTCTAGGGCTGGAGGATGAACACAAATGAGAACGTTTCAGTTGAATTCATCTTATTGAAAGGGAGGAAATCAGCCAACTAAACCCACTTATCAGTTATGAAACAATGTTTCCAGTCAAGTTTGTGTTTTGGGTAACTTGGCCGATGTTGTGTGTAGTTTAGTCCTCAAACATCCTGTCAATCAATATACCCTTGGGCAATCTTGACCTACAAAAGGGTCTATCACAATGATAAGAAAATTTATTCTAGGCTCCCAGAGCCCTATGTAAATGCATTTTACTAGCCTAGCATGTATGTAAGGCATATATAGAAACTTTTTAATCATCATGGGCACTATTTTGTGATAAAACAAGAATTTTGAAAATAAGTCAAATTTGAACAAAAAAAAGCATTTAAAATTGTCATTTAGGAAGAAACAAAGCACATGATAAGAACTTTTGAGAAAAAAAATAGAGGAGTATGTCAACATCTTAGCTAGGACACATAGTGATATCATCAATGAATGTAATAAGCAATGTTGGTCTAATAAAATTGTATTTCTCCCTATTTAGAGTTTAATGAAAATATCCACAACATTTTTTGTCTCCACACAAGTAATATATATGTCTTTCTTAGCAATGTGGTCATAAAGGAAATGATGGAGGACCTCTATGTGTTATAAGACTCTATGACAAATTAATTGCACAAGCACTATCCTAAAAGATAGGAGAAGCATCATAGAAAACACCAAAATCTTGGAGCATTTTTTTCATCCACATGACTTGGGAAGAACAACTACTATATACAATGTATTCAGCCTCGATAGTTGATAAAACCATAGTGTTTTTCTTCAAAGAAAACCAAGCAAATAAACATGGTCCTAGGAGGAAGCAACTGCCACTTCTGAACTTTCTATCAACTAAGCACCCGACATAATCCACATCACTATAGGTTGTAAGAGTAAATTTCCTTGACTTAGGATACCATAGTCCAAAATTTTGGGTTTTGGCTAGGTTCCTTACAATCCTCTTGAAACCCACAACGATGAGATTTTATAGGGCTTGAATGAAATCTAGCACATAAGCCAATCAGTAAACATTATATCTTGTATAGTGGAAGTTAGATATAGTAAGATACTAATCATACCTCTACATAGGTTTTCATCTAGCTTTTCCCCTTCTTTATCCTTCTCAAGTTTGACAGTATTGGACATCAAAGTATCCATTGGCTTTGTGTTCTCCATCCCAAAGCTAATTCAGAGTTCATTTGTGTACCTACTTTGGTTGATGAAGTTTCCATCTTCTATTTAATTAATTAGGAAGCCAAGGAAGAATGTAATCTCCTCCATCAAGCTCATTTCAAATTCACTATGCATGAGAGAGCTAATATCCTTGCAAATATCAAGTTTATTAATGCCAAACATGATATCATCAACATAAATTTGAATAATTAAGAGATTGTTAGGAGTGTGTTTTAGAAAGAGAGTAGAGTCAAATTTTCCCATGGCATAGCCATTATCAATTGAAAAGTTTCTTAATTTCTCATACTAAACTCTAGGGGCTTGTTTGAGTCCATAAAGAACCTTTCATAATAGATAAACATGGTTAGCATGGTTGCCATGCTCAAAGCTAGGAGTTTGAGCCATATAGACTTCCTCCTCTATTTCTCCATCAAAAACACATTTTTAACATACATTTGATAAAGTAAGATATTTTTGATTAGAAAAGGCAAGTAGCATTCTAATGGCTTCAAATCTAGCAAAAGGAGTATAAGTTTTGTCAAAATCAATACATGCCTATTGGTTGTAACCTTGAGCTACTAACCATGCCTTGTTCCTTACCAAATTACCACATTCATCAATCTTGTTTCTATAGACCCACTTGGTGACAATGATCTTTCTATGACTTGGTCTTGGCACTAGAGTTCACACATTGTTCTTTTCAAAATTATCTAGTTTTTCTTGCATAGCTAGTTTCCACACATTATCCTCAATAGATTCTTTGACATTCTTTGGCTTTAGTTCTGAGATGATGGTGATGTTGGCTTGTTCTTTTTTGATAATAGCTTGTGTCTTCATTATTTTGAAGGGGTTGCCTATTATGAGCTATTTTGGATGATCTTTTGCAAATCGCAAAGTTGGATCCTTATTTTCATCCTCTTTTGAGACTTCATCTTCACCCACATATTTTCCTTTGTTGTTGATATTTAGTTCTTTCAAAATATAAATCACTTCCTCTATAATATCATCATTCATAACATTCTACTAAATAGAGGGGTTACTTACAATAAATTTAACATTGATATATTCTTCTATTATAGATAGTTAAATGTTAAACACTCTACAAGATCTAGTTTTAGTGCTATAGCCAAGAAAGAAATCCTTATAAGATTTCACATCAGACTTATTAAGAGAATCTTTGGTGTTTAAACAAAATATGGACAACCAGAGATATGGAAGAAGTTGATAGAAGTGTTTCTACCATGCCATAACTCATAGGGGGTTTCTTAAGCAAAGAATGTGTGAAAAGCTGGCTTTGCACAAAACAAGGGGTGCTAATGGCTTCAGCCCAAAACTTCTTAGGAGTGTCTTACTCCAAGAAAATTATCCTAGCCATCTCTTGCAATGATATATTCCTGCTCTCTACAACTTCCAACTTATTGAGATGTTCGGGGGGAAGAAAAGTTGTGCATATAAATAGATTTTTCACAATAACTTTCAATCAATTCATCTTCAAATTCTCCATCAAGGTCACTATGGATAGAGATGATTCTGCAAGAAGCTTTGTTTTCAATCCATTTGTAAAAGGTAGAGAAATCATTAAGCATATCCCTCTTTGCAACCAAAAATAAAGTCCAAGTAAAGTGAGAGAAATCATCGACAATCACTTGGTAATGTTTTCTATCATTAAGTGTTTGAGTTCTCATGGGTTTAAATAGATCAATATGAAGAAGTTCAAGAACTCTTTTAGTGCTAAGGACTCATTTGGAGATAAAGGAGTACTTGGTTTTGTTTCCTTGTGTATAAGGTTGGCATTCCTCATCCTTCTCAAAATCTAACTTAGGAAGTCCTTTGGCCAATTCATTTTTTCTCAACTTCTTCAATTTATGCATATTTACATGACCAACCCTATGGTACCACAAAGATATATCATTCGTATCAAAAACTTGCATTTTCCAAGAATAGGCTTAAGATAATTGAGAACAATTATATATATATTTCCACTTCTAATTCTCATATATATAACATTGTACATGGGGGAATCTAGAAGCAAACATTCATGAGAAGTAAAAAGAACAATATATCCATTGTTACATAGTTGACTAACACTAACTAAATTGTGATGTAGGTGATATGCAAGAAGAACATTCTTTATTCATAGTGAACATCCTACATTACCCTCACCTATTACTTCACATTTCTTGTTGTCTCCAAAAGTCGTCGAGCCTCCTTTTCATTTAGTCAAGGTGTTGAAGTGGTCCTTATGTCCAGTCATATGCTTTGAGCATCCACTATCAACAATCCATTTTCCTTTTTCCTACAAATAAAGGAGTGTTCAGTGCCCAATAACCAATTTCAACTAGTATCTAAACAATAGATAATGTCTTTAATAATTTCCACTAGTCATAAAACTAATTATCACAATATCAAATTTTCATACTAACTAGAATTCACTATATGTCTAACATCTAATTTTCCTAGGTTATTTTTCCATGAAACAATGATCAATATCATAATTTATTTTTAGTGGCTCAAATTTTGATTTGCCCATATAGATTTCAATGGAGATTGTAACGCAAACAAAGCTCATGGTACATAATTCAAGGATATCATATGTCATATGATTTCAAAGTTTCTAATTTAATAAAGTATCTCAAATAATGTTTGGTTTGAATTGATTAGAAAACTATAGTAAATCAAAATTTTGTCCACCAATGTAGATATTCCCCAAATCATCAAACTAACCTTAGTTACTTTATGTACACCCTAGAAATTAATCAAAGTCAATAGTTGGACTCAATTTTTTTTCTTAAATTAAAATTAAATAGAGCCTCAAGATATTTTGATATCATTTCCTAAAATTCAAATTTATAACTTTATCAATATATAATGATCATAATTTTAGGCCATTATGCATGTTGTATCTAAGTATTTGAACCCTTATAATTATAGTTGAAGGATTTTTTTATTAAGGTGGGGAGTACTGGTACAATTATAATTCATAGGATCTCATCTCTCATGATTTTATAAATAGCCCTAAAAATTCAAGGGTATCATTCAAGAAAACTCCCTTTAAGGATACATATTTCTAAATATATGTAATGAGACTTGGTTAAAATTGTATTGCAAAATTCTACAAAACTTCCTAGGTATAAGTGGTCTTCCATTGTGCACCAATGTGGCCCTTCTTAACAATACCATAGAAGACAAGGATTATGGAGAAGGTTGTCTTTCAGAAGGATGCACATCTTTGGCCTCAATCTTGAAAATCCAAATTATTGCTGATATGAAACATTAAAGTAGAGGGTTGAAATTGAAGTAAAGGTGGGTATGCCATAGAGAGTTGACCATGATACATTCAGTTGTTAGGGGATGGTTGAGGTTGATTTATTGGTTGATTTGCATATTCTTTATGGGACTATGATGTAGATTATTAGTTAGGTTACCAAATTTCTCTAATGGTGATGTGCAAGAAATATATCTCATGACAAAGTATTTATTGATTGGATATAAACTATTGATGAAAATTTTCCCATTGTTCATAATCCTAATCATTGAGTAGATTAGGATCAGTTATTGGATCACACATTGAATATTGATCAACCATTGTGATTTGGTATCATTTGGTATGCCCGATCTTATGTTCAATTAGAAGTATCACAAAATGCTGGAATTATTAAGAATTATATAAAAATATCTTTTGATGTCTTAAAATTTCTTCAGGCATGTCTCACAGACATAAGAGATTGTTAGTTATCTCTCTCAATTCAATGCAACATAAAATGCCTAATGAACATATTCATGCGAGTAAGGTCATATCCATATTTGAAAGGTTTTTTTCTAATGTAAGAATGTTTGGATGCCATGACTTGATTCTATCATTTGGTCAATGATTATCATGTTTGGTAACAGATCAATGTGTTAGAATCTAGTTTTGAAACATCTTTAAAGCCTAATTTGTGCAAACTAAAATTTGGAATAAATTGTTTCTCCTATCAATATGTGCTTTGACGCATGGTTGGTAAATCCACCCATTATAAGGATGAAATTATGGAGTGTCGTTGGTAAAAAAATCGGTTGGTTAATGTGTGCCAAAAATAAAAATAAATTTTATATATATTGATGTTGACTTCAATTATGTATAGATTACACTCAATTTGAATGGCATTCAATTGATTACCTCAATAAAGTTTCACATTGTTTTAACATGTGTAAAATTATATTTTTATGATCAAATTAAGGCTTTAAATGTATTGGTCATCATGATAAGGCTTGAAATTGGTTATGCACTACAACAAAGCTAGAAATTTGATTGAATTAGAGGTGTTTCATAATTCAAAGGATTGAGTTCGTATTCTACTGGGTAGAGAAATAATTGTGTTTTGGTTCCTTCATAGTTAGTGAACCTTATATGGACTACATCAAATAGCTCCTAGAAGTTCATTCCTTCCCAGAAGAAATTATGAAAAGGGATGTGCAAACAATATTATGCATCACAACACAATATGTCTTCGTATTTAGAACACTATAATAAACATCATCAGAAATCCCCTTATAACCTTCTTAAAATTTCAAGAGTAAATAGATTCTTTCATCATGAAGCATCATTAGACATCCCTTTATCAGCCTCATATGACTGTAGTAGTAGATGCAGCCTACAAGTTAATTTCATCAAGATACTCAAAATGACCATTGAGTCATCTTGTATCTGGCATGATCAGTTGCCAACAATGTTATGGACTTACAAAACTTTGAGCTAAACCATGGTTGTGATCCCTTATTCTATTGTCTTTGGAAATCAAGCTATGTTATAAGTAGAAATGCATATTCCAAAATGGTTAGTCCAAGTAGACACATTAGATACAAATTGGTTCAAAGATCAAATCTAAACTATAAATATAGTTTAATAACATATAATATACGCTCTTCACCATAAATGATGTTTCTAATCTAGGATGGATAAATCCTTTGAAAAAAAGGCCTAATGTTGACATTTATATGAATGAGACCTAATGCTACACATGTACTTAGATCCAAGTACTCACAAAATTTCAATCATGCATCATTCAAAAAGTGTATTGAACATGCCATAAGAAATTACAGGACATGGATAGTGCCACCCACTAGTTTCAATTATTTATACAGGAAGGTCTTTTATGGTACAGGTAGAGTTTATCCAATAAAGGAAAACATACTCCACCTTCATCACCTGTGGATCATGTCATGAGGAATGTTAGGTTTCCCTAAAAATATCTAAAACATTTGTGCTAACCATGACCAATATTGGTATTACCTTTACTAGAGCATTTCCTAAAACAATAAGAGTCAACCTTGGTCTAACCTCATGCTTTATGTATTTGCAAAATACTACCCTAATCCTAAGTCTCTAAGAACCTCTATCTAAAAGTGGTGTTACCATTGGACGGTATCTGTTGGTATATAAGAAAATATCCTCAAATGCAAAATATTCTTCACATAATCATTCACAAACACAATCCAAAGATAATGAGGAACCAAAATTCGTATCAAGGTTTTATGTTCCACTACCTCACATTTAGTATTCTTGAAAAGTGCAATGTCTTATAATTGTGACAACGTGATCAATAAAAAAGATACCCAAGCATGGTCCACCTATGTATGGTTCCAAAGTTTTATAGACCTAGTAGGGAACCAAATCCTTCTACTCCCCAAAATTCAACTAATACCCTAAGATATCTTAGGAATGATAGGGGATACCAAAGCATCTCTATGATCACACCATGTAAAGAGGGTATTTTATAGAGACTAAAGGAGGAAATAAGGATGGACCCCAATCTCAAATTCACATATCCATCAGTCTTTGCATTAGACACATATGGGTTTATTGGCTTGGTAAAATTATATGATGCCAATAATTAGAGAAAATAGACCTCCAAGTTGAAATCTTCTATAGAAATTATGTGTGAATATGGCAACGATTGACCTTGTATGATGTGTAGCATAAAATCATTTATTCAGTTAAACTTAATTTTTAAAGAATTTCAAAAATAAAACATGATATATGATGACCCTTAATACCACTAAATATGAAAAGGTTAAAGAGAAACTACATTGTTCAGATTGCCCATTATCAAGTAAAATATAGAAGATAGAGTGGTGGAGCTATAGGCAGAGACTAAGGTTTGACAATATCACCATAATGATTCCATGGAGGGGTGTCCACAACCCAGTTTCCCCCTTTAGTCCTCCTTCTTCTTTCTTACCTTCCCATCTATAATCCCATCTACCCTTGTCTCCTTTCTTTCCTAATCCTTATCCTTTTAAGTTTTGCATATGAAAATGTTGGCCATTCCTTTTGATGGTGTCATGGTCACTACCCTTCCTTCCTCTACTATTCCTAATGAAGTTTCAGCTACTCCTTACACTGAGCATAGGTCCATGGTGGAAAGAAGGATAATCATGGCAATGATGAGGATTCATTCTAAGGCTTATCACCAGAACATTGCCTCCTTATTTGATTTAGAGGTTCATATCTACCATCAAGAGATCAGTGCCATTGTGCACCAAATCCTTAATGGCGAGGTATAAGAGGAGAACGGTGTCCAATATATGGTGGTTTGAACCCAAGCCTGGAATCAATGGGAGGAGATATTAGGACCAGGACATATGACAATCATGAAGAAATTTGTTCTTAACATGTAAGTTGAGGATGTGTCTCTTTATCCTTCAACAATGATACTAGTCAAAATGAATCTAAGTTATATTAAATCTTTTGAATGGGGGTGGGATGGATGTATATATGCTTGATCTCTCTCATCTTAAACAATCAACATTGGGCCTAGAGTTTAGAAGTCCCCCTCAGGGAAGCAATCAAAACAACATGGACATCCTATACAAAAGAATTTTGACCAAATTGTTCACATATCCATTCAACCTTGGAACGTGCTGACAGAAACAATTGAGGGGTCCTTTCCTTGGCACATTGCTCACTCAAAAACACCTTCATAAAACATCCCAGTCGGTAGTATACAATAAGGTGAATCCATATTCTTTCTTGTCCCAGATAACACATTCTATTGATGCCTAATTTGAGTTTTAATAGAAAGTTTGATTTTGGGACCTTAAAAATTTCTACATGTGTTGCATATATGAGAAACTTGTGTGGAGCATGTCATATTTTCAACAACTCAGGGAATCACAGTTTGAGTTCCATGTCACATATGTGGTTTCCATTAAAGATGACACTAGTATGGATGGATGGGACTTATCAAATAAGGTTTTTGGAATCCCTAAAGATGAGGAAGATATTTTAGTTATATGGAGGTTTCGAGGGAAATTGTAGAGTCTGACAAACTACTATTGGATGTGTGGCCTTAATTGTAGCAAATTCAGTGTGTATCCAAGTACCTTGACCTAGTTTTTTCCCCACAATTGAAATTCTTATTGATATGCCACCAAATTTTGGGACTAGGAGGTTTTTATATAATTTATCCTTGCATCATATTAATAATAGGCATACAACCTCATGTTGACAGATAATAATGCAAATGGGACCTAATTATCTAAAAAATAGTATCAATAGCATTAAAAGTGTATGATCTTCTTTTTGGTCAAGAAAGTGTGTTACCTTTTATTACCTCATGAATAGGTGGGTCCCAAAACACCACACCTGGAGCCAAAAAGAAGTCCAATTTATATACCGGAAAAAATAGCTAGAAGAAGGGATATTCAAAAAAAGAAAACAACTGAGAAATAAAAGAAATATATACAGGGGAAAGGAGGAAAAGGAAAAAATGAGAAACTCGTGAGTATAGGAAACTTCATAGGTAGAAAAAAAACACAAGACAACGGCTCTAGTAGAAACTCCAAAATATATATTGCAACTAACACCTTCTTTAGAGCATAAGCTGAGATAACAGATTTCTCAAAACCTCCATGTCAGCACAGCTGGAAGCATATCTCTTAGAATAAACTCAAAACTTGTTTAACTCCATAAAACCTACAATAGCATACCAAACCATATGGTCCAAATAGAGCCCCAACCAACTAGAAATAGAAGCCCAAGAATCTTTGTAAATTGTAGAAGTGTCTCCCAAAGAAACTACTCCAACATAGGGAATCTAATGAACCCTAGAAGTTGAGTATTAACTTGAAAGAAAACTAATATTAGAACAATTAATCGACCATTACATGTAAGGTTCATGATCCCAATCTTTGAAGATAATCCTATTTCTTATCCACCAAATATAATATAAAATGCATGATGAAGCAATACCAACAACTCTACTAGAAGCATAGATAATACTAGTTCATGACTCAAGAACTTTTTTGATGAAACCAACCTAAATAGCCTTTTTCCAGAGCACCAAAGAAAAACAACAATTAATGAAAATATGTTCACTCGATTCATCATTCCTCCTGTATAACATGCAAATAGAAGAAAGATAGAACCCCCTCCTCCTGAGGTAATTCATCATAGGTTGGTTGTCCAAAGAAATCTTCTGTAGTAGAGTTTTAAAGGTCTCATGAATCTTGAGTTTTTGAAGCCTCTATTCCCATACTAACTCAAGCAATTTGACCGTAATGCATTCACACACATATCGGAGCATTACAACACTTTTATCATTAAAATTAATACAATCAGGAACATCAGAAATATCAACATTATTTTTAAGAAAATATTTTAGAGAACATAATCTTCTTTTCTCATGAATAACCCATTTTCCATTGTGGATAATAAAACCAATCCGAACATTTTTTTCCCATACCCAACATCGGACACAACCTATAGTCTAACATATCACCCAAGAACATATTCCCTTTGAGCCAAGGGTCACCCCAAAGTAGAAATTTGTCACCTTTACCCAACTTAAAGTAGCTATATTCAAGAACATCATTCTTAACCTTCTTTAGATTCCTCTAAAGTCAAGAATGATTAGGTTTGAAAACATAGATCCAAACCGAACCCTTATTTAAATATCTTACAAGCACCCATTTCACCTACAAATTGTCCTTCTCACTAGCAATGTTCCAGAAATTGAGGATTGGACCGGCTTTGTTTACATATGTAGACATCTGATACCCATCCCTCCTTCACTCTTAGGCCTAAGATTTTCTTCCAACACACAAGTTGCAAAGCTTTCTTATTCTCCTTATCCCCCTGAATAAAGCATCTAAAAACTATGTCAATCTCCTCAACTATAGAACTCAGTAACGGAAAGACTACAGTCCAATACAAACTATAAGTAGATAATGTCAATTTAACTAGCTCAATCCTCCCAGCAAAAGAGAGCAGCTTGGTCTTCCAACTAACTAGTTTCCCCTTCATCTTGTTAATAAGAGGGTTGCATAAACTTCTAGTCATCTTTCCATAGAAGAGGGGAACACCCAGATACTTCAATGGTATAAAAACCTTCTTGGATCTTGACATATTGAAGGAAATCATCCTTTTTTGCATTCTTGCTAAAATATAGCAAGATTTTATTTGAGTTAATGGAAAAACTAGACACTCCCCCAAAATCCATCAACACTTGCCTAAGATACCTTGCATTAGCATAGTCAACAACTACATAGATCATCAGGAGATCAGTGAAGATAGTATGAGAAACATGCAAATCTTGCAAAGCTTTTAATGGTTTAAAGAACCCTCGACTAATATTAAAGTTCATAATAGTTCTGAATCCTTGCAAACAGAGAACAAGCAACAAGGGAGCAGGCGGGTCACCTTGCCTAAGACCATTAAGGGGCATAAATGCATCTGAGGGTTCGCCATTAATAAGGACTTGATAGCTAGTGGATTCTAGAATGGTAGAGATCCAAGAAACCCAACAATGAGGGAACTTCATAATCCTCAAAATGTCCAGATAATAATGACATCTAACATAGTTGTATTCTTTAATGATGTCATCTTTAACACAAAACTTGGGAAAACCACTGGAACTACTAAAATCACCAGTAAACTCAATTGATAGGATAATGGAACTAGTAATCCTATAATATTTAATAAAAGTAGCTTGACACTTGTCAATAATATCTAGTAGAACATTACCAATCTATTAATAAGGATTTTTGAGATCATCTTATAAATGAAGTTGCACAATAAAATAGGTCTCCAATCCTAAATAGAAGAAGCCTCTTTCAAATTAGGTATTAGAGTAATAAAAGTTTTGTTAATTTCTTTAATCAAGAACCCTTCAGCACAAATAAATCCATGATAGCCTTGGAAACATCACCACTGATGGTATCCCAAGGAATTCTATAAAAATGAGCATTAAAATCATTAGGCCCAGGGATCTTATTGTCATCAAAATCTTTAACAACTTTTTCAATCTCATTTCTTGACACACTCTTAACTAACATCTTGTAATGATCTTCAGATATATAGGGCAGAGCCCATTTATCATCCTAAGGAACCTTCTTTATATCAAGTTTGCTGAAAAGATCTCCATAAAACTTTGGGAGGTGATTCTTAATTGCATTCTGATCATAAGAAAAAAATGTATCAATGATAAGAGATCTATTATTGTTCCTCTACCTCCTAGTATGAAGCAAAGAATAGAAAAAATTGGTATTCTTATTTCCCAGTTTGAGCCATTGGACCTGATACTTTTGCAGAATAAGAGCTTCCTCCATATTCATAGCATTGAGTTCCTTCCTTCTAGTTTCCAAAATCAAAACTCTACAATTTTATCATCCTTCCAATGAGAATCAGCTTCCATGTGGGCCTTAAGAGCTTCACTTTGAAGCATTCTAGCCATATCACTAATATTACCGACACAGTTTTTGTTCAATGAGATAAATCCAATCTTCACTTGTTTAAGTCTCTTTATAAATCTAAATATGGGGCAACCCCCCCTCCACATCAATCTCCCATCCTTTTTTCACAATATTTAGGAATCCTTCATAGCTAGAGCAAGCACTAAAGAATCTAAAAGGGATGTTCAATCTTCTCCTTTACAATTTAGAGATACATGAAGGATTCTACAATCACTATATATGGTAGAAACAAATCTCACCAACATAATTAGGCCATTCCATCAAGAACTGGTCATTGAAGATATATATGTCAATTCTTGATGCGGTGAAATTATTGCCCTTCTGCCTATTGTCCCATGTGAACCAAGGTCCATTCATCTTGGCCTCATATAACCCTACACTAGCCATAAAGGAATTTAACTAAAGCATAGATTGTTTAAGAGGGTTAGATCTCCCAACTCTTTCTGTAGACAATCTGACACAGTTAAAATCTCCACAGATAAATCAGGAATTGCCCATATTTAGATAAATATCATTCAGCTCCTTCCAAAGATCAATTCTTATTTTATATTCATTGTAACCATACACTATAGTAAGATTAAAAGAGATACTATCTTGCTTACAAAATCAATGTAACAAGTACTCAGATTGATTAATGATAGTGTTATCAAGAGAATTAGGATACCAAATAGTGGTTACTCTCAAAAGGGGGATACAAATCATGGTTAGAACACCACTTATGATCTGGGCACAGCCTTTGCATGATCTTCCAAATCTTTTTCCTTCTGATTTTGGACTCCAAAATACAAAAAAAACATGTGGTTTAACCCTCCCAAATTCCTCTTGGACTCTATGTTGGTGGTCATTTCTATTTAACCCCCTAACATTCCAGGAAGTGATTGAATTAGTATCAATCATTAGAAACGATGGGGGCTAGACCTACTAGCCACAGTAACCACACATTCATCATCATTAAGATACTCCAATTCTTGGAACTTATTTGAAGTCATATGTACCAAACACGCCAAAAAAGGATCCTTGGGACTTGTTTTCCTTAGTAAGTTTAGGAGGACCTCTAGACCTAGTTTTTACCAACTTGAATCCATCATTATCAGTAGGAGTAGTTTGCAGGTTAACATCCAAAGGAGAAACCCTCGAGTCACCTAACAACCTTTGCAAATAATTAATCTTCCTTTGTTTTGATTATCCTTCACAAGCACCTCCAATCACTTCAATATAAATATCACTAACCTCACAAGACGAGCATCCACAATTAGTACTCAGATCAGGCTGAAGAGGAAAATTAAAAATGCATTCAAATATCACTAGTTGATCATTCACAATACTAGAAGAAGTGACACCAGACTGAGTAGCCATAGGAACATTAGACACAACCTCCATATTATTACTATGTGTCCCTTCCAATATTGAAGAAGCCTTTGGCACCCATTGCTTCCGCTTAATAACCTTTTTCATAGGAACAACCACCTCATTTTGTACCAGATCCAAGCTAGTACATGCATATTATTCATGTCCAAAGGAGCCATAGGAATCACATTGCTTAGGATACCACTCATTATAAACATGGATACTATGCTCATTACCTAAATCACTAATCAATTCGATAGAATCAGGAAAAGAGGATTCAATAGACATAAGGACAAAGATTCGAGCAAACTTGATCCTCGTTTCCTCCTTCATAGCCCTCTAAATGTCGATCAACGTCCCATGAAAACTCACAATTCTACTAAACATCATCTCCCCCAAAGTTCCAAGGGGATGTTATACAGGAGAACCCACACTGGAATGTCTATTAGAGCTGATTTCTCTATATGATCGCTGATCTGCCATTGCTTCAGAACTATAGGTTTTTCTTTGATAAACCACGGGCCATTGATAACACCAAATTTTGTGATGTTTTTGGCCCTTATTTTGTTATCAAAACTGCCCTTTTTAACTATTTTCCTCTCTTTTTATATGTACTTTTGCAATAACAGGCCACGCAACGCTCTTAACCCAAATTTATCATCATTTGCAGAGTTTTCTCCCATTTTTAACCCATTTATCAGCAACAAGGCCCGTCTCGGCCCACAAATGTGTTCTACATATATCGGCCTTCCCACCTACCGGCCGATAAGCTCACTGCCTGATAGGGCAGCACAATACACCGACGTGCGACACAAGGATGTCGCGCAAGAAGGAACCAACGGGCGACGTGCCTCTTACCCGACAGGGAGCCGGGCTCACCATGACAACTTAAGTGTGTCACACGATACAGCCACCCACCGGTAGGTGACGCCCGTCATGATGACTGACAGACGACATCCTTGTGCCGGGCGATACTGATATCGGCCATCCCCGACCCCATGATAATAAGAGACGATGAAGGACACATGGCATCTTGAGCATCATAACTTCGCCAACCGCCGACTATAAATAGGAGCTGCAGGACTCCGATGGGACAGGTCAGAACCCTGCAAGAGCTACCTGAGTAAAGCGCTTGAAGCTAGCGTATCATGCCTCAGGGTGTGTCAGGCGATTCTAGGTGAGCACTTCCCCATCCCGAGAGGGAGGGAATGGTTAACTTAGGGTCATCCCAGGCACCACTACAGGTCGATATCGGCCAACAAGGATATCCGATACAAATGACCGACTCTTCAAGCGACACACTAAACCTGAAACGATAACGAACTCCGATACACATCGCCTATCACGGCATGTCGCCCGAGAGGGTACCGCCCGACATGAGCGTATCGGGCTAGGGCGCCTCGCACGATACAATCTACCCGTCTTTAGCGTGTTGCCCGAGAGGGAGCCACCCGATATGGTTGTATCAGGAAAGGCTCATGCTCGGTATTGGGCTGGAGAGTCCGTTGTAGTCTGTCACCCTTCTATATCAAGAAGGCGACATTTATCTTTGTTATTTCAGTCATTTACTTCATTTAATTATGCAATGTAATCAGACCTTTATTTGTCTATGGAAATAGAAGAGTTTTAATCATCTGCTGCTTTATGTTTGGTACCTTTGTTGGATGATTGCTATGGTTAACATCTGAACTCTAGCTTGTATGCTTGGATCGCGCTTCGATTAGCTACCGAATCGTGTTTTCCCATTGCAACATCTTTGAGAGAGGTGTTGTGGCTCTAGTGTTTGGTCTGATTCTGGAGTATGAGAGTGCCCGGAATCGGAGTTGCTTTGGTAACCTTTCCACTCTAACTTAAGACCAGCAACCTCGAGAGGGGTGTTGATGCTTGGTTAGAGGTACTCGCTTCGAGAGGAGGGGTACAGGATGTTTCTACTGCCGCTTGTTTTACCGTAGTTTTATCCTTCGTACCTTGCTTTAGCATTAGTATTATCTCTCTGTTCCCGTTGCACGAAAATCTCTAAAAACTGATAAATGCTTAAAACCTTAATTTTTACTCATAGCTCTAGTTGGAGATAGATTTCTTTTGTTTTATCGGTCTTATCCTGCTATTCCTTTGTGGAATTTTATCATCTCTTTACCCTTGTCGGAGTGTAGCATGTCGATTCCATGTTCTCAACACTACCACCCTTGTCCCTGAGTTTGACCCCGTATATCTACTTCTACCCCGTAAACAAAGTTGCAGGGTCCTAGAAGGTTTCGGGTTATAAATGTAAAAGTCTGACTACTTCAAATCCGCCTCCAATTTTAGGATGTGCGATTTAGGTCGGTCAACTTTTTGGTTTCGTTGTCGGGGACTAGGCAAAACAGTACTGTTAACGAACCCGAATCCACTAACTACACTCCAATGCCTCAAGCTTAGAAATGAGCTTGACAACACTCTCTTTTTCTTTCTTTCTTTTCTTTTTGTTATTATTATTATTCTTTTCCTGAAATGAATAACTCGTATTATTATTGATAACAGCTTTTCTAACTTGATTTTTCATGCTATTTCAGCTACTCTGAAGAAAGGCATCCTGTTGAATTGAACACCAACAACATCCAACATGCCACCTCACGTTGAGCCACCCCATTCAGAAGGTGAATGCCAAGGGAGAGCTAGGCCTCATTTGCCTCCACCTGAAGTCAACGACCGCTACGACGGCAACAATCAACTCGAAGATCCATAAATGGAGCAGTTCGAGGAAGATCCTCGCCATGATAGACGTCGCCACCATCAAAGGCACAGGAGGAATCACAATCATCAAGAGCAGCGCCAAAAAGCCAGCGACAGCGATGATTCTGAAGAAGAAAAGACTCTGAGGGAGCTACCTTCCACAAAGGCTAATAATTCTCGATGCCCTGTCATCATTCCGCGATTCAACGCCACCAATTTTGAGCTCAAGCCGTCGGTAATCTCCATGATTCAAAATAAAAGCTTTAGAGCGAATTCTAAGAACGACAACCCCTATCACCACTTGGATGCATTCAAAAATATCTGCGACACCATTAAGATGCGGGGGGTTCCCCAGGAAGTAATCTACTGCAAGGGCTTCATCTTCTCCTTAGAAGATAAGGCTCTATCATGGTATCTAGGGCTGCCCCACCAAGCCCTGAATGTATGGGCAGCACTGGAAGATGCCTTCGTGAATAAGTTCTATCCAACTGAGAAGACCGTGTGGAACAGAAAAAGGATAACTTCCTTCATGCAAAAGCCCAACGAGAACCTCCACGACGCCTGGGAAAGATATTAGGAATATCAGAGGGACTGCCCTCACCACAATTACAAGAAAGGTTTCTTGGTCACCACCTTCTATAATGGTTTAACCCCCGAGGAAAGAGTTTCACTGAATGCGGCAGCAGGAAGTGACTTTTTGGGAAAGAAGTTGAGCAAGTCCGAGAGGATCAACAAAAACATGGCTGAGCTGCAAGCCGACACTGACTATGATAGATCCGACAGGGGACAAGCTAAGAAGGTGGGTGAAGGACCCTCTTTTGAATCCAAAGCTCTGGAGACCATCACTTCTCAGATCTAGAGGATCGCAACTGATATGAAGCACTTGAAAGTGTCCAGTGGGAAGGGAAAGAAGCAATTCAAGAAGGTTATGAAGTGTGTAACATGTGGAGAAGGAGGACATGGGGTAGATAGTTGCATCTACACCCGACTAGACGCATCAAGCGATATTGACTCTGAGGCTGAAGAGACTAAGAATGTCTCTTTCGTAAATTTCAAAAGGTCAGACCACCCCGGTTTCAGTTATGGCAACAAGGATGCAGCTGAAAACTCACATCAACTGCATACTTCCTCCAAGTCACCTCAAGCCTTCGAGAAGAGGGGAAGACCAAGTCAATACACCAAAAACACCTCCTTCCAGTTGAACAAAGGAAACTTCTAGGGGCAAGTTAAGTATCAAGGATCATCCAAAGAGCAGGGGCAGGATAAGGTTTCAAGCCAATCAGACGTGGTCGAACAACTGTTTGATTTTGTAAAAAGGTAGGACACAATTAACAACCAGCTAGCGCAGAATGCACTATCAAACTCGGGTGTTTTGAACTCATTTTAGGCCCAAATGGCGGATATGTAGACGCATCAACGCCAAATTGACCAGCAATTAGCTCAGATGGCCGAATTAATAAAGAATCCGTCTGGCAAAATACCATCCAACACCGAAATTGCCAAGGAGGGGCTATGATCGAGAAAGATAGGGATAGAGTTGCAAGAGATGGATGATGCTAGAGGCTAAGGAGTGAAGCAGCTGGAACTGTCAAGCTGGAGACGAAAACTAGAGCGCTTCTCGGGAGGCAACTTGAGCTTTCTTTTCTTTCCTAGAATAGGATGCAATTTACTTTTCTGCAAAACAAACATTACGAACATTTGGATTGTAATAAGGCCCAAGTCAGCACATGCGCCACGTGCACTGACTCTTTTGTTTTATGGGCCACCGCTCTATTTCATGGACCGAGATGGGTAATACTATCTGAGGTCGGGAACTTAACCTTGGCCAATGATGTTTTACTCATCGACTGCCTTTTCTCCGCTTTGTTTTTAAGTTTTTCACCTTGATTTTGTTCTGAAGTTTTCGTATCGGGCGATAGCTCAATAGGCGTGCTGAACACGCTCATATCGGGCGATAGTATTTCGGGCATCGCAAGGGCCATGACGGATGACATTCCTAGGCAGCGTGCACCTGTATCGTGCATAAGGAGTAATTGCCCTTGTGCAGATGGATGGACTGCCCGTCTAGGGAATGACCTATCCCAACGGCTGACACGCATTCCAGAAATTACCCGTTTACCCCCGGTCGAGATCTCTGTAAATAGTATGGAAAGTTTACCGTGTTGGGCTACTGACTTTACTGTTTTCACCTACCCATATCGTGATGTGATTTCCTTCGTTTTCTCCCGTGTCATGCAACCTCCTTCTTCTCTCGTGTCGCACAGAAAGCTCAAGAAAATAGCAAAGGTATAGGCCGATAGCCCGCGTGCCTGACACAAGCCTCTTATCGCGCATAACTTATCAGACTAATGGCTTTAGTTGAGTTTCCTTGTATCGCCCGACACATGTGTCACGTGACACGCCTTTAGCACGCGCTTGCCTGATACGCCATATCGGGCGATAACTGTGTCGCCCATCCTTGTGCCGCCTCACTTGTTTTATTATCGGGCGACACATTGTTTTATCCTAAAGGCCCTATCGAGCGCTTTGTTTCTCACAACAGTATCGCCCAACACATCCATGTTGGGCAACGAACCTGACGCGCAGTTCCATCAGTATCATCCTTTTTTGTATCGCCTAAGATATTCTTTTGACGGACCACACCTAGATCTCATATCGGGCACGAGCCTACATCTATGAAAGGTTCGTATCGCATGATACAGTGGTGACAGGTAATCTTGTATCGAGCCGAATCTTATCGTGCATTTAGTTTTTCCTTTTAAACACCTATATCAATTTTTAGTTCCGCTTACCTAATATCGGTGCTTAATTGATTAATAAATTTGTTTAATGATAACAGAAATGGCCCATACAAAGCAGACTGTCATTCGAGTTGACGAACATGGCAGAAGAATCAATGCCGAAGCCACAGTTGAAACGACAACAGTCGGGCAGAAACGCCCGAACCCCGAGACGGTTGGGCCATCAACTGCGGAAAAGAGAACAGGAACTGGAGAAGTACTGGCTCCAGCCACAGCTCCAACAACAGCGGCAGAACCCCTGGATCACATGCTAGGAAGGTTTGTGCCGAGAGATGACGAGCATGGACGCCGGTATGCAGAACTGGTGACCAAGCTCTACAGGCCAAGCAGATTTTGCCACCAGTTTTTTTCATTCAGTAGGGTATCTTTGAAAGATTGGAGAGCGTCCTCGCCGCGGCGGGATTGAGGAAGATTTGCCTCAACCATTCTGCCTCCTACACCGAACTCACGAGGGAGTTCATGTCGTCTCTTTGTCGGGTGAAGAATACTGCTCAAGAAAAAGAAGAATATGGTGGACCAGACAGACTGCAAGCACAGCTGTACAACTTGGAGCACGCCATCTCTAAGAAGCTGCTCAATGGGATCTTCTCCTCCAGCAAGGAGGAAAAGAATCTGATGAATAACGGTGAAAGAATCACCGAAGGAGACGGGTTCAACCCCGTGGAGCTCTGGAAAAGGCTGACTGGAGAATCATTGTTCCAGCCAGGAAGCAAAGTGGCGGCGGTGCACTCATGTTTCTAGAGAATCGTGCACAAACTGGTGGCGTGCCTGCTGTTTAGCAAGAACGAGTCCAACAACATTTACACCGAAGAAATCCACGTCATGTGGCACATGATGGAGGGCAGAGTGATCAACCTTGGATGTTTCTGCTGAATAGGCTGCACCCAATAAAATATGCCACCAAGGAATACTGCATGGGTGGCATCGTCAACCTGATCGCGGCTAGGCTTGGGTACCCAAAGGAGTCACACAGTCTTTCGAAGATGATGGGTGATGAGCTAATCTACCTCAAGTAACTCATGAGGGCCAACATCATAAAGAAGGAGGGGAGATGCTACTTATACAAGTTTGCAAGGACAAATACCCTCCTTCCACTCCCTCGCTACGCCACCTATGATGCAGAAAAGTTGGTCTTCACCGCAGCAGAAATAGAAGTTGTGGTGATAGACGTCGCTTACACCGCCACCACCAGAATTCAGGAAAGGGCGGACGCGAGAGGAGAATCAATTTCTCTCGACCCAAGGCAGGAAAAATCTTCAACAACCCACACCGAGCCAACCGCACTTCCAGAGCCACCGACGACAGCATTTGATAGAGCTTTCGTCGCTCCTACTATACCAGCCACCACCACAACAACAATTGTGGTGGCTGAAGAAGAACCAGTGATCGTTGAGGTCGCCGAGACAACAACTATGGGAGCTTCCGCATAAGAGACAGCCGCAACCCCCGAAATTTCTATAAATGCAGAGGAAGAACCACAGCCGGACGCAAGTAATGAGGTGTTCGCCGAGATCCTTGAGATGGAGCTCGAAGATGCACGACTGACGCCGACACCGCCGTCGGTGTCCCCTGTAGTTTCTGCTGAAGAGATCGCCGATGGCGTAGAGGTGGAGCAGCATCCGCCCACACCATGGCCATCTCCACCCCGATGTAAAGGCAAGGCGGGGACAGCCGCAAGAGCGTCAACACCTCACCCGGTGGCGTCTAACTCGCGAACAATCGAGATTGGGTCTACCTTGTCGGGTAGACCCTCACGCGAGAGAAGTATCGAGAGGATGGGAGGGAGACCCGCAGGAACCCCTCCGTCGCTCAGGAAAATGTTGGGGCATGAACTTGACTACTTGTGGGAGGTAACAGAGAGCCACACAGCTACTTTTAATTCTCTAACCCACAAGTTGTCATTTTTCCAGCAAAGGCTGAATAGCCAAGAATGGGAGCTGCTGACTCTAGTTAGCCTTCCCGGCCAACTAGAGTTTGTAAACGCGATGCTTCAGCAAGCCCTCCAATGCCTCGACGAGATCTAGGAGAGGCTGAACAAGGGAGACGACCATCTGCACCAAAGGTAGCTGAGAAGGTCTCCGTCGCCCCTGGCCCTGGCTCTCCACCTTCTTCATCAACGGCTTCCTCAGGATCATCGTCCTCTTCCTCCTCCAGCGGGCCCTCTACAAAGCCCGAAAAAGAAGCGACGCATAAGTCTGCCACAAGGTCTCCAGCAGGGTAGGAGAGCTCCTGAGGCATTGAAGACTTCGCTCCCTCCGCCTCCCTAAATGAAGTTGAAGACAACGACGAATCTGTCAGCATCGGGGAGGATTCTTCTGATGAATCAGAGGGGGAAGGGGGGACATTTGTGTTGCCAATCAAAGACACTCCCCCAGAGGAAGAAGCTCGACGACAGATGCATTCTCTGTGTCGTCATAGATACCTTCTTTCGAGATGGAGGACTTCGATAGAAGAGCCATCAGATACCTGACGATCAGGGACCAGAAGCTGCTGAATAAGGTCTTGAGGTCGCAGGCTGACGAAGAAGAAGTCATCTGGAGTGACGGATATTTCTCAGTGCAATAAGGAACACTGAGAAGCATATTCTGCTCCCCAACCTTCGTTGCAAAGAAGCTAATCAGGGTCCTACAAGGCGTCGTGATAGAGAACGCAGGCGTTAGGGCAGGCCGACAGACGGTCTACAACGCCACCCCGGCCTTGGAGAGAAAACTGATGAGGGGTTTGTATGAATCTACACAGGTGGCCAGTATGTTGAAGCACATTGAAGAGCACAACCCAAACATGGTACTGCCCCCCTACAAACACCAAAAGAATTGGTTCTTGTGCGTTCCTGACCTCCGTAGTCACGATGTTCAACTTCTCAGTTGCTGCAACAAAGAGGTCCCACGCACAGGCAACACTTTTGTATGTCCCGAAGTCAAACTTCTGAGGCTACTCCCACAACGCCTCCACTGTGTTATCAAGAGTGGAACCCAACGTCACAGTGGTGTCTGGAATTTCTTCACACTGAGGGACTTCCCCGTCCAAGAGGAAGAGGGAAGCAGAAATAGTGCCTTTATAGTCCTGCGAGCCATGGAGATGATACATGTCTTCGGATACTTAAGACAACTCCAGAGCCAAAACTTCTACCAGCTCAGAAGCATATATGCACTGTTGCTGATCAAGGACAAGTGCTATTTCCTAGACGCAGGCATACCAGAGACGCTATTGGACAGTGACTTAGAAGACGCATCTTCGCAACCCAGCAGCACTCCTGAGAAGGAAACTGAGATAGAAAAGGACATGTACGGGGAAGGAAAGCAGTTAAAGATCCTGCGGGAAGTGCACGGATTCGAAGACCCTACTTCTCCTGAAACATCATAAGAACTGATCAACAAGTTTGACCGCTTCTCGTGTGCTACACTCACGCAGGAGCAGGTCAATGAAATTCTTTTGAAGTTAGTCGATTCTACCCCGGAAGATGTCATCTACGAGGCAGGCAATGTCATAGTCCTGGTTGATGACTTAAGGGACATGATAAAAGAAGGAGGATGCTTGGCTGTATCGGTGGTGGCCACTTACATCCAAATACTACAGCCAAGGTTTGAACACGCATACATAGCTCATCTAATGTTGTTCAATGACATCTGCCTTGTCGATGAAACAGGAGCAAAGCAAGAATTTCTGGTAGAGTTAGAGAGCAGGGTTCCACAGACTATCTTCCTACCCATCATGCACTACAACCACTGGACGCTCCTGACGATGCACACTCGCCAACGAGTAGGAATCTTTTACAACAGCTCGGACAGCAACAAAGACCATCCAGTGCAGTGTACATCAACAGTGTTGACCTCCCTCGAGTGCCTAGTACGAAAATACTATGAGGATGTGGCGGCACGGATACAACCATTCCTAGACACAGCAACATCTAGATGGCACGAGCTTCAGTTCTATCACCACAGTCCACAACAGATCCCCTTATCCAACGACTACGGCATCTTCGTAATGGAATGGATGTCGAATGAAGTGATGCCTGACCAGCTCCACCACATCGATTACCACAGCAAATGGGAAGAATATGTGTGGGAGCTTCTATCTGGTGCATGCGCGCTCACCAGCTAACCCTCATTGGGTTAACATTACCCTACCTTATCCACTTCACAACTCTGGGATAGAGTGTGGAGTAAGTTTGGGGGGGTACCATGTACCAGTGAGGGAGGGACAAAAACTGGAAAAAAAAATCAAACTCTACCCTTTTATTCTTTTGTTTTTCTTCTATATCATGTGTACATATACATATGCATGCTAAAATTTTGAAAAATTTTGCTTATTTTGTCCCCATACATTTGTATAAAAGTCGCTATATTAGTAAAAACCTGATACGACTTCTTACCAGTTTGTTTTCTATGTGCCCAACGAGATGCAAGTTTTGTTATGTCTTTCTGATAATACAGCCTCAAACGACAAAAGACTATGAATTTCCATGCCAAAAATCACGAAATATAATCTCGCAATAGCTAAGAGACGAGTATGGAGAAGGAAAAAGCTTCCCAAACAGCAAAAATTCCTCTTGTTTTCCCTTACCCAACAAAAATCCCAAAAAGAGAAAGTAGCCTTATGAGAGTGGATAAAAGCATGAGAGTTGTGCCAAATGAAAAGAAAAAAATACATATATATATACACACTTGTTTTCCAAAAGTACCCATCTTTAGGCATGGTAGATCCGGGGCAGTGGTATGTAGTATGTGAAATCACTGCTCTAAAGCCAACTGGCTTGGACTGCAGGGACCACTTGCCCGTTAACGGACTCGTACCTAGATGGACTAATGGGAAACAAGAAAAACCCAAAAAGCCTTAGCCTACCCAACACACAACTTTCTACCCCTAAAGTTGTTTAGTGTGAAAGCTAACGTCAGAATCATGCACCAAAGTCTCGCCACAGCTGTAGAGAAAACTTTTGCTGAAATAATAAGGTCGGAGAAATAAAGTCTATTGTTCGTGGTCGGGCCGCATTCTCTGTGAGACACTTCAATACTTGTCTTAACTCATGGACTGAAAACTACACCGGTCAAGAAGAAGCATCACAAAATAAAGTTTAAATATTGATTGAGGACAATCAAAATGCTAAGTTTGGGGGAGTTGATAATACCAAAATTTGTGATGTTTTTGGCCCTTATTTTGTTATCAAAACTGCCATTTTTAACTATTTTCCTCTCTTTTTATATGAACTTTTGCAATAACAGGCCACACAATGCTCTTAACCCAAATTTATCATCTTTTGCAGAGTTTTCTCTTATTTTAACCCATTTATCAGCAACAAGGCCCGTCCCGGCCCACAAATGTGTTCTACATATATCGACCTTCCCACCTACCGGCCGATACGGTCACTACCCGACAGGGTAGCACAATACACTGACGTGCGACACAAGGATGCCACGCAAGAAGGAACCAACGGGTGATGCGCCTCTTACCCGACACGGAGCCGGGCTCGCCACGACAACTTAAGTGTGTCACGTGATATGACCACCCACCGGCAGGCGCCGCCCGTCACGATGACCGACAACTGACATCCTTGTGTCGGGCGATACTGATATCGGCCATCCCCGACCCCGCGATAATAAGAGTCGATGAAGGACACGTGGCGTCCTGAGCACCATAACTTTGCCAACCGCCGACTATAAATAGGAGCTACATGACTCCGATGGGACGGGTCGTAACCCTGTGAGAGCTACCAGAGTAAAGAGCTTGAAGCTAGCGTATCGTGCCTTAGGGTGTGCCGGGCGATTCTAGGTGAGAACTTCCCCATCCCGAGAGGGAGGGAATGGTTCACTTAGGGTCGTCCCGGGCACCACTACAGGCCGATATCAGCCAACGAGGATATCTGATACAAATGACTAACTCTTCAAGCGACACTCTAAGCACGACATGATACTGAACCCCGATGCGCATCGCCTATCACGGCGTGTCGCCCGAGAGGGTACCACCCGACATGAGCGTATCGGGCTAGGGCGCCTCGCACGATACAATCCGCCCGTCTTTAGCGTGTCGCCCGAGCGGGTGCCACCCGACATGGTTGTATCGGGCAAGGCTCCTACCCAGTATCGGGCTGGAGAGTCCACTGTAGTCTTTCGTCCTTCTATATCAAGAAGGAGACATTTATCTTTTTTATGTCAGTCATTTACTTCATTTAATTATGTAATCAGACAATTATTTGTCTATGGAAATAAAAGAGTTTTAATCATCTGCTGCTTTATGTTTGGTACCTTTGTTGGATGATTGCTATGGTTAACATATGAACTCTAGATTGTATGCTTGGATCGCGCTTCAATTAGCTACTGAACCATGTTTTCCCGTTGCAACATCCTCGAGAGAGGTCTTGTGGCTCTAGTGTTTGGTCTAATTCTAGAGTACGAGAGTGCCCGGAATCACAGTTG
The DNA here is from genome assembly GCA_963693085.1 of Alisma plantago-aquatica. NCBI lineage: Eukaryota > Viridiplantae > Streptophyta > Magnoliopsida > Alismatales > Alismataceae > Alisma > Alisma plantago-aquatica. Next base: position 1,227,532,992 of record OY856411.1, read on the forward strand.
CTTTGGTAACCTTTCCACTCTAACTTAAGCCCAGCAACCTCGAGAGGGGTGTTGATGCTTGGTTAGAGGTACTCGCTTCGAGAGGAGGGGTACAAGATGTTTCTTCTACCGCTTGTTTTACTGTAGTTTTATCCTTCGTACCTTGCTTTAGCACTAGAATTATCTCTCTGTTCCCGTTGCACAAAAATCCCTAAAAACTGATAAATGCTTAAAACCTTAATTTTTCCTCGTAGCTCCAGTTGGAGATAGATTTCTTTTGTTTTATCGGTCTTATCCTGTTGTTCCTTTGTGGAATTTTGTCATCTCTTTACCCTTGTCGGAGTGTAGAGTGTCGATTCCTTGTTCTCAACACTACCACCCTTGTCCCTGAGTTTGACTCTGTATATCTACTTCGACCCCGTAAACAAATTTGTGGGGGCCTAGAAGGTTTCGGGTTATAAATGTAAATGTCCGACTACTTCAAATCCACCTCCAATTTTAGGACGCACGATTTAGGCCAGTCAGCCATCCTCCAGAGCATGAATCATATCATTCTCATTAAACTTGATGATGAAGAAACCATGCGGTAAAGATAGAATATGAATAGTTCCATTTACCTTCCATAGCCAAGAAAGATGCCTCTCTAGCATCAAAAGATGAACCTTCAGGTCGATCACATACCCAAACACCATAGTGTCATGATCCAATGATTAGAGAGTATGGGTTCTAGAGGAAGAATTTTTTTTAAACTATTTATCAATGGGGAGGCACCCTAACAGTAGGTTTCTATGTAATATAATGAAACTTGTAAAATGCTTCAATAATTCATTAGTATCTTCACTTAGGATATTGTCTAGAGTGTGCCGCCTTTGTGTCAAGGTTGTCTTTCTAAAGTCAGCTAGTTTGTTATTTGTTTCCTTTATGATAGACTTTATACCAATATCATATACATTGTGAAAACATATGATATGTATCATGTATGTATGATATAAGCTTTTGTGTATCGTGCATCATGTTATTATATTTCTAATTGTTTCTCTTGGTCCATATAATCCAAAATATGGTGGAAATCAATGTTTTGGTAATATATGTGCCTGGTGATCTAGGTTTGAAAGTGTTGAATAAGTGTAGCATATAATAATAATACTTTGTGGCACCAACTATGTAAGTGATGTGGTGTACCCATAATGTGGTATAAATTGGGCAAGTAAAGAAGAGGTTTCTAGTGGTTTCTTCATGAGTGGAAAATAGAACACATGTTTATGGGTTTGTGAACCCTCTTTTGTGTAAATTATGATCAGTAATAAGTTTATTATGCCAAATAAGACATATGTGGATGCAAATCTTGGTTGGACACTTGAATTTCAAAATATATATTGATGAGAAATAAGTCATTGGTATGTGTAAAACATATATGCTTGTTTAGAGGTTTATTTGATGCCTCATGCCCATTTAATATTCCTAGTTGTATTCATTTATATCTGGTATAATATCTTTTCCTTGATTAAGTAGGATAAGTATGTTGTGATGGAACTTTTGAGTATGTTCATTCTATGTGTCCCTAATAAGTGTAGTGCATGTGTTCTTGTCAAGTGAGATAAACCTTTGGGAATGTATATGTTTAGGGTTTGGTTGATGATTGTAAGACCCTCAAACCATAGGTTAAACTAAAATTTCTTGTTGTAGGAGAAATTAGGTGGGGTCTTAATACTACATAGGAGGATGTATATATTGTAATTGTTGTAGAGCTATAAGAGGGAGACCTAGTTGTTATTGATGTGCTATCATGTTTTATGTTGATAGTATTTGTTGATAACTTGGTCTTTCCATTTGCATGGTCTCTTAGAGCATAAGGATGATGTAATTTTGTGTAACAAGCATTGTGCATATACCTTGATGTTGATGCTGCCTCATCCCCAACAATTTTTGGTAAGCAATAGCGTCCCAATTTATCATGTGTATCTTATTTCCCATTTGTTTGCAAAGGAAGTTTCTCCTAATATGATCAATGATTTTTTGTATCATGGAAGTAAGCGGAATACATCTGAGGAAATATGCAGTGAGAGATGTGAGTTAGCTATTAAGGAGTGTGAGTCTACACACAAGATAGATTCCATGAGACAAGTCACCAGTTCAGGGTTCTAATGGTAGGATTGCAATAGGAGATGGGAAACAGGTATGGGGATATGGGTAAACAAAGATAAGGGAATTATTCAATCTTGTAGTTGAGAAGTGTGTGATATCTAATCATTTATTGTGAATCAATTTGAGTTTCAAGTATATAAGATTTATGGAAGCTAATTTTGAGGCCCAAAAGGTAGGAGAACAAACCCAAAATACAAAACATATTTATAAGATTGTAATCACCTAGGAATATAAAAATGATGGTGTTGTATGCATATTGTACAATGTTTTCTTGGAGTTGCATCAGGGTTGTAACTAAGTCCACTATGTGTCCAAGTTTGATCTTCTGTGTGAGTATGGATGTGGCCATAATTGGATATAGGGGATCACCACCATTCATGTTTTTCAAAAATTGAAATGGTGTTCAATTACTGAGGTAGAGAAGTGGCTAAAATTAATACATGATGTTGTCTATTGTATCGATATTTGGGAGAAGACATATCCTCTCATATAGATGTGGGGAAAGTCTAATTTATATTAATGAAAGTTCTTTAAAAATTGAGTTTGAAAATAAAAATGTGTATGTGATGATACTGACGAGTATCTATGGCCTTGTTAACTATAATATAAGCATATTGAATGCTTTGAGGCTACAAAAATGTACATTGTTGTTTTCCTATAATATTGGGTATAGCTAGTTTCAATCTAGAGCTAAAGGTTTTGACTATGATTTTATTTGAAGCATTGATGAGTCTAATGGGTCTGAAATGAGTTATAGGAGTTGGGTGGTCTATGTTTTTGATAAGTGATATGTGTGTTAAATTCAATACTTCACTTTGTAAGGTGATGTCATCATGTTGACGAATGTAGCAAAATGGGTTGTCAAAGTCAGTTTTGAAATATTTTGACAAGCTATAGTAAAAGTATAAGTTTAATGTATCAGGTTGTAGAGATTTTTCTACATATAGATTTCCAACTTTTCTTTTAATTTCAATATCCAAGAAAGGTTCTACAAGACAATCTCGGTAAGCAATTTGTACCGGGAAAAATACACCATCATATATGAAAGTTTTTAGATATGGAGTATTTGTCTTGAAATATTCAACAATATGTGATGTAATGATATTTCTATTATTAGTATCTATCTTGTGAACTTTAAGTATCTTTATAGAATTATTTCGTTTATTGTTGTTATAACGTTTCTAGAAGTATTTTGTGTTTTCTTCTCCTTCTTTCAGTTAGTTAATTTTTTGGACCTTTGTTTCCATATGATTTTGTGATGATATTTTAGGTGACCTATTTTTGCTTGTAATGAGAGAATGTGGATTGGATCAACAATGGGATTGTGGTCTAGGAGGACTAGTCTAGTTTCTTTGTCTCTCAACTGGTGACTGATGTTTTCAAATGTGTTTTTGTTCCAATTTTTCAGCTTTTATTACAAAATCTTAATTTTTTGGTAAAAATTTCATCTAGGTTCTAGGTTGTTATGAGGAGAGGGCCAGACATTTTTTAAGTACTCAATATCCTCTATGATGGGTCCAAAATCTCTCATAACAAAAAGGTTTGTTTCCCAAAGGGTAGATTGTATATTGAGAAAGATCGCAAAGTGGTAGGTGACCATCATTATTGTGAGGGGGTACATCTCATCCCATGATTGTGAGCATAGAAAACAATCTAGTTTGGCCCAATATTTACTTCTATTCCAAAAAAATCTAACATTAGAGTCTATTCAATCAATAGATGAAAGTTTCTAATAAAGTTGGAGGAGGAATTGTACTTGGAGTGTGCATATTTGTTAGTGTGTGGAAGCATGGATCTTTCAGATTTATTTATATTGAGGGTGAAATCTACTTCTATCAGCCAGGATGTAGATGCATGTGTCTGAGTAATGAAATTTAATGTTGATATAAAGTTTGTTTTCATATCTAGGATTCCCATAGACCATATAGAACATCACAATGTTTTCATCCATGATGTTCTTGAGGGTGATTTGATAGTATTTCCAATTCCAACCAATGATAATACCTCCTTTGAAAGTAGATTATTTATTTCCAATCAATGATGTGATTATCTCTTATAGTTTTGAGTTGATTGGGTGATATGTGTGTTTTAGTTTTTTGAAGGATGATGAATTGATGTTCTTCATAAGTTAATCTCTAATCTTTGTATGTATGTTGGCACTAGTGGCACCACAGATATTCCATGATGTTATAATCATCAAAGGGTTTTATCTCAGTAACTATTTATACCCACTTATATGTTAAGTTTTTTTATTTGGTTGATGGCAATGTAGACATGATTGGTGTTCCCCAGCCCATAAATATTTCTAGCCCATAGAGATCTAGGTTCGTATGTAGTGCTTTATCTAATTTGATACAAAGTTCACATGTGAAACTTGAATTGTGTGCATGATTTATTTAGCCTTTTTGCATACTTTTACATGCATTTTCAATCCATTTTTCTACCTCAAGTTGCCTCTAATCATACTAGATTTCCCACTTTATTGTTATCTTTGCTTTTTCCATGTTTTTAATTATAGGTAAAATGGATGTCAAAATTGGGTTAATTTGATCATATTTTGATCTTATTTGGATTCCTCAAAAGATTGCATAACCTTGAAGATTTTTCTGAAGTTTCTAACAGAAACATGTGGTGTTTATTTCTCAACACGTTGTGTCAGTAGTAGACATAAGAGACTCAAATTCCCCTATATTCCAAAAACATGTCATGTGTATATTAAACATGATGTGTACACTCATTCCAAAAAAAATGCCAACTCTCCCAATCTACAACAACATTCTATGTGGTTTTGTCTGACACACTGTGTCTATTTGATCAAGAAGTCATTGTAACACAATGTCTTAAATATAAACACAACGTGTCTAATTGATCCATATCCGCCCAGATTTTTATCGACTTACAGCAACATGGTGTGTTGGCCAACCAACACGTCATACAACCATTGTGCAAGGCAATTTTGACTTCAGTTACTAAGAGAAACACATCATGTTGTTTCACCAACACATCATGTCGTGGGTGATTTATGTATAGTTTTGAAGGAAATCATCCCTCATTTTTAAATATGAGTGGACTCCTTTGGGACAGTTGTCAGTTGTCATTTGGAGCAAGTTTTGACTATAGTTAAGAGCAGAAGAGAAGGAGGGCAATTTTGGACTACTCCATTTCTCTTCACTAACTACATCAAAGGCATACATCCTCCATTCCAACCCCTCGGAAGAGAAGGTTGGTGGAGTAGGAGTGGTAAAAGGACTAAACTTCATCTTCTAGTTGGAATTCTTCTCTTGTTCCTCTTCTTCCATGAATTTATGTGTTCTTTTCCTTCTCTACTCATGTTTTGCTTCATGATTCATGAATTGTACATGTGTTTTACCACCATATGCGAGTAAAACTTTGTTCTTACACATGGGAGAGTAACTCCCGTATCATAACATAAGTGAACATGATTTTATTTTTAATACTAGTTTTTTACTGCTCTAAGATTGCATTGGTTCTTTATTTACTTGCTTGCTTGACTGGCCATCTACTTTGATTGTTTTATTCTTGTAATATAATCTGGAAATATGTATCTAGGAGTATAGAGATGTAATCTTGGAAACACTTCCTTGACCATGGGAGTGGTTGGGAATGTGTTTAGGAATCATGGTATGTAGTTTAAAACCAAGCATACACATTGGAGTGTTATGTAGAGCTAGAACGGTCTCATATCATCAGGAGGTGTATGACATACAAACCTCATTTGTATGTTCAACTAGTATATTAGATTTTTGTTGTTCTACTAGGTTGTGATTTGGAAGTAAAACCTCATTCTCAAGATTCCTTAATTCAAATCTTAATCATCATCCAAGAGACTTGTGTTTGTTTATTTGTTCATTTAGTTGAGCTAGTTTAGTCAAATAAATCAAACTTGTGTAAACCTATCTTGATTCCTTAACCTTAACACTTTTCCACCTAACTATCCTAGCTCTCTATGGACCTTGACTACAATCGATCATGTATACTTGATAGGGAAAAATGAGTTAATATGACTAAATATTAAAGCTTGCTTGTTAATAGAAGCAAAACTAAAACATCTTGAATGTTAGGCCATGACGTGAGGTCATTGATGTGATCAATACAGTGTGTAAGTGTGTGATTATCATAGATTGTCAGATCATTTATCATAAATGGGCACATCATTTAGTGATACATGCCTAATCCGTCAGTAGAAATGTAGTTTTTTTTGTATTGATCTCTGACATAAATATCAAAGTTTTGAAGGAATACACACCACTAGGAGTGCTAAAGTTGTATGTTTCCCATATTGGGCTATGAGATTATTTGAGTTATTTTATCATCTCAGATTTTATTATGCCAGATGTTTCTCTATTAAGACAGGTAGATTTGTGTTCTATCATCATTTGTTAAAGGTAAAGGGGTTACAATAATCAACCGTGTTGTTCTTAGAACGTGTGTTGTTGTGTGTGGGGCTACAAAAACATTTGTTTGTTTTGGGGCTATCATGTTGAGCGAGTGACCAGGTTCTAAGGTATTATTCTTTCCTCACCCACACCATCTTCCTATCAAGTTTCCTTTTAGTGTTTCTTTGGTTAGGCATATTCTTTCTACAAGTAAGGAAAAACCATGAAGAACGATGAGTGTATAAGTTTGAGAAAGTGGTTGGGACATCTTTAGGGTTTCCATCAATGAGTTTGATGGTGTAGACAAATTCATTGAATCTGATTATGTGACTAGAGGGGCCTGGAAGTGTTGTTTGACTGAAAAAATTCATAGTCTTTTATGTAATTTGATATTTGTAATGTGTCCAGGATGATGAATTGTAAAGTAACACCAATGGCATGGGCAATGGATCTAAAGATGTCAAATTCCAATAAGTGAGGAGGCATGTCTATGATAGAGACCCATATAAAATGTACAGAATATACATGGGAAGCACCATAGGATGTCGTCTATTTAGTGAGCTTGAATGAAGTTGTCGCCATATGAAATAGTAATGGTTTTTTCCAAATAGGTGTTTGTACTTCAAGAACTGAATGTATAAGCTATCACTGGGTTAGAATATTGGGTATGAGAACATTGTGGCATGAAATGAGATGTGTGATATCTTGGGTAATGTCTAAAATGTTAACAGTTTGGTTATCCAAGTTGTTTAATATGGTTACAAGGACACTCCTACTGGTGAAAACCTTTAGCGAATTCATAGAGTTGGTCGCGGGATCAATGGGGTAGTTGTTGCTAGTATTCTGAGGTGGATTATCCATCTTGAAGGTGGTGGTTTACAGATGGAAGTGGAAGGATAATGTGGAGGATGTGGGAAGATGTTAGTTTGAGGATGATGATGCATGGTTCAAATAGTGTGTAGGTAGAGTGAATGAAGAGGGGCATGTAGGGAAGGGGGAGGAAAGAGATGATGTAGCAATTTGGTGGCAATAGACAGGTGGGGGTGCATCTGGGATAAGGGGATAGGAGGTGTATTGTGGCTTGATCAACTTATTTCCTAGGCTCTAGAAAGCATATAAAGGGTCATGTATAAGTAGGGATGTCAAAGCATTGTAGACTACAGTTCTAGTGTTAGGAAGGTATCAAACATTATGTTTATCTTTATGATGAAAATAGCAATGGTGTGATGAATGTTGGTTGGGTGGTGCTCTCTTGGAAATGTCATCATTGTTTGAAAATGTAGATTTTCTAATAGCAAGTTGTCAAGGCCTAGGGTTGGGGCGGGTGTATGAGAAATGATCTAAACCATGGAATGCAAAGAAGATTTTTTGTAAAGTACAATGATGATGAGTATGCCCGACTCAATAGAATCGCTTGTATCTGATAGGTTTTTGTTTTCATTTGCATTTCCTAGTTACCAGAGTCTACCCTGGATATAAGGTAGAACATGGAAAAAAACATCATAGAAACAAAAAGAGGATTAGGGGTGGTGTGTAGTGGATTTGGGAGGGAATGAGGAGTATGACTAATGGTCTCTATGAGTAGATGTAGATCTATTATCAATCGATTTTTAAGTATCATTTTCAGAATATATATGATTAATACATTCTAGTTGTGATGGTTGTAGGGATAGTAAGTTTTCTGATTAGATGGGCATGGAGTACCTATTATATCAGAGTGGTGACTCTTGTTGTTTCTATTGACTAGACTTCTGACATTTGATGAGGATGTATCTTCCATAGAAGCAATGAAACATGTTCTGGTACCTAAATACACATGTATTGGACTAAAACACCAGTCCATTTATGGTGATTGGTAGATGTCATAAACAAAAAGATGATCTTCTAAAGGATCTGACAGGAAAAGTTCATCCTCATCAGAGTCTCGATAGTATGATCATAGTTGTACTTGAGTCTCTAGGTTTCTATTGGATATCCAAATACTTATGGTGTTTTAAGTTTTTGGACACATGTGTATGATCCAATCATGGAGTAAACCCAACTTCTTTATCATTTTAGTCCATCCAATGTGATATTATAGTCTTTTTTTATGATCCTCCATGAAATGCACTTTGAAAATTGTCTTCCCGACTGTGATGTTGAACCAACTTTGAACCAAATCTACATGGAGGTAAATCTAGTCTCTAGGTTGTGTGATATCTTTAAAAGTATGGTAGTCTAGTGTGATGTTAAGAGTAGATGATAGGGGAACCATCAAGGGAATCTAGATGGGGTAGTTGAGGTTGTTAATGTTTGGTTCACATGTGTTGATCTCAATATCCTTGACCTTCTTAATTTTTGGGGGAGGTGGTGTTATAACAATGATGTGTTGTAAGAAGTCAGGTTATCATGCAGCTAAAGATAGGTGTTAGGATATAAGACCACATGTACGCATCTTGCATCCAATGTGATGAACAATAAATATTGGGTGGATCAAATGTAAAAGATCCTTGATATAATTGAGGGATTAAGTGGTGACCTAACGCCTACAAAAGGTATGTGTAGATGTGTCGACCAATTACTTCTATAAATATCAGATGCTAGTAACTACATACTGCAATAATGTGGCTCAAGGTGTGGCTATGGAAGTACAGGTGTTGCCTAAAAAGGGGCCACTTTATTTGAATATTGTCTAGATATCAAGGAAAGGTTGATCTATGGTTGTTATTCTGGCATAGGATCACTATTTAGTATTGAGGTTGAAGATTAAGTAACTTTTCTTGTAATTGTCCCTAGAAATAAGGTGGAGCTTCTCTCTCTTACTTGGGGGCATTGGATCTTTAGGTTATTCTCAAGTAAAACTTTACTTTAGAAGGATAATTTTATAATGAAGTCATCCATTTGTTTTTTAGGTTAACCAAATGATTTGATGTGCTCTAGTTGGAGGGTATTTCCTTTGAATGTAAGGAATATGGTTCGATCATGCATATGTTTCTCTCTTTTATGGAAGTGAGATCTATCTTATCCTAGATGCACCCTTTGGAGGCTTTTATCATCCACCTGGTGGTGATAGAGATACATGCATAGGACGATCCTACACTCCTTAGAGTCAAGTTTTGGAACTCCATTTTATGGTGTAACTTTCTAAGGTGGATTCTTGTAGTGGTAGATTGGGTAACACCATCCTATTGTATTTTGGGAATCATTGTACCTCTTAGTGGGGTTGTTAAGATCCTTTTCTCCTCCTTGTATAGTGTCATTCACACCTTATTATGTAAATGGAACGAGGGACCCTTTGTTGAGTGTGAGTAGTGGACATTTTAGGAACTCTAATAGAGCATATCCTTCACATAGTCATCAAGTTATGGTATAAAAAGGCTGACATCAAATCCTAAAGCATTTTTTCTTGGAGGATTTCACTGGCCCAAAGGTGTTTACAAAGAGATTACACTATCTATGCAAAGTACACATTGTGGTATATTGCATGCCTCTTGGCAAGATGGTGGAATAATATAATATTTTAGTTATGTGTTTTTGGATATGGCGAAGTTCTTTGTTGAAGGGATGAAGTTGTTTTATTAAAGATGGGGTTTCTTTTTCTTGATTGCTCCAATATGTAAGTTAGATGATTATCCTACTCTTGGGTGTGGGAAGAATACAATTAAACCCTTTTGATAATAATAAAAGTCATTATGTTGTCCCTCATTGGTACAAACCACCAAGTGGTATAGCCATCTTTCTTCCCTGTGTTCATATTCTTCAAATACTTCATATCCTTGGAAATATAATTTCATGATTAGTGTTGACTAGAGAATCCAACGGTGATAAAGTCTATACAACACAACAAGATAGTTGAAAGGAAGTTCCTCCCACCACTGGTCATGTTACTCTTTTGGCATGCGATAATACAACTAATGATGCCAAAGTTCCCTAAAAACCCATAGTGTAGTAGCTTGAACACTACCTAACCTAGGGAGTACAAGAAGGTTTTGGTATACTTCCATTGCAAGAGAATGCACAATGTGTCCCTCCATCTCATACCCTACTCCAACAGATATACTTGTAAGTATGATTGGTCAAACCAATTTGCAAAATGTCCCTAACCTGATGGAAGACTGATACTAACAATATTCGTGATGCTATAAATAGAAGAACAATGTTGTAGTTTCAATCCAGTGGTCTGTAGGATTAGGCACAACCTAGGTGTACTGCAAACCATATATGTATTTTTCTCATTGCTACACCTTCTATGGTACCACTAAGTTTCTCATCCCACATACAATTGTCAACTCTGACTATACCACTATAACTATGCATTCATCTGGTAATACAATTGCCATAATGGGTAGGACATTTGTTGATACATGACCTATGGATAGTAAAAAGTTCCTAAAAAACAAGGTGATGAGGAAGGATAATAAATGCGCCAATAAATAATGACAACTCACCAAACAGTTAAATGATTGATATAAGTCCTAAAGACACAGAAAATGCACTACTATACATCAGCACCTAGGAATTATTGACATTATATATTCTTCACAACAATATTCTAGATAACAGATGCATTAATAATTGTTGAATACACTATTTTTTTGTTTGTTCATGAAGACAAAGGTGTAAAATATATGCCATTTCTAGTAATATCATTGTTATATATGTATTCCCAAATGGGAAAACTTTCACCTACAGATCCCAGGATTGGATAGATGCACTAACAAAATTGATGTCTACTTGGGCATACAACAACTTGAAATTCCCTAAATTTGAAGACTGGCTAATCTCCAATTTCTTCGTCAAAAAAGATCACACTTTAAATTTGCTAGTACTAATCTCTCTAGATGAAAATGATGAAGGTTAAAACCACCAAATGTACTTCATTACTGCCCTCGCTATAGCAAGAACCCCACACATACGAGTAAAAACCATCTCAACATCAAAAATGGAGAAGAACTATAATTTTGGTATCACAAACAATGAACTACAAAGAAAGATTCCATAAGGAAACTTTTGTTCAACATAAGGAAACCAATTAGGGTTCTAGACATGATGTTAAAGGATGGCAATGGTTGCATTGACTTAGTTTTCTAATACAAACCTTACTTAAGAAAGACATACTCTTTAGATACGCATAATTTAATCAATTTTATAACTATTCTTATTGATATAAATGCCACAATCCCATTAGAGAACATTAATTGAGTAGATATTTCTTTAGAATGAGCCTAATCATCTGGCATAACGGGTGTCCTCCAAGGATGAAACCATTCAATATCACGACATATTTCAAGACCAATAGATAATCTAACAGTCAAATCTGCATACAACCTTCAACTGTGACCATATTTGAAGGGAGGGGATGTCTTATTATTGGATGTTATACCAATAATGACATGAATGTTAGAATATCCATCCTCACTTTAGTAATATTTTGTGAAATTTGCTACACTAACAAATTAATTAACTTTCTAGAAATCATGTAGGAACAAAATTTATCCCAATTTCTTGAAAAAATCCATTTTTTGTGACACCTACACCCAGCAGACATCTGATGAATGGATATTCATCCTAGGTCCAGTTGCATTTTTAGCATAATTATTGATTCGTTTTCATTATTTCATCTTACAACTAGTTTGTATTTAGGTTTCCTTAATTTTATGGTAATTTATAAGTTTTTGATCCAAATTCTTGGTATCCATGATAGGCTGAGCTTCATTACATGGTATGATTGGAGGCAATGGTGATCCCACTAACCAACTAGTGAGCCCTATGATTTTGGCATAAATGACCACTTTTTCAATGACCCTTTCCTTCATTAGTTGTTGAAGCCATTGGTTTGCATTACACATGTCGAGCCATCAGTTTTGATAGATTTGTCCATCCATCGATTGATCATTGCTTCAGAAGATGCCCCGTTGGCATAGGCCAATTACCTCATGTCAATACCCCCTAGGTGGGCTCGAATCTACCGATCCATCAGTCGACAACCAAAGGAATCCAACTGCCTACTAATGGTTCTCCAACGTGTCTATCTTCTAATAGGAAACTTGTACTTGCCTTATGATGGCCACACAGTGTCTATCTTCTGATAGAATCCCTACACCATCTTCTGATGGTTTTTCTACATCATCATTTGAAGGTTTCCCTGCATGTGCCTTCTGATGGTAGTTCTAACTACCTCTTCAATGGATGTCATGTACTACCTACTGATGTAATCCCTACACCCACTAACCGATGGTCATTCTACATAATCAACCAAACATTCCCCTACATAACCTTCTGATAGAACTTTAGCGTCCACCTTCAGATGGTTGTGTTGTTTTACCTTTCAAAGGCACTTCTTCTTGCCTTCTAATGGGTCATCATCTTTGCCTTTTGATGATCGTTCTATGACTATTCGCTTATGATGACTCCATTGAACATCATGAGACTCCTCGCCTACCAATGGTGTTACTCTGGATCATGAACCCTTCATCTTCCTTGCACCATTACTAACTCTTCACCTCCATGTTATCTAGGACTTCATTCCATGGCAAATGGGAGGGTTCCAAACCCTACCTTTAGCCAATAAATAGAAGTTGAAGACCTATAGAAAAAGGGATTTGCCATTCATGCTACCAGTATTCTTCTACCCACACTCATCTTTGACCTCCAAGAGCCTTTAACCATTTCCAAGGGTTTGTGAATGCCAACTAGAGACCTTCTACCTCCTCTAAGTATTAAAACTTCTAACCTTGAAGGATGTTCTAAAGGATGAAACCTTTGTCCATTGTTTGTTGACCTACGCCTCCATTAGCATATTGTTCCTTTATCAAAATGATAAGGTTTGACCTTGGAGAGGGAAGGACGTCGCACAAAGTCTACTTCCGACGAACATCTAGGGGTACATATGTTGTTCCCTTATTCACCATTGGTTTCTAGTATGAAGACAAGCTTCTACACACCACATACATGCTTTTATCTTCTTCTGTGATCATGTCTTTCTTTCTCTCTTCTTTTATTTCTATTGTTACTGTCATGAGCAAGTAGTTCTCTTAATAGGGTGAGGGAAGTATCCCCGTAACCTAAATTTACTATTTCATCTACAACTATATTTGTTTGGACCAATATATGTTTAGCATTTAATCATTCTATATTTGTACTCTTATTTGATCACCACATTTACATGTTCATCGGGTCTTGGTTGTAAAGAACTTTGAACCAAGGTTCTAGCATATCAATTGATTCGTGTTAATTCCTTGATGAGAACTTGGGATAGGTTTTTTCTAAGGCAATAGATGTATGATCTATAGGTAACGTGAGGGTGATCTTAGAATGATATATGTCCAAGTTTTAATTCTAATGCAAAAAGGGGGATTCTCTTGGTCTCAACATATACATGTCCATGCTAAATATGATGCAGGGAGAGAGAGAATGATGTACATCAGTGTGAGACCCAACCCACCCTATGTTTTCATATCTTATTAGAAATCCTTAATTCAGTGTTTTACTATTTGCAACCTTATTTTAAATAAGCAAATTCAAATCTTAAGTAAAATACTAGTTCCAGCATGGTTACCTTGATTAGATATATTACAAATTGTCTTTTGGGTGTGATCCTAAACTATACTAAATAAGGTTCATCCTCTTGCTGGTGGTGATTATCGTACTTGTTTAGGTAAAATCAAGGTATTTCACCTATAGTGAATTTGCCCGTGCAGTAAAAGTCATATCAATATCTGATTTGTTCAAAATTTTAATTTTGATTTGTCGATCCAAGGAACTTATTTGATCGATCATAAATCCATCCATTTCACTTTAGCTTGGCATGCCAAAGATTGATGATCCACCCACCAAATACAAGTAAAATTAATAATGAGCATCAAATTGCTATCCAACTTTTATTAAATGATTTCACTCACACAATACACATGTGGATATGATATGATGCTAACATGGTTACATTTCAAGAGGATTACAATAAAGTGAGGGATTTCACATCAAGTCCAACATGATGATCAATAAACCTCCTCAATTAAGGAAGATCAAATGCAGCACACTATTTTTGAATGATGTGCAATTTCCATATTGCCTACGGTGAACATGTATCCATCACATTTTTTCTAATATTAACCCTACAAAGTGAGTTCATTGAGATAGTCAAGTTTTACACAAAATCACCACATTTATAACAATGAAATGTGTTTTCAAATAGTCATCATCAAAAGATTACAATGTATTCACCAACAATGTGAAAAGCCTCACAAAGTTACAATAATGCATGCTTTGTATATTTGGAACCAATAGAAGGAATATTGATAAATCTATCAACCAGTTAATATATATCTACAAAAAGCACATAATACAAATAAAATAAGCAAAATCAAGAGATATTACCTTTGTTTCTCAATGAAACATGAATAAAATTCTCTTAGACGACATTTGGAATAGGAAGGTACATAATAGTCATTGTTGCAAAACCACTACACAAAGATTCATTGCAATCAAACTATCTTTACTCTAATGCATGGTTGCCCTCTCACATAACTCCTTGCTTCAAGAGGTCCTCTCAAAATTGGATGAAGAATTGGAATGGTGAGGATGGGTAAAACTATCTTTCTATTGAAGTCACATAGGCAGGCACATTAAACGGGTTGATGTACTTCTACTGCAATGGGTGGAGAATCAAAACCATGCTCAAAAACCATGATGACTTAGCATGGGAGCGTCCATTCTCTACACACTTGCATGAATCTAGATAAATTGATGGCTAGAAGGATGCCTAGGTTGTCAAATCTTGAATTCATGCCCAAAAACATGCTTTGATTCAATTTAAAGACTTCTAAGAGACAAATCTAAAGGTGGTCCAATCCTACCTAATCGATTGGATGCTTAGCCAAGAATTAAAATGGGATACATTAGGGACCATTTTATATCAAATCAAGACTTGTTTCGGCAATCAGTTTATCTAAAACCTTGTTGCAATAGACAATCCATTCCATGTCTTATTGCAACATTGTATTTATTTTAATCCTTCTTAATCCAACAATTAAATTAATTTAAGAAAATTCTTGTCAATATAAGAAACCACATCTATGTCTTATTTTGGCAAGAACCTATTTAATAATTATCAAGGTAAGAAATTTTTAGATGTGTGTGTTAATTCCACTTCTTTCATGAGTCCACATCTACCCAATCTAAGGAAACATTTCTACTTGATAAGTTATTAGTTTATCAATGGATAATTTTTTTTTTCAAATTAGCCTCAAGACCTCACTTCTCATAGGTGGATTCTCCAACCATGTATATAACCTCTTCTTGAGGGGGTCAAACTATTGACACTCATTTTATCCTACGTAACATTGAGAACTAAATCTACTTATGATATAAATCAAAATTCATGAATCCATTTCAAATCATGATAACTCTAAATTAAGTGACTACTAATAAAATTAGGATATCCAAACATATTCAAATGAAAACAAATTTATCTGTAAACTGTAAGCTTATAAATAGTTACCTAAACATGTCTATAAGGTAGTAAAAATTACATTGGATAATGAGACATTTATCTTAATTCTATGATTTAGATCTCAAGGGATGTTGGCATTTAAAGAAATTATTTTATATAATGATAAATAAATCCAACATACCACAAGACTTCTAAAGAAATGAATGATTACATATTCAAGAAACAACAATGATTGATAAGAATCAATTGAATGAATTTAATGAATATCAGCATATCGATCATGATTATGGTCACATTCATCAATTTAAACATTCACACCTATAAGGGGAATGAGACCAATCGAGATGGGTATCTAATTAATTGATTATCAACTACAACATACCTTGACTATAGGTCACTAGTGAAATAGTATGGGGTTGTATACGAAGACCCTATTATAATACTATTCAAACTAGCCCACAACAGTCACACAGACCACGTCAATTATCACATCAAAACTAAGATCCACAATTAATTCATTCTTAGAGCATGTCTAATTATATATTATATCTCTTTAAGAAGCATACATGACGTTGACTGAGTTTTGCAAAATAATGGTCAAGGCAGGAACCAACTAAGTACACTCCTCCTTTGGAGTGCCCAAACTCCATCTCGAGATCTTTTTCAATAATTCAAAGAAAAATTTAAAATACCATGTACATCAATATGGGTGCCCTCCAGAGTGTTCTCACACTAAGGTTGCTTTGTGATTATAAATTTTATTGAGTATATGTAGTGGGTGTACTCTACAAGGGCATCCTCGTAGTTTCTGGCGGATCTCAAAAATCATGAAAGAAATAAAGCTCCAAGTCATTAAAACCCTAACTCACTCCAATATCTTTATTAAAAGAAAGCCTAGGTTACCACTTAGAGGTTCAAAGCCCAAGAGATGAAAGCTCAAAAATCACTCCAAAAACTACCCCCAGGGATAGAAACCTTAAAGAAACAGGTACAATAAAGGTGTTGTGGGATAAAGAAAACACTCAGCTTCTTACCTAAGATCAACCACTTTAATTGAAGGAAAAAGGAGGTCAAATTCCTTTCATCTTTATGATGTCTGAGAAAGGTAGAAGTGTCCCTAACAAAATGTAGATCCTTTTATTTTTCAAAATTGTCCAACCATTAATGGTATTATGATTCAAGAACATGGGGCAATTTATTTTTTATAAAAATGCTTCTATAGTATATCTTTTATCTATTATTTTCCTACATGTACATAATACTCATGTTAACCATGTGTCTAGCTTATTTATATCAACAAATATGTTTATCTTCATATGGGTTGGAAATATCAATTTAATTATGTGGGCAGTTCCTAACACCTTATGAGCACGTAACTCAGTGCCACACCTAGATACTAGGATTGTAATTTAAGTGTTTGTTTACTTTTTGTTCTTGTTAATGAGAATTTTATAGATTTTTGGTGTAAAGACACGATCTCTATGATCAAATATTTGCACAATTTTATAAAAAGTAAAACAATTCTTTATTAGAATCATGCTTTTACATTAGAGTCATGGAAGCTTTAAATATAATGTTACAAGATTAAGAATAAGAATGATCATATATATGCTCCAACAAGGGGCATCTCATGTACATCTCTTCTAGTCCTTCCTTGTATCATCTGTCTATGAGTTTTCAGAGGAGCAAAACCACACATGGATCCTAAGAAGGAAAAATATAGGTCAGCTAAGTTGGTACTAAATCTAAAAATTGAGATATTTTATAAATAAGAAGATTTATGTAATCAAATCTAGGTAAGATTGTTTGGTGGAGTATGGTGATGACAAAAGGGTAAAACTGATTTCAAAAGGGTACAACAATGTAAAGTAGCAACTAGAACCAATAAAAAAATTCAGAAACTAATATCAACATCTTTAATTATTCAAAATGAAATGATTTATCTATTGGAACAATAAATCTAATATTTTATTAGGTACCTAGTTTTGTCCCCTCTATGAGATAACAACACTTTCTCTTATCGGGATAATCAGTACCGGGGGGACATCTAATTGTCCATTATCCACTATGTAGGTTTGGGGGATATTACCCGCCGAATATAGTGAGCCAAAGCTCTTTAGACAATATTTCAAATTTTTGTGCCAATATCAAAATCAACTAATATTTCAAGTATACAACAATGTTCAACATTCAAATTTTCTGTGGCGACCTTCAACAATAGGGAAAGGATAATAACAAAGTTGGTTCACCACTTTTGCACAATTATATAAATGGAACTCAAGAGGGAGGTAAATAGGTCATAACAAATTGAGAATTTAGTACTTGTCTCAATTGAGGATTTCCAATCAAGATGTCCACAAGAATCAAAGATAACAATATATCATGAATATAGCAAGAGAGAATATACCAGGGTTATAGGATGTTTCTTGCCTTGGAAATCACTTCCTAATTTTTATTATGTTAAATTACCATTTTGCCCCTTAGGGGTTCTATATTGAATAATCACTTTTGGATGTTATTATATGTCATATTAATTTCATTAGTATAGTAGGGATATTCATACATGTGGTCAAATATAATATACTAATCAGTACACATGTTCAACATATGTATGAATCATAAAATTATAATACCCATGATGTAATACACTAGTGTATCTCACATATAATGGTACACTTTTGTATTGCGATAAGGGGTACATTTATGTTATATTGGTTCTTATAATTTTATGGGTTGCAAAACAAATATTATAATTAGAAATGGTTTAGTCCATAATTTCAATTTCCCCATATGTATCCCTTAACCAACTTATATATAATTCATTTATCTCTAGTTGAAGTATATGCATCATTAGTCAGTAGTTATTGAACAATATAGTTTGAAGACATCGAATCAAATAATTTGGTCTCTTATTGATTTTCTTTAACTCCCAATGTTGTGTTATTTCCTCCATATAAATCATCTAGGTCATACCTATATACATGTGTTAAATATGACCGATTTCCATATTGATTTCCTTTTTATTTACTGATCTCATGGTCATGCTTATACTCCTATTTGTATAATCTAAAAAAGATAGGTATGTGTATACTAACTAAGGTACTGGGGGACGTTTTCCCTAGGGGTCGAGTGCCCCTCTCTTCTCCTTTTTCTTCCTTTCCTTTGTGTCAGTCTATTTCAGGTTGTTCGTTTGGTTGTGCTTGGGTCGCTTCTCCGGCTACCGGTGAGCTCGGGCGGCCCTTGGTGCTTTAGGTAGAGGAGGAGTAAGCTGGGTCTGTGCCTCGTGCGGGTGCTCCGCCCCCTGTTCGCAGTGGTGGCCAGGAGTGGTGGTGGGGTTCCCGGTGCCTTCTACCCCCTACCGTTCATCCGCCCGAGCCCTCCTTCCTCTATATCTGCATCGTTTGGGTTTTGGCCTCCTTCCCAGTCCTCCTGGGTGGTGCTCCCTTACTGCTCGACGTTATTCCTGTGTGTTTTTCTCGATTTTTTGGGTGGCTCCTTGGTCGGCCTGTCTCTTCTGTTTGTTTCCCTTTGTTATTTAGTTGTGCTTTTTGTTGTGTGTTGTTTGCTTAGTTTCTTGTTGTTTGATTTCTGTACGTTCTCTCAACTTCTCGGCTGGCCTCAAGCATAGATGAGATGGTGCTTTCCATTGGATGTACTTCTTACTCCTTCCCCAATATTCTCAAGGGCTCATGCAGATTGATGGCTTCCCTCTATGATAGTTGCTTTAGACAACCACTACAAAAGGGGGTTGGTACATGTAATTTACCTATCGCATCCCAATCTGAGTCTTCTGTTATGTTGGTCTACCAAAGGAGTTCTGCTTGGTACATTCATTTAAGAGTATTCTTTTGTAGATGTCGTATGGCTTGCCTTTAATGATATCGTGATGTTTCCCTAAAAAAAACTAAGGTACTAGCTTTACCTTTTCTTCATTTTACTATTTTCTTAATTTGAGCAAAGGAGAATGGTAGGGGGTTCAAGGTACTTCCTCACTGTTATAGATCATTGTGTTTGGTACCTAACAAGGTTGTTGTGTAGTTTTTGGAGGAGGGCAGGCGTTGTGTGTTCTTGTGAGGTTTCCTTGGGGTAGCTGGCATTGTGGTGTGATGGAATCACAGTTGTATTTAGTTCTTGATGAAGGGATCAACCGATCGGTCACATCCTGATGGATCAGAGAAGGCTAGCCTTTGTGCATCTGAGTTACCACCAAAGGGCTGTCTCCATCATGGTTTCCTAGGTGGTCGATGTGAGAGTTTTGTGGCTACCTTGTCTGTTGATAGTGTTGTGATAGGTTGAAGGTGTGGGGGATTCATGTTCTTGCGAATGAGGTCCCATACAAATTAGAGAGTCTACCAAGTCAAGAGGAAGAAGGAAGTTGTGGTGGAAATAGTGTCATGGCGGCTAGCAAGGCCTAAAACAGGGTCACGGATAGCGTAGCATATTGGCAAAGAGAAGACATGGAGAGGGTGTTGGGACATATCCGACAAGAAGAGATGGTTCTTCTACTTTGATAGTCGAGTCACTTATAGGGTAGAGGGCTAGGTCTAAGGCGAGAAGTACTTGATGTGGTTGGCGTTTCATTGGCATTTGAGAAGATTTTAATGGTTGTCATTTTTATCAATTGCAACAAGTGTGTCCATGGTGGCATTTGTCTAGGGTTTGAATGGCCATGAGGATGTGCATCTTTGGTAGTGTCTTTCGTTCTTCAGTAGCAGCATTCATAGAGTCAAAAGCATGGAAAGAAATGGAGGAGGTTGAAAATTAGTCACACCAATTCATGACTTGGTAATGACCACATGAAGAAGAAGGAGTAGCAGCATCTGGGTACTGGGGGAGATGTTCAAGGACTGTTTGACCGTATAATAAAATAAAAGATGGTCCTTTATTTACTTTTTATCATAAACCCCCTATTTTCTTCAAAACTCCTATCTTCTAATATATATTTGTTTTCCTTAGGACTTTAATCATTGGTTTAATAGTCATTACTCCAATTCTTAATAACTCTCCTTGTTTATGAGTCTAAGATTACTAATTAATGTATTCTTATCATTAATCATACATGAGTTACTAAAAATATCTCTAATATATTTTTATGTGATTCAAAAGCCAAGAAATTCTAATGGAGTTTAATTGTTCAATTGCAGGTCCCAAGCGGGCTGACTAGACCAAACTAAGGACAAATTTAGACTTTGGTGTTGGAGTTTCAAGTTCAAATGGAGTGCAAATACGAGTCAAATTTTGCAAAACAAAGATTTGTTTTTAGAAAAATATGTATGATATCTCAAGATTAAATTAATACCAAAAATTGAGTATTTGATAAGAGGTTGAGTCCTATTAAGAAATTTTAACACTCTAACACAAATTTGATATTTTTACCATGGTTGGATAGATTTGGTCTAACCAATACTTGACAACGTGTGATTGGTGGTTTTTTCATCATTGTAACCTTGATGTGAATGTTGGTAGTATTTTTTCTCAATGGTTGATGTCAATGCATGAACCTTAATAGGCTTTCATGGAAGATGGTTATGTTGTGTTGTGGAGGCATAGAACTTTGCTGGATCTATAAGGGTATGCCATTAGGAAATGATGAATCCATTGGCCAGCAATGCATATGCAATATTTGTTTGAAACCCGATAATTTTCACTATAGACCCTCATATATATTGGTTTCATCCCTAGAACATGATTAAAATTAAAACATAAATGTGAATTTTTCTTTCAAGAAGGTCTTAGTAGCATCACGTCCTAGTTTGGGTAGTGGAGATTCTTCCATAATTTTGTAAGTGATTTGCTTTCTGAGACATAGAATATTTTGACAATTTAGGACAAGGATGGTAACTTTGGGATAAAAACTTGGTTGTTTCTTTCATCATTTGGTTGACAAGTCTATTTGGTGTTGGTGGTGATCTAGCATCTAGTCTAGAAGAAACCTAATGATCATACTATTGAGCATGTAGAGTCTTTGGTCATTTTTGAATATGTCCTTCATATATGTGAGAGAATGTTTGTTGAACTTGCCTAGAAAATGGAGGATGATGTTGAGGAATACCAATGATATTTTTAGGACTATAGTTCCAATATAGATGTTCCAAGAGATTTCAAAAATGATTAAGTTCATCTCCACAATTTCTATTATGTTCTTGGATGCTCCAACTGTGAAGTGGCCTTGTGGAATTGATGGTTTTATCCTATAATATGATTGCGATTGTTCTTGCAGTTTACGGGTCATGGGTATCCTCAACTGTCCCATTATGTCAATACATCCATGTATTGTGTGCATAGTGGCATAACAATAGTTGATCATATGCCTTGCACATTAGTGTAAAGGGCATAAATATGTTGCATCGAAGGCTCCTATTGGTGGTAGATCTGATGGCATACCTTAAGGTGTACTGAAATAGGGTTCTTTTTTTGGTGGTGGTTGTTCAGAAACTCATGGAGGATTCAGTAGTAGCATCCCAGACTTATAGTTTGGGTGATGGAACAAACATGTGGGTAGCACCCATTTGTTGTTGTGAGGCTCCATGAGGCATTGTATGAGACGTATGTATATACATTTTCAGTTTTTTCCAAATAGTTATATTCAACATTTGTTATTTTTCAAGTTCATGAAGGTAGGGTCCAGGGGAACATTGGGTCTTGGGTTGGCATTCAGAGATGATGCACAGTGTTGAAGAATCAACTATTTGTATGTGCCATGTATTCATGGTAATGATAACTCAACACATTCCCACAATGTTGTAGGTCCATTGAGGAATGAATAATGGTCAGAGGGATAGTTCCTATCATTTTTTGTAGGTCTGAGGATAAACTTGGCCCTGATCTATGGAGGCACATGTTACAACCTCAATTTTTGCATATATTTTCATAATTGAAATATAATGATTTTGTGAATTTGGGCTTAACTAAAAAGGTTGTAAGCTTTGTTTCAAAGGATGGGTTTCCTTACAAATATTCGTTTGGATAGGAATTTCGCGATTACCATTATTATATTAATCCAATAATGGATATAAAAGAGAAGAAAAGAAGAAAAGTCCAACTATTAGAAAAAGATACAAGATAATGAGTATTAAGTAAAGTATTTATAAGAAATACTTGGAAATATTTAGAAAGTGGCATTAATGGTCACAATTGAATAAAATTCATTTCTATGAAAAGAAATATGAAAAGGGGAAAAAGGAAATGAAAGATAAAGAGAAATCCTTAAAAAGAATAAGGAGATAAGTAAGATAATAAGAAAATGGATAAAATATAAGTAAATGGCTAAGGGATATTCCCAAGATGGGATTTCGAGCCATTAAGGTTCCTTGAGGTTCAAGGAACTCAGAATAATAATTTAATGGCAAAGGAAAGAGAAAATAGTTGAGAAATTTACATAATTGAGTAATAACTTGCAACTAAAGAAAGGGACCCAATTTCTTTAGATAATGATCCCACATTTTGCATGCTGATAGATTAAGCCATTACTAAGTTTCCCTCAAAATTTGGGATTATTTGGATGAATGGTTTAAGAGATATGGATTTTTGAAAATCCATAAGTGAATGAGTAATCATTAAATGTCACACCTATTTTTCTGAATAAACTGATCAGGCGCGCACCACGGCAGCCATTGGATTAAGATCCAAGGGCACACGGGTCCTCTTCTACCTCCAGTAGGATTGGAAACTAGAGGAGTCTGGTTATCCTGGATTTTCTTGCAATTGGGTGCACGAGGGGATTGGGAAAGCTTTCCATTATGTTCGGGAGACTGTTCTGAAGCCATCCAACCCAATTTATGGGTGGTTTCATTGACACGCCAGGAAATCCCCAAATTGCTGGACTCTGTCATCAACCCTATATATAGGGGATGGTGCTCAGGGTTACCCGCATCCATGAAACCCACCCTGACATCCTTGGAGAGCGTTGACAAAGCGTTTGACATTTTCGATTGAGCAATTCACCTCGACCTTCCCCTTCATCCTCCGGTCGACCACTAGTACATTTTTGGCTAGTAACGTCACTGCCCATAGTGTTGTTTTTACTAGAATAACTGACCTAATAGACTACTGCATCGGTTTTATCATAAAAACCGACCTTATCAGTTTCCCGCGGCGAAAGTTCATGCGATTTTGGCTTCGCGCCTCGATCTATAGGGTCAGTTTTTAAAATAATCGATGCTATAGGGTCAAAACAAATGTGGGCACTGCTTTGGAACACTAGAGTTGGTTTTTATATATAACCGACCTTACTGATGTTGGTCTATAACGTCGATTATCTTAAAAAATGGACATTATAGGTTAAGTCCGGGCACCATTTTTTTAATAGACTTTTAGGGTCGGTTTTTTACCCGCTATAGGTCTTCTACATTGCACATAGCAACCCAATTGTAAGGCCTAGGTTGCCATTTTTTTCTGCTGCTACTCCCCATTCCCGCTCCCGTTCCTGAAGAAAGGCAGTGCCGCCTCTACAAAGATGACCTCCCCCAACCATCTCCTCATCCGAAAAGAGGAAAACTAGCACCACTTTCCTTGGACGACGACACCCAAGCTTCTTACCACCATCTCCGGCAACGACGACGCTCCTTACCACCATCTCTGCCACCATTTTCCTTGGACGATGACGACGCCTTAGGTGTTGCATCTCTCGTTGGTGCTTTCTTCCTTGAAAGGCGATGATGCCTTAGGAATTGCAAGGGTCGTACGCATCTCTCTCCGGTTCTTCTCCTACACAAGCTCCCTCACCGACCGGTTCTTCTCAAGGTATTGTCTCTGCCACCTCACTCCTCCATTTATGTCTTACTTTCAAGAAATTGACTAGGTAGCATGGCCGTGCTGGGCAGCACGACCATGTCGGCTGAGTTGTAGAATCATCAAAATTTCTCAATTTTGAATTTGTTACTACTCCTATAAAATTGATATATACTGACCCCTAATTAATACATTATAACATAATTGAATCGTGCATTTTTGTTGTTGCAGGTGCTATTGACTTGTTGTTGACTTGCACATATTTCTTCTTTAGCTTACAAGTGAGGTATAATATTCTCACTCTCCCAATGTGCCATTTTATTTGACTAGTAAATCAACCAATAATAAAAAAATATGTATTCATTCATATCTACATTTTGTTATCAATCACATATGTAATCATTATATATACATTCCAGAAATATGAGGGTAGACATTGTGTAGTCTCAGATTGACACTTTAGGGTTTATATATGAGATCATTGATGCATGATGTTTAACTTAATATATAAATATGACAATAATACATTTATGCATGTATCAACTTAGAAACCCATTCAAAATTTACGCATAGGAGTAAATTTTGGATAGTCCCCAGTTTGGGACTATTTTTGGATATTTAATCTCACTTAGGATGTAACTATATAATGTATGTTTAGTTTTGAAGAAAATTTTAGTAGTATTTCCTCATTTGCTCTATGGGTACATATGTGAGTGGTTATTTACCATTTACATTGGTGTACTTCGAGAACTTAGGGGAAATGCTGCTGAAATTTTCTTCAAAACTAAACATACATTATACAGTTACTAGTGAGATTAAATATTCAAAAATGGGATAGGTGGTACACCTTAGTATAAAAGTAATTAACTTCCTATCAATAAAAACTTACAGCTTATAGTATCAATATTAAATACTTAGTTTTATAATTAATTTTTAATGCGATATAGAAAATGGATCGAAGTTGGATGTCTATCAAGAACCGTTGTAGTCTAGAGTTTGCCAAAGGTCTTGATGAATTTATCAGATTTGCTGAGGAACATA
The DNA here is from genome assembly GCA_963693085.1 of Alisma plantago-aquatica. Classification (NCBI taxonomy): domain Eukaryota; kingdom Viridiplantae; phylum Streptophyta; class Magnoliopsida; order Alismatales; family Alismataceae; genus Alisma; species Alisma plantago-aquatica. Next base: position 1,227,558,714 of record OY856411.1, read on the forward strand.
GGAAACTACCTACAGATAGGTTCTATTGTCCATGTAGAAATTGTAGTAACAATTTGAAAGTTGATATTGCTGAGGAAATTAAGAATCATGTCATATGCAATGGGATCATACAAGGTTATAATGAATGGTATTGGCATGGAGAGAAAATTAATAATGGATCAGAAAATGTCAATACTAATAGTTGTGGTATAGAAGATATAGATAATGATGATAATTTCAATGATGAACTGATTCAGGATGACCCGATTCAGGATGATATGGTTGATGAGATGCTACATAGTTGTCGGGACAATGTCATTGATCCACCTTCTTTATTTGCAAACATTGTCCATGATGTTGAAAAACCTTTATATAAGGGTTGTACTAAGTTCATGAGGTTGAGTGTTGTGATGCGATTATATACTCTTAAAGCTCAAAGCGGTGCAGCGATAAGAGTTTCACTTCATTGTTGTCTTTGTTAAAGGAAATTCTTCCTGAAGGCAACGAGCTTCCAATTTCAACATATCAAGCAAATAAAATAATGTGCCCAATGGGAATGGAGGCTAAGAAGATTCATGCATGTTCAAATGATTATGTGTTATTTCAGAAGGACTATAGTAATTTAATAAATTGTCCAAAATGTAGTACGTCAAGGTATAAGACCACAAATTCAACTAAGGCTAAAAATGGCTCTCCTGTCAAGGTGATGTGGTATCTACCAATAATACCATGATTCCAATACTTATTTGCTAATATAGAAGATGCACAAAATTTGTCTTGGCATGGGGAGTTAAAGGCCAATGATGATGGCATCCTACGACAAGCATCTGATTCACCACAATGGAAGAAAATTGATTTATTATACCCTCAATTTAGTAAAGAACCAAGAAACTTAAGACTTGGACTTTGTACAGATGGAAGGAATCCCTATGGTACATTAAGCAGCCAACATAGCACGTGGCTTGTTATGATTGTTATATACAATCTTCCTCCTTGGTTGTGTATGAAAAATAAGTATGGCATGTTGTCAATATTGATATCAGGGCCCAAGCAACCTGGAAATGATATTGATGTCTACCTTCAACCTCTAATAGATGACCTAATGAAACTATGGGAAGAAGGTATTATGACATATGATGCTTCATGTAAAGAGATCTTCAGTTTGTATGCTATGTTGTTTTGTACGATTAATGACTTTCTAACTTATGGAAATTTTTCTGGATATAGCACAAAAGGATACAAAGTGTGTCCTATTTGTGAGGAAAATATTGATTCAATCAGACTGAACATGGTGGTAAAATCATATATCTTGGTCATCAGAGATTTCTCCCACCAGTGCATCCTTATCGAAGGCAACGCAAAACCTTTGATGGGTCAACTGAGGAACGAAGTGCTCCTAAACCTATACCAGGAAATGTTGTATATGATAGGGTGAAACATATTGTTAATAAATTTGGAAAGAGTTCAAGTAGTCGTACACTCGCATGTGACAAATCTCTATACAAGAAGAGGTCAATATTCTAGGATCTTCCTTATTGGAGATCTTTGGCAATTAAACACTGCATTGATGTCATGTATGTTGGAAAAAATATTTATGATAGCATCATTGGTATGCTATTGAACATACCAGGAAAGACTAAAGATGGCATCAAATCTAGAAAATATTTATAATTAATGGGTATAAGAAAATAATTATCTATGGAGATCAGGGGGTCGCCGCACATATTTACCACCACCTTGTTACACTTTGTCAAAGAAGGAGAAAAAGACTTTGTGTGAGTGCTTGTATAATATTAAGGTTCCACAAAGATACTCTTCTAATATTCATAGATTGGTATCACTGAAGGATCTAATGTTTATAGGTCTCAAATCTCACGATTGTAGACCTATGTCTATTCGGTCTATATTGCCGAAGCATGTAAGGTTTGCAATCACAAGACTCTGTCTCTTCTTCAATGAAATATGCAACAAAGTGATACATCCTGATACTCTCGATAAATTACAGAAAGATGTAATTTTTACCATGTGTCAGCTTGAAATGTACTTTCCTCCTTCATTTTTTGATATCATGGTTCATCTTGTAGTACATATTACAAGGGAGGTGAAGATGTTGGGTCCAATTTTCTTACATTAGATGTATCCATTTGAACGCTACATGAGTATTTTTAAAGGTGATGTTCGGAATCGTTATCATCCTGAAGGAAGTATTGTTGAGGGTTTCGTGTCTAGGGAGGTGATGGACTTTTGCAATGATTTTTTGAATTGCAATGAAACTTATAGCGATCTAAAAAATTCCCATCACACTGAATCTTATTGTGGCAAAGGAACTCTAGGAGGAAAGTGAAAGGAATCAGTCATGACTTGTGGGAACAAGCGCATTTGTATATTTTACACAACATTGATGAAGTTAGTAGCTACATTACAGAACACAATGATCTTATCAAGAGAAATCATTTGTGATCCAGTTCAATGTGGCTTGTAACAGAGCATAATCGAACATTTATTAGGTGGTTTGAAGAGAAAGTATTTAATCAACTATCTGAATCACCGAATAATGTTGCTGAGAACATAAAATGGCTCGCCTTAATTTAAGCCAAAAATGGATGTCATGTCATATGAAGGTTATGACATAAATGGATTTTCATACTACACAAAGCGTCAAGACGAAAGTAGTGTGGTCCAAAACAGTGGGCTCACTATTTAAGCTTGTTTGTTGTATTTTTCTAGTACCAAAGATAAAAGACCACGCGAAATAAGATCTCATATTATGGCGCCATTGAGAACATATGGGAATTGAACTATACAAATTTCACAGTTCCTATCTTAGGTGCAAATGAGTTGACAACAACAAAGGAGTTTTAGTGTATGAGTTGTGTTTCAAATTAGTGAATTTTGAAAAGATTGGTAAGAAAGATGAGCCATTGATCATGGCAGACCAAGCAAAACAAGTATCCTATATTGATGACCCGGAAAATAAAAATCGGTCTGTCGTTCTTCATGGAAAAAGACAGTTTACTGTAGATCCTATAAATGAAGAAGAATACTACGAAAAGTATGATGATTCCAGTCCATTCTCAGTTGGTTTGCCAAGTGCAAATGTTGAAGATAACACCGATGAATATTATAAATGTCAAGACCATGCTAAAGGAATTTTACTTGACTAACAACTCAACCAATACTAGAGGCATGTATTCTTTGAATTATTTATTTTATTATCATTCAAGCAAGTAATCTTTTAAATATACATCATATATCATGTATACCCTATCACTTGTTCTTTTATTATCACTTTTTTTGTCATGTATACTTGCAGGTTCTAAAATGGCGAGTGAAAATGAACATTCTGAGCATGAGCATGAGAACCATGAGGATGGTAGTGGTGATGCTAAGAAAAGTAGAGGTCCCACACTGATGTGTAGGCTGTAGGAGCTCAGGGCTAAAGGGGACAAATTGCCAGTCCAGTTTGATATCATAGGAGCACTTGTTGGGGAATATGCTAGCACTTTCAAGCATTACGTAGGGGCGACCGCACGCAGTAAGGTAGCAATAGATATAGAAAATTGGCACAATGTTCCTAATGCCAAAAAAGACCTCATATGGAAAGATATATATGTGAGTGGAAGTGATATTATTTTAATATGTTTTTTATCTATTGATTCTAATTTAGTTTGCTTGGAATTAATTCCTTTTCAAAACAACATTATTAATTGCTTCTTTTGTATGTATATGGTGATTTTCATCTAAATGAAAAAGATCACAAGAAAATAGTATTACAATGTTATGGTGTACGATGGAGGGGTTTTAAGACATATCTCGCAAGGGAATTTATAGATAATCCTAAACAAAAGAAGAAATCAACAGATGTATTTATTTTTATAGATCCTGAGGTGTGGGAAAGATTTGTGTATATATCATTCAAGCAACAAATTACTGATGACATTTGACGTGTGTCCATCCATCTTGTGTATGGCGGAATGGGGGACAAACCACTACCCATACCTAATCCTGAATATAGTACAGTTGAAGAAGCAGAGGGTGCTATGGTGGGTTGGCCTAGACACTTGGTTATCAATGACAAGGTATACTTGAATTCTACCATGTTATTCATATTTAACTGCATATATGAACTCATGTAATAGAACTATGTAATTTAATTAATAGGTTTGCAAAACAAAAAGTAAAAATTCTACTAGTCATCCTCCTATGCCCAAGCCATCTATTATTCCAGAATCCACATTCGATGAGTTGGGAAGTAAATGTAAATGTTTGTGTCGATACTTAGCCAACCAAAGCTCTGGACTACAAATGTTGATCAATTTAATAGAAGATGCAACTGGGAGGGACTTTGACAATTATATTTTCCTTGATGATATTATAGAGTTGTTCCGGTATGATTGGATGAATACTTTGATATTAGAAGTATGGATAAGGTAAGGATCTATCAATATAGAAAATTCTAATACACATTTTTAGCTTATTTTTACATATGAAAATAATTACAAATGTTTAACAGTCATTTATATACCGAGACCACAAACTTTGATATAAAGAATGTTGGATTCTTAGTTCCTTCGATCACTAGCTAGGTGGAGACACATATTGAGGAAGTGAGTGAGTACTTCTCTGATGCATTCAAATATTTTGCTAGTGTGGGAAATGAAATTGTCCTAATTCCTTTTAACTTCCAGTAAGTATTATTATTCAATATAATTTTAATAATGAACAAATGTATTTATTTTAATGTTTGTTTTATTCTTACTCAGATCAAGACATTGGGAATTAGTGGTGATTGTCCCAAAATTGATGACTCTTAATTATCTTGACCCAATGGGAAAAACAACAAGGGGTCACAAACTGAAATTTCCAGCTATGGTGTAAGCATAAATATAGTCAATGCTTCAACATGATATTTCTATTTAGAATTTCTATTTTACCAACTATCGTTTAATTGATAGGGGTATAAAAGTTTATTGTGAAGGTGGAGGACAAATACCCACAAAATTGAAGAAATTGACTTTGAAAAATGTCAAGGTAGATACTTTGACAAGTGCTTAGTCTTATATATATATATATTAATTTTCAACTCTTATATGTCAAATCTTATAGTCTTCTATTTATAGTAGTTTACTAACATTAAGTATAATTCATTATTTGTAGTGTCCTATACAAAATAATGGTTGGGCTTGTGGCTACTATGTAATGAAATATATCCAAGCTATTGTCAAACAAGCATCAAATGACATTCATACTATAGATTAGGTAATAAAGAATAACATCATAAATTTACAAGTGAGTTTTAGTCATTTTATAAAATATTAGCATGTGCATTTTCTGTTACAGATCAATACAACTCATCCTTACACACGTGAGGACTTCAATGAATTCTGAGAAGAGTTGTCAGATGCTTTTCAAAATGAAGTCAATATAGCATTGGAATAAATATGGTAGTTACGTTCCATCTATGTATGTGGTTTCAGTACTCTTTCATATTTACTTTTGTATCTGACATTTAATATCATCTCAGACTTGCAATCTATCATTTTGTAAATTATGATGTGACAATGTGTACTCAACTCAATATATGAATCATTTTTGTTATGAATGTGTGGTTTGGAATGGTGATGGTTGAGAATCAATGCTCCCCTCTCCCATATCTTATACTTGTTCTTCTGTTTGGTTCTGTTTAGTTTCTACATAAATTCAAAAAAAATTGTACCCTATAGCGTCGGTTTTCTTAAAAAATCGACCTTATAGGTATCTTGGTCGTGTCGCGTAGAACAGTCGTGTTGCATCATAGAACGACTGTGCTACATAGAACGTCTGTTACAACCCCAATTTTTGGGTTCATTTATTGAGAAATGTAATTTCTCATATTAAAGATAATTGAACAAAGAATGGTATAATTTGTTTTGAATACATGGATTTTGTTTACAATAGCCTTGATGTTTGTGTTGTGGGCTTTATTGGCTATTGGGCCCAAATAACAAAGAAAATTCAATTAGTAATCGAATAATTGAATATTTGAGAAAAGGAAGAGGTAGAAACCTCTAGAAGGCAAAGAGATGTAATCCAAGGATGGATTCCATGCCTCTTGGGTTCCTTGGGTTCCAAGGAGTCCAAAGTTGCAAAGAAAAGCAATAAGAAAAGAAAAGATTAATTCAGTATTTCTTTATTAAGAAAGAAATTAAAAACCATGGTAAAATGTGGAAAATAAGTAAAAAGAGGTACAATTGAGTTATTCTTGGTGAAATTTCGTATCCCAAGGATTTCTAAAGATAAGAGGAATACCAATGAGGAAAATAAAAGACAAATAAAGAGAAATCCTCAAAAGGAAATATTTTAATGAAAAAAATATACAAGATAATGGGAAATAATAAAGAATAGTACATTTAGATGCATCTAGAAGGATAATGAGTATCCAATAAAAAGGATTTCGAAATAATAGAGTTTCTTGGGATCCAAGGAGTCCCAATAAAGAAAGAGGAAAGAGAAAATACCAAAATTTAGGGTCTGCCTGACTGGAACCATCATGTCTAACTAAGGAGGTTAAATAGTTGGCCTTTAACTGGACCTCTCCTTCTAGGCTGAGTACACAGGCGGAGGGTCTGATACGCTCTGTGGGCCTCATCTTGGTACGCTCTGTAGGTACCTCTGGGTTACCACCAGGATCTCTGGTTCATGTTGGGTAACCTATCTTTTATTAGGAGACTTCCTCAAGGGCTTCGTCTCCTCGCACACTCTGTGGGTGTGATTCGATCCTCGTATACTGGTAGTTGCCAGGGTGGATCATTTCCTCCCTACAGTGCAAACATCCATAGGGAATCTATGGTATTCAGGGCACCTATGTCTATTATTTTATTATTCTTGGAAAGCTCTTTGTACATTGTACCTTTCTCTTATACTTGACTCTGATATCTCTATGGTACCGTGTCTATTTAATTGAAGTTTATAATACAACATGTACATCATTCTAAACTTGGCAGAGCAATATACTCAAAACACTGTAATATACTGAGAAATCAACATTTAATACATGCAGGAAGACTGAAATACTTAAATAAACATAATGCATGTCCATTTGGCACTTATACACTAGAATCATGCAATTAAACATCTTAATATACTGATAAGAGCTAATTACCTGGCATACGAGTAATCATCATTTGCACCCATAAACTATTTGCACTTTCTTGAAAAATGTGCACATCGACCCAAATCCTGGGTTGTGCATCTCATACTGAGAACATGGTAATCAAAATGCTTAATTCATTGAACACCCTATCCTTAGGGTTTCATTTACCTCATTCACTTATCACATGGCTCTCATAAGGATTTCATGCGACATAACATTCACTGAATAAAGACTACTATCAAAAAATCATATAAAATCAATTATATGTATGAAACCTTGGAACTGAGATGAATTTGGGTTTCCATGACACTGAGATAACATGCATCAATAAGAAAATTGAATAAATAAAGTCTATTATGTCAAGAAAATCCATTCAAATGGATTTCTCGATATCTATTCGCAAATATCCAACTTTCCTCACATCTAGGGTTTCACCCTCTTTACTAAGATATGAAACAAACAGTATTCACCTTAAATGAAATCCAAGATAGTATCTGACATATATGTACTATGAATTCTGATAAACAATCGTTCATAACCAAGGGGATCTAGATAAACAAATTTCTCTATTTAACTATACAAGAATTTCAGCCATAGTCAAATTCCCTATATTTTAGTTTACTCTTATAACCTCTATGAATACTTAGGGAATTCTCATTAGGATGTATTTTATACATTTCAAATATGATATTATCATATAAAATTCATCCAAACAGAGGAAGAATCCATTTCATATCATTTTGCAACAACTTAGATCAAACAGACAATTCAGGGTTTGTAGTCGCATACTACACAATTAAAGATTATGGATGATTTAACCAATTTTCGTGCAATATATTGTTTAAAGGAAGTTCCCACTCACCCTAAGGTGTGAAAATACCTTAAAAACGCAACTCATCCCTGAAAATCTTGATCTCATATCAAATCCCTAGCAATTCACCCGATTCTTCTTCCTTTCAACTCGGAAACCATAAAAATGAGGGATTATGAAGAAAGAGTGAGAAAAGGACTTGATTTGATATGATTTCGAATCCAATCAGGGGAGGTGCGAAATATTGACATCTGAGAGAAGATTCACCATGAAATTATATCCAAAGAAGCTAAACTTACATGATTTCATCATTCCTCAGACCGCAAAACCCTAGGTCAACATCTCCATCACTTTCTCATCTCAAACCCTAACTCTCCCTCTCTATCTAGGATTTTGTTTTTCTAGAATGAATCACGAATTATGAGAGTGGATAGTGTGTTAGGTTGACCATATAGAGCAATTGAGCTTCTTGGGTCAATTGCACATTGATCCCTCACTAAACGTTTTCTTATTTCAGTAGATTTTTCTATCATACAAAAGTTACTATAATTAGTGTATTTAAGAGATCAAACGATCTCCAAAAATTATGAAGATTTTACATGTTAGTTTTAATTGAATTATAAATCTTCAATTAAAATTTTAGATCATTTGGATTTACCAATAAATAAATAAAAATAGAACATTGAACTATTATCCAAAAATATGCAGAACAGTCGGTTGAAGAGAAAATGCCCCAGAAACGGCCATGCTAGCTGCCACGACTGTGTTAAGATGGACCCATCACGGCTGTGCTGCATACCACAGTTATGGTGCATTGGTTTCAGAAAATTTGAGTATAAAAGTTGGTCAATAGTTCAATTCTTTCAAAACAGTCGTGTGGCCTAGAATGCCCATGCCACCAACGACCCACCACAGCCGTGCTACCCACCACGACTGTGCTATCCTAGCCTTCAACTACCATTTTCATTCTCCTGTGCATACCTCTCTCATTCCACCCCAACATGAGCTTATTTGGTGAAAACCCTAATTTTAGCCGACTAGGATTTATATTTTCTCAAACCCTAATTATACAAAGAGATAACATACTTTGGGTTCTCATTAGGTTTGACATATCATGATTGAGATATCATCATTAATCATGTTTAATCAATGACCAATATAATTAAGCATGTAATCATCCACATAAAACCTAACTTACCCATTAAGCTCATATACGGTCATAACAGATAGGAGACTTATCTTTTCTTTATTTTGATGCTATTACATAGGAGCATCTTTTATTTTCTTTTTGTGTTTTTACCTTTTTCTTTGGCCTTATTGTAGATAGAGTACATGGTGGTGAGAAAGAAGTGGGGGATATAGATATGGACACCCTAAACTTTTGGAGGTGTCTAAGGTTGAATATGTGTGCTTTGACATCCTTTCATGAGACAGAGAGGTAAGAAGATGATAGAAGAAAAGTGAGTCAAAGAGGGGTCACTAGTGTGGGCCTTCACATGAGATCTCCTGTATGAAAATTACTCCAACAATTTCATCAACTAATGATATACCATATGAATTAGCAATATGAAAACCAAATTTCTATCATGAGATTCTAAAAACCCTAAGATTTTGGATCTTGTTTCAATCACAATTCAATAAAGAAATTCACAAGCATGAGAGAGGTGATTCAAATGTAAAAAGTCAAGAACTAAGGCCATTTATCAATAGATCATGATAATAAGCATGCATTTATCAATGATCAACATTTTTGATCCAATAAGTAGAGAGTCAGTTAAAACACACTTCTAGGAAAGAAGTTTGAAATTTGGGAAAAATTGGACAAAATGGTGCCAAATTGCCTTCAATCACATCTAAGCCTTAATTATGGAACAAAAAGAAAGAAACAAACAAATCCTAGCTACACACATGTAAAAATTACAAAAAACTACATGATATGCAATGCATACTAAGAAGAGCAAAGAATTTGAAAATTTTGCAAAAATTGCAAGAAAGTAAATTGTATGGCATACAAGTATGCAAAGCAAATAAAATCTAATCTAGATATATGGTGGAATAAAACAAAAGTAAATGGCAGGATGAAATGCAAAAAGAGTTAAATGAGGGAATACCTCCCTACCAACCCCAAACTTTTAAATCATGTTCTCCTTGACATGACACTAAAGTCTAGGAATGATAGGGTAAAAGATCATGGCTACTATGGTGGCTTTGGTGGTGCTCCTTCCTATGGTGGGGGTGTTAGTAGTAATTTCCCCAATAGTCCACCTATGGAGGTGGGTAGGTCTCTTGGTGATCAAACAACGCTTCCCATCAGTCTCCCCCTGAAAATGGTTCCTCCAGACCTGGGCATGTGGGAAGCAATACATATGGTTGATCTAATGGTGCATCTATTAATGATCCAACCTTAATGCATCATTTGTAAGCTAAAAACCCTCTTGTACACTCAGGATGTTGTCCTGAGTCCTATGAATACCCTCTAGCTATGCCTATATCGTCAACATGTCATAGGCATTCGTTGTGGGCTGTTGCGGCTCTATCGCCTCTACCTTTAGTCTCCTCACCTTATGAGGCTCTCTCTCCTTCACTTCTCTCCTCTTCTCTGCTTCCCATGACTCTCCAAGTCCCTCAAGAAGATCCATGGGTTGTTTTTACCATGTGTCCCTAGGATTCTCCTCTTCCCACCTCCTCAAATATCCAAGAAATATAAATATGGGCCACACCCCTCTAGGAGAGGTGTAGCATGGTAGGGGAGCTCCAATGAAACTCCTGCATAAGGAGGGTTGACCTGGTAAATTATCTTTTGATCAACCACTAAAATCACAAATGAGTGAATCAAGTAACGCATGTCCACGAGCTTCTCTTCTTCTACCTTGGTGTAACTAGATACACCATGGTCTAGGGCTAGAGCAATGGAAGTCACAATCCCTCCCATAATAAAAGGATTCTTACTCTTGGATGGGACTGTCTTGATGTGATCAATAATGAGTTCCCCAAAATCCACATACTTCCCATGTACCATACATCCCAACACAAAAAGGTCTTTCTTTGTAAAACTGTCTTAGTTCTCATATTGAGCAAAAATGGTGTTCACCAAGACCTTCTGAATGTATCTCAAAATAGGATTTTGAATCAGACTTGTCTTTGATTACCCGCTACAAAGTTGCTTTGTCCAGTGAACCTCCTCCACATTTATGCATAGTTCACATTAGTATCCTTGTCTATGCTCCCTTGATCAAGTAGGACTACTATCTCAAGGCTGGGAGCAAAAATGTTGTTGAGAAAGGAGGTAGTGATGAGGTAAGTTCCATTACCCAATTTGATATTGAGGACGTCATTTGAGACTTTATCCAAGGTGGCAAAGAACTTATGTGATATCAATGTATGCCTCTTGGACTCTGGTTAGCACATCAAACAATCCAATGGGTTCCAAGACATCCTAAAAAAAAGAGAAGACACCCAAAGCCTCCATCATCTCATAGTGAGCATAGAGAGTGGAAATCACTCTACACTTCAGACACTCTGGATGTCATGGCTTCTTCAATCAACTATTTCTAACATTTGGGGCCTCATAACGATGTTAATTTTGCACCTCCTCCTGTGGTGCATCATGGATTTTCTCATCCTCATCATCCAGAATTAGCCTTCAGGCTTGCAACTACGGTTGTAGATGTGGAGCAGCTAAAGACGTTGAAGGTTGAGCCGAAGTAGATGACCAAGCTGATGAAGGTGATGGAACTGCCCTTGAAGAAGTTGATTGTCAGGCTGCCACCATTCCTCCACTTGGTGGTGGACTTGTGGACTCCTTCACCATGGGATCCACTAAAGTATACAAGTCGGTTGTTGCCCTATTGGGTATTTCTTCATGAGAACCAGAGGAAGACGATGATGGTGGAGGAGCGAGAGATGTAGTTGGGGCTGAAGATGAGCCATTCTTGGGGATACGACAATAGGAGATAACTTCTTTGGTCCTTATCACCACTTGCTTTGCAACATTCTTCATCTTGGACGGATTTGGGTGAAAAAACATGGAGAATTAGGTATTTTCAAAGTTTTGTATTGTTGAAGTAGAATGGAGAGACATGGGTTAATTTAGTGGCAAAAATGGGGTGGAATTGGTATATTGATGTAGGAGGAAGGTGTTATAAGTGAATGGGAGTTGATTGGAGGTGAAAGGATGGAGAAACCAGAGGTGGAGGGCTGGCATAGTGTTGCATAGTTGTCTGGTCATGCAGAGCATGATCGTTCTATCACTGAGGTGAATGAAAGTCATGAAATGAAATTTCTGGAATTGCTGACTTAAGTGGCTGGTCCCGCGGTAGCACGGTCATGTTACATCACACAACCATGTTGTCTTGGTTGTCACAAGTTCGTGATGCCTTGCACAGTCATTCTAACTCTTCTTGTACACAGTCTTGCAACTACGATTGTAGATGTGGAGCGGCTAAAGTCGTTGAAGGCTGAGCCGAAGTAGATGACCAAGCCAATGAAGGTGATGGCACTGCCCTTGAAGAAGTTGATTGTCAGGCTGCCACCATTCCTCCACTTGGTGGTGGACTTGTGGACTCCTTCACCATGGGATCCACTAAAGTATCCAAGTTGGTTGTTGCCCTACTGGGTATTTCTTCATGAGAACCAGAGGCTGACGATGATGGTGGAGGAGCGAGAGATGTAGTTGGGGCTGAAGATGAGCCATTCTTGGGGAGACAACAATTGGAGATAACTTCTTTGGTCCTTATCACCACTTGCTTTGCAACTTTCTTCATCTTGGATGGATTTGGGTGAAAAAACATGGAGTGTTAGGTATTTTCAATGTTTTGGACTATTGGAGTAGAATGAAGAGACATGGGTTGATTTGGTGGCAAAAATGGGGTGGACTTGGTATATGGATGTAGGTGGAAGGTGTTATAAGTGAGTGGGAGTTGATTGGAGGTGAAAGGATGAAGAAATTAGAGGTGGAGGGCTGGCATGGTGATGTGTAGTTGCCCGGTCATGCGGAGCATGATCGTTCTATCACTGAGGTGAATGAAAGTTGTGAAATGAAATTTCTAGAATTGTTGACTTAAGTGGCTAGTCCTGCGGTAGCACGGTCATGCTATGTCACACAACTGTGTTGTCTTGGTTGTCACAAGTTCGTGTTGCCTTGCACAGTCATTCTAACTCTGCTTGTACACGACCGTGCTTCCTTACATGACTGTTCTGGGTCGAATTTTTTTCTTCTTGAATTTCTTTGATTCTCCTATTGATTTGAGTGTACCATCATGACCATTCCATGGTACTACAACTGTGGTGAGTACTTTGGTAGGTCATTTCACACTAAATTTCATCAAAACATGAAATCTCTAATCAAATGTGATTTTCATGAATCCTCTTCCACATTACAAGTGGTTTCCTTTATTTCATCACTCTTTTCACTTGTGCATCTAAAAAATAGACAAAAACTATTAAAAACAAGTGTGTGTGTGTGTGTTTTCTTGGAAAAGTGTAAAAGTAACCAAAAAGTATAAAAAATGAAAAGTTGGGTGAAAAATTCCAATAACTAGGCGGGCTACCTCCAACTAGAGCCAAGTTTCATGCCTTCATTTGTACTTCTTATAAATTCCTTAATCACTCAACCATTTGGCATCATCATGTGTCCACTCTTGCAATAGCTACACCTCTCATTTGCATTGAACATGTGTTCCTTGTCCTGCCGACCACAAAATCTATCATCAAGTCTTCCATCTAGATCTCCTTCTTTCAGATGATCATTCAGCCTCCTCAAGTGACCATGTTTAATATTGTCATCTCAATCTTGTCGGGTTGAGGTATTGAACATATTGATCTTGATCTTCATGTCTATGAGAGACCATCATTGTGCTACTACACACATGTATCTCGACATCAGTTATAGATAAGAATGACCTTCCCAAGATGATGGGAATCTCTTGGTCCTCCAGGTCCATCCTAAGAACCATGAAATCTGCTAGGAACATTGTTGTCCTTTCCTTGTCTATTGATGCACTAGATAATTTTCGTTTTCACATGCCATTTATTATTGATTTCTATACACTTATTGTTCATTTTCATATTAATGTGTGCATTATTCACTATCATTAGCATGTTACACTTAATTGCATCAAATAAATGTATTTTTAATGTTCTTGTTATATTTATTATTATTTGAGTGCCTATGCTCATTTTTTTAAAATTTTAGATGAATCTACATGAGACTAAGAGCTTAGTACTATGGACTTTTTTGACGGTGGTACTGACACATGCTCATATAGGAACATGTTGAATTGAGAAGACTCAATAGTATCGACTGGAAGAAATTGATACTACCGATAACATCACAAGGATTCATGATTTCCCAAAGAAATCTTGGTACTACTGACATCAAATCAGTATTATAAACGATTGCACAGGGATCTACAACTATCGAAGGCATCAGTATTACTGATATCTAGTCGATAGTACCGAAATGGTGGGATCAGGCATCTTTGAAAATTAAGTTTAATCTGATAGTTGGCAATTAATGATGCCCTAAGTCACTTCTATGACTTAGGGGGAGTTCGTCCAAACCTAATAATCTCATTCTATTCCATTGAACAACATTTGAAAGTAAGGAGATGAGAAAGAGGAGAAGAAAGCCATATTCCGGGAGATTTGGGCACCTCCAACGGATGGATTTGCAGCCAGAAGGTAGCAAATTGTCATGTTCATCAAAGGGTATCATCTGAACCATCTTCTTCAGGGGTTCTTTTAGTTCTATAGTGTTCCCTAGATTTTTCTTCTTCTCTATCATGTATTTGATAATGGAAATCATGCGGGGCTAAACCCCTTATTCCTTAGGACCTGGGAGTAGCCTGGTTATGCATTGCAATTGACTTTTATGCATTAATATGCATGTTTCTTTTAATTTATAGGCATAATTATATGAAATTATAACAAATTATCTGTGCTTGATCACCATAGGTAGTTAATCAGACCGTTAATTTCTTCAAAAGAGGGATTATGGGTTAGAAATTCATAAAATTACATGTTTTATATCGCACTTGAGATAGGAGGCTTATGAATATGAAGAGATTAACCAGAGTTTTTATTAAAGAACCTAACTAGTAAAATGATTATTACAAGAGTGGGGATGGTATTAGATTAGGTAGTGAATTACGCTAATTCTTTCTACATGTCTCTTTGTCTAGGTTTAGGAGAGATACTTATTAATGTTATGATGTCAATTGCAATATTAACTGCGTTAAAACTGTAATCCCAAGGAATCCACTCCATTTGAGATTAAACACCTAATATCCTTAGATTCATTTTCTTCATCTTAGATAATTACCCTCAATCAAAGTTTTCATCAGCCTAATTGATCGCATTATAGTTAGTAGTGGTCTCTAGAGAACTTTTCCTTGAGTTTGACATTCAGGCCTCTTGATGCCTATATTACATTGATACATATACTTGCGTTTAACATGTTATTTGCATGTGTCAAGTTTTTGGCACCATTTTTGGGGAATGGAAACTCCAACACTATGAATGTTGTGATCGACCACTCTAGGCTGCACCTTTTCTTATTCTTTATAAGCCCAAGTTCAACTATCATTTATTTAATCATTAGTATCCATTCTAACATTGGTTTTAACAAGTTTAGGTACTAGTGTATGGTGCAAACAAGAAGTACTGATTACAAAGCCTCATCCTCACAGTGCTTTTTAGGAGGATTTCTAATGCAAAGCACAGGAGTACAATGGTTCTACATCATGACTAATTCAGACTCCACCACATGAGATGCCATCACCTAAGACTCCCATAACCCCAACTGAACAACAAGAGTAAGTAGAGATGGCAGACTTAACAGAAGAACAAAATATTTGGGAGAAGATCAAGGCGTCTTCCTCAACAACTCAATTAGGGCCAATCAAAAGACAAGCTATAAATGTGGCCAACTATAACATAGATCCTGGGTTGGTTTCATTGGTCAAATCACAAGCTTTCCATGGATACAACACTGAAGACCCGATGATGCATATCAACAATTTTATTGAAAGTTGTGATATGGTAAAGATTGATAGAGTGTCAACGATCATGATATATCTGAATATTTTCTCATCATCACTGGCAGGCAACACAAAGTCTTAGTTCTATAATCTCCCACCTAAGTCGATAGAAACATGGGAGAGGATGGTAGATGCTCTCTTTGAGTGTTACTTCCCATCTCAGAAGACAAACAAGCTGGTTAGAAAGATATACAAATTCAATCCGCATGTAGAAGAATCTTACTCTGAAGCATGGGAGAGGTTCTAGAACATGTCGAGGAAGGTCCCTCATCATGGGATCGATTTGTATGGCCAGGAAAACATTTTCTATTATGGACTGCATCAAGGGGAGAGGACCATACTTGATAGTGCAGGAACATGCTTCTTTCTCAACAACAAGCCATCTAGGTGTCATGAGATCCTAAAGAATATGGTTAAAAACCATTCCTAAGGAGAAGAAAGAGAACACCAAACAACAATTGAAAGTGTTGGAGAGTCCAAGGTGATTACAACATTGAATGAGAGATTGGACTTGATCATGAAGAAATTATGTCATAAGGATGGAAGCTCTTCTGGAGGAGAGGAAAAAGAGTGCATGTTCATATGACAACAATATTATAGGGGTAATTACTATTCATGAAGGATCCCAAATTTTCTTAGAAGGACCCCAATAATTTTTAGTAGGACCCATCACAAGTACAACACCAAGGAAATGCACATCAGCATGAAAGGGGCCCTAGCAAGATAGATTGCATTGATGACATGCTAGTAAGTTGGTCATCCAGAATGAAGTGCTCATTGGCCAGACCCAGAGGGAACTATGGAACCAAGTAGCACAAATTCATAGTATAGAGACTAGAATCTCTCAGATAGCAGTGGAAGTGGCTTGGGGTTCCCAAGAAATACTGACATACCATCTAGAAATCAATAGGTCAAGCAGTGTTGCTTCATAGTGATAAGTAAGTGCTTAATGACAAACAAATAGTCCCAGAAGCAAAGGATGCCACAGGTGACATTGGGCTGACAATGATTGCTGATACAACTGAGCCAAATACTACAACAAAGGACAAGACAACTGATGATGAAACTCATGAACTAGAGGAGGCAAGAAAGGAGGTGTATGTCCCACCTCACCAGATGAAGCTAGTGACTCCAGTGCCCTTCTCGAACAGCTTGAAGGCAAAGATAGTCGATTAATAGTTTTAGAAGTTTCTATATAGATTTAGAAAACTCTATGTCAACAATCCACTGATTGATGCAATTGAATAGATCCCTTCATATGGAAAATTCCTAAAGAACATAATTAATAAGAAGAGGAGAATAGTTGACTCTGATGTAGCAGTATCGAAGGAGTAGGTCAGTGCTTTTATTCTGGGAACATTACCACCAAAAAGGCAAGATCTGAGCTACTTCAAAATATCATGTTACATTAGGAATATAAGATTTGGGGAAGTGTTATGCGATTCAGGGGCAAGTATCAATCTTATGCCTTTGACTACCTTCAATAAGTTGAGTCTTAGAATCTAGAAGGAGAAATATGAACATACATCTAGACGACAACTCAGTGGTCAGACCATATGGTATCTATGAGGATATTCTTGTCAAGGTGGACATATTTGTATTTCCAGTAGATTTTGTGGTAGTGGAGATGTAGGATGATCACATAAATGAATTACTACTTGGGAGGCCATTTCAAGTCACAACATGCATGATACTTGAGATGGGTAGTGGAAGACTGACAATGGGAATCAAAGAAGATCGCTTTGAAATCAAGATACCTGAGTTTGCACAAGCAACTGAGGATAATGCATTATGTCACATGTTGTTGTAGGTCTAGGGAAATATGTCTTTATTTCTTGGGAGGCCATTCCAAGACATGGCTCATTTGATGACATAAACTCATAAAGGCACACTGGCAGTGAACATCTTGGAGAACACAAAGGAAATTTCTTTGACCAAGGAATTTTAATATCTAGAGGATGAAGAGGAGGAATATTTCTCATCGACAATTGACGAGACAACTTCTTCTATTCTTGTTCAAACATATCCACAATTGCCTTTGGAGGGATGTATAATGAATTCGGTGGATGACTATACACAACACTATTCTTTGGAGGAGTGTGTCTTATTTCTCAAGGCACTTCCCTGCTACTACATCAGGCACTTTGAGGATCTAGGACTACTCATCCCCCATTGGTCCCATCTTTATTGAGTCCTCCATATTTAGAGTTGAATCCATTACCACCACACTTGAAGTATATTTTCTTAGAAGTAGAAGAGAAGATTGTGGTCATCATCTCTACTTCTTTGAGCATTCAGGAAGAGGAGATGCTACTTGTGGTTTTAAAAAACCACCGAGCAACATTTGGATGGTCTGTTGCAGACATAATGGGGATCTCACCTAGTTTTTGCATTAGAAGATCAGACTGGAAGAAGGATCCAAGCCTATAGTGCAACCTCAGTGACGACACAATCCTATCATGACTGAGGTAGTAAAGAAAGAGGTAGTAAAACTTTTATTTGTAGGTATAATTTATGCTATCTCTGACTCTAATTGGGTTAGTCCAACCCAGGTGGTTCCTAAGAAAGGGGGGATAACAATCACAACTAATTCAACTAGCAAGTTGATTTCTACTAGGTTGGTGACAGGGTGGTGAGTATGTATTGATTACCGACGTTTGAATGCTACCACTTTGAAAAACCATATCTCGCTTCCCTTTATCAATCAAATTCTAGAGCATCTCTCTGACCACTCTCACTTTTGTTTTCTTGACGTTTATTCCAGATACAACCATATTTCAATTGAGCCACAAGACCAAGAGAAGTCCACCTTCACCTATCCTTATGGCACTTTAGCATATCGTCGGATGCCTTTTGGTCTTTGTAATGCTCTAGCTACCTTTTAGAGATTCATGCTCGCCATTTTTTTTATATGGTCGAGTGATGTCTGGAGGTATTCATGGATGATTTTTCAGTGTATAGGGAATCCTTGATGATTGCCTTGACAACCTTTATAAGGTTTTGTGAAGATTCGAGGACACTCACCTAGTTTTGAATTGGGAAAAATGTTGCATGATGGTGAGTGAGGGGATAATTTTGGGACACAAGGTATCCAATAAGGGAATGGAGGTTGATCAGGTAAAAATTGAAGTCATCTCCAAGCTACCTTCACCATCATTAGTGAAGGGAGTGATGAGCTTTTAACATGCCAGATTTTACTGATAGTTTATAATTTTTTTTCTTCAAAAATGGCCAAGCCACTCTCCAAGTTGATGGAGAAGGGCGTTGATTTTAATTTCAAAGAGCGGTGTTTGAAGGTGTTTGAGGTGTTGAAGGAGAAACTAGTCTTTGCACCTAGTGTCCAGACTCTAGATTGGAGCCAACCCTTCGTGTTGACATGTGATGCATCAGATTACGCAGTAGGGGCTATTTTAGGACAACGCTGAGACAAGGTTCCCATCATCATCTATTATGTGTCTAAGACCTTAAACGATGCACAAATAAATTAGACAATCACAGAAAAAGAGCTATATGTGGTAGTTTTCTCTTTTGAGAATTTTCATCAATACTTAATAGGGGCTATGGTCATTGTGAGATGGACCATATGATAATCAAATATTTGCTGCAGAAGAATGATGCCAAACCTAGGTTGATTAGGTGGATTTTGTTGCTGAAGGAATTCAATATAGAAACCAAGTATAAAGCAGACACTGAAAATGTAGTGGTAGATAATTTGTCTAGGCTTGAAAGAGTGGACGAAAAGGACATAAGCATACCTATTGTGGTAGAATTCCCAGATGAGTAGCTCTTTTCCATAAAAAAATTCAAAGTTTGTAGACATTGTGAACTTCTTGGTGAGTGGATAAATGCTAGATGATTGGGGATATGAGGAGAAAGATAAATTCTTCCATTCTTTGAGATTTCACATTTGGGATGATCCTATCTTGCTCAAGCAGTGTAGGGACGAGATTTTAAGGAAATGTGTGCTCGATTATGAGTTTGAGAGTATATTGGCACATTGTCACTCCTTACCTACTAGGGCTCACCATGATAGTTTTAGGATTGCGGTTAAGGTCATATAATTTTGCACTTCATTGTGATGCATGTCAATGTGCATGTAATATTTCAAAAAGACATGAAATGTCCTCAAATGTTTTTCAAGAAATTGAGGTTTTTGATCTATGGAGAATTGATTTCATGGGCCCTTTCGTGTCATCCAATTTGAATTTTTATATATTACTTGTCGTTTATTATGTATCTAAGTGGGTGGAAGCAATTCTAACCCATATCAATGATGCGCATGTCGTATGCATGTTTGTAAAAAATCACGTCTTTTGCAGATTTGGGGTGCCCAGATTGATCATCAGTGATGGTGGATCTCACTTCACTAATAGGAAATTTGGATCACTTTTGAGCAAATATGGAGTGAAACACAGGGTAGGTACTCCATATCCCTCCCAAACCCAAGGACAGGTTGAGGTATCTAATAGTGAGATTAAGAATTTTTTAGAAAAGACAGTCTCAAAAAATAGAAGTGGAGCATGTTTCTTAATGATGCTCTGTGGGCATATAGGACACCCTATAAGACACCTTTAGGAACCACTCCTTTTAGGTTGGTTTAGGGAAGGGTTGTCACTTACCCATAGAGTTAGAGCATAAAGCTAAATGGGCCCTAAGGAAATTGAACTACAATTTGGATGATGCAAGGAGAAAGAGGATGTTGGAATTGAATGAATTAGATGAGATTAGGTTTGATGCCTATGAAAGCTATAGGACCTAAAAAGAGATAACTAAAAAGATCCATGATTGCCACGTATTACATAGAGTCTTCACTCCAGGACAAAATTTGCTTCTGTTCAATTCTAGGTTGAAATTACTCCATGGTACATTGAGGTCTAGATGGAGTGGGCCTTTTGAGGTAGTTAAACTTGTTCCCCATGGGGCGGTGGAGATAAGAAATGGGGCTGGGACATTCCATGTTAATGGCCAATAGTTGAAACATTACTTTGGAAGAGATGTGGTCGGAAAGGAAGAGGAGTTGAAGCTCATGGAGCTTCAATGGTCTTTAGTGCTTAGATCATCGAGCCTATGATGTAAAACAAGGGTTCTTGTTGGGAGGCAACCCAACCATTAATTTTTGTTCTTTACATTTAGTTTTATTGTTTCATATCTTTATTTCTCATTTTATTAGTTTTTATGTAAAAAAAGGTTCCTTGATCATTTTTGTGTGGTGTGCAGGCTGACAATAAGTTGGTACTACTGACCCATGAGTCGATAGTACCGACTTAATCACATGGACAAAGGAATTGAGTTTCAATCGACTCAATACTATCGACAGCTGAGTCGATATTACCAATGACATCATAGGGGGACAAACTAAAATTCAAAGGAACTTGGTAGTACGGACTCCAAGCTCTGTAGCACTGACTTTTTGTAGAAAAGGAGCTGACGTAACTTATAAGGACTCAATACTACTGACTTTTGTATCAATAGTATTGACGTAAATGCAAGCTCCAAGTTTGAAAGACCAAGATCACGCTCATAAGCATTGAGAATTTTGAATGACTTGGTACTACCGACACCTGAAGACCAGAATCCATAGGAGTACCAATGGAGGTCGAGATTTTTCACCTCTGACGATCAGTAGTACCAATCCTTCACACAAGTTGGTACCATCGACTTGCATTGATACTACTGACACTTGGTGATCCACGTCCACCAACAGTGATGCACAAGGAGTGTCAGTATCAACGAATGGTACCAAGTCTCATAGATCATGGAGAAAAATTCAGTACTACCAACGCGGTGGCAGGGACACATTTGGTGGCTATATAAGGAGGGGTTGTGTATTGTTTTTCTTCACACATTCAACACACATCTCTCAAGAAATATTGTGCAATAAACATTGGTAGATCAGAGTCTTCTCTGATGATCACACTAATAGAAATGCATCTGAACCTCAATCTCTCCAGCTACAGATCCCTGAAGGTTGCTCCCAAGTTGGACATGAAGCATTTCAAGAGGGTGAACCTCCTCAAAGTGTGCTGGGGGACAATGTACACATGTTGTACAATGGGTGGCCAGTAGAAGGAGAGGGATCTCCCTGATCCAATCTTCAAATTGCAAGGACTCTACCTCATGAGGTGTCATGTGAGCAACTCGGAGGACAACGAAGAAGAAGACAATGTCGAGCAAGAAGAATATAGCAAGAGTAGAATGAAGAAGATGAGGAGGAGAAACCCACCATCACCATCATGAGAAGGTAGGTTTCCCGCAAGTGACTGAGTGTAAATGGATCCTCCAGTTCTTCTACTCCATCACCTATCCATGAGGATGATTCCTATTCAATGAAAGGTATATATGGCATGCTTCAGGAGATTCAACAGGGGAAGCAGTAGCATACTGCTACACTAGAGGGCATCACTGATGTCCAAGGACGACTCTATTAAAATCAACAGACTATCTTTGAAAACGAGTGACTTCTCTTCGCCAACCAAGTGAACATGCACACACGCTTATAGTGGATGGAGAATTATCAACAATCATTCTTTGACAATTACTAGAATAAAGGCTACTTTGGTGGTTATCCACATCCTCGAGAGATGCCACTGCCACCCCCACACATTCCTGGGGACCTTGTATCCCTATGATCCTACTGTAAAGAGGCAAGATTGCCTCCTTACTAAAATTTAAAGGAAATACAAAACATCCACTTTTTCCAAGAAAATAGACATTGTGGAATGTATGTATAATAATCTAAGTAAATAAGCATGTTTTAGATACATGTAAAATTTCAATAGAAGCAGAAGGAAAGTAAGTTATTACATTGCCTTTTTTTAACTCAGTTCACTACATGAGTTTCTTTAAAAAGGAAAAACTAAAAAGAGACTATAAGATCTAGCAATAAGCAACCTACTCATCCTTGATTGCAAAACTTAAATCTACTACTCCTGAACTTGGTCACCTTGGACTTGTTTAACACCTTGATCTAACCCTGGGTGGTTGGGAATGCACCCAACAAAAGAAAAAAAAACAAGGTATGTGTAAGAGAAAATGAACAAGGACAATAGATAAGAAACAACATGAAAATAAAGGCTAAGATTTCATCATAAGATGAAGATAGTCAAAATTATGAGGCATAAATAAATAGATGCTTCTTAGAAAAAAATGGAAAAAGGTTGCATGCACGATTAATATTGACTACCAAAACTATGTAGGGTTGAGGCACCTACCTAACCTCAACTAATAGGAGAGGGAGAGTAACACATTCCAATCACCTACAAATATTCTATATTGGGGAGAGTAACAGATTCCCCTGGGCAAATTTACACATGCCCTGTATATGGGTGGTTGTACATAAGTACCACTATACTAGTTAAATAGTCTAATAAATCAACATGTTAAAGAACTATGGCAAGTATAAGCATCAAGTAATTAAATACATGGTAGTTGGGTATAAGACCCAAGAAACAATTAATAAAATATATTTTGAGGAAAATATAGCAAAGGAATTATCAAAAGAGAAACTAGGGTTTCATATAAGCCTCATTAGGGAAACTAGGTTAGGGTTTGCAACTATTCACGACTTAGGTGTAAGGAAAGAACATACATTTCTTAATGAAATCCAATTACTTCTCTTTCACCACTTTAATTGAGTCCAAAGCCCACTTTTCCTATTTTCAATGTATAATCATGGATTAGGATTTTACACATGTATAAGATTAAGGAAACCCTAACTATTGGAATTTGTGAACAAACCTTGATTTTGACTCTGAAATTATCACCATTGATCTTAATAGGTTCTACTGTTTAAGAAAACATATAATTTTTTCTATTTTGGAGTTATGAGGTTAAAAGTGTATTTTTGTGATTTTTATGTATTAAATTCATTTTTAGAAAACACCTTTCAAAAAAACTCAAAACCAAACCTCGAAAGTATTTTTATCAGCAGGGTTACATTTTTCTGATTCAAAAACATATTTTCTTTTAATATTTGGACAAAGGAATAAAAAGATATGATTTTTCCTATTCTGACCATTCAGAAAGTGCCACGTCAACAAAGCCATCATAGAGAGATGAAGAGAGATTGAAGAATGATCCCACCTTTCTGACTTGGCCCAATCAAAGCTGGCCAAGTCAGGGGTCAAAGGTGCAACTTTGACCTACTCAAAGAAAAGCAAGGGGTTGCAAAAAGACAATATTGCTCTCAAGCGGAAAGCAAAGGAAAATAAAAAACAAGGAAGGAAAGAGAGGAAAAACACACAGGAGATTCATCCCCCTCATCATCCTTCCCATGGATAATAAGAAATAGCTTGAGTTTTGGGAAAATCCACGCAAGTCAACCAAACTTGAGAAAAAGAACACAAAAAGAACAAGTAGATCACCATGAACCTGCTGGTGTAGACAATTTGACCTGAGGTCGAGTAGAGAATGAGAAGTGTCTGCCACAAACTCAGGTCCTATCTAAGCTTCTTGACATCCACACACGCAAGCAATGGGGAAATCAAGGGAAGAAGAGAGTTGGGTAAAAGGAGACGAAGGTATCGGGCGTACTATTTATAGGTGTGGTTTGCTCTAGGGTTCTAAGCACAATGGTGGTGAGAGAGATTGGCGGCCGACTTTGGGAATTTCTCGAATTGTTGACAAAACAACCAAATATATGGACCAGTCAGTGCAAAATCACATGAGTAAGGATCAAAAGTCTCACAAAAAGATCGACTACAGATCGAGAAATCATGATTTAAAATTCTAATGTGAGCTGCCCTATTTACCTTGTTAGTCGCGGGCTAGGAGACAAGCTCCCAACCATCTGATCAAGTGGACGAGCAATCTAGACCGTCCAATGGCATGAAATATAAAAAAAAAGATTAGGCGTGTCACATAATTATTTCATTCCCAATCTTAATCAGACTAAAGTGTCACTTATTTTATTTAATCTTTTTCTCTATCCTCCATTGAGGGTGCAAAAATGCTCCAAATTAAATGAAAATTGACACATAGCCTATTTTTTATATGAGGAATCCAAATATGCAATTATTTTTTTCCTTTTGGGAACTTTTAGTGTGTTAAATAAATCAAATCTTATTTTCTCTTTCATCCTTCATTAATGGTTATATGATTATACAAATTTGATGAAACTTCACCCACAAGTCACATTAAGTGCCTTGGATATGAATTTGGCATCAATTTTACATGTTGGTGTTATTTATACACTCATTTAATATTTTGAAGGTTTTACACACTCTCTCTCTCCTGATTTCACCTTTTAATCATATATTCTCCAAATTGAGTGAAAATTTACCCAAAGGCATATTTTAATGTGTAGATCATGAATTTGGCATCAATTGATACTTTTAGAGTCATTAATGATTTTATTTTTTATTTTTGAGTTATCTCCTATTTTCCCATTCAATTAATACAATTATACTTACTAATTTTCCAAAAGTTGTGGAACTTACCACCCAAGCAACCTTGTACTCAAAGAAATTGAATTTGGATTTAGAATTACCTTCTGAGTTCTAGTTTTATGAATTTTAGGAAATTTACTCTTATTTGTACTTACTAAAAAAATAATTCATTTAGTGGCACATTATCTTAGTTTTAGGATTTTCTTTTCTTCTTCCCACACATAAAGCCTTAGAAACTTTTGGATCGGTTTTTAATTTATCCTTATCCCTCTTAAGTTAAAAATTTTCAAATAAAACCCATTAGTAAACTTTCACTAAGGTATTAATGCTTAACTCCTTATAAAGTAAAATATTGGGAACAAATGTACATCAAACCTTTATAATTTCCACTAATTTAACATCAAGGGAAAAGCTTTGGAAACAACTAAACTATGATTATACATGTATTTTAGTTCATTATAGCACTCCACCCATTAATTCATCCCCAAAATCTCATACAAAAAGAGAAGGGTGAGTACATAACATATCATCTCTAAGCTCCCAAGTGGTTTCTTCCAAACCGTGATATTTCCATTATACTTTCACCAACTCAATCTCTTTGTTCTTCAACTGCTTAACTCAGGAGTTGTGAATCTTCATAGGTAACTCTTCATAAGTTAAATTCTCTTGAATCTCCAAAGGCTCGATAGAGAGTACATGATAAGGATCCTTCACATACTTTCTCAACATAGAGACATGAAACAAATTATGGATCTTGTCATAGGTAGGAGGAAGAGCTAAACGATATGAACAGTCTCCAACCTTATCCAAGATATCAAGTGGTTCAACATAATGGGGACTAAGCTTGACTTTAACTTTAGATCTTGAAATAGAACGTATAGGCTTGATCTTCAAGAAGGCATATTCACCTACTAGAAAATTCACGTCAGACCTTTTCTTATCAGCATACAACTTCTGTATATCTTGTGAAGCTTTCATATGCTTCTTGATCAACTTAACCTTCTCTATCGTTATCTACATATCATCACTCATCATAAGAGCATGTTCTCCCACATCATCCCAGTGTAATAGAGAATGACAAGGTCTTCCATACAAAGCCTCATAAGGTGGCATACCGGTACTAGCTTGGTAGCTATAATTGTAAGCAAACTCAGCCAATGGAAGAAACTTATCCCATGCACCTCCCCAATCCATAACACATGCATGAAGCAAATCTTCTAGAATTTAGACTGTTCTTTCAGATTGACCATCAATTTGTGGATGATAAGTTGTACTGAAATGAAAGTTAGTACCCATCTCTTCTTGAATCTGACTCCACAAATGAGAGGTGAACTTTGGGTCACGAACTGATACAATCACTTTAGGAACTCCATGCTGATGAATGATGCAATCCACACATAACTAAGCCATCTCATCAACCTTGTAAGTAGACTTGAAAGGAAAAAAGTGGGAAAACTTTGTAAGTCGATCAATCACCACCCACACATCATCAAAACCCTTCCCGGTCTTAGGGAAACCAATGATGAAGTCCATAGTAATCTTCTCCCATTTCCTTTCCAAAATCTCAAGCGGGTGCAAAATACCAATAGGTTGTTGATGCTCAATCTTGACTTGCTGATAAGTCAAACCCTTGGCAAAAAATAGAGTGATGCCCTTCTTCATGTTCTTCCACTAAAAGCTTCGTTGCAGGTCTTTGTACATCTTGGTTTTACTAAGGTGTATAGTGTACTTAGACCAATGGGCTTCACTCAAAACCTTCTGTTGATCACCAAATTTAGGTATCCACAACCTTTGTCAGAAATGAACAACACCATCAACTCCAAATGAAAAGTTAGATTGTGGCTTCTCAACTAAGGGCTTCATATCTTCAAGCTCAGAACTTCCAAGCTATGCAACAACAACTTCCAAGATCCAAAAAGGTGTAATGGACAAACTAGACATGTGAACACACAACTTCTTAACATCTTCTTTATCATTAGGCTTTGGTTGCCAATAGGATACATACTCTAGGTTCATAGCACCACAAACTGCATTCTTCTTCCCACTCAAAGAATCAACAACTACGTTTGCTTTACTGGGATATAGGTGATGGTAAAGTCATATTCTTTTAGATACTCCATCCATATTTGCTGCCTCAGATTTAGATTCTTCTATGTCAAAAGATATCTTAAGCTTTTATGATCTAAAAAAACTTCAAACTTCACTCCATACAGATAGTTTCGCCAAATCTTTGAAGCATGCACAATAGCATCTAGCTTTAAATCATGTGTAGGCTAGTTCTCTTCATTAAATTTCAATTGGAACGAAGCATAGGTGATCACACAATCCGCTTACATCAAGACACGCCCTAATCCTTGCTTAGAATCATCTATGAAGATGATGAAGGGTTTGACTTCAACAAGTAGAGAAAGAATAAGAGAAGATGTCAAACATCTCTTCAGCTTCTGGAAACTATCCTCACATTCTAGTGTCCACACAAACTTGACTTCTTTTCATGTCAACTTTGTCAGAGTAAGAGCTAACTCAGAAAAACTCTTGATAAATTTCCGATAGTAACCTGCTAAACTCAGGAAGCTACAGATCTCAGATGGAGTCTTCAAAGATTTCCACTTGGTTACAACTTCTATCTTTACATGATCAACAACAATATGCCTGACAAAAATTACATGACCCAAAATCATCACCTCCCCTATCCAGAACTCACACTTTGAGAATTTAGCATATAATTGATTTTCTCTCAGTGTGTTCATCATGATTCACAAATGTTCACGATGTTGTTCTTTAGATTCATAGTAGACCAAAACACCGTCGATGAACGCCACCATGAATTGATCGAGGTATGGACAAAACATTCGATTCATCAAGTCCATGAAAGCATCAGGGGAATTAGTCAAGCTGAAAGGCATGACCAGAAACTCTTAATGCCCATAACATATTCTGAAGGCTGTCTTTAGGATGTCTTCATCTTTCACTCAGATCTAGTAGTAGCCACTTCATAGATCCATCTTCGAGAACATCATAGTAGACTTCATCTGGTCAAATAGGTCATCAATCTGAGGCAAGGGATAATAGTTCTTTATCATCACTTGATTAAGCATACGATAAGCCATGAACATACGCAATGAACCATCCTTCTTGTTCACGAACAAGATAGGGGCTCCCCATGGTGAAACATTAGGGCACAAAATGCCCATGTTGAGAAGCTCCTGAAGCTTCTTCTTAAGATTAGTGAGTTCTATAGGGGTGAAGCGATAAGTAGGCTTCAAGATAGGAGAGGTTCTTAGTGCGATCTCAATGGAAAACTCCACCTCATGAGTTGGGGGAAATCTAGGAAACTCCTCAGGAAAGACATCAAGGAAGTTCTTCATAACATCTATATGATCGAGAGAAGGAGGTGTGGAATCGAGGATGATAGAGGCTAAGAATTCTCTACACCCTTGTGAGACAAGCTTTTCGACTTTGATGGTGGAGATGACAAGTTGTCGATCCTCTCTCTTAATACCCTTGACACACATCCTTTCCTTAATAGGATGTAACAAACTGACCTTTGATACCTCATAGAGCAAAACAACTTTGTACCTCTTCAACCAATCCATCCCCAGGATGACATTAAAGGCAGTCATGTCAAGCAAGATGAAATCTGAGAGAAACATCCTTCCAAAGATATAAAGGTCCAAGGTCGGGAGTTTGAGATAAGAAGAGCAGATCCTACCATTAGGGGTTTTAACATCTAAAACATGATCCATATATTCTGATTATATCTCTAACATGGCAAAAAACTCAGTTGATATGAATGCATTCGATGAACCAGAATCGAAGAGTGCTTTAACTAGATGCATATTAAGATGTAAAGTACCTTCGATGACTTCATCATATCCTTCAAATTCCTCAGGGTTAAGGGCAAACACCCTTCCATTTCACCTCTCCATAGGTGGTTGTCGGCCTTGCCGGTATTGATTGTTGTTATTTCTTGGAGGTGGATTCTGTGTTGTTGCGGCTATTGGGATGGCTGCTGAGCTAGAGCTGGTCCCTGTCTAAGCTTGGGGTAGTTATATCAGATGTATCTAGCTTGATCACACTCATGGAAGATGGGTGCAAGTCAATCATCTCTATGAGGTTGACTATTGCCAACAAGTCATCTTCCTGGAGGGTAAGAACAGGAGCAACGGTTGCACTTGTCGCGCCCTTGATTTCCACCCACGTTCTTCTTCTTATTATTGTTGTGCCCGAAAGACTAGAACTCAGGGTATGCCTCGATCAAAAAGCCTTGTCCACCATTTGTTGAAAACTCAATGGCAGCTGGGGAACAAGTTTGCATCCTACACTATAGCTTAAACCCTTGAGGAACATGGTTGATCTTCTTTTAGCTCCGAGGTCCACAACATAGCACTCCAGGAGAAGAAAACATTACATGTACTCAGATACACTCATACTTCCTTGACGCAAACTATAAAAATCTACTTCCTTCCTCTTCAGATAGGCGGGACAGATGTACTTCTCGTATAAAAGTTTGAGGAACTCTTCCCACATCATGCTCGAAGTATCATGGGTACAAGACATACCCGTCCACTAGATCCATGCTGGTCCATGCAACACATACACTGTGAAGCAAACCTTCTGGTGAGGAGGACACACCATGCCCTTGAAGGTTTTCTCTAGAGCCAAAACCTAGTCGTCGGCTTTATCCACCATGTTTGGCTCACTCTCACCTTTGAAGTACAGTGGTTGCATCTTAATGAAGTCTATAAGAGTGAACTCCTTCGGCTTAGCTACAACAACTACAACATGGAAAGTTGTCCCACCAAGGTAGTCGAGAGTAGCTGGTGCAACATGGTCAACTCTTGCTCAGGGGTTAGAAGAGGGGTACCAATAGGGGCAGTAGGGACTGTCCCAGTATTGGAGGGAGTCACTGGAGTATCTCAGTTGTCGGTGTTGCCAGAGGTGGCTCCTGAAGAGGAGTTGTTCATGTTTCCAAACAAATCTCCCTTCCTTAAAGATAAGGGTATACCATAAGATAATAGGAGTAGACAAAATAGATATTTAAGGCTACTATTGCCTCTGAGCATACTATTTCAAACAGTTAGTATCAGCTCATAAACTAAGCTAGTGGCGTGGAGGAAAATATTGCCATCCCCTAGACCCTGATCCTTTTTAGACACCCTTGCTTTCAACTTATGCCCTAGTAGTTTCCCAACATGCTCTGATACCATGATGAAAAGAGGCAAGATCACCTCCTTACTAAAATTTAAAGGAAATACAAAACATCCACTTTTTCCAAGAAAAATAGACATTGTGGAATGTATGTATAATAATCCAAGTAAATAAGCATGTTTCAAATACATGTAAAATGTCAATAGAAGTGGAAAGAAACTAAGTTATTACATTGCTTTTTTTAACTCAGTTCACTACATGAGTTTCTTTGAAAAGGAAAAATTGAAAAGAAACTATAGGATCTAGCAATAAGAAACCTAATCATCCTTGATTGAAAAACTTGAATCTACTACTCCTGAACTTGGTCACCTTGTCCTTGTTCAACACCTTGATCTAACCCTGAGTGGTTGAGAAAGCACCCAATAAAAGGGAAAGAAAACAAGGTATGTGTCATAGAAAATGAACAAGGACAAAAGATAAGAAACAACATGGAAATAAAGGCTAAGATATCATCATAAGATGAAGATATTCAAAAGTATGAGGCATAAATAAATAGATGCTTTCCATAACAAAAATAGAAAAAGGTTTCATGCATGATTAATATTGACTACCTAAACTATAAAGAAGTGAAACCACCTCTCTACTAAAATTTTAAATAGTAGAACCTCCAATCCTAACACACTTCAAAGGTATGCTTGGAGTGGGTGTAAAATTTTCAAATCTTTATTAATGGTATACAAAACAACCAAATTATAGCATCAGAATAAAACATGACTATATTAAATTATAAAACAAGGGAACATCTTAAACTTACATCATAAGGATCCATGTAGAGGGAAATATAAACCACCTCAAGATTGTCTCCAATCTTTTAACTTCTCAATCTAAGTCTAGGTCAACATGCCTAGCCATCCAAGTCTTCCACCTAGGGTTGGAAGCATACCCCAACAAGAAGAGAAAACATATGACATCAACAAAGGCTGGTATGTGCATACTAAAAAGTAAATTGAGAAATTTATAAAGAATAAGGGACATCCAAATAGAAGGCTTCCCATAGAAAAGACAAGGACCACCCAAATGGGTATCAAGAGAAAAGGAAAAGCAATCATAGGATAACAAAAGAATACTTGCCATTAATAAAATAATAAACTTATGCCACATAAGCACATCTCAAGATTTGGACACAAAACCCATCAAGATTTTTGGGCACATAACCCATCATCAATTTGGGCACATAACCCATCATCATTTTGGGCATATAATCCATCAAGAACATCATCAACCTGCATGCTTGTGAGATAAGCAGATCCCTAGAATAATATAAATAACAATGGATGCCAAGTCTCATAAACTTGAAACTTGATAGAGAAAGGAATATTGCCAATCTCCCAAATATATAAAACATGGGCCAAGAATCACACATCTTGCCCTAGGTATGAGGTTCCTTGCCATCCCAAAAGAGCAGAAAATATCACATTTGCTCGACAGGAAATAACACATCTTCCATAAACAAAACTAATGCAATTACGCTACTATAGTGCTATTAAATCACATAGCATGTTTAATGTAGAGGCAAGTAAAAGGTATAGTCAAAATTATACAATGTTACCATCACACAATGGACAATGCATACATATAAACATCCACTTCAAAGTGTGCACATATCATTATATAAGACCAACATGCACCAAGGCATAAGATAAATATCAATAGAATATCCAAGTCCATAACAAGCAAGATAGTTCACATGAACCATGATATCAAGAGAATAGACATATGTGTAGGCCAAATTCAAAATAATGATAAGATAGGTGAATTTATCAACATAGAGGAATAAGGGATACAACATACCTCAACTTTAGAGTTTACTCTATCCAATGCCAAGTCTAGGTCCAAGCCTAGGCCTTCAAAGAACCTATGATGCATATATGTGGAATTAGGGTTAGGTTTCCATTATTTATTCAAAACCCTAAAAATCACATTTTTCTTTATATGCTAATTAGGCTATCAAAACCATGCCATATTTTCGATTACCCTTTTCTGAGTCCAAAACATATTTTATTATTTTTTCTGACATATAGATATATAGTTATGATTTTTATAAGTTATTACTTATTTATATTAATCCATTAAAAATATATACTTTTAACATTGTATTTAGGTGTCAAAACTAATACCAAAAGATAGCTCTTATTTTTCTGAATCCAATGAGTATTTATTTGTAATTTTTGGATGAACAAAGAAATAGTTATGCTTTTTCGAAAATCAGACCAATCAGAAAATTAGGAAAATCCATGCAAGAAGTGAAACCACCTCTCTAATAAAAATTTGAACAATAGAACCTCCAATCCAAACACACTTCAAAGGTATGCTTGGATTGGGTGTCAAATTTTCAAATCTTTATTAATGGTATACAAAACAACCGAAGTATAGCAGTAGAATAAAAACATGATTATATTCAATTATAAAACAAGGGAACATCTTAAACTTACATCATAAGGATCCAATTAAGTTATATATGTTCATATTACCTCTAAGTGAATTATGTGAAATATTAAATTACATTAAGGTGATACATTCGTGCATTATCTTATTGGGAACAACTCATAAGCCTATCCTCAACCTTGTTTGGCTAAGCCCAAAAGGTCAAAGTTCTAGGGTAGGGTCCAAGATCTAGTATGTTACATAAACTATGTAGGGTTGAGGCACCTACCTAACCTCAACCAAGAGGTGAGGGAGAGTAACACATTAAAATCACCTACAAATATTCTATATTGGGGAGAGTAACACATTCCCCTGGGCAAATTTACTCATGCCCAATCTATGGGTGGTTGTACATAAGTACCACTACACTAGTTAAATAGTCTAATAGATCAACATGATAAATAACTATGGCAAGTATAAGAATCAAGTAAAAAAATACACGGTAGTGGGGTACAAAACCCAAGAAATAATTAATAAAATTGATTTTGAGGCAAATATAGCAAAGGAATTATCAAAAGATAAATTAGGGTTTCATGGAAGCCTCATCAGGGAAACTAGGTTAGGGTTTGCAATTATTCCCAACTTAGGAGTAAGGAAAGAACATAACTTTATTAATGAAATCCAATTACTTCTCTTTCACTACTTTAATTGAGTCTAAAGCCCAATTTTCCTATTTTGAATGTATAATCATAAATTAGGTTTTACACATGAATAAAAGTAAGGAAACCCTAACTTTTGGACTTTTTAAACAAAACCTCGATTTTGACTCTGAAATTATCACCATTCATCTTATTAGGTTCTCCTGTTTAAGAAAACACATAATTTTGTCTATTTTAGAGTTATGAGGTTAAAAGTGCATTTTTGGTGATTTTTATGTATTAAATTCATTTTTAGAAAACACCTTTTGATAAAACTCAAAACTAAACCATGAAAGTATTTTTATTAGTAAGCTTACATTTTTTCAATTCCAAAACATATTTTCTTTTAATTTTGGAAAAAGGATAAAAATATATGATTTTTCCTATTCTGACCAATCAGAGAGTGCCACATCAACAAAACCATCACAGAGAGATGAAGAGAGAGAGAGAGAAGAATGAGCCTACCTTGCTGACTTGGCCCAATTAGAGCTGGCCAAGTTAGGGGGTCAAAGACGTGGGTTTGACTCACTCAAAGTAAAGCAAGCGGCGGTGAAGAGACAATACTGCCCTTAAGCAGAAAGCAAAGGAAAATAGGAACAAGGAGGGTAGGAGAGGAAAAACACATAGGGGATTCATCCCCCTTGTCATCCTCGACATGGCTAATGAGATGTACCTCAAGTTTTGGGAAAATCCACGTGATTTGATCAAACTCGAGAATAAGAACACAGAAAGAACAAGTAGATCACCACAAACCTGCCAATGTAGACAATTTGACCCGAGGTCGAGTAGAGAACAAGCAACGTTCTCCGCAAACTCAGGTCCTATCCAAGATTCCTAACATCCACACATGCAAGCAATAGGGAAATCAAGGGAAGAGGAGAGTTGGTTAAAAGGAGACGAAGGTATTGGGGGTACAATTTATACGTGTGGGTTGCTCTAGGGTTCTAAGAACAATGGCAGTGAGAGAGCTTGGCGACTGACTTTGGGCATTTCTCAAATTTTTGAGAAAACATCAAAATACATGGATCAATCAGTGTGGAATCACATGAGGAAACTGTGGGATCAAAAATCTCACAAAAAGATCAACTATAGATCGAGAAATCTCGATTGAAATTCTAATGTGAACTACCCTGCTTTCCTTATTAGTCGCGAGCTAGGAGACAAGCTCCCAGCTATCCGATCAAGTGGACGAGCAATATAGACCGTCCAATGGTGCAAAAAATCAAAAAATAAAAAGAATATGCATGCGACATAATTATTTCATTCCCAATCTTAATCGGACTAAAGTGGCACCTATTTTATTTAATCTTTCTCTCTCTCCTCCATTGAGGGTGAAAACATGCTCCAAATTAAATTAAAATTGACACCTAGACTATTTTGATATTAAGAATCTAAATATTCAACTAGTTTTGCCTTTTGGGAACTTTTAATGTGTTAAATAAATCAAATCTTATTTTCTCTTTCCTCCTTCATTAATGGTTATAGGATCATCCAAATTTGATGAAACTGCACCCACAAGTCACATTAAGTGCCTTGGATACAAATTTGCCATCCATTTTACATTTTGGAGTTATTTATACACTCATTTAATATTTTATTAGTTGTACACACTCTCTCTTTCCTGATTTCACCTTTTAATCAAATATTCTCCAAATTGAGTGAAAAAATTCACCAAAGGCATATTTTAATGTGTAGATCACGAATTTGGCATCCATTGTTACTATTAGAGCCATTAGTAATTTTATTTTGTATTTTTGAGTTATCTCCTATTTTCCCATTCAATTGATACAATTATACTTACAAATTTTCCAAAAGTTGTGAGACTTGCCACCCAAGCAAACTTGTAATAAAAGAAAATGAACTTGGATTTAGAATTATCTTTTGAGTTCCACTTTTATGAATATTAGGAAATTTACTCTTATTTTCACTTAATGGAAAATTAATTCATTTAGTGGCACATTATCTTAATTTTAGGATTTTCATTTCTTCTTCCCACACATAAATCCATAGAAACTTCTAGATCGATTTTTAATTTATCCTTATCCCTATTAAGTGGCAATTTTGCAAAACAACACCATTAGTAAACTTTCACTAAGGTATTTGTGCTTAATTCCTTATAAAGTAAAATATTGGGAACAAATGTACACCAAACCTTTACAATTTCCACTAATTCAGCATCAAGGAAAAAGCTTTGTAAAAGGCTAAACTAAGATTATACATGGATTTCAATTTGTTACACCTACCATGCCACAACCTCCACCACCACCCTTTTTATTTGGTACCACTGCTCCACATCTTAAAATGGATTCTGATTATGCATACATAATTACATAGTCAAGTTCAATATTAGGGGGGTGTTGGAACAACTCTATCCCTTAGTTTTTATTTCTTCTTTATGTCATATTTCATTTTTAGTTTTTATTTTTCCAAGTTGTAGGATCCACAATCTATCTAGTGTAAAAGTGTAGCTTAGTTCATAATTCATGTCATTGTCATATGCTTTCTGGTGTTTGCAATGGCAATTAAAATGAAAAAAACAATAGCTTAGTTGCAAATTCTTGAGTGACACACCTAGAGGAAGTGCATGGACTAGTCAGCTTAAGGACAATTAATATGAATGGACATATTAATTATTCATGTAATATGGATAAAGATGGATTTTGATTCTGAATTGATCAAATAATTTATATGATCTTAAACTAAAATTTAAGAAAGAAATCCTCAGGTTACCCTATACACAAGTCATTAGAGAGGGACATATCATAGTTCATGAAAGGCATTGTTTCTTAATTATGTGATTCAATCTATTTTCCAATCATTTTTACTCACCACCATAAGATGATCAACAGATCCAAATTATCTCCTTTTGGTTTCATTACATGGCATGATAGGTTTCATGATAGTTATTTCTCTTTTATTGCATTAGTTATGAAACAAAAAATATGCATACATTTTTTTCACACATATGATCTAGTTGTATAACAATTACATTGAATGTAGATAGCATGCATTTTCATCATTCATTTTCACATCATCTGGTTATATTGTTTCCTCTGAAAAAAGAGTGTTGGGAGA
Organism: Alisma plantago-aquatica; assembly: GCA_963693085.1. Classification (NCBI taxonomy): domain Eukaryota; kingdom Viridiplantae; phylum Streptophyta; class Magnoliopsida; order Alismatales; family Alismataceae; genus Alisma; species Alisma plantago-aquatica. The sequence continues at coordinate 1,227,595,409 of OY856411.1, forward strand.
CACATTCATACCCTCCAAAAAAATGAAATAAATGTGACATGTTAGTAAATCCCAAGCATAACTTTACATCATGCTAAATAATTGGCCAGTGAAAAAGAATGGAAAAAAAATTAAAATAAAGAGGGAGAAAGGATGCTTTAAACTCTTCACAAAGAGATGGAAACATTCACATGATGTATTCTCTTCTTTACTTTATTCTCATCCATATGATGAGATTTTCAATACATGCATCATTCCACCAAAAATATTTGGCATTAGGATTTATGCATTTCTCATTACCTTCACCATATATGTTCATCATGTTTTATTTTTGTATAAATAATTCATATGCTACTTGTGATTCTTCATTAGCCACCTAATTTGTTCCATCCATTACTTTTATCGATAGGCCACTTAACTGATTATTCTCCTCATTCATTCTTATAAAGATGACTACTTCCAAGTAGTTAGTAGTTTGGAAAGGGAAATGTAGATAGGGAATCACATGATGCACCAAGTGAATGCCTGATTGACCATGATATTCACTGCTATAGTAATAGTGTTTCACTAATATACGGATGGACATCTTTTATGGATATTTTTGGTCGCTTTAGAGTAGTTGATTGTTCAGTGATCAGTTAAGGCCGGTTTGGGACCACCAGGTGGGGATAGTTGAGAAAAGAAATTCACATTTTATGTCCTTTTGTTGACTTATCTTCAAACAAATCCGAGGGTGTGTTGCTCAAAGACAAGCAACAATTAAGCTTAGGGGAGTTTGATGCACCGGATAATTGCAATTTTCACAAACTATTTATTATTGATTATTGTGCACTTATTGTTCATTTTCATATTAATTTGAGCATTATTTACTATCATTAGCATGTAACACTTAATTGTATCAAATAAATGTAATTTTAATATTCATTTTAGAATTATTATTATTTGAGAGCTTATGTTCATTTTTTTTTTAATTTCATATGAATCTACATGAGACTATATAGCTTGGTACTACTGACTTTATAGTCAGTGGTACTGACACATGCTCAAATAGGAACATGTTGAATCGATAAGACTCGATAGTACTGACCGGAAGAAGTCGATACTACTGACAATATCACAATAAGGATTCATGATTTCTCGAAGAAATCTCAATACTACTAACATTGACTCGGTAGTACCACCGATTGCACAAGCAACCACAACTATCAAAGGCATTAGTAGTACCAACACCTAGTCGGTAGTACTGACACAACGGGATCAGGCATACATGAAAATCATGTTTAATTTGATGGTTGGCAATTAATGACCCCCTAAGTCACTTTTATGAGTGAGGGAGAGTTTGTCCAAACCTAATAAGTTCATTCTATTCCATTGACCGACAACTGAGAGCAAGGGGTGGAGAAAGTAGAGAAGAAAGCCACATTCCAGGAGATTTAGGTACCTCTAGTGGACAGATTTGCAGCCAAAAGGTAGCAAATTGTCATGTTCATGATAGGGGATCATCTGAATTATCTTCTTCAGGGATATTTTAGTTATCTAGTGTTCCCCATTTTTTCTTGTTCACTCTCATGTATTTGATAATGGAAATCATGTGGGGCTAAACCCCTTGTTCCTTAGGACCAGGGAGCAGCCCGATTATGCATTGTAATTGACTTTTATGCATTAATATACATGTTTATCTTAATTTCTAGACATAATTCTATGAAAGTATAATAAAGTATCCATTCCTGGTCACCATAGATAGTTAATTAGACCATTAATTGCTTCGAAAGAGGAATTAGGGGTTGGAAATTCATAGAATTACATATTTTATATCACATCTTGAGAAAGGAGGCTTACGAATGTGAAGAGATTACCCAGAGTTTTTGTTAAACCACCTAACTAATAACAAAATTACTACAACATTTGGATTGATATTAGATTAGGTAGTGAATTATGCTATGAGAGTAAGTAATTCTTGCTACAGGTTTCTTTGTCTAGGGTTAGGAGAGATAATTATTAATGTTATGATGTTAATTGCAATGTTAACTATGGTGAAACTATAATCCTAAGGAATTCTTTCAATTTTAGATCAAACAATGAGTAACCTTAGATTCATTTTCTACATCTTAGATAATTAAACCCTCAATCAAAGTTTTCATCAGCCTAGTTGATCGCATTACAATTAGTAATAGTCTCTAGAGAATGTTTCCCTGAGTTCGACATCCGGGCCTCTTGAGGCTTATATTACATTGATATGTATACTTGCGTTTAATGTGTATTTTGTGCATACCATCTATCATCACCAAAACATCATCCACTCTTTCTCTAAGCACCTTGATGAAATGATCCACCAATTGGAGAGCACAATGAGCTGGTTTTAACTTTCCTAACCCCAACTTCACATAGATACTATATGACATCAAATTCAAACTACATCCCAAATCAAGTAGGGACTGGTCTATGTGATATACCCCTATGTAGCTAGGTATGAGTGGGGCTCCAGGGTCTTTCCTCTTCATAGGAAGTGAGTGTTTGATGATAGAGCTCACTTGTTTAGTCAACTTGATTTTCTTAGGCATTCTCCTCATTGATTTCCTCTTCATAATACACAAGTTCTTGAGAAAATTGGCACAAGATGGAATATTCTTGATAGCATCAAAAAACAAAATGTTCACCTTCACTTGACGAAACACCTCTAAAATATTAATATTGTGTTTTTGTCTCCTTTTTACTTCTGGGGGATCATCCAATACTTTAAGGAATGGTGGCTCACTTGCTTTTGCAACACTTGAATCAACATAATTTCCTTGTGACCACATGAGGTGGGACACTATAAATGTAGAACATGTAGATGGATTAAAAGGTGGGGTACATGATATCACATGCTCAACATGAGATGTCATAGTGTCATCTTCAACAATCTTAATCACATTACCACCACTTGGCTGGCTTTGCCTTGTTTCATCAAAATGTCTCTAACTTGTGGGTTGCTCAAGAGATCTTCCACTCCTTAGAAGTGTCACATCACTTCCTTGCTCATGGTGGAGAGGGGAGTTTTTTATGGCTGTGGATGAAGTGGAAGATGACACTTGATATTGGAACTGAGGTGGAGGAGAAAATTGAGGTTGGTAGATGAGGTGGTAGGATGGTTGTGATGATGAAGGGGGAGGAGGTGTATATGGCTTGGGATGGCCTTAGAATGATAAATGGGCTGCACTTGCATTGGAGGTGGACTATAGAAAACTTGAGCGGAATGCATTGGTCAACTTGATTCATTGAAGTTAATTATGGGTTGGGAGGAGATCTTTGCTTCCGCTTGTAGAACAAGAATCGGAGAGAGATGCTCCACTTTTTGTTCAAGCTTTGTCACATTCATTTACACATCTTCAAAGCTTTTCAACATAGAGAGAACTTCATCCTCAAACCTTGAGCTATTTCTTGGACTTTGTTTTGGGTAGTAATAAGGATGAGGTGTCTTCACTTCTTCAACAAAGAACTTAACAAAATTGACCAAATAACAAGGAACACTTCTTACTTGGTTCTTCACAAAGCTCACCATTTCTCCAAGAACCTTGACCATTTGTAGGTTTGAATCATTATGAGCTGGGGATGTCACACCAAAGGGGTAGTCACTATCACTAATCATGTTGGAAGCTTGAGTCCTTGAACTTCCTGCTAACTGCTCAAATAAGAGCCATGTCTCCTTAAGTGGTTTTGCCATAAAAGCTCCTCCATAAGAAGAATCCAATGTAGCTTGACCCACTGGAGATAGATTGAAAGTAAATGCATTAAACTAGGTTCCACAAAGGGATCTCATGGCATGGACACTATCTTAACATCTTCTAAAATCTCTCCCAAGCATCATGGAACCACTCATTACCCACTTTATTGAAACTCACTATGGCATGCTACAATTGTGTCAACCTTGCAATGGAGTAGAATTTCATTAAGGAGGAATTCTTCATCTCTTCCCAACTCATGATGTCTGATGTGCACAAATCATATCATATTTTCATGCCAAATTAGTTGCATATTTCACTTAATTTAACCACATTTCTATTCCAATTCATGCTAAGATGTTTGTTTCTTGTTTCTCTTAATCATGTCATGATTTGAATTGTAGGTACACTACATAATGAAAGAAAAATGCCCAAAATTTGACCTTTTGGGATTTTGAGTTTCCCCAAGACTTGGAGGTCAAAACTCAACATCAAACTAGAAACACAGCGTGTGGATCAACTCACATGATATGTGACTCTCAGTCATCTGACCCTTGAATCAACTGCGTCACTGCGTGTGACCCGACATGATCCAAAGAAGTCAATAATTTGATAGAGAAGTATCCTTACGTCATGTTATCCACTCACATGTTGGTGTTACTTGACATTGTAGCCCGACTTTATTCAGGTTACTATATTTGACATGGTGTGTGATCTTGCAAACATGGTGTGTCATGTTTGTTTTTTGAAAATATTTATAAGAACAATTTCTCATTTTCATTAAATATAACGAGCCATTTCTCTTGGGAAGCATACCACGTATCATTTGGAGCAGTTAGAGACCAAAGAAAAGTGGAGAGCTTTGAAGGGAAATTTTGGAGAGAAAGCTAGGGTTTCTTGGGAGAGAACCCATTTTGGCTCATTTTCTCTTCTCTTTTCATTTGCAAAGCTATAGAGAGGAGGTTGGTGAAGCAAGGAACATTTTCAGAGATGGATCTCCACCTTTTGGCCATAAATTTTCATCTATTCTTCATTCTCATGGATTCATTTGTTATTCCTCTATCTCTACTCATGTTTCTTCATTTGAATATCATTTATGCCTGTATTTTCTCACCGTAAGTGAGTAAACTCATTTTCTTGGATGTGGGAGAGTATCTTGCATGTCATAACTCATGTGATATGAATTTCATGTTCAAGTATTGGTTAATATTCTATTTGAAAATGAATCATGGTGTTTATATTCTTGTATGCATGGCTGGACACCATATTTACATGTTTAATGCCTTCTATTTTTTCTGGGAAGATATATTAAGAGGTAGGGAATAACTTCTTTGACAACATTTCCTTGATCATGGGAATGGTTACGATCATGTTGAGGGTTTTAGGTTGTAGTCTGAAATCATTTATATGCATGGGAATGCTATATGCGTTTAGGACTATCATTTATCATTGGGAAATGTATTAGATGATATCAACCTACCCTATGAAGAATGAGTAATGTAAGTGAATTCATGATTCTTAATTTAGTTATGATGTGGGAGTGAAATTCCATATTCAAGACTCTCTCGATCTGATCTTTAATCATCCTCGAAGTGATTAGTGTTCTTAATTTTCTTGTTTAAAATTCAAAAATTGATTTGATCCAACCAATCTATAATTGAAACCAACTTAGATTGTTCAAAATTAGTAGTTTTGTGCCTAACTAGCCTATCTCTCTGATATTTGACCTCAACTACAATTGATCCAGTAAACTTGCAAGTGATTGGCGATTTGAGACAAGTACTATTAAAACTCGCTTGCCTTTGGAAATCAACAAGTTTTTGGCACCATTTCCGGGTAGCCTAGATAACTTTTAGTTAGAATACACGTACTAATTTGTATTCGAGACTATGTTATAATTATTCATTATTCATATTTTGATACCTTTTAGTTTGCGATTCACACCTAATTATTTCTTTTTTAGGCTGCATGCGTCATTCTAGGAGGGGTCATGAGATGTCCATTTTCTTAGACCCAGAAATTGAGTGAACTTTTTATAGCTGAAGGAGAGCAAAAATAGGTGATTACTCTTCAAGCTTGGGGGAATCATAGCCATCATCACTCCATTCAACACCTTCACCATCACCATCAACCGATCACCATCAAGAACTAGAGATGGAGGACAATCACCCGCTGAAGGAATTTGTTGTACCAACTACCATCAACATTTGTGCAGCCATTGATCATACAGCTATTGAGGCCAACAACTTCTCTATCAGCCCCACCATTATGAAGATGATCCTATAGAAAAGATTTAGAGGAACTCCTATGGAAGATCCAAATATTCACATAGCCGAGTTTTTGTAGTACATGAACACCTTCATGATCAATGATGTTCCATTTGAAGGAGTACATCTACTCTTGTTCCCATTTACACTATGAGACCGAGCCAAGGCGTGGCTCTCCTCTTTGCCCAAGTGATCCATCTAGAGCTGGGATGAACTGCTAAATGCTTTTCTTACTAAGTATTTCCCTCCTAGCAAGACCGCTCAACTGAGAAGCCATTTCACCAACTTCAAGCAACAAGAAGGTGAAACACTTAATGATACATGGGAGAGACTTAAGGATCTGCAATGCCTTTGTCCTCATCATGGTTTGATTAATTGACTGTTGCTACAAACCTTCTACAATGGGTCATTCTACAACACCCATATGATTGTGGATGCTGCTACAAATAGAGCACTTATGAAAAATCCTATAGAGAGACATATGACATCATAGAGGATATGACACTCAATCATTGCCAGTGGAGCTCAAGATGAACTAGCCAACCCTACTCATCAAGTGGAACAACTGAGAAGTCAAGTGGGAAACACACCATTGATGCAATTGATCTTAGTGTAGTCAAACTCAATGCTTTGTCCTAGAAGTTTGAAAAGTTGAGCACACAATCCATCCAAGCAGTTGAACAAGTGTGTGAAGCATATGGAGCCCCTGGGCATGCCTCTTCTTCTTGTTTTGCTCCATAGATGAATGTTGGAGAAGTGTAGGAGCAAGCTAATTTAGTAGGGAGTTTTCTTAACAAGAAACTCTACAACCCCTACTCCAACACCTACAATCCAGGATGGAGATATCACCCAATTTTTCCTACAAGAACAACAATCCTCAGAACCAACAATCATCAAACAACATCAGCATAACGAAGGCCATAATCAGCAACAACAAGTGGGTTACCACAAACCCATGAAAAACAACCAACCGCCAAGATTCAACAATAATAGAAACTACAATCAACCTCAACATAAGTCAACTTTAGAAAGAATGCTTGAAAATTTTGTGTCAACATAGATTCAACAAAATAACAAATTCTGTGTACATGGGTTAAGCCTAAAAGATGCTATCACTCAACTTTCTTCCAAAATAGATGGCATCACTACTCATGAGAAGATGTTAGAAAATCAGATTACTGAACAAGCTCTAGAAAATCAAAGAGCCTCTTCCAGTTCACCACCAAGCCAACCATAGATGAATCCACGTGAATGCAAGTCCATTTTTATAAGGAGTGGAAACATTATTGAAAGACCCTCACCAATAGATGAGAAGAAAGTTCAAGATGATAATGAGCATGATGCTAAGAAAAAGTAAACGAATAAGGATACAACTCAGGAGAAACTATCTTACAAGCCTACTTCTCCCTTTCCTAAAAGTTTTTCACATCAGAAAGAAGATGGAAAATCTCACAGGTTCATGGATATTCTCAACAAAATTTATGTAAACCTTCCTTTAGCAGAATTCATTACTGAAACACCTACTTATGTGAAGTTTTTGAAAGACCTCTTAACCAAGAGGAGGAGGATAGATCAAGTGGAAACTATCATGCTATCGGAAAGGATGAGTCCCATCATTCAAAATAGATTATCGGAGAAACTTGATGACCAAGGTGCCTTCACACTACCATGCAAGATTGGAGATACAACATTTAATAAATGTCTAGTTGACCTTGGGGAAAGCATAAGCCTTATTCCATTTACATTGTGGGAACAACTTGACATTAGAGACTTGAAGCAAACCATGATGGCCATCCAATTGGCAGATCACGCCATCAAGTATCCAAGAGGAAGTTTTGAATATGTTCCTGTTCAAGTGGGCAAGTTCTTTATTCCTTGTAATTTTGTTGTGATAGATATGAATGAGATTCCATCCAATCCTATCCTCTTTGGAAGACCCTCCCTCTGCACAACTGGTTGCATAGTTTACATACGGGAAGGAAAGATCACTCTTAGAGTAAGATGAGAGATAATGGAATTCTCTATCCAAGACGCAATGAAAGCTCCAAAAAAGATGGAGAATATCTACTTAGTTGATTGTACTGACAAGTTTCTGGAGGAGTAAAAACAATTTCTTGATTTTGTGATTGATTATTATGAGGAAGGCAAATTGAGCACCACATGGCTACAAAAGATTTAGATGTTGTTTCCAGTTCTAGCCCACATATGCCTCATGAAGATGTTTCATCATTGAAGGATGAATCTTGCAAGCCCATCAAGGAGAACAAGGTAAAACTCAAACCCATTCCACCAGGGCTAAGATATGCTTTTATTGACCTTAATTCTACATCTCCTATCATCATAAACATTGACTTAACCGATGAACAAGAAATCAAATTTCTCAATGAATTGTGTTTGCATAAAGAAGTAACCAGTTATTTGATCGACGATCAAATATCTGAGGCATGACCATAGCCATCCTCCATAACCTGCAATTGTGGATGACAAGTATATATCCTCAACTTGCCGCCCCCGCATACTCAACAGTATGCGCTCTGAGTTTCCCTTGGGAATACTCATTTCACCATCCAGTAAATTTTGACACTGAAGATGGCTCTACGACACAGGGCTCTACATGATTAAGGTTACACTCGATTAATTACTGCCAATTGAATGCATTAAGGCTTTATCATACAAGTGGACATTCAAACCCTAATTATTTTCTAACAAGAGTATATGTATAACAACTTCAAAAGATATAAAACATTTGAGATATAAATCTTAATCACATTACCACATCTTTCATTCATTGTAAATTAACAGACCACACTTATCATCATACTATTGCAAGATACCAATATCTTATCACAAGTTCCAGGGTTTTAACCCTTATTGGAACATGAATAGGATTTCACCTCAATCATGGATTCAAACATTCCCAAAGGTCTTTAAGACCATCACATTATTCATAGTAAGGTTATCATCATCATTCCATGCCTTAAACAAGGCTCAAAAGATCAATAGCACATGTATGTCCATAGATTTTAACATGGCAAGGCACTATGATATTCAAATAATACTACATTGTGGTTTCAACATAAGAAGAGTGTAATTCATTATCACATTAATCATTCAAGAGGTCTGATTATAACCAATCAACATCATATAATTACATTAAGGTTAATTATAACAAGCTAGATCACATGGGAGTTACACATCCACTCATTACATTGATTTATCAAATATAACTATATAATGGCAAAGGTAAGACTACTGATTAATGGTATTGAACCATTGAGTTATCTTCACTAGGACCCACATATAATAACATGTGATTTATTCTAATCCATTGGATGTTAAATCATCCAATATTATTCATTGGATCAGGTTCATTGTTCAAGGTTACCAATTGAAGTATAGGTCTAACCATTAGATCAATTGAACCAAGGAACCATTGGTTCAAGGTATAGTCAAATCTACAATTACATTCCTAATTCATAATATATGGTGATGACCTAATACACCATTACCTGTGATCATTAGGTAACCATTGGTTGCTAGATCGGTAATACATTCAATTAACATCATCAAATAATAAGCCAATATCATCATCAATTGATAACATCATTAGAATACTTAGTGGATGATAATTAAATGTCTAATTGAGTCAAAACATGAACTAAGGTGAACATAGGTTGTCACCATAAATTGGACACTCTTGATCATGAACATCAGTTGCCAAGATAGCAACATTATTGGTGGTTGAATGGTATGCCAATCACTTATGTGATAGGGAAGGAAGTAGCTTGAAAACCCTAATTTGAACCATCATTTGTTTTGTACATAGCACCATGCGTTGTTGCTATCAACCTGTCCCAGATCATGTTACACATTATAAAGGATGTAAACATATTTATAGGTTCATATAGAACTGGAATAAAACAAGAAACACCATAAAATTCGTAATTCTAAACAAGCATGATTTCTCTATGCTTAGATCATCACATTCAAGCATAATCATGAACCAACAAGCTTCTAATAAGAAATATAAGTGAAGAATGTTATATAAATCGCCTCTATAGAGTAGGTCAGATATCCAACAGCAAAAATCTTGAGCAAATAGGGCAAGGAAACCTTGGATTTGTTGGCTAAATGGACATCTGTAAATCCCTTTGTTTTGATAATGACAAACATTTCATTCTTGTTGATCTAACGTGCTACTTGAGTGTTGCAAGTATAAGGTGGATGACAAAGCACTAGGGAATCTATATGCTTGAATGCTTGTAAAATTCATGCAATGTAATTAATTGTAAACTTGTACAAATATATAATGTACAAGTACTTAGACTTCATGTAAATCAAGCGTTAGATCTTCCCTAGCTAATCACCACACTTAGATAGGTCATCCCCTTCAATAGTGTCACATATGCACACTCATACACACACTTAATGTCTTTATTTGAAACAATGAAACAGGGTCTATCTCGGTCGACAAAATCTTCGACCGAGACACTCTCGGTCGACAAACTTCTCGACCGAGAAAGACCCAAGTAGTCGTTAGACACAACTGACAAGGTAGTTGGCAGTTGGAGATGAACGTTGCAAACACTTGATCCAGAGTGCCTGTCGGTCGACAAAACCTCGACCGAGTAGGTATCTCGGTCGACAATTTCTCGACCGAGATGGACTCTGACAGCAACTGCAGAATTAATTAACTAGTTGTTGCTAATGCAACTAACTTGTACCTAACGGTTAGTTAAGCACTTAGAAACCTCTAGAAAGTATCTAGAACGTCCTTAAGCACTTGTAGGACATTCCTATAAATAGGACATGCCTTAGGAAACCTAAACACATTTGTTTTACACACTTGAGCAATCTTTGAGCATACACTTGCATTGAGCAACCTGTTTGTGAGAAATTGAGCATATTTGCAATTGGCTACTTTCCTCTTGGCTCAAAATTCGTGTCCTATAGGCTAGTATCTCCTATCCACAGCAATCACAATTTCATATACATTGGTTAGGAGATCTACACGCTTGATCTAGGCAAATCAATCCTTGTGCTTCAAAGGATAAGTTGTAATTTCCATTTTCCTTTCCTGTTCACTTTCATTGCTTGTACTCTCCTTGCTACTCCTAGGTTGGAGGCTGCGGATTGGAGAGGGTCGTGATCTTCTTGGTGAAGAAGGAGACTTTGAACTACTTCTAGAAGGCTGGTGCAACGGGAGGTTACTTCTAAGAGGAAGGCTACTTCAAGGGGGAGCTTGGAGTTACTTCAAGAAGGCTACCTCAAGTTGGTGCATCTACTTCAAGTGAAGGATGTTCAAAGGGGTGTAAGAAAGTATTGTATTTTGTGTAATTCCTTGAGAAGGTAATAAAATTAATACTTTCAAAATCCCGGTTGGGTAAGCAACCGGGTAGTGGACTGACAACCTTAGTATTTGCTAAGGTTGGAACCACTCTAAACCCTTTGGCTCCTTCTTGGTTTCTCATTTGTGGTTGTTTGACTTAAATAATTGTTAAATTACTTTAAAACCCTATTCACCCCCCCCCCTCTAGTGGTTTTTCAATTGGTATCAGAGCAGGCTTCAAGAAACTCTAACCAAGTCTTGAAGAATGGGTGACGGGTTGCTTAACAACCTCAACCTTGAAGGGACACTTGTGGCTAGACCTCCGGCATTTGATGGAAGTAACTACACCTACTGGAAAAGAAGAATGCAATTTTATTTCCAAGGGATTATTTGGGATCTACGGAGGATGGTGTCAACCCCCTATGAGCTTCCTCAAGCGGAATATGCAGCTTGGGATACCGATACGGTAAAATCGGCTCAAATGAATGCAAAGGCTGTAAGTATTCTCTATTGTTCAATTTCAGTAGGAGAATTTAATAGGATATCAAATTGTGAAACAACCTATGAAATTTGGCATAGACTTTCCATAACTTATGAAGGGACTGTTCAAGTTAAGAACTCTAAAATTGGAATGCTTAAACAAAAGTTTGAACAGTTCCATATGGATCTGAATCAATCTATTAGTGATATGTATGCAAAATTCTCTTCTATTGTAAATGGTTTGAATGCTTTAGGTAAAGTTATTAGTGAGGAAGATCAGGTGTCAAAGATCCTTAGATCACTTCCTCCCAAATACAAGCCAAAGGTGATGGCCATTGAAGAAGCAAATGACCTCACTCGACTGAGGATGGAACAACTCATTGGCAACCTAGAAGCTCATGAAGCAACCCTAGAAGAAGAAGAAAGAAGAGAACGTGAACTACAACAAGGGAAAAACAAGGATGTGGCCCTAAAGGCTTCAAAAATCATTACACCAGAAAGTGATGAGTCAAGTGAAGAAGAAGGAGAAGAAGCCTTGATTGTAAATGGTAAGAAATATAAAAGATTTAGATCTAACAAAATTTCTGGTTCTTCTTCATCTCCTCCTAGGTGTTTTGAGTGTGGAAAGAAAGGACATCTCAAAAATGAATGCCCTAAAGCAAAGAAAGGAAAGAAAAGCTCACACAAAAAGAAGGGAGAAAAAGCTTATAAAGATGCATGGGACGAGTCAAGTGAGAGTGAAAGTGGAGAAGAAAAGGTCGAATGTCTAATGGCAAGAGAAGATGATGAGGACTCTCAAGAGGTAAGCCTTCTTGATCTTCCTAAAGAAGAGTTAATTACTAGTCTGCAAGAAACTCATGATAAGTATGTTGATTGCAAGAAGAAACTAAAGAAGGTTACCAAAACAAATGATGAGTTATATGCTAGATTAAATGATCTATCTTCTGAAAAGAACAACATTGATCTTGAGAATCTGTCCTTAAAAACATCTTTAAATGACTGCACTAGAAAGTTACTTACTCTAGAAACAAATGTTAATCTTCTCTCTCAAGAAAAGATTGATTTGTTAGCTAAACTAAATGATTTTCAGACCCGACCAATTTTATGTAACCATCTAGACTATGACAATGTTGTAAAAGAAAGAGACTCCTTATTGTCTGATTTAGATCAAGTAAGGAAATATTTACACAAGAAGACAGATGACATTGCAAAGCTACAAAGAAACCTAAATGACTTAAGAGGAAAAGAGATCCTTAATAACATTCTGAAAATTTCCTCTAGTTTCAATGGAAGAAGAGGATTGGGATATGCTCCAAAGAAAAATCAACCCAAAAGAGCTAAAGAATCCAAGACTCAAACTATGTTTGTACCTAAGAACACAATCCCTAGAAAAAGAAATGAAGTCGATTCTATTACTTGTCATTTTTGTCTACGTCTTGGACATTATTCATTTTCATGCCCTTATAAGACCAAGGATTCTGACTTAGTTTGGGTTCCAAAACCCCAAACTTAGTAAAGTCAAATGAAATTCAGTTGAGATATGATCAAATGCTCATTTTTGCAAATTCTATTGTCTTATCTCAACTTAATACAAGGTTTCATGCATTTTGATAATTTTCTGAACTGCTGTACTGAAACAGAAACTTAGTCGGTCGAAGTATTGTCGACCGAAAATATAATCGGTCGAACTTTTGTCGACCGATCAGATACCTGTAACAAATTAAAATCTACAGCAACAAAACAGCAACCATTTCGATCGAAGATTGGTCGACCGAGAGAGATGTCGGTCGAACAGTTGTCGACCGACTGAAGTTCTGAATCAGATTTTTTATTCAGTCTGTACTTAAATGCTTCTAACCATACTGGACCATCACATGGGTACCAAAACCTACATTTTAATGCAGGATTGGGTGGTCGACAGTGGATGTTCCAAACACATGACCGGAAACAAGGATGCATTTCAAACTTTTGAAGAAAAGAAGAGTGGAACAGTCACCTTTGGAGATAATGGTAAAGGTAAAATCGTTGGAATAGGTAACATTGGTACAAACCTCGAAATAAAGAATGTTTTACTCGTTGATGGTTTGCACCATAACTTAATAAGTGTGAGTCAATTATGTGACAGTGGCTATGATGTTTTATTTAACAAAAACTGCTGCAAATTATTAATAGAAAACACTACAAATGTTGTTTATGAAGGAAAAAGAGTTGGAAACCTTTATATTCTTAGACCTAACTCTATGAAATCTGTATTAGGAAAATGCTTACTTGCAAATGAAAATACTTTACAACTATGGCATAAAAAGTTAGGACATGCTAGTTCACATGTTATCAAAAAGTTAGTGAAATATGATCTTGTTCGCGGTTTGCCTACTTTATCCTTTGATCAAGTTGAAAATTGTGAACCATGTACTTTGGGAAAGCAAACAAAAACCTCTTTTAAACCTAAACATGTACTTAGTACCAGAAGATCCTTAGAATTAATTCATATGGATTTATTTGGACCCATGAGGACACAATCTATTGGTGGCAAAAGATATTGTTTTGTTATTGTTGATGATTATAGTAGATATACGTGGGTACATTTTCTTGCAACCAAAGATGACACTATTCATGTTTTTATAAAATTTTGTTCCAAGATTGAAAATCTATTACAAAACAAAATATGTACCATTAGAAGTGATCATGGTGGAGAATTTGAAAATCATGTATTTGAAGAATTTCGCACATCTCCAGGGTACACTCACAATTTTTCTGCTCCACGCACTCCACAACAAAATGGTATAGTTGAAAGGAAAAATTGATCACTACAAGAAATGGCTAGAACTATGATGCTCGAACATAACACACCTAAAACCTTTTGGGCTGAAGCTGTAAACACCGCATGCTATGTGTTAAATAGAGTAATTGTTCACTCCCATTTGAAGAAAACACCATATGAAATAATACATTCTAAGAAACCTAGAATTGACTATTTTCATACCTTTGGATCCACATGCTATATCTTAAATACTAAAGAGGATAGAGATAAGTTTGATTCTAAATCACATAAAGCATTCTTTTTGGGATATTCTACCTCTAGCAAAGCATTTAGAGTCTACAACACTATTTCTAGAAAAGTTGAGGAATCTATTCATGTCTCTTTTCATGAAGAGTCAAAATCAGAAAATCTTGAAATAGTTGATCTCACTCATCAATTCGAAAACTTAAATATACCAAATGATAGTAAGAAAGATACTACAAGCAATGACCAAGCTGAAACACAACCTATACCTAGACTTGCTAAGGATCATCCTCAAGAATTAATTATCGGAAATCCAAATGATAAAGTCAAAACGCATTCTTCCTTTAAGGATGTTGCAAACATGGCCTTTGTTTCTATTATTGAACCTAAGAAGGTATTTGAAGCTCTTAAAGATGACTATTGGATAATAGCAATGCAAGAAGAATTAAACCAATTCACTAAAAATGATGTATGGGATTTAGTTCCTAAACCACAAGATAAAACCATCATTGGAACTAAATGGGTTTTTAGGAATAAGCTAAATGAGGCAGGAGAAGTAATAAGGAATAAAGCTCGGTTAGTAGCACAAGGATATAATCAACAAGAGGGAATAGACTTTGATGAAACGTATGCACCAGTAGCAAGACTTGAAGCTATTAGAATGTTACTAGCTATTGCTGCACATAAAAACATCAAACTCTACCAAATGCATGTAAAAAGTGCATTTCTAAACGGGATCATTCAAGAAGAAGTGTATGTTGCCCAACCACCTGGTTTTGAAATACCGGAAAAAGGTGACTATGTTTATAAACTTAAGAAAGCACTTTATGGTTTAAAACAAGCACCTAGGAACTGGTATGAAAGGCTCAAGACATATCTTTTTGATAATGGTTTTTCTATTGGAAATTCAGATTCTACTTTATTTTTCAAAACATATACATCTGATTTTCTAGTTGTTCAAATATATGTTGATGAAATTATTTTTGGAGCTTCTAATGAATCATTGTGCACACAATTCAGTGACATTATGCAAAAAGAATTTGAAATGAGCCTCATGGGTGAACTAACCTTCTTTCTTGGTTTCCAAATTAAACAAACGCCTGCTGGGATTTTTATAAGCCAAGAAAAGTATACTAAGGAACTCTTAAAACGTTTTGGGATGGATCAGTGCAAGCATGCTACTACTCCTATGGCTACCTCGATTAAAATTGATAAGGATGAAAATGGGGAACCTATTGATGATTCTTTATATAGAGCCATGATTGGTAGTTTGCTTTACTTAACTACTTCTAGACCGGACATCATGTTTTCCATTGGTCTTTGTGCTCGATTTCAATCACAACCCATGCACTCTCATTTTCAAGCAGTTAAACGAATTCTTCGATACTTAGCCGGCACTACATGTTTTGGTTTATGGTATACAAAAGGACAATCCTTGGATTTTAAAGCTTATACTGATGCGGATTATGCCGGTTGTCGACTTGATCGCAAGAGCACTAGTGGTGGTTGTTTCTTGTTAGGGAGAGCTTTAGTATCTTGGTTTAGCAAGAAACAAAACACGGTTGCCCTCTCTACAACTGAAGCTGAATATATGGCAGCCGGATCTTGTTGTGCTCAAGTGCTTTATATGCAACAAGTGTTAAACGATTATGGTTTTACTCTTTCATCTACGCCTATCTTTTGTGACAACACAAGCGCTATAAACTTAGCACACAATCCTATTTTACACAGCCGAGCTAAACATATTGAAATCCGTCATCATTTTTTAAGGGATCATATCTCTAAGAATCATGTTTTTCTCCATCATGTTGATACGGAAGATCAATTGGCTGATATTTTTACAAAACCGCTTCCACTAGATCAATTCAACAAAATCAGGAAGCAACTGCTTATCACTCCTTTAGAAGATGTTTTCTTTGGTATTTGTGCTTCTTAACAATGTTCTTATTTGCATCATTTTTGCTTTTAATGGACATCTTTTTCATTGGATTTGATGGGACATCTACTTAAGGGGGAGTTTTTCTTGTTTTTAACGCATATCTTTTTGAAATGACAAAGGGGGAGAAATAAAAATATATCTTAAAACTCAGTAATTGTGCAAAACTCAATCAATGAGTTTCATAAACTCTTGGCTTTACATTGAAAGTTGCTATATTCCCTAAAGAATTGG
Organism: Alisma plantago-aquatica; assembly: GCA_963693085.1. Classification (NCBI taxonomy): domain Eukaryota; kingdom Viridiplantae; phylum Streptophyta; class Magnoliopsida; order Alismatales; family Alismataceae; genus Alisma; species Alisma plantago-aquatica. The sequence continues at coordinate 1,227,612,339 of OY856411.1, forward strand.
ATTTCATGTTCCATAATTCATGGGGAATAATAAGCAAACATTTTATAAACAAGAGAAGAAATTCACAAAGGTAATCTTCAGGTATGAAACTCACATGTTTTATATTTTCTTACTTTTTATTTAGGAAATGTTTGTCATCTTCAAAAAGGGGGAGATTGTTGGCTAAATGGACATCTGTAAATCCCTTTGTTTTGATAATGACAAACATTTCATTCTTGTTGATCTAACGTGCTACTTGAGTGTTGCAGGTATAAGGTGGATGACAAAGCACTAGGGAATCTATATGCTTGAATGCTTGTAAATTTCATGCAATGTAATTAATTGTAAACTTGTACAAATATATAATGTATAAGTACTTAGACTTCATGTAAATCAAGCGTTAGATCTTCCCTAGCTAATCACCACACTTAGATAGGTCATCCCCTTCAATAGTATCACATATGCACACTCATACACACACTGAATGTCTTTATTTGAAACATTGAAACAGGGTCAATCTCGGTCGACAAAATCCTCGATCGAGACACTCTCGGTCGACAAACTTCTCGACCAAGAAAGACCCAAGTAGCCGTTAGACACAACTGACAAGGTAGTTGGCAGTTGGAGATGAACGTTGCAAACACTTGATCCAGAATGCCTGTCGGTCGACAAAACCTCGACCGAGTAGGTATCTCGGTCGACAATTTCTCGACCGAGATGGACTCTGACAGCAACTGCAGAATTAATTAACTAGCTATTGATAATGCAACTAACTTGTACCTAATGGCTAGTTAAGCACTTAGAAACCTCTAGAAAGTATCTAGAACGTCCTTAAGCACTTGTAGGACATTCCTATAAATAGGACATGCCTTAGGACACCTAAACACACTTGTTTTACACACTTGAGCAATCTTTGAGCATACACTTGCATTGAGCAACCGGTTTGTGAGCAATTGAGCATATTTGCAATTGGCTACTTTCCTCTTGGCTCAAAATTCATGTCCTATAGGCTAGTATCTCCTATCCACAGCAATCAAAATTTCATATACATTGGTTAGGAGATCTACACGCTTGATCTAGGCAAATCAAGCCTTGTGCTTCAAAGGATAAGTTGTAATTTCCATTTTCCTTTCCTGTTCACTTTCATTGCTTGTACTCTCCTTGCTACTCCTAGGTTGGAGGCTGAGGATTGGAGAGGGTCGTGATCTTCTTGGTGAAGAAGGAGACTTTGAACTACTTCTAGAAGGCTGGTGCAACGGGAGGTTACTTCTAAGAGGAAGGCTACTTCAAGGGGGAGCTTGGAGTTACTTCAAGAAGGCTACCTCAAGTTGGTGCATCTACTTCAAGTGAAGGCTGTTCAAAGGGGTGTAAGAAAGTATTGTATTTTGTGTAATTCCTTGAGAAGGTAATAAAATTAATACTTTCAAAATCCCGGTTGGGTAAGCAACCGAGTAGTGGACTGACAACCTTAGTATTTGCTAAGGTAGGAACCACTCTAAACCCTTTGTCTCCTTCTTGGTTTCTCATTTGTGGTTGTTTGACTTAAATAATTGTTAAATTACTTTAAAACCCTATTCACCCCCGCCCCCTCTAGTGGTTTTTCAGGATTCAGATCTGAACTTGGCCAACTATGCAATTCTCTTCACAAACAAGCAAAACCCTAGAAAAGAAACAAGAAGGAAGGAGTTTTGAGTTCTAGGGGAACTTTCACCATGGAAAACCATGGTTCCAACCTGGAGAGATGTAGGAGGAAGAGGAACAAAGAATTAAACGGAGGAAATAAGGAAAAACTTACACTTTTAGGTCAATATCACTAGGGGGAAGCTTCAAACACCCAAAAAGAGAATCAATTTCAACCCTAGAATTTGTTTCCATGAGGATCCCCACCTTCTTCTTCCTTGGGCAGCAAAAATCACAGCTGAACAGAGGGAGTAAGAAGTTGGGAGAAGGAGAGAGATAATGGAGAGGAAATGGCTCGTTTGGGGGCTTTTGGATAAGTATATGACACTTCAATATTAAGAAAAAGAAAAAGTTGCAATTCTAGTATATATCCATGTGCCCAAGGCTTTAAATTATAAAAAAATACATAAGCACACACACAAGCAGCTCTCCCACCGTCCCTCTAGACCTGCTTGGATTTCCTTTGGCGAAATTCCCAGCCAATCACATAATTCCTTAGTTGATAGCTACTAAAGGTAGCTCATCCATGAAGGGAAAAACCCTAAAATACCCTTGATAAAAACACCTTCAAACCATGGCTCAACTAGGAGACTCATGCCTCAAAAATCTCAAGAATGATAATATAACAACTAAGGAACATAATTTATGTGACAAATTGCAAAGAAAACCCCTCAATTGGGTAAATTTCATAAAAACCAAAATGTACAGAAAATTGCATAACTTGCTCAAACAGTGTCCAAATTGGACCAAATTTGAAACTTAAGTTTGTCTTATGATTTCAAAACATATCAAAAGGTTATATTAGGGTTCTAAGCATTCAATTATGGTAATTAATCTCATTCAACTCATTAAGTAAGTTCAAGGGCCTTACAACTATAATCCCCTAACAAGGATTTTGCCCTGAAATCCTAAGCAAAAAGAGATGGGTATTTTCTACGCATCTCATTCTCTAGTTCCTATGTGGCTTCCTCTATGCCATGATGATTCCACAAAACATTCACTAGTATTATATCTTTTCTCTTCAGCTTTTTCACCCTTCTATCCATGATCAACACAGGACCCTCAACATAGGAGACATCCTCATCTAACTCAACCTCTACTGGTTGGATTGTCTGGTCAGTATCTAGATGGCATTTCCTCAACATAGAGATGTGAAAGACATTATGCAATCTATGTATCTCTGGTGGTAGCTCCAACTTATATGCTACCTTTCCAACCCGAGCTAGGATAGGTTATGGTCCCATAAATCTTGGAGCCAACTTACCCTTCTTTCCAAACCTCAACACACCTTTCCATGGAGAAACCTTAAGCTATACTCTATCTCCCACTTGGAACTCAAGTGGTCTGCGTCGGTTGTCTGCATAAGATTTTTGCCTGTCTTGGGCTGCTTTCAACTGTTGTTGTATCACTTTAATCTTTTCTGTAGTCTGTTGTACTAGCTCAGGACCCAAAAGTTGATATTCACCTATCTCATACCAGCAAAGAGGAGACTGACATCATCTCCCATACAGAACCTCATAAGGAGCCATATATATATGCTTCTTTGATAGCTATTGTTGTACACAAACTCTATCAGAGTTAGATGTACATCCCAACTACCAAGAAATTCCAGCACACATGCCCTCAAGAGATCCTCTAAAGTCTGAATAGTCCTTTCAGACTGGCCATCAGTCTGCGGATGAAACGTTGTGATGAATCTCAGCTGTGTTCCCATTGCTGAATGCAGACGCTCCCAAAAATGACTTGTAAACTGTGGACCTCTATCAGAAAGTATAGTCAGTGGAATGCCATGCAAACAGACTATCTCATCAACATATATTTGTGCCAATTTCTCTGATGTAAATGTCGTCTTAACTGGCAGAAAATGAGCTGACTTAGTCAATCTGTCTACTATCACCCATATGTAATCATGACCCTTGGTTGTCCTAGGAAGACCAACCACAAAGTCCATAGTAATATGATCCCATTTCCACTGTGGTATTGGCAAGGGTTGTAATGTCCCTGCAGGCTTCTGGTGCCCAGCCTTCACCTACTGACAAACTAGACATTTGGCAATGAACTCTGCCACATCACGCTTTAGACATGGCCACCAATACATGTCCTTCAAATTTTGGTACATCTTGGTACTTCCAGGATGCATTGCATACATGGAGGAGTGAGCCTCCTCAAGTACCATCTTCCTCAACCCATCAACATCAGTAATTACTATCCTATTATGGTAACAAACTATACCATCATCTGCCTCGTGAAATCCATCATACTTTTCACTGCCAATCCCTGATTGGATATTCTGTATCATAGTATCATTTTGTTGTTCATCATGAATTTGTTGTCTCAAGGTAGGTTTCACTTGTAATTGTGCCAACAATCCTACCAACAAGGAAACTTCTAGTTGTACATTCATCTGGCGAAGAGACACTAGCATATCTCTCTTATGGCACATCAAGGAATTTAATTGTGCATTATCTACCATTGATGATGAAGACGACTTTCTACTCAATGCATCAGCTACCACATTAGCTTTCCCTGGATGGTATTCTATTGTGCAATCATAATCCTTAATCAGCTCCATCCATCTCCTCTGCCTCATATTCAACTCCTATTTTGAGAAAATATACTGTAGATTCTTATGGTCAGTGAAGATCTGACACTTTTCTCCATAAAGATAGTGTCTCCAGATCTTTAAGGCATGGACCACTGCTGCAAGCTCTAGATCATGTGTTGGGTAATTTTTCTCATGTTTCTTAAGCTGTCGTGAAGCAAAAGAAATCACATTTTTATCTTGCATCAACACACATCCCAACCCATTCTTTGAAGCATCACAAAAGACAATATAGCCTTTTCCTTGCTCTGGCAGTACAAACACCAGTGTACTAGTCAACTTTTCTTTCAAAAGCTGGAAGCAACGTTGACACTTGTCATTCCAAGAAAAAGGAACATCCTTCTTGGTTAACCTAGTTAGGGGTAATGCTATAGAACTGAAGTCTTTGATAAACCTCCTGTAGTAACCTGCCAGACCTAGGAAACTATGGGTCTCTGTCGGTGTCTTTGGTTGTTCCCATTCTAGTACAGATTCCACTTTCTTGGGATCAACACAAATGTCTTTTGCAGATATAACATGGCCCAGAAAAGACACTTCAGATAACCAGAATTCACACTTGCTAAACTTAGCATGTAGTTGATGTTGCCTCAACAATGTCAGTGCCTGGAGAAGGTGTTGCTCATGTTGTTGACTATCCTTTGAGTATATCAGGATATCATCTATGAACACAACCACACACTTATCAAGATAAGGTCGAAACACCCTATTCATCAGATCCATAAAAGCTATAGGTGCATTGGTTAGCCCAAACGGCATAACCACAAACTCATAATGACCATACCTAGTCCTAAAAGTGGACTTGGGTATGTCATCAGCCTTAATTCTCAATTGATGGTAACCTAACCTCAGGTCTATCTTTGAAAACACAGTGGCACCTCTCAACTGATCAAAAAGATCATCAATCCTCGAAAAAGGATACTTATTCTTTATTGTCACCTTGTTCAACTGTCTATAGTGTATACACAACCTCATTGAACCATCCTTCTTTTTAACAAACAACACGGGAGCACCCCAAGGGGAAGTGCTCGGCCTGATAAACCCCTTCTCTAACAGTTCTTGTAACTGTTTCTTTAACTCCTGTATGGGTTGTGTTCCAGGAAAAAGATTGATCTCAAACTCAATCTCTCTAGGAGGGGGAATGCTAGGAAATTCCTTAGGAAAGACATCCTCAAATTCTTGCACCACTGGAACCTCCTAGATACTAGGACCTACCGCCTTGGTATCCACAACATGAGCTAAGAAAGCCTCACATCCTTGTCTCGTCAATCATTCAGTTGTCATGGCTGACATCAAACATGTAGGAAGAATCTTCCTATCACCCTAAAAAATCCACTATACATCTCCATCATGGAATGTCGCCACCTTAGTACTACAGTCCAAGACTACCTTGTATTTTTCCAAGGTATCCATTCCTAGGATTACATAAAAACCATGCATGTCAAGTGGCAGAAGATCCACTTGAATGTTGTGTCCAGAAAAAGAAAGAACATAAGAAAGGCACACTTCCCGCAATTCAGCAGAATCAACCAAAGGAGTCTCAAGTCGCAGGCTATCAGATCTAAGACTAATAGGTAGATAACAACTATCTATCACCTCTCTGGTGATAAAAGAGTGTGTTGCACCCGGGTCTAGTAACATAGATACAAAACAAGAAGCAGACATATCAGAATGAAATAACTCCATCTGACCTGTCACAACTCGAGGATTGACCACTGCTTCTGGCTTGGGCATGGCATAGAACCTTGTTGTCGCCTAATGTCATCCACGTCCTCTACTTGCTTGTCCAGAGGATCCTGCTTGGGATTCCTGACCACGTCCTCTTCCACTGCCACTACTAAACTGTCATTGTTGTGGACCTTGTTGACTTTGCCTTGGCTGCTGAGTCACCTCCTCATCTTTCATAGGGCAATAAGGTCTTGTATGCCCCACTTTCCCACACTTGTAACATGTTTTGATGCCCTGATATGGCCTAAACGGACCTGTCACTAAAACTGATGAGGTACTGCGGGCTCCAGTCGGTGGAAAATTATGACCTCTACCCTGACTCGGGCTCCACTGTGATGGTGCATGTGATCTTGGTTCAGTGAAGGTTGACCTTGGTTGTGACAGCAGTGGGAAAAACCTTGGCTTCTTAAAGCCTCCAGATGATTTCCCTTGGAACTGCATAGGTCACTTCTTAGCATTAGCTTCACGCTTCTCTATGGAAAACCTCTCAATCCTCCTGACAGATTCCACAAAGGTGGAAAACCTTTCCCTATTCTCCAAGGCTGATGCTATAGTAGTCAACTCCGTACTCAGACCCTTCTCCAATCTCCAGATCCTTTCCTTGTCTGTTGCTTCCATGTGCGGGTAGAACCACAGAAGTTCCATAAACTTTGATTCATACTCATTGATAGTCATAGCTCCCTGACAAATCTTCTCGAACTGAGAGATTTTCTCATCTAGGTAGGTCTCTGGAAAATATCGACTAACAAATTCCCTTTGAAACTCTTCCCATCCTATCACAACTCCTGGCCTTTTCTCCACTTCTATGGCCCACCAATTGCCAGCACTACCCTTTAACAAGTATACTGCATGCTTAACTTTATCTTCTTCAGTGATGTTTATGATTTTGAATGCCTTTTCCAGCTCAGTAAACCACATGTCAGCGTCTTCTGGATCAGAAGTACCTGCATATTCTATTGCCCCAACACGTCTAAGACATTCAAATGTCTTCCCGACACCTTGGGACTCCACATTAGAGGCGATTGTCCTAGCTTGAGGTGCTGGCACTCTGTCAGCAATATGTGTAATTGTGGCCATCATCTGTCTAAACATAGACTGAAAATCAGGATTGGCCATCATTGTCGGGTCTATATGAGGCATTGCGGGATGCTCTGGCCCTACTTCTGGCACTCTCTCATCACGTGTCTGCCTCCCTACACCTCCTCTTGGTGCAACATAGCTACTCTCAACGTGTTCTTCGTGTCCTCCAGACATATCTGCATAAGCATAAACTATGATCAGATATGTTGGATACATAAGAATAGACTCAAACCTAAGTCCTATGTCCCTGTAGACTCGGTAAACCTAGAGCTCTGATACCAACTTAACTGTGACACCTCGTCACACTAAACGAGATTACTCAAAACACAAAACACGATCAACTGCTAATTAATCACATAGTAAAAAAATGTGAAACAATTAAAACCGATTCCAACAATGTAAATAAACTCTAAAACATTTATAAAAGGTCCATCATTCCATTCTCATATACTTTAACAAGCATTTGCATATGGGTCCAAAGACCTTAGTCACATCCTGCATACAAAAGATATTTCACATGTACGTGCAATATATTTACAAACATTGGCATAATACCAAAATCTAGTGTCGATGCAATTATATCATCTAGAAAACACATCCCATACCAGGACCTGAGAGTATAGGGACGGCACTAGGACTCTACCTCTAACATCTATGACTAACATCTACAACTAACCAACCTTCTGAATATATGGATCACCAGGTTGGTTCTCTTCCATAGCATGACCTCGACCTCATTTCCCGCGACCACCTAAAAAAATGTGGTGGGTGAGACCCAGTCCCAGCGAGAGATATAACTCTCTCCAACATATATTGATTATAACATTAATTAACAGTAAATACATTGAGAAGTTAGGATATTGATTAAACAATATGAACAGATTGAATAGTTTAAGCATACTAAGTAGTTAAGCAAATAAGTTGTAACATCAAGTAGAATTGTACAATTGTCATAAGTCTGCATCATGTAAGAACTATGTTGTATAAAGACAAGACAAGGGTTAATCAACCAATGTGATACGTATTAAACCCTAGCAATTATACTACACGGCTGGTATTATATCTTTTATTATTATGACCTGGGGAGTTTGAGTCATACCACTCAAAGTCCAACTGACCACCGTGAAGTGTTATTCAGTTCCGTATAAGATCTAGGAGTGCCAGTATCCTAAGATCTCTTCCCCTCGGTCAGTACGAGTAAACTGCAGTGACATACCAATCAAACTGCCAACAGTGACATATAGTCAACTGATAACAACTTGTCCGTACTTGGTACAAGTTATGACACTAGAAAATAGGGTATACAAAACCCTCTAATCCGAGGTACAACCGCAGCTGTCTTCAATCGCATCAAATATCTAAGGCATGACCATAGCCATCCTCCATAACCTGCAATTGTGGATGACAAGTATATATCCTCAACTTGCCACCCCCACATACTCAACAGTATGTGCTCCGAGTTTCCCTTGGGAATACTCATTTCACCATCCAGTAAATTCTGACACTGAAGATGGCTCTATGGAACAGGGATCTACATGATTAAGGTTACACTTGATTAATTACTGCCAATTGAATGCATTAAGGCTTTAACATACAAGTGGACATTCAAACCCTAATTATTTTCTAACAAGAGTATATGTATAACAACTTCAAAATATATAAAACATTTGAGATATAAATCTTAATAACATTACCACATCTATCATTCATTGCAAATTAACAGACCACACTTAACATCATACTATTGCAAGATACCAATATCTTATCGCAAGTTCCAGGGTTTTAACCCTTATTGGAACATGAACAAGATTTCACCTCAATCATGGATTCAAACATTCCCAAAGGTCCTTAAGACCATCACATTATTCATAGTAAGGTTATCATCATCATTCCATGCCTTAAACAAGGCTCAAAAGATCAATAGCACATGTATGTCCATAGATTTTAACATGGCAAGGCACTATGATATTCAAATAATACTACATTGTGGTTTCAACATAAGAAGAGTGTAATTCATTATCACATTAATCATTCAAGAGGTCTGATTATAACCACTCAACATCATATAATTACATTAAGGTTAATTATAACAAGCTAGATCACATGGGAGTTACGCATCCACTCATTACATTGATTTATCAAATATAACTATATAATGGCAAAGGTAAGACTACCGATTAATGGTATTGAACCATTGAGTTATATTCACTAGGACCCACATATAATAACATGTGATTTATTCTAATCCATTGGATGTTAAAGCATCCAATATTATTCATTGGATCAGGTTCATTGTTCAAGGTTACCAATTGAAGTATAGGTCTAACCATTAGATCAATTGAACCAAGGAACCATTGGTTCAAGGTATAGTCAAATCTACAATTACATTCCGAATTCATCATATATGGTGATGACCTGATACACCATTACTTGTGATCATTAGGTAACCATTGTTTGCTAGATCGGTAATACATTCAATTAACATCATCAAATAATAAGCCAATATCATCATCGATTGATAACATCATTAGACTACTTAGTGGATGATAATTAAATGTCTAATTGAGTCAAAACCTGAACTAAGGTGGTGACCATAGGTTTTCACCATAAATTGGACACTCTTGATCACGAAGATCAGTTGCCAAGATAGCAACATTATTGGTGGTTGAATGGTATGCCAATCGCTTATGTGATAGGGAAGGGAGTAGCTTGAAAACCCTAATTTGAACCATCATTTGTTTTGTACATAGCACCATAGGTTGTTGCTATCAACCTGTCCCAGATCATGTTACACATTATAAAGGATGTAAACATATTTATAGGTTCATATAGAACTGGAATAAAACAAGAAACACCATAAAATTGGTCATTCTAAACAAGCATGATTTCTCTATGCTTAGATCATCACATTCAAGCATAATCATGAACCAACAAGCTTCTAATAAGCAATATAAGTGAAGAATGTTATATAACTCACCTCTATAGAGTAGGTCAGATATCCAACAGCAAAAAATCTCGAGCAAATAGGGCAAGGAAACCTTGGATTCAGATCTGAACTTGGCCAACTATGCAATTCTCTTCACAAACAAGTAAAACCCTAGAAAAGAAATAAGAAGGAAGGAGTTTTGAGTTCTAGAGGAACGTTCACCATGAAAAACCATGGTTCCAAACTGGAGAGATGTAGGAGGAAGAGGAAAAAAGAATTAAATGGAGGAAATAAGGAAAAACTTACACTTTTAGGTCAATATCACTAGGGGGAAGCTTCAAACACCCAAAAAGAGAATCAATTTCAACCCTAGAATTTGTTTCCAAGAGGATCCCCACCTTCTTCTTCCTTGGGCAGGAAAAATCGCAGCTGAACAGAGGGAGTACGAAGCTGGGAGAAGGAGAGAGTAAATGGAGAGTAAATGGCTCGTTTGGGGGCTTTTGGATAAGTATGTGACACTTTAATATTAAGAAAAAGAAAAAAGTTGCAATTCTAGTATATATCCATGTGCCCATGGCTTTAAATTATAAAAAAATACATAAGAATACACACAAGAAGCTCTACCACCGTCCCTCTAGAACTGCTTGGCTTTCCTTTGGCGAAATTCCCAGCCAATCACATAATTCCTTAGTTGATAGCTACTAAAGGTAGCTCATCCATGAAGGGAAAAACCCTAAAATACCCTTGATAAAAACACCTTCAAACCATGGCTCAACTAGGAGCCCCATGGCTCAAAAATCTCAAGAATGATAATATAACAACTAAGGAACATAATTTATGTGACAAATTGCAAAGAAAACCCCTCAATTGGGTAAATTGCATAAAAATCCAAAATGTACAGAAAATTGCATAACTTGCTCAAACAGTGTCCAAATTGGACCAAATTTCAAACTTAAGTTTGTCTTATGATTTCAAAACATATCAAAAGGTTATATTAGGGTTCTAAGCATTCAATTATGGTAATTAAGCTCATTCAACTCATTAAGTAAGTTCAAGGGCCTTATAATTGAGGTGTTCAATGTATGGGGTGTCAACTACATGTGCCCCTTCCCATCCCCTTGTAGTTACAAATATATATTGGTTGCCTGTGATTATGTCTCAAAGTGGGTAGAGGCCATCCCTACCCAAGCCCCTGATTCTAAGTCGGTGCTCATGTTGTTTTAGAAGATTATCTTTCCTCATTTTGGAGTTCCAAGAGCTATGATTTTAGATAGTGGGACACATTTTAGTGAGAAACAATTTAAAAATCTTCTCACCAAGTATGGGGTGACATATAATATCTCTACCCCATATCACCCCAAACAGCTTGACATGTTGAAGTGTCGAATAGACAGGTGAAGAACATTCTTGAGAAGATGGTTTTAAGCTCTAGAAAGGATTGGGCACTCAAGCTAGATGATGCTCTTTGAGCATTCTGAACAGCCTACAAGACAACCATCGAGACAAAACCCTTATGACTCATTTATGGAAAATCTTGCCATCTTCCTTTGGAGATGGAGAATAAAGCTTTATGGGCCATCCAATTTCTTAATTTTAATATGAATAAAGTGGTGAGAAACAGACATTGCAACTCCAAGAGCTTGAGGAGCTCATGCTGGATGCTTATGAAAATGTGAAAATCTATAAAGAGTGAACCAAAGCATGACATGATAATAAGATCAGGAGGAGAGACTTTATAGAAGGAGATCATGTGTTACTATTCAACTCAAGATTGAAACTCGTCCCATGGAAGCTTAGATCCAACTAGTCTGGACCCTTCCTGGTCTTGAAGGTTTTTCTATAAGGAATAATAGAGAGGCAATGCAAGAAATTAATGTTGAAGGTTAACAAACAGTGTTGTAAGCTCTACACTGAAGGAGGAAAGATAGAACCAGGAGCCTCATGCTCCCTTCAGTTCATATTCTTATTCACTCAAGCCATGTAGCCACCCCTTCACCCCACCCCCTTGCGAATATGACTCCTCACACCGTGGATCCCTAACTTCATGGTATGAGATTGCTCCACCAATTGACCTCCACATTGTCATCTTCTTCCTCATGCCATGGTACACCCTTTTCCACAACACCAACATTAGCTGCTGAGAAATAATCTACCATTGCGGCCTCCCCCATCACTCACCCCCAAATCAAAGCTCCAGCCATGCCAAGATCAGCAATAAGAGATCCAAGCAAGGAAGACACTGCCACCACACTCAACCCCATCACACCATTGTAGTATCATCCAGATCTACTATTCTATAGTCGTGACACGTCGTAAAGCCCGCACTCACAATGTGTTTGTCTCAGTTAAGTTTGAAGATAATCAACAGGTCTTACTTCGTGTGAGTCTCTCCTATGATGTGTCACTCTCAACAAAATGTTGAATGAGAATGACAATGACCATGCCGTGTGACCACCTCATTATGCCGTGTTGACTCGCCCAGAAGCTAAAAAATTCCTAGAACAAAGATTTTTTGCAAAGCAATCCCGTCCTACCCCGAGGCATCTTCATCTAGAGATCCCTACATCACCTTGGTGCACTTTACAATGAACGCAGAGGAAGACATCATCTACCGCCACCTTGCCTCCCGTTGGGTGGTCTCGACCAGGTTTGCATTTGATATCGATATGGAAAGGATATGCATTCAGAATGGGCTAAAGAGTATATCATTTTTCTTTTTTTAATTGTGTTCCCACTTACCCTCGCATGACTTATGGATTTCTCACAACTCTCAAAGTAGCCGAAGACCCTTCTGATAAACATGACCCTTTCAAACTAATTTCTTTTCATTTGATGAACAAACCTTTCAAACTGAAATTCAAATGATTTTATGACTTTCTCAAATTTGATTATGATGGTAGTATTATCATGCCTGAACAAATTGAGGCCATCACCTTCTGGGGCCAAATCACTGAGGAGACCTCCTATGATCCTGCTAGAATGTCTCAAGTCCACAACTTGATATCTCAATATTTTCACCACATTCTCAACAAAAGTGTTTTTGCAAGGATGGAAACACAAGATGGAGTTGGTAAACTTGATTTATTTTTCCTATGGGCCATGGTGAATAATTATGATGTGAACGTCATGTTACATTTTATGTCGAGAGTTGTAAAGATTCAAAAGGAAGCAAAAGATGATATCATGGTAGGATGAATTATCACTAAGCTTGCTACTACTTTGGATGTGGATCTATCACATAAGAAAATGACTCAAAGCAAATGACATGATTGTGAGTGTCTCATCTCAGCTGACCTGTTGAGCAAGGATAAGAATGGAAAACTCTTCTACAAGGTTCACCAGAAGTCATGTTCCATCCAATTGCCTAATCCTACCCTACCAACTCTTAAATATAATGCAAATTTGAAGTATTTTTAGAATGAAGGGCCTTCTACAGATTCATAAGTCGGGTCTTCCTCTGCTAGGACTAATATTACAGCACCTCCTTCCATGAGTACACAGACAAATTTTACTTGAAAGTACCCAGATATGAGGCAACTATATGGATATATTCAGCACAAACTTGATGACTAGGACACCCATATCTCTCAACTCCATTAATAGTACACTAGAATGTCCCATAATGTTCCCAACATCCACACCATAGTGACCAGAATGGATTCATGTCACATCTTTCAAGGTCATTATGGCTATCCTCCACAACCACCTCCACCTGCATGACCCTCCTCCATGGACATCATTGATCCCACCCTCTTTTTGGAGGACCTCCATCCCTCATAGGAGGGTTTTGACCCCTCATTCTGATGCACCTTAGTACCCAGTTGTACAACTCTTGAGTTTGTACTTTTCATGTCATTTGCTTTGAGTCATTTTCTTATGTCATTTATTTGTTTCTTGCATCTTTTGTATTTCTTTTGACATCATTTCATTATTATTGAATGATTTTTTTGATCAATCCGCCTCACTGCTTGATCATTAATTTGCACAAATACCATGGCTATATGATGACAAATTGGACATAAATCATCCTAATTGATTTTTTTTGAAAATTTTGGCTATTCATATCCATATTTAGGTGTTTGGCTAACATGATTTCTAGTTCTCTCAATCATGATCTTAAACCATGTAATCATTCAAATCCTTTGAAATTTTCAACTTTAGAGCATACAGTAACAATAAAGATGACCTTGCAAATCTTATAATGCATTTTCACTACTCTACTTGAATTTTTTACAACATGAGTATCTTCCTGCATTATCAAAATAATGAAGGGTGAACTAGCATAGGATTGCATTGTTCCAAAGTGGAGCCTGAATCACATAAAATGGGGAATTCCATTCTTAAATCAAAACTCCAAACCACAAAAAATATGGCTAAGTCACACATGTTTCCACCAACCCAATGAAGGTTGTAGACAATGTCTGAAAGAGGGAAATTAATCCCCAAGTGGTATTCCACATGTGCATAAGCCTATATTAGCAGTCGAGTATCGTATAAATCTGATTGAATTTTTTTTTCTTGAATAACAATGTCATTGCAGGAAGATAGAAAATTTCATTTTAGCGAGCTTTGTGGAAAATCATTATATTTGTGCCTATGTCATCTTGTTGTTACTAATTCATCTCTAGTTTGTTATTTGAAAGAAAACAAAATATCTATTTGAACTTAAAGTCTTATCTTGAGAGTTAGAATTGACTACATGTTTAGTCACATATCTAATAATGATAATTTCCATTCTGAGATCTGTCAATTCACATTCAATAGGATATGATTTTTGTCCATATGTCTATTCTAGACATTTATCTAGTTCTTCTTGCTTGACGACATGAAATGGTTCAAGCTTAGGGGAGTTTGATGTACACAAATCAGACATATGTTCATGCCATTTTAGTTACACATTTCACTTAACTTAACCTCATTTCTACTATAATTCATGCTATGATGTTTGTTTCGTGTTGGTCTTACTAATGTCATGATTTCAATTGCAAGTACACTACATTCCACTCACAATGAATGAAAAATGCCCAAAATTTGACCTTTTGGCATTTCCAGAGTTTCCCCAAGTCTTGGAGGTCAAAACTCAACAACAACCAGCAACACGGCATGTGGATCAACTCACACTGTGTGACTCTCAGTCAACCGACCTTGAATCAACTACAGTCACAATGTGTGACCTGACAACACGACGTGACCTAAAGAAGTCAAGAATTTGACAAAGAAGTGACCTTATTTCATATGATCCACTCACACAGTGTGTTACTAGCAATCATACCCCGACTTATTTAGAAGACTAGATCCGACTCAACGAGTGACTTGTAGAGACGACATGTCATGTTTATTTTTTACAAATTTTTAAAACAATAATTTCTCATTTTTGTTAGTTATAACAAGACACTTCCCTTGAGGATCATACCACGTACCATTTAGAGTAGTTAGAGGCAAGAGACAAGTGCATATCTATAGAGGGGCAACTTTGGAGAGAAAGCTAGGGTTTCTCGGGAGAGAGCCCATTTTTGGGTCATTTTCTCTTCTCATTTCCTTTGCATAGAATTAGAGAGGAGGTTGCTTAAGCATGGAGAATATTTAGAGATAGATCCCCAACTTTTGGCTGGAGATCTTTATTTGTTCTTCATTCCCATAGATTCAATTATTATTTCTCTCTCTCTACTCATGTTTCTTCATTTTACATATCATTTATGCCTATATTTTCTCACCTTGAGTGAGTAAACTTATTTTCTTGGACATGGGAGAGCAGGTTCCATGTCATAACTCATGTGATCCAAATTTCATGTTTAATTATTCATTAATCTTCTGTTTCAAAAGGATTTATGGTGTTTATATTCTTGTATGCATGGTTGGCCACCACATTTACATGTTTTATGCCTTTTATTATTTCTGGGAAGATATACTAAGAGGTAGGAAATAACCATTGGACAACAAGTCCTTGATAATGGGAATGGCTAGGATCACGTTGAGGGTTTTAGTTTGGAGCCCGAAATCATGTATATGCATGGAAATGCTATATGTGGTTAGGACTAGCTTTTATCATTGGGAAATGTATTAGATGATATCAACCTACCCTTTAAAGATTGACTAATATAAGTGAATTCGTGGTTCTTAATTGATTTATGATGTGGAAGTGAAATCCCATATCCTAGACTCTCTCAATCTTATCTTTAATCATCCTCCAAATGATTAGTGTTCTTAATTTTCTTGTTTAAAATTCAAAATTGATTTGATAGAACCAACCTTTAATTGAAACCAACTTAGATTGTTGAAAATTAGTAGTTTTGAGCCTAACTAGAGTAGGTCCCCGAGGTTCAACCTTGACTACAATTAATCAAGTATATTTGTAAGTGATTGATGATTTGAGATAAGTATAATTTAAAACTCACTTGCCTTTGGCAATCAACAATGTCCATTGTCGAATGATACCAATCTTTGGCTTTATCTCTGTGGGAGAATGAGAACAAGGTCAACCTAATTGAATCATCACTGGTTGTCATCATCCTAAAGGTAGAGCATACTTCAAGAAAGAAGTCTAAGTGCTTGTAGGTATTCTAACTCTCCAACTCATAGAAGGTGGGTAGGAGCCCAAGAAGACTTGGAGGGATGGAGAATTTCTCCCCCATCATTTGATCAACTCTATTAGCAAATGGTGATTTGTAGTTGCTAGACATGAAGTACTCCTAGAGTGAATTATGTAGTGTATTTTGGCCTCCCATATCATCTTCCCTGGGTTGTTGTCACATTCAAAGGGCACAACCAAGAAAAATAAAACAAAATAGCAAACCAATATGTACAAAGAATACAAATAATAAAGAATAGCAATGATGAGGGCAGTAGGAATAGAACAAAGAAAAACTAACTAGCATGGATGAGCACCTTTCTCCCCTACACTAGAAAGCTTGGTTGTTTCTTGGATGCAGACAAGTTAACTGGAAAAAGATGGCGCCAAAGGAGAGAGTCAACACCACAACTACTAAGTATCTATGGTGCTTTCTGCCCCTGAACAGAAAGCTTGGTGTGTCCTTCCTAGGGTTACACACTAGTAAACTGAATGATGACTAGATGCAACCCTAGAGGGGTTTTAAAAATAGAACATGAGTCTTTTGAATTTATAAAGGGGCCTAAAAAAACACCCACATATAATAACAAACTAACCTGCATGCGCACGTGGTCGTGTTATAGTATAGGTAAGCGGAAAGAATAGGATCGATCTATGGGGCGAAAAGAGGGCAATAGAGCTAGGTTAGTTTTGTATAGGTTCCTACTATAGATTCTAGGATTGAAGGGTTTGAAGGTTTATTTTGTTGATTATACTAATGGTGAACATGAAATTTAAGGAGAACAAACAAGATCAAAATCTAAGTTGACCCTGGATAGTTAATTCTAATGAACAAAGAAAGACAAGCTAAATAAGAAAAGGCAAGAAAGGAGAAAATTACACTAAGGTGAGAAAGAAGAGATATACACTACACTAATATAACAAACTAACCTCAAGAGCAATTAAAGGCCTAGACTAGTAAGAACAAGGCAAGAGTAAGGCAAGAAGCTAATTGAGCAAGTAAAGAGCTAAACAAGTAAAAGTAGCAAAGAAAGAAGGCAATTAGTGTTTTAATGAAACTAAGAGAAGGTATGGGTTGTGTGAGGGAATGCACTTATCAATTGGGTTGGGGGTGATAACATGTAAACAATATTTTTTAATCTCGATTTACAAACCAAACAACAAGTTAGATGCTAATGAATTTCCCTAAACTACTGATTGGCCATGCATAGGATAGGTGCATATAGCAGAACTAGTCCCTAACACCTCCTACCCACTCTTACAAGGCTCACTTGTATTAGGGTTTAGGTGCAATTCAATTAGGTTCTAATCAAGCCTAGGTTTCTAAGATAGGAACTCTTAGGGTAGTTAAGGGTCGAGGTAGTATGGAAGGCAGAAGTGAGGCTTTAGACCTCATATCACCAACATACTCGCCTTGAGAAGGCTCAAAGATAATTACAATAAATGCTTCTATATTGGCTACTTATATCTCTCATCTAGGTGTAGGAGAAGTGATTAACATGTAGGATGGTGAATAGCTAACTAGGGATCCATCAATTGGACTTAGCAGCAATTCACAAATTAGCTACACATAAGCAATTTTTCTAGAATTCTAGGTAATTTTAAGCATAAACCACAAAGAAACTTATGGGAAATGAGATGGAAATAGAACATAATCATTAGCAAATGAAATTACAATGTTTACATATCACTTTCCCCCAACATGGTATCAAAGTAACATTTTTATCCCCAAACAACACACCTAAGGGGGCCTAACTACTCCTAGAATAAGAAAATACAAAAGGAGAGAAGAAAGATGTAGAAGTGGCCATGGATCTTGATGTAGATGAATGAATCCTCCTCTCCATCAATCGCAAGGGCATGATTCTTCCTCCTCCAAGGTGTAATGGCATGGAAAGATGATGGGAAATGTCGAAACCCTAAGGAACTAGGGTTTTGGTTGTGGATATGGTGAAATGAAGTGGAATAGATATGGAAATGAGGTGGAGTGGCTAAGGGTAGCCAACCTCATGATCCATCCACCACCAAAGTATATATAGGTGGTAGGGAAGCACTAGGTTAAGTGGGGGCATTTTTGGTAGAACAATGCAGAAATGTGTTAGGGTCGATGGCCACTATGATTGTTTTGGTCACCATGGCCATGGTGGAGTGGGGTGAACATGGATGTGGTGGAGTGGCATAGGTGAGGTGAAAAATGGTGAAAGTCACAGTAAAATTCTAGGTTTTGAAATGGCTGGTGGAACGACCATGGTGATCACCACGATCATGGTGTCCAGGTGGTTACGTGGTTGTGATGTGCCACACGACCATTCTAGACTGAGGTTGAGATGGCTGTTATGTGGAGCACACCCATTCTATGTTTGTCCAATATGACCATTTTGGTTGCCACGAGTGTGATATTGTATTCATAGCACAACCGTGTTGGCTAACACAGCTGTGGTGCTGAGCTTTTCTTCAACTCTTGAAGTGTTGCTCTCTTTGTGATTTTTAACTGGACCAACACGGTCGTTCCTTGGCACCACAAACGTTCTGAGGACTTTGCTTGCACTTTGAGTTTTAAACTTCACGATCCATGGACTTCTTTGCTTTAGCTTGACTCTTAGCCACCAGGGGTAGGTTGGGGGAGCTTCAGAGCCTTCTTTGGATCCCTCCATCTTTCTTGTCTATCCAAGCATGATCCAAGTACCTGAAAACATGCAAAGAACACCCATAAGTGCATTTCATGATAAAAAAGATATGGAGGGAAATAACATGTAATCTAAAAGGTATAGATGTGATTGAAGTTCAATAAGGCACAAGATGAAGCCCTAAATTAGGGTTGCATCTGTAGGAAATTAACATCACTTGCAAAAATGTTTTTAAGGCATGTGTAAAAAGAATCTTATGGGTTAAAATGAAAGATATGAACTTAGATTTAAATGTATCTAAACAAGGTGGGCTGATTTCACATATGCATGTTTGATCTACAATTAACGATCACATAAGAGAGCTTCAATAGAATGATAGTGAATCGAAACAAATCATGCATGAGATGACAAAAGGTAAGAGAACCAAATTTAAGTACTCGGATGATGGTCTATTGTATTTGCAAGATAGATTGTGTGTGACAAATGATATTGAAGAAAGGAAGCAGATTCTCAAGAAAGGCACTGTTCCATGTATGCAATGCATCCATGCAGTTCTAACATGTACAACTACCTTAAGGAACTATATTGGTGGCCATGAATGAAGAGATATGGGTTGGAGTATGTATCCAAGTGTAGTGTATGCCAACAAGTCAAGACTGAACACTAGAAGCAAGAAAGAAGGGGGGTAGCCATCCAAATTTCAAAAGGGGCACGATTAAAAATAAAATAGTCATTAACTAAAATTTATGAAAAAAAAATCCAATGACATCAATAGTTTTTAACTAAAATTCTAAATCGCAAGAAAAATAATAAAATATTAATATACTAACAAAATAGATAATGAAAAACATAATATCATTCAATAAAATTTATTTATTTTTCAAATTTTCATCCCATAGGATTGTTCCACTATCACTTTACAATCAACAGTTTTAAGTATTTCTTTTCTAATATAAATAATTATTGAATCATTGAGCCATTATCATTCATTCGGCATCGCTAGTGATTTTGATAGTATTCATGACAGATAATTATCTTTGCACTGTCATTGTTGCCACTAGTAATATCAATGATAATCATATAAAGTGAATATAGAATCACTAATAGTTCAAATTAGACTTGATAAGAGTCTATATTTACTATTATCTCAAAATCTAATAAAGTAATTAATTAGATAGTGGTACATCCAATCCATCAACCACCAATATGTTTAGTTAATGATAGTTGTTAGTTAGGTCATATAATAGTGAAGCCAATACTAAATGTTGTTTTGATAGAAAAGAAAATTCAAGAATGTACCTATTACTCATTGAATTGTTCAAAACCTTGTCAGTCATAAATTGCCAACTTATAAGGAATAATAACGATTGTTGAAACATTAATGACTGTTTGTCGCTAGTAACAATGACCACAAGATTAGAGCACAAAAGGCATAGTATGTGTCTGGATCTAAACTATAAGGATGTACATGTTTTGGTGATTCACATAAAATAAACTCTAAAATTTAGATTATCATTGAAAAGATTATTTTTGGTAATGACTTCTTTCACATTATATTTAACTATATATCTAAATCTTAAACATGATACTTAAACATTTCCTTATTTAAATCCTAATCATATTTGGGACCCATTCTATCTATCACAAATCACTCTAAACAAATTTATTTGCTTGCTAATATACCATATTTTCAATTATTTATACTATGCACTTTTTCATTTACACATATGTACTTTTGTTGGACTTCCTTGTAGATATTTTTTTGAATTTATATAGTCATTGGTAGTCAGCCCGAAACAATCAATGTTTTTGGATTGTGTATTGACAAAGTAATTTTAAATGACATTTTTTGAGTCAATTTTTTGAAGACTATCTTGGGAAAAAGTGCACCTAAAACACTTTCTCATGCACATTTGGGGAAAACTGAACAAACACAAATATTCTAATCAACATAATTTAATTAATGGAAGTGATGTATATTGAATGGAGTTATTTTAGTGTTACCTTTTTGAGTCAATTGTTTAGAGTATTGTTTGGTCAAAATTTATTACTACTACCAAAATAATTTTCTATGGAGTTGAGATGGGGCATTTACTACTACTAGTTAGAAAAATGTGTGGAGTTGAAGGAGGTATTTACTACTATAATTTAAGATTTTTTTGCAGTTGACGGGGCATTAACTATTACGATCTAAAAATTTTGAAGTTGAGGGGGCACTTTCCCCTTTGTGACCCCTCCCTCTGCCAATGCTAGAAGGTACCCTACAAGCACTCTGTATTCCTTTGTGGAAGTGGGAACATATCACCATAGACTTTGTAGTAGGGTTATCTAGAACATCACATGGTTTTGAATCTATATGGATGATTGTGGATAGTCTGACTAAGTCATCTCATTATCTGCCAGTACAACCAACTTGGGATGCAACCAAGTTAGTGTAACTCAATAAGATGAGATAACCAGAATGCATGGAATATTGGTTTCTATAATATGATATAGAGATCCCAAATTCACATCTAGATTTTGGAAACATTTGCATCATTCATTGGGAACAAGGTTGAAGTTTAGCACAACTTTTCATTCTCAAATAGATTGATAGCTAGAGCGGACTATTCAAACTCTATAATAGTGGGAGCATGTGTTTTGTATATAATGGCAGTTGAGATGACCAACCTAATCTTATGGAGTTTTCTTATTATAATAGTTATCATTCCAGTTTGGGTATGACACCCTATGGAGATTTGTATGGGAGAAAGTATAGAATTACTATTTGTTGGTATTAAGTTGGTGAGAGGAAGATTCTAGATCCAGAGCTGGTTGAAACGACAACATAAAATACTATGATCATATGATAGTTAAAAGTGGTACATGATAGAAAAACTAATGCAGAGAAAGGGTGTAGACCACTTCAATTTGAGGTTGGGGACGAGGAAACTTGAAAGTGTCACCATGGAAAAGTGTATTGAGGTTTGGAAAGTGAGGC
Organism: Alisma plantago-aquatica; assembly: GCA_963693085.1. Taxonomy (NCBI): domain Eukaryota; kingdom Viridiplantae; phylum Streptophyta; class Magnoliopsida; order Alismatales; family Alismataceae; genus Alisma; species Alisma plantago-aquatica. The sequence goes on from OY856411.1 coordinate 1,227,634,506, forward strand.
AAATTAACTTCTAATTACATTAGTCCTTATGTAATCATCTAGAGAGTTGGACTGGTCCAATACAAACTTGAGGTGTCTCCTGAGATAGACAACTTACATGATGTATTTCAGATTTCCATGTTTAAGAAGTGTCATCCATGTGTAGAAAAGATCATAGACCTAGAACCAATATAGTTAAGAGGATATATCTCGTATGATGAAGGACCTATAAAAATACTAGATCACATCCTTTTCTCTTCTAGGAATTTTAGGATAAAGTACTTTTGGAGGGGGATATTGTTACAACTCGTATTATGCTTAACTGGTAATCATAGATTTAAAAAAACAACCCTATATAAATTGAACTTGTGATTATCTTAAATATCATTAGAGATTTTATTTTTGATATTTAATATGAATTTGTGCACAGAAATGTAGATAATTTAATCATGAGTCCATAGAAATAAGAAAAAACCAAATCAAAGTTGAAATAGAGAAGTTACAACCTTTTTAGTCTTCACTAAGATTTCCTTCTGTTAACAACTAATGTATTTAGATTCAAGGTTTTTTAAGTCTATAGATCAAAGGTTTCACGAAGTGCTCATATGGATGGCGGCACAGAGCCTTAGGTCAATGGTTTTTGTAGATCTATGGAAGTATTAAACATCAACCGAAGGTGGAGTAAATTGAAGGCTTAATAGAGAGGTATCATCAAAGAGTTTTTCTAGGAAATACAAACAATAGTTCACAAACTAAAAGCTTGGTAGGTACCTATTAAGTTATGGTTGAGTGGATTGACGGTTCACCTATTGAAGGTTTCCTTCCGAGGTAACAACTAATGGATCGTCAGTTGGAGGTTTCACCAATGGAAGGATGGGCTGGAAAGCCCCAATCGGAAGCTAGACTAGTGAGTGTCTACCAAAGGTTTAACTGACGAAGGTAAATAAAAGGTAGGAAGACTGATGGTTTTAACAATTGAAGGTCACACTGATAACCATCAACTAAAGGTGTGATGATCGAAGGTGATAATTGAAGGTTGTCCAGATCAAAGGCTAGTGCCTACTGAAGGTCAATCAACCTACAATTGCATAGACCATCAGTAAAACCTACATATGGCTTGTCTATCAAAGACAATGATCAAAGGAGTACCAACTGAAGGCATACCTTTTTATGTTTTTACTGCAACCCCTCCCAACTCATCGAATCACAAAAATCTTATATCTCTATAAATACCAGATGAAAACCAATGGAATGAGATAAATTAGCTGAGTTTTAGTTCCTCTTCTCTCCTGAAAACCTTCTAGTGATGAGAGAAGGGTGATTGTAGAGGGGAACTTGGATAATGATTGTAGAGGGGAACTTGGTTTAGTATAAAAAACCAAGGTTCTTGCATAGGTTTAACTGGGTAGATATGTTTCAACCTTAGATCTTCTTTTCCTTTTCATTTCTTCAAGGGTGAAGGCATGTGATATGTAAGCCAAAGGTCATCTCTAACATTCATTCTTCATCTTCTACCTCCAACCAACTTCTTTAAAACCTATTCACTTTCTAGTGAACAATTTTGTACAAGATCTAATGTCTAAGGCTCAAATCAGACTCGGGAAAACTAGAATCCGATATTAGTAATCTAGAACGTTTACAAGTGAGTGGAAACTCACCTTCTTTTTTTCAAGGAATGTAGAGATCATATTGTATCCACCCCACTCTCCACTACGGGCAGAAAGTTCACAACATCAACATCAAGGTTCATACAAAGCCATGGGGGCACATTATTTGTAAAAGTAAAAGCTGAACTAATGGTAACATAGAAACGGGCTATATGATCTGCTACCCCATTGAGGGACCTAGGGATGTGCAGTATGCGTGGCTGCCTGACTTCAGCACAGAGCTTCCAGAGCCGACGCATATGAGGGGCAAACAGGGTTGTTGCAGATGCAACCTCAGTAGTCAAAAGCACTGCTGTGGAAGCATCAGACAGAATGGTGGGAGACTGCCATCCTGTGATTTTGCAGAGCTCCCAAGCGCAGAAAATACCTTGGATCTCTGCTTCCAACGTCGAGCTGGCGCGACTGGGCGAACCATGGCCCAGTAAGAATCTGCCACGCTTGTTGACGGCATGAACTCCAATCCCGGAAGGGACAGAGCTGGATCGGAATGAAGCAACAACAAAGAGCGTGAAATCATTGAGTAAAGGAATGCACCTTCAGTCGACCTGCGCGGTGGTGGGTGTGGTGGTCCGCGTAGGGAGGGAGAGAATGACTAGCGCCTTGGCGTTAATGAAGGAGATCCTTCTGCTGATAGGAAGGTGTTTGCGACTGTGAATGAACTCATTGCGATGCATCCATATCGCCCAACACGCTACCACAGGAATGATGGAGGATATGTCGTTGCATGAAGATGCGAGAATGGCCATGATCCAGTCGTCCTCCGCGAGCAAGAAAAAGGAAGGGTCCACCTGGCATGCAGTCCACGTGTCCTTGCTAGTAGGGCAGTCCCGTAAGCAGTGTAGAATGGTGTCTCGCGAATTGGAGCAGACTGGGCAGGTTTCATCCACCAGAATGTTCCGTCGAGCTTTCTCAACATTGGTGAGGAGAGCCTTGTGATGTAGGAGCCAGAGGAAGGTGCGGATGCGTTGGGGCACCGCCAGCTTCCATGTGGATGACCATTTACTAGGAATGGGAGTAGAGACGTCCGTGCGGAGCGAATGGTAAGAAGATTGGGCTGTGAATTTGCCGAACGGAGACCACGGCCACTGCCAGGTATTGCTGCCCACGTCTAGATCAAGAGGGAACACATGTCGGATGTGCGACCATGAGGAGGGTGGTAGGTAGTGTAGGATGAAGTCCCAGTACCACCCACTGCTCCCCATTCCCATGGAGGCAACGCTGAGGTCTGTGAGTTCTGAAGGTAGCGCAAAGGAAGGCACTAAATTAGAAATGGATAAACCATGCAACCATTTCCCAGTCCAGACGTTCGTGGCTTCGCCAATATTGATGGTGATGGCTGATACTTGTTGCAAGGGAAGCATATGTTTCTTAATAAAGGACCATGCTGAGGAGCAAGGTTTCTTGGTGACGGTGCCATTGTGCAAGTACTTGGCCCGCATGACACGAACCCATAAAGTATGATGATCATTCATAAAAGACCAGACATTCTTGAGCATAAGGGCTTGGTTTTGTGAGCGCGCCTCCTTTATTTCCAAGCCCCCTTCCACCTTGGTCATGGTGATTTTCTTCCAAGAAAGTAGGGAGATGTTGTGATGTAGTCTGCTCCCGGACCAGATACATTTTTTGACATGTTTATTGATCTCATCACATAGGGTAGGAGATAGTTGAACCGACTGCATAGCATATGCAGGAATGTCATGAAGCGTAGATTTGGCAAGGGTAATCCTTCCTGCCAGAGACAGTTGTCAGGCTGACCAGCTTGACATACGTTCCTTCATGGTGACAACAATGACAGAGTGGGTAGCTCTATTGACCCGGTGATGGAGGATAGGAACACCTAAGTAGCGACCGAGGTCAGTAGTGGATTGGATGCCCAGGCGACTGCAAAACGTATCTTGTACAGACTGTGGTGTGTTGGGCGAGAAGAAACACTGTGATTTAGAAGACGAGACTGATTGACCGGAGGCGCTAGAAAAGGCTTTAAGGACCTTGGTGATGACCCGTGCTTTCCCAGTGCTTGCTTCAGCCAGAAGAAGGATATCATCCGCGAAGAAGATGTGTGAGAGGGGCGGGCCTTGCCTTGATAGACGGATGGGCTTCTAGGCTCCTTGGTGTATGGAATGTGAGATGGCTTGACTGAGTCTCTCCATGCATAAGATAAAAACATAGGTACTGATTGGATCACCTTGACGTACCCCTTGGGTTGTTTTGAAGGACTCCAAGGGACAACCCTCCCATAAAATAGAGGTGTGCCCCTTTGTAATGATTTGCATGATCAAACTAATAGTGATTGCCAGGAGGCCAGTCCTTGTCAAAGTGTCATGGATGAAGGCCCAACTCATCTTGTCAAAGGCTTTAGCTAAATCCAGCTTGATACAAACTAGTGCTTTGCCGCTATGCTTCATGCGTATGGTATGTATGACCTCCTGGACTAGAAGAATGTTATCAGTTATACATCTGCCCGGGAGGAAGCTTGATTGAGATTCAGAAACCCATTCACAAAGGAGAGGTTTGAGGCATTCCACAATGATCTTTGAGATCAACTTGAAGCAAGTATTGTTCAGGGAAATAGGTCGGAGATCGCTGCAGGTATGCGGTTGCTTAGTCTTAGGAATCAGGAAAATGTAGGAGTCTACAATACGATCATCAATAGTGCCAGAGATGAAGGAGTCTTGGACAGTACGGACAAAGGATGGCCCTATGACAGACCAATTCTTCTGGACAAAGGAGTTGCAGATGTCGTCAGGACCTGGTGCCTTATTAGGTGCCATCATGAACATAATGCGCTTAATCTCATCGACGGAGGGGATAGCTTGGATGCTGGTACAAGCTGTAGCTGACGGATTGCAGAAGTTGCCGCTGAAGGTGGTGATGGTAGCACTGGATCTAGATGTGGGACATGGGGCGGACATAAGATTGAGGAAGAAACTACGAACCAGGCTTTTCAAAGACGTTGGGTCTTCCACCCAGGTGCCGGTCGCATCTTTAAGACGACTGATCTTGTTGAAGAGGCGGCGGGCCTTGACATATGTGTGGAAGAACTTCGTGTTGTCATCACCAAGGCTGAGCCAGTTGATGTTGGCCCGCTGACGCCAGTCCGCCTCCTCTTGAAGGAGAATGTTACTGTAATCATCTTGTAAACGTGCTACAACGATGTTAGCAGTAACAGAAATAAGAGAATTGGTTTATACATGAAGGTTGTGCACTTGACGCAAGATCTTGTTTTTTATTTTGTGGTTAGCAGATTGGAGCTTGGATTCCCAAGTAGAAGCGGCAGCACATAAGGAAGGGAGGGCATCAAGGAAACACTTGGTAGTATCCCAAGAATGTAGGAGAACGTCACGAAAGGCAGGTGTCAGCGACCAGATGTCCCTCGTACGAAAAAGTCGTGGGCAACGGTGAGTCACAGAGTCGTGAATTAGAAGTAGGCTGTGATCATTGTAGAGTCGAGGAAGCACCGAGACAGAAGCATTGTTTGCCATAGTTAGCCATTCTTCATTGGCGAGGACCCTATCAAGCTTTTCCAACAATTGAAGCCGCTTGAAGGTGAAGAAGGGACCACATGCCTCGATATCCGTGAGTCCGGTTTGTAGAAGGAGAGAGTTGAACTTTCGGCTAGAATGGCTGTCGAAGGAGCGCCAATTGAGTTTTTCCGACACATCTAACATTGTGTTGAAGTCACTGAGTACCACCCAAGCACCAGGAATAGAGGGAGAGAGCTCCTGCAAATGTCGCCAAAGAAGATCCCGACGACTGGGATTGGGTGCACCGTAGACGAAGGTCAGGTGCCAGGTGTTGTCTATACATCAGTGGATAAACTGGCGATGATTAAGTACGAACTCAATAGAGTAGCGAGCGTCATCCCACAGTACCCAAATGCCACCTGAGAAACTGATGGCCTCGACACAGTGGGAGGAGGGGAAGCCTAGTTGCTTGATGATGCTATCAGCCTTAGACCCACTGATCCGAGGCTCGACAATAGCCATAATGTGTAACTTGTGACGTATTTTGAGGTCTTTAAGGAGATAGATTTTCTTCTTATAACAAGCTCCCTGTATATTCCAACAAAGGATGTTCAACATGTGAGAAAAGAGAAGGAGAGGGTGTGGGCTATTAAGCAATTGCCGCACATAGGCCGACGGATTGATCATCGTCGACCATGTCATCATCCTGGGGTGCCACAGACTCTGTACTAAAGTCTATAGCACGTTTGGCTTCTACACCTTGACTTAGGATGCCTACCATTTGGGCTAGCTTGCCTTTCTTCCTCTCTCTACGAGGACTGACAGTCTGGTAAATTACTTTCCTATTTCTCAGAAGAACAACACTGCCTCCTCCTTTCTCACCCCACTAGAACGAGCACTGAGTTGTGGTTGGGGTGATTTCACTTGCTACAAATTGAAAGGACGGCGCCGCGCCCACATTCTGTTCCCTGCCCGAACAAATGTCATCATTCAGTAAGGTGACTCTGGTATTGCTCGAGTTCATTGCCTGGACACCGACTGGGTGTGGCGAGGGTGTAGCAGTGGGCCCATAGCTCAGTTGGGCAGGTACCTTGGCCTTCCCTTTCCTTTTCTGTTTCCTCGACTGAACAGTCTGCCACTCCTACGCAGGTACATCTTGGACATCCGGTGGTGGCACCGGTGGGCTCTCCTTTGCAACTGCACCATCCACGGGAGGCTCAGTAACTCCTGCGTTGACCTCTGCTTGCGATGGAGCAGCCTTCTTAGGTAGAGGCTGCCGGTTTTTAGGTTTTTTTGCATGGATCCAAGGTGTGTACTGGACTGGATTGATGAGCGACATACCGGAAGCCGAGGGAGGCTCCGCGGGGGAGAACGGGGTGACTTAAGTGCACGATTGCTCCTCATGTCCCATGCGGCCACACCTCATACATACTAACGGGAGGTTCTCATATTCCAACCTATAGTATTCACCGTTGAGGTGAATAGCTAGCAGGAGGGGTTTTAGGGTGTCGACTTCCACCGCAAGTCGGGCGAACTTTCCGCGGTGGCCAGCCAGCGTGGTCGTGTCCACCTTGATCGTCTTGCCTACAACATCACCAATGCTTGAGAGGAGGTGATATTGGTATAGGTAAACCGGAAGCTCAGGGATCCGTAGCCACACCACGAGTTTCTTGGGTATGTGATCAACTGGCCGAAAGTCCACCGACCAGGACTGAACTGACAGATAGTTCCCGAAAATCATCCAAGGTCCTTTCGTCATGGCTCGCTCAAAATCCTCTTTGTTCCCATGTTGAATAATGAAGTATCCCATCTCTAAATCGATGACCCGAAATTGGTCATTAATCTTCCAAAGCGACGTGATGCGGTTCACCAGCGTTGTGAAGCCCACATTTAGACCGACCACTTTGATCATGATAGCATATCACCAGGGCTCGAGTAGCGGCGGTAGTGCCGCAGGGTTGATCTGGAAGTTTGGGAGAGGACCACTCCTGTCGATGTGGATATCAGACACTTGTAGTGCGTCCAGAGAGACTGGCCTGATCGCCGGAGTTCACACCCCTCCAGTGATGGAGACATGGAAAGACGTGCGGTCAGGTTGGAAGCTATCGCCATTCTACCCGTCATCCATAACCCTAGCGTCATGATCGGTTGCCTCATTCAGCGGCGGTGGCTCTGCCGCCACAGGGTCATCCGGAAGGGGGATGTCCCCCTGACTAGAGTGTGGGTGAGGCACGTTGAAGTAACCTCTCCCTACACCACGGTCTCCACGGCCACCGGTGCCTCCGCCCCTCATGCACGTACACGAGTCGCCACCAGAAACCCTAGCAGAGCGACCACTGCTTCAAATTCTCCGGTTGTTGAACCTTGAATTACAGTATAAAAGTCTAAAATAGTGATGTTTATGTGTTAATTATTACTCAGAAAGTGTTATAGAAAAAACTATTGTGTATGCATAGTCATTTTTAGTAGAGGAAATATATTGTTTAGTATATTATATTTTGTTCTATGGAGTTGATACACTCAAATATTTCTTGAGTTGCCTTACTACTGGGGAAATGGAATGGTGGACTTAGAGGCATCGAAAACCCTGTGTTTGCCCTAAATCCAGATATAAATAATTTAACTATGATTTAAGGGAATCCTAATAGTTACTATTTTCTTGATGATCATGGTGATTATTAACCAAATGCTCCTTTTTCAAAGATAGGGTAATAGTAGAAATGATAAGGCCGTTATCTAGACAAATTGAATATAATTAAAAGATAGATGCCCTGAACAATGTAGAATACTTCACAAGAGCCTTGTGTTGTGGGAAAAGACTGCTTCCGATTGGAGGATACGTCCAAACCGAGATATCTGGATCACACCGGATAAGGATGTGGGGGTTTAGGATAGTAAGGGAACACTCCTTATTGTAGTATTTTACCAAAAAATCATCAAAAATGTAGATGGTATCTGTAATGCTGATTAATTAGTTAACCCTTGTGAAACAACTGATGCAAATCAGGCCAGCGTTCTTTGACTATTTGCCTAAGTACCCAGTTTTAGAGGATTCTAAATATCTACCAACTCCCATTAGCTATCAAGTCCAGATGTGGTGAGGTCCATTGCAGATAGGATATCTAGATATTTCAGACTTAGGATCTTGAGCATTCTTCTAAGTCATGTACAATGAGATTGTAGCTTTCTTAGACACTTTTACATGTTTTGGTACACCTCATGTGGGTCCAGGGCATTAATAATATTGACTAAAGAACTATATGCATAGTTAGTGATTTACTCTACTCAGCTATTATCAATACTCATGCTTTGTTTAAATGACATGATAGTTTCAATTACTTGGATAACCTACTTGTATCCTAAATAGTAAATATTTCTCAACTAATTTAGTATGGTTAACTATTGATTTTCTATTAACTGTGTCAAAAATTTATTAACATACTGAAACACTTTTTAGGTGAAGGACCAACTCTTCCAAAAAAGACAAAAGCCAACTTTTTTCAAGAATAGAGCAGAGGTCTTTAGAAGTAGGTAGACTAGTTAGTCAGTCTCTTAATCCTTACTATAGATCTTGAGGATGAGAGAGTGATCAAAGAGAACATTTTGTAAATAACTATACTTAACATAAATTAAGTGAAAACCCTTCTTTTATGGTGAAATCAAAATATGTTGTAACTTTCAATGTATGCTTAAATAAGATGATTCAACTAGTTAAGTGATGTCACTATATATTTGGCAATGAACTAAACATTTATAGTTAATTTTTTAGTTAGTAATTAATGATGATTAGTTGGTGTAGTTCCTTCTTGGTAGGCCTAAATCCTAGTTAGTTGGTTTAGGTTGCATCAATAACTATATAGCTCAATTATAGGTTTCATTCTTATAAATCCATTTCATGTCTTTGATTCCTTTTATGTATGCTTATTTTGTCTTATTCATCAACTTGTATTTAGAGTTCTTATAATAAATTGATAATTCCATTTCCTAACACAAAGTACAATCTTTTTTCTTTTATTTTATTTTACCATTGTTTCTCCCTTTGTATAGTTTATTTCAATAATTATACATGTATTTAAGCAAATCAATCAACTTTCTTTACTAATCACTAGACTTTCAGACTTCTTGATTAAACTATTGGTTAGCTGGAAGACTTCCTAGTCAAATATGGGCATTTCAAATTTTTACATTGTCGTAACTTTCCAGGTATAGTCCAAACACTGGCTTTAGCTCTTATAACCTATTTAGCCACACATTGTTGTTTGATGTGACCTATACACATTCACATCTTGAATTACCTTTTTATTGTCTCTTTATTCTGGACTTATGCTGATCTATCACTATTTCAAATCTTCACTTGTTTTCTAATTGCAACTGACTTTTCTTAGTTATTCCAACATTTCCTTTTAATTCTAGTATCTTAGCATTCTCCATCCATCATATATCATGATACTACATTATCATATCTCATTCTTATTAAAATATTATACGAGTTATTAGATCCCAATAACACATCCTTACATCCGAACTAGGACGAACCTACAATCTTGAAGCCAATGGCTACTTAGGATCAGCCACCTCCTATTTATCTCAAACATGTGAAAAGAATATCCACTTAGGGAAAATTCATGTGAAGATAATTTTTTCTCTACTTGATATAAATAATATAAACAATATTTGATGTAACTTCATCATATACACTGATATCAAGGAATCATATATATATATATATATATATATATATATATATATATATATATATATATATATATATATATTCATATAGATAGGAGCATTTCTATTCATCTCAAATCAAAACATCAACAAAGAACTAAAGTTATATAATATTCTTTTTGTGCTCTTATTCTTTTGTTACTTTTTGGTCTTCTGACAATAATACTTCTAAGTTTCTTTCTAGACCATCCCCGCACTACATACCTAGACAAGGCTTGAATTGAATAATAGATAGACTAGCTTGATATTAGTTGATTCAATTACTTTGATAATGGGTTAGGATATCTAAATGATCAAATTCCTAGAGATATCATCATATCATGTCCTATTTGCAACACTTGTGACTCTAACTTACTAAATTAATGGTCATTGAAAACTCATCCTAAGCGTTGACAACAATTTTTTTACACTTGTATGTCACATAACCACTAATCATAAGATTTATAAATTGAGTATTTAACATAACCACAAACATCACTCTAAACTTTTTCCAATTTAAAGTTCTCATTTTTGATAAATTCATTCCAATGAACTAACTTTGCACACATATATAAGACTCGATTCCTATGAACTGGTTTCAATCATAATGATAAATATCAAAGCATTCATACTAAGCCTCACACTTCCATGTACACAAGTCTTTATAACTAGATATGCACTCCATAAATAAAGAAACAATATTACACATCATATTCTACAACTCTCTTATTTCCTAGAGTGACATGAACATACTGAAATTGGCTAATTTGATAGTTAACTCTTGTTGTAGATCTATTTTCATGCATTTACATCTTCAATTCACATGGAATCCCTAGAAATTCCTGAGTAGAGGAGTGAGCTACTCGCACAATAAATGACTGAAAAAAATCTAAAGCATTCATTAGGCATTTAGATTCTTTAATAATTGAAATAAAAACAAGGTAGTAATTGAGATCAAAATACTAACTCTATAGGAATTTATAAATACTATTGTATCATGCATCACTATGAAAATATTTTCCCCATTCTGGTCTTTCATTAATTTTAATTTGACTTGACTTCTGATCTAACTACTACTATGTTGGCCAACTAAACATAACTGAATGATATGACTTACTAAACTCTTTATCAAGACTCGATTGAACTTTATTATCATTCTCTTTACTTTGACATGAAATCTCTTGGATCGTACCATACAAGTGAAAGTCGCTACTACATGACTCACTCTACATGTCTTAATGTAAACCCATAACCTTCAAACTACTACTAAGTCCCAATCTACATTGTGGTTGTCTTGTAAGTTCTAATGACGGCAAAACAACTAGCCGTAAAATTGTGGTCCCTTGTCTTGGGAACTCAGGAGGGGTGCCTAGGAGTGACACACAATGTGTAGTATTCTAGGAGGAGTAGGCCTAAAAGGATTATATACTCCAAATGTTGTGATTAACACCAGAATCTCCAATTATTTATTGGATATATGTACTACTAAACTAGTACCACTGGGATCTATAGTTATTGTTGGGTGCTCTACTGAACTAAAGTACCATCGATACATAGTTTATTGGTGTTGGGCACTTAGTATCTGAGCTAATTCAACCTATAACTAATAGTCCATTTCACCCTTCCCTTTATAGACCTTTAGGAATGGGTTCTATGATGTTTAGGGCATATACTATTTTCTAATTATTGTTTTCTCTTATATTTTTCTCTTTTATTTCTGTATTTTACTGACTAGTTGGACTACTGAACTGAACTCAATGATGATGCAAAACTACATTTCTATCTTGTTGATTACCCTTCTTTCAAGATTTCTCATAGTTAACTCATATATAATATTTCTCACATATTCAAATATAAATCATGTCTAGTGATGTAATCATTCTCATTTAGCATCTCTCACATTTATGTGTATTACTAATAAAATTCCAGAATGAGGGAATTCCATTTTATTGAATTATAGTAGCATCTGAACGTATTCATTTCTTGAAAAGGATCTAAACTAGATAATTTGCATCACAAAAATCAAAATATGTATGCATATAAAACAATATTCAGTAAGAAATCCAAATTATTAAATGAATCACTTCAATAAGCTTTTTACTCTTGAATAAGACATTTATTCTTTTAGAAGCATACTCAATTGGGTTGCGATCACTGATTACTTGCTTTTCACAAGATATGTAATATGTAAATTCGAAACTGTGACTTCTAAAATTTCCAAATAAATTGACCGTACATGTCTAATTCATTCACTAATAGCATGGTTAGGACCATGTTAGCATTTATCTAGGTTTCGATTAGACTATAGTTCAAAAATCTGAAAATTCAAAAATTCAAAATTGTAGGAAAATTCTCAAATAAATTATGTATTTACTAATATTTGAGATATCTTTGTATTCATTTCATCATATAAACACTATTGTAACATTGAATGATTTTTTTGTAAATTAGATTTAAGAAAAATAACTTTATGTTTAGTATCATTTATGGATAAATTAATAATTACAATGAAGATGCATCTACTTAAGTACAATTAACTAAAAACTTATTTTACCCACTCACATCAGGTGTTATTCACCTCAAAAACATGGCTGAAGAACTAATCTCCTGGAACCCAAATCAAACTTTGAATTTGGCCCTTTTCTTCCTTCTTTTTACTCCAGAACCCTAAAAACATAGATTGAAGAGAGAGAAAGATAAAAGTATGTTATTTAATATCATTTTGATTAAAATAGTGGAAGGACAAAACTTTTACATAGGAGAGAAGATTTACCATGAAAACTAATCTATAGAAGATTAACTTATTGATTCTTCCAAACACTAAATTTACCTCCCTTTCTAAAGTTTCACTTTTGTGGGATGGATCACAAAATTATGAGAGCTAATTGGGTCTTAGGTTATTGGTGTAGATCTCATTCATGTCGATTACCATTTGTTTAGATTCATAAGATGTTGAGGTTATGCATCTATATTTTTTGGCCATAACACTAATGATTTATTTTATTTTCAACTCAAGCTCATGATTTTCATTTTCTATAAAACTAATATGCACAACTACCCAATCATTTGTAACTACACTAATATAAAATAAGTATTTGATTACATTCCAAATGAAAAGTTCATCTTGGTTTGTCGGTAGTAGTGGTGATATCACATATTATCTTACAATATTGAAAATGGGTAGGTTACGATCATTTAGTGGCTCTTTATATACTGAATATCTTTCTAACTCAAATTAGGTCTTAATTATTACTTATACAAAGGGATGTGCATTTACTTGGGCCCTTGATTTACACACACAACACACTTTTTGGGTTTTATATGAGCTATAAAGGGTAAGCCCTTAGAGATCTAGGCATCTTGTCTTGGACCTAAAATTTTCAAGGGACTATCTTCCTATCAAAGTGATCCAAATCTCTACCTCAAGTTCATAAGTTCATATTTTGTACTGGACCTATACAAAACAATATTTATAATATTATATGTTCTTAATATTTTGTATGCTTCCTTAGACTTTAACCATCCCCTAAGGATCTCTAGGGACGTCTAGGTTTTTACGGAGTGATATTTTCTTGACCTCTTAGCTCCTATGTAACTCTATTATCTCCCCACCAAACAATACAATTGACTCATGGCTCTACCCTAATTGAGGATACTGAGAATGCATCAACAAATGTTATTTCATAGCAATCAAAATTCATGATTTTCTTCCTAAATAGGGGTCTCTCACCTTGTCATGATTCTTTGTCTCATTTACTTATCCCAAACAAGGTAAAATCTACATCTTACATGTACCGTTTAAACAAATCTTTTAATGTATTTAGTCATATATTGTTATAAAAGTTTCATCAACCAAAGCTTCACATAAATCTACATGTTAAAACCATTTTGTAAAACCTTAAAACTAAGCATATTTTTAGGGTCTTTTGCTTAAATGGATATTGTAATGACCCCCACTTTTGACTGTCCCACAGTTAAGAGAAGACCTCAAAGTCGAGGATCATTACTCCAATTTTTCTGGGATCAAATTAAAAAATAATAAAAAATAGGCAATAATTTCATTTAATTTAAAACTTAATACATGTATTGAATTATACTCCCCCAAGGAGTTACATAAATTTTGAGAAGAACTAACTTATACAATGAGAAGAAATATTATCCATCTAATCCTCATTGAACTAACTTTAATATCTTCAAGATTTTTTTATTATTCATGTCTTCAACTAATAGATGCATGTTAACTTAAAATTCCAACAAACAAAATGGATCAGTAAATTGCTATACTATGTATGGGGTGCATACAAAAGTGCACATATAAGATAGCAACATATATTCTCAGTTTTTCTGGGAAATTTGACCGGTGAGCTAAAATTAGTTTTTCTCAGTTATTCGGTTGGTCGAGTTCTGTGAGTGTGCAACTCGACTGATGGGTCATCTTCAAAAAATCCATCATAGGATCAGTCGAGTTTCCAACTGGACCTTATAAACAGCTTGTGATAAATTTTCTAATTTGACATTTGAGTGATTAAACCTTGGAATCAAGTGTCCCTGATTTTTTCTCATCTTAGTTACAAGTCATATCATCAATACAAGTGATTAAGAAAATCATCTAAGGTTATTTGGAGTGATTTCCCAAAGTGCACACTTGCATTGCATTTGACCTGAACTTGAACAAGGTAGGGTTGTGTAATTTGATCCTTTTCATGTACCTAAAGCCTGAAATCAATATTGAACAAACATGTTAGATACATAGGAATGGAATAGTTAAGTCATTATAAAAATATGGGCAATGTATAACTCTCAAGTCAACATTCTCCCCCTTGTTGACAATGACAAACCATTCCTCAATCATATTGAAAAGGATATTTGAAGTTATACCTTTGCCTTTTGAATTGCAAGGGGATTTAGGATCTGAACAATGTGAATTGCTCCCCCTCAATCTATGCTTACTCTAACCTACATAGTTATTCTATATACACAAAGCAACATGACATATATACGATATGGTCCTTTAGCAAGTCACATGATAAAGCATATAATGAACAAGAAAAGGATCACATAGGCAAATAAAAACAATATGGTTGAGCTTCAAAACATTAAACTTCTCTCCCCCTTTTGACATTATTAAAAATGTAGGGGGGTGGAAGAGCACAGAACTAGGTATTCTCCAAGCACAACCATGCACACATGCACAACATGCAATCACAAAGCATACACCAAATAGAGATGAGAGAAACAAACAAGCTAAGTCATAATCAAAATATGGTAAAACATGACACCAACTCTTGAGATATATTAAATCAAAGGGTAAGTGTACCAAGGATTAATATTACAACCCAGAAAGCAAGTTCTCAAAACACAACTACAAAACAAAATGATGAAAGCTAGATGATAAAATAGTATAGCTCAGAACATGTGCCCAGATGTTTGTAATACAAAGCCTAGAAAGATATATATGATCAACAACTAGACTAAAAACTAGAACAACTAAACATCTAGGCCATCTATGTCTACATCATATAAAAAATCATCAGCATTAGAGGCATTGGGCTCATAGTCGTCATCTCCGTCTAATGGTGTAGCGACATCACCTTCATCATCAGAGTCACCAGTAAAGCCATCAGAGCCATCATCAGAAGTATCACCATCATCCTCACCAGCCTCCTCATTAGCAGCCTTCTCATCATCCTGATCTGACATCTCTTCATCAGTAGAGGGACCAAAACCATGACTGGGACAACATGCATTATGCTCATCCCAAGACATACCAAGAGCATGGAGCTCATTGGCCTGTGGGAAGGAAGGAGTAGAACTACTGAGGCTAGCAAGCAGAGTGGCCAAGGGGCCAACTATCAGAGGTAGCACAACAGGGGTAGATCCACCAATAATAGGGGGTCCAGCAATGGAAGGTGCAGGGTAAAAGTGATTATATGAAAAAGATGCATAGTCACCTCCTGGGTAGGGTTGGTAGGTAGGGTAGGGGTGTGCACTGGACATGTTCATATTGGACATAATGGAACATAGGTCCTGATGCAGGTGCTCTTGAACCTGAAGGTTGTATGCCTATTGATGCATCATGTAGCCCATAAGGGTTTCATTAGATACATGGAATGAGGCACATGAAGGTCGGGTAGGCTGAGGTAGTGAAGGTGCTCAGGTAGAGGCAGAGGTAGAGGCACCAGGTGTGGTGGAGGATAGGATAGGCACTGACTTCTGAAGAGTGGTCTCACTAATCCAAACTCCTTTCTAGACAGGTCTGTAGTGAAGGTCATGGAAAAGAGATTTGCTAGTGGCAAGCTAAAAAAGACCATAGATCAGGGCTGGGTAGGGTGGGTGGGTGCCACGGGTGTTCTTGCCTGAGTCAAAATAGGTCATTTGATGGAGAACATATCTCGACCACTTGACTCCGATGTTCTTCAAGAGACAATACATGATTACCACAATGTTTTTACAATCTCAATCTGATTCTTCTTGGGGTGAATGTTGCAGTTAATGACTAGGATAAGGATGTGTCTCTTGAGGTCCAAGGAAGAGTAGGGAATGTTTCACTTCTTCCTATATGGTAATGGAGGCTTCTTCAAGAACTTATGAATATTAGGGAGAGTAAGATCATGTTGCTTGTAGAAGGCCTCAAGATCAACTAAGTCAAAATACTCCAGATAGTCCTTGCGCCAGGTGTCAGTCACCTCAGTACCCAAAAAGTAAATGTTCAGGGTATCCTCAAAGACTTGGAATTTCTTCCCGGTTATCATAGATGTGAGGACTACTTGAGTATTTGGCAGGAGTACGAGGGTGTCATAATTCCAATGCTAATTTACATAGAATTTGTGAATGACTTTGGTGCTTGTGATGGAATCGTTATAGCACACACGTTCAACACCCAAGGTAGTGAGATGGTGATCATAAAACAACTTCACTACTTGATCTAGGACCTCTTGTCTTCATGGTCTAGGATCAAATAGGGCATGAAAAGGAAAAGGGTTCCTAGGAAGGAGCTCCTTGTACCTATTTAGATCCTCATTTGAGATGAAGAGGGTGTCATCAATTAGAATCAAGCGGGAGTTGGATGAAGATGAAGGTGCATTAGCTGGGCTGGCCCTCTTCCTCCTATTAGATGCCATAGAGACAAAAAGGATAGGAAAGAGAGGAAAAAGCAAAGGAGTCACCACAAAAACTCATCCACATACCTAGGTTAGCAAGGGGGAAGGTCAAGGGAGGTCGAGCTAGGTCGAACTAGGGCTAAGGAGAGAAAGGTCGAGGCTAGGGTTGAGAGCTTAAGGGAGCTGAAGAATGGATCATTCGACTTTTCTCTAGTTGAGAGAGAGAATAGTCAGCCGAACCTATCTATAGTTTGCTCCAACCCAGCCATCGTTTGAGTTTTGTGACTAAAAAAACTCGACCGATAGTCTCTTTAGAAAAGCTTTGGGACTCTGATCGGTCGAGTTGGCTACTCGACCGATTGTCAACCTGGCCTATATTTAGAAATCCTAATTTCTAGTCATTAAAGTGCTAATTAAATGTATTTTTAAAGTCCATTATGTATTTTGAACATACTTAGTCACATATCAGTCATCATCTGGTACTATTTTGTGATAAAACAAGTGTTTACAAAAAATATCAAAAATAAGAAAAAAAATAGACAAAAGGAACATGAAAAACTGAAATTTTGGCATATTAGCAAGCAATTGTGATCAAAACATAGACAAAGCATATAGGATATAAGACAACTGGATAGAAGGCATATCAGAGTCATTCAAAGTAGTTATGAGTAGTTTAGATCTAATAAAGTTAAATTGTTCTCTAGCTAGGTGTTTAGTTAAAATGTCTGCCAACTGACTTTTTGTGTCTACATGCATGATATAGATATCCTTGTTGGCAATGTGATTATAGAGAAAATGATGGCAAACCTCTATATGCTTATCTATACTATGAAATATAGGATTATATGACAAGTTAATTGTACTAGTATTATCACAATAGATAGGAGAAGCATAAAAATGAATGTTAAAGTCTTGGAGCATTTGCTTCATCCATAGAACCTAGGCACAACAACTCCCAGTTGCAATGTATTCATCCTCGGTGGTTGATAATGCCACCATGCTCTATTTCTTGGAACCAAGACACCAAGTATGGTCCTAGGAGAAAGCAAGTGCCACTTGTGCACTTTCTATCAATCAAACACCCTACATAATCCATCACTATGAGCAGTAAGAGTAAAGTCCCTTGACTTGGGATACCATAGTACAAAATTTTGGGTTTTGTCTAAGTACCTTAAAATCCTCTTAACAACTATAAGATGTGATTTCTTAGGGTTTGATTAAAGTGAGCACACAGGAAAACACTAAACATTATATCAAGTCTAGAGGCAGTTAAGTAAAGTAAACTTCCAATTATACCTCTATAGAGCTTCTCATCTACCTTCTCACTTTCTTCATCTTTGTCAAGTTTGGCGGTGTTTGACATGGGTGTGTCCATCGACTTGGTGTGGTCCATCCCAAAGTGCTTGAGTAACTCACTTGTGTACTTGCCTTAGTTGATGAAGTTCCCATCTTTTGTTTGCTTGATTTGAAAGCTGAGGAAGAACGTGAGCTCACCCATCATACTCATCTCGAATTCATTCTGCATAAGATCACTAAATTCTTTACAAAGATCAAGGTTAGTTATGCCAAAAATGATATCATCAACATATATTTGAATGATAAGAAAATTTTTAAAAGTGTGTTTTATAAATAAGGTAGAATCAACTTTGCTCATGATATACCCATGATCTAACAAAAAGTTCTTTAATTTCTCATACCAAGCTTGAGGTGCTTGTTTGAGTCCATAGAGAACTTTTTTCAATAAACAAACATGGTTAGGTAAACTATCATGCTCAAAGCCCAGAGGTTGTGCAACATACACTTCCTCCTCGATTGTACCATTCAAAAATGCACTTTTAACATCCATTTGATAAAGAAGAAATTTTTTATAACTAGCAAAGGCAAGTAACATACTAATGGACTCAAGTCTAGCTACAAGTGTCATCAAAATCTATACCTTCCTATTGATTGTGGCCTTGAGCCACTAACCTTGCTTTGTCCCTTACCACTTTGCCGCTTTCATCAAGCTTGTTGCGGTAGACCCACTTGGTGCCAATGATGTTTCTATCACTTGGTCTTGGAACTAGGGTCCATACTTTGTTCTTTTCAAATTGCTCCAACTCTTCTTGCATATCTAGGATCCATTCATCATTCCCAAGAGCTTCCTTGATGTTCTTAGGCTTGAGTTGTGAGATGAAGGCACTGTTGGCTTGTTCATATCGAATGTAGCTTGTGTCTTCAATCTTTCAAATGGATCACCTAAAATCAGCTCTTTTGGATGATTCTTTGCAAATCGGGGGGTTGAATCCTTCTTCTCTTCATCTTTCTCTTCTTCTTTAGTGACCACCTCTTTTCCCTTTTGGGTGATGTTGAGCTCTTTTAGAATAGGAATTACTTCACCTGTAACATCATCATTTGGAACAATATCCTTGGGAATAGAGGGGTTAGTCTCAATAAACTTAACATTTATGGATTCTTCTAATTAAGCAAGATCAACATTAAAAACTCTATAAGCCTTGCTAGTGGTGTTGTAGCCAAGAAAGAAAGCCTTGTAAGATTTCAGATCAAACTTTTCAAGATAATCTTTCATATTCAAAACAAAACAAGGACATCCAAAAATATAGAAATACTCAATAGATGGATTACTATAACGCCATAGTTCATAGGGGGTTTTCTTCAAAGACAGATGTGTAAAAACCCGATTTTGCACAAAACATGAGGTACTGAGAGTTTCAACCCAAAATGTTTTTAGAGTATCATACTCTAGAAGCATGGTCCTAGACATCTCCTGTAAATACCTATTCTTCCTCTCTACAACCCCATTTTGTTGAGGTGTTTGAGGTGAAGAGAAGTTATGCGCATAACCAGATTCTTGACAAAAATGTTCAAAAAGATGATTTTCAAATTCTCCTCCATGATTACTACAGATGGAAACGATGCGGCAAGAGGCTTCATTAACTCATTTACAAAAGCTCGAGAAAACATCAAGCATATCACTCTTAGAAATGAGTAAGAAGGTCCAAGTATATCTAGAGAAATCATCGAAAATAACAAGGCTATCCTTGGAACCATGAAGCCATTGAGTTCTCATTGGTCCAAATAGATCAATGTGAAGAAGTTTAAGAGATCTTTTGGTAGTAAGGACTCCTTTGGATTTGAAGGAGGACTTGTTTTTCTTTCCTTGGGTACAAAGTTGGCATTCCTCATCCTTTTCAAAATCCAATTTGGTAAGCCCCTTGACCAAGTCATTTTTGCTCAACTTCTTCAACTAATGCATATTTACATGACCAAGCTGATGATGCCAATGAGAAATATCATTCGAATTGACTACTAGGCATCTACCGACAATAGGCTTAATAGAGTCAAGGACAATAACATAAAGATCACCACTTCTAGTTCCCTTATATATTACTTGGTAGGTGAGGGAATCTAGAATCAAGCATTAAAAGGAAGTAAATAACATAAGGTAACCATTGTCACATAATTGACTAACACTAATTAAATTGTGATGTAGGCCATCCACAAAAATAACATTCTTGATACACAAGGATTCACCTACATCACCCTCACCTTTGACTTTACCTTCCTTGTTGTCCCCAAAAGTGACCAAACCTCCTTTCTTTTTGGTAAAGTTGTTGAAATGGCTTATATCACCTGTCATATGCTTAGTGTAGCCACTATCAACATCCCATCTTCCTTTTTCCTCACCAATTTCTTCACTAGTAGAGGCCATGAGTGCAAGGTGGCACTTTCCATCTTCTTTGGATCTTGAGCTACTTGAGGATGAAGCTTCCCAAGCTGCATTCTTATATTTCTTCTCCTTCTTATCCTTCCTCTTGTACTTGCTCCCCTTCTTGTACTCCTCTTCCTTCTTTGAGATGCCCTTGTGATGTGACTTTCTTGACTTGGGACATTCACTCTTGTAGTGCCTCTTTTATCCACACTTGTAGCACCTAAGAGTATAGGAGGAGGAGGCTTGCTTTCCATTGAAGTGTTTTCTCTTGATGTAGTTGGCTTCATGCTCACTTGGGCCATCATCTTCACTAGAGGAGGAAGGAGAAATCCGAAAAGCAAGTTTTTGTTGAAGGATGAATGCCTCCACTAGTGATTTGAAAGCACTATCTTTGATCTTTTGGGCTTCCTTCTCTTCTTTCTTAGCTTCTTCTTCTATCTTTTCAAGCCTTGGCTCATGGCTTGGAGGTGGCCAATGAGCTCTTCGGTTGGGATGTCACCAAGGATCCTAACTTCTTTAATGGAAGTGACCTTTGACTCCCATCTCTTTGGTAGAGTCCTCAAGATCTTGGAGTTTATTACATCTCTATCCAAAGTGTTTCTCAATGCAGCCAGCCCATTGATGATGACATTGAGTCTTGAGTACATCTCCACAATCCCTTCTTTCTTGCCCATCTTAAAGTTCTCTAGAAGGCTGTTCAACATGTAGATCTTTGCCTCCTTGGTTTGCTTTGTGCCCTCATAAGTGATGCATAATTTGTCCCAGCTCTCATAGGTGGTGTCCCGAGATGAGATTTGGTTGAACTTCGTTGGGGTAAGGGCTTCATAGAGGATGCTTATGGCTTTGACATTGAGTTGGGTTTCTTTGAGTGCAACTTCACACCATGTTGGAATATCTCTAGTTGGCTCCTTGTATGGTTTGACCATCACCTTCCATATGCCAAAGTTCATGCCTTGAATGTAGAATTTCATGTTCCTCTTCTAATATACGAAGTTGGTACCATCAAAGACCATAGGATGCATGGAGAAGCCTCCCTCTAGGTTGAGAGAACCAAGTAGGTTGTCGCACATCTTCTCATCTTGTGGGAGATTGTTGGAGAAGATCCTTGTCTTTGATACCACTTGTTGGATCTAGGTCTCTAGAGGGGAGTGAATAGAGCTTCAAAAATTCTCACATGATAGATTAGACCTTCAAATTATATCAATCAAAACCAATAGCTTAAGTGCAATTTGAATTCTAACTAACAAGTATAGCAAGGAAGAGAGAAAATGAAGGCAAGAACTTGACAAGGTCATTTAGAGTGGTTCTACTCTCCAAACTAGGAGAGAGTCAATCCACTACCTAGAGAGGTCAACCTCTAGGACTTTGTAAGTGATTTCCTCTATATATTCATCAATAAGAGTTATAACACAAGACTACTAAAGGACTTACCCATCCAAACACAAAGAGTCTTCCACCTTGCCAAGGACTTACCCACTTTGCAAGAGTCTTCCACCTTCATCCAAGGACTTACCTACTCTTACACAAGACTTCAGCCTTCAAGGGATTTGCTTACTCTTCTTGTTTCTTCACCCTTTGCCTTCTCCTTCACCTAGAGAAGATCTTCACCTCTTTTTAAACCTTGAAGAAGAAGAACAACAACTCCACCTTCACTCAGAGTAGCTTGCTTCACCTTTGCTTCATGGAGGAAAGGGGTAGGGAAGATGGAATGGAATGAGTGCTTTACAAGCACAAGGAAGTATCTCTCTTACAACTATCCTATATCACTCATAATCATGAAATGAAGTGTAAAATTGAGAGAGAAAGGGGATCAAGGAGTTGTAACACAATCAACAATAGAAAGGACTTAGAATAGCATGAATGAGCAAACTTGGAATGAACTCCAAGGGGTCCTATTTATAGCAGGGGGTGTTCCCTTGACTATGAGATCATATGAGGTCAAAATATAGCCATTTTCCAATTTGCAACAGTTCTATTCTCGTCCAAAACAACTAACCAATGGTTATAATCACTTTTTCTATATTTTTAGTACAGTACATTCAGTCGAGTTTCAATAAAGGTAACTCAACCGATCCACTAAATGACAAAGACAATTTTCAAATTATCGGTCAAGTTTGTTCTAGGAAACTCAACCGATGAGCTAAAATTAGTTTTTCTCAATGAGTCAGTCGGTCGAGTTCTATGAACAACTAGACTGATGGGTCATCTTCAAAAAAATCCATCATAGGATCAATCGGGTTTCCAACTTGACCAATAAACAACATGTGACAAATTTTCTAATTTGACATTTGAGTGATTAAACCTTGGAATTAAGTGTCCCTAATTTTTTCTCATCTTAGTAACAAGTCATATTATCAATACAAGTGATTAAAAAAATCATCTAAGGTCATTTGGAGTGATTTCCCAAGATGCACACTTTCATTGCATTTGACTTGAACTTGAACAAGCTAGGGCTTGTGTAATTTGATCCTTTTCATGTACTTAAATCCTGAAATCAATCTTTAAAAAATATGTTAGATATATGGGAATAGAATGGTTAACTCATTATAAAAATATGGGCAATGTATAACTCTCAAGTTAACACATCAATCTACTATGTTTTGGTATAATCAATATGATCAAAGTTTTAGTTTTCATCATTTATTAGCACACAATGTGAATACTTAAAATGATTAATGTGCATATGTGATTAAACACCTCATAAGATCCCAACTAGCATATATATATATATATATATATATATATATATATATATATATATATATATATATATATATATATATATATATATATATATATATATATATATATATATATATATATATATATATAAATAAATACACACAGATATATATATATATATATGTATATATATGTAGTTAATTCCCACGCGGGTAGCTACTTGCCCTCTATTTCAATGACTTTTTTTGGAGTTTCTTACTTTTAACATGTAGAGGGTTACTTTACCTTGCAAACTGTCAATTTTCATGCATAGATAGTTATAGTTTCAACAACTATAATATATATATACTATGTATTTTACCCAAATTTACTTTTTTAGTCGTATAGTTACTTATTTTGTCCAATGAGTTACTTTTTTGACCATATAATACTTTTTGGGCTGACGGGTAGAGACTTCCAGGCTACCTGTACGGGTATTGAATGAACGACATATATATATATATATATATATATATATATATATATATATATATATATATATATATATATATGGCTAAAAGAATTGTGTACCCGAGTACATGTAGCTTACATGTACCCACCTTCATTTATGAGGATTGTAAAATTATATTGAATAATCCAACCTTATGGATGTATAGTATACCCTTTAGATAAGATGTATATCAAAAATCATCACAATCTGATATTCATAGAGCACACAATAAAAGAAAATGTCTATTTTCTAATCAATGGTAAGTTGAAGAAATTGCATAAACCATTGAATGATGTATGGCTATATCTCATGATATACATAAGATATGGTCATGATTTTTTAAAGACATCTAATCTATATAGAGTTGAATCAATCCGTATGGTTGGATTTTATTAACATACTCTACATATGCTATTTTAATGGCCGGTACATGCAAGTTACATGTACCGGCCGGTACACACTTCCTAACCTATATATATATATATATATATGGAATTCACAATGTCGCCCTAAAAGTGAGTCTTGATGGTGGATGTTAAGCATGGTTATCGCCAATAATCCAAATATCTGTGTGTGGTTGAATGATTTGTTTTGTTCTTGTTATATCTTGGTTTTCATATCGAGCATGTACCTTCTTCTTCCCAATATAAAAGTATTATTCTTTCCTACCTTTTCTCCCCTCAAATGTAACTGATATATTTCATATTATCTAATGAGACTAAATATAATACCTCAGGAATGGTATCGATGTCCACTGCGGCATATTTGATAATCATGTGGATAAATCACATCACATAGTATGCACATGCCCATTCGTTGTCTTATGTAGCACACTATAAATTGAAACATACAAAATATTTAAAAATACAACTAATTAAGCACTGTTCACATAAATAATATATACATTGCAGTCTGGAACTTACTTCCACATTTGTCCAAATTATTTGCTGGTTCTTTTTCTTGGGGACCTTTCCTCCAGCCTTTTTGAACTCATCTAAACCCCTACATGTTAATGTAACACAGTACATTGCATAATTAAATAGTAATGTAATAACACATGTTAACAGATATGAAAATGAAATATTTCTCACCGGAATAATGCCATTTTCATTTTGTGCCCATATCTTGAATTCAATTTAGTCCCCTTAGGATCTAGATAATAGACAATGAACGTCTCAGGGACAATAACTAGTAACTCCCAATGCATACCACTAGAGGTAAAAAAGTTAAAAATTAATAACTCAAAATCCACAATAAAAATGTAATTTTCTTAAGTCTAAATTATAAGCAAAGTAAACTTACTCCAGATTGAATGGAGCTATTATCAACGTCTTCTTATTTTGAGCAAACATTCTAAAAGCAAAATAGCAGTATTGTTGAACTGATGGAGGGTCTTTAGCTACTAGACTAATCAAAGATGGAATAAAAAATCCTACATGTTCGAATGAAAAATCTGCACATATCTTGTCTAAGTAGCTCCAAAACATGTATTACGTATGCATTAATAATTAAGAAACCAGATCACCAGATCCTACACAAGGTATATGGATGTGTAAAGAAGATCTCACCTTATCCATAGCTCTATCACAGATGTATTCAGCCAATCATATCGAAACAACTCCAAAATATCTTGTATAAATAGGTTGCTTTCGTATGATTGACCTGCAACATCCGCATCTATAGAAATAGTTATAGGGCAATTTATATCATGTTCACCTAACCATATTTCCATACCCCTACAATCAGGACCTAACGGGACAGGTAGGTCTTATGGAACCCAACTTGGTAATGTAGGAGGTGGAGGTGGAGGCCTAGATGTTGTGGGTGTCTTCTTTTTAACCTGTATATATATATATATATATATATATATATATATATATATATATATATATATATATATATATATATATATATATATATATATATATATATATTTCAGATCAACTGACATCATATACACACACAAACAATTTAATGTAATGTAAATTTACCATACAGTTTCAGTATAGAGGACAACCGCTTTTGGCCACAATATCACTCCGCCTTCTGCCTCACCAAGCATTTCACAATCTGGGTGGGCATATGGCAATGGAAGATCCATCCACTTGGGGAATATACGTACCAGGCTCACACGAACCCAACCATCTGGTAATGGAGACCCATGAAACATTTTCCCTGGTAGGGATGGGTAAGCCGACACCTCTACAATGACAAATTCTTTACTTTTTAGACGGCATGGCTTCAACCCCTACAAATTTTTGTGTAAAGAATGTTATATACATATATACATATCATCCTGAAAACATATCATCTTGAAAAGACTAGTTATTATGTCATAAAATACTTACATTGGATGTGCTAGGTGGTGGGCCTATAGGATTACTCCCAACCTCTACAGTAGGAGTAGAGCAGGACGCCATAGGTACTGTCTACTGAGTGGCAGTCGGAGATGCCTACCACTTGCTCAGTGCTTCTTTGAGTTTCCTATCAACTAGCTTATCTACCTATACATGGATAAAAGAAACGTTAGCTTCAGATTATTGAATTCTCTTTTACAGTAACATTATAAAGAAAGAATAGGTTACCTCTTCTTGTGAAAGTCCTGCTTTTGGGACATGTTTGCGCTGGGATGGCCCAAAGAACGCTTTGATGCCCACACCAGCGCCTGCAGCCCTAACACAGCCAGGATGCTCTGGGTTACCCAGAGCCACTGTCAATTCATCCCTTGTGCCCTCAGGGATGAACTTTCCTTATTTGCTCAGCTCGTGCAGCTCCCACTAATCACCAAAACAAAAAAATTGTAATTAAGTAAACACCACAAATAATCAATATTCGAATGATTGTTGTAAGAGTTGTATTTTACCATTTTTTTCAGTCGCCTCAGAAGTTGCAGACTTCCTTATTTCTCCCTTTTTATTTTGCCTCCCAGCTATGCAGACATCATGGCAAGGCAGAGGTGTGCTACCTATAGTAGAGGACTCCTGAGTAGCAACAGACTGAGCATTAGCCTCAGACTGTAGTCTTTGGCGAATGCCTGCATACCGATTTGGGCCCATTGTGTGGTCATGCACATTCAGTGCACGCCTTGCTTTTTGCACCTCATTGAGGCCCTAGTTAGTATGCACATTAATGATTTGGTTAGTAACACTAAATGTTAATCTTGAATAGGTGAATACAGCGTATATTAATTAAATTGGGGGTGACGCCTATTACCTTGAATTCATCAGTTTGTCTTGAAGCAACAAATGCGTCCCATTCTTCTTGGTCTAGGAAGTTCCACTGTTCTGTGGCTTTATTCTTCCTCTTGTCACCTTCTTTTATGTATTCTCAGGTGAGATTTGTCCTATAGTTCCTTAGGACTCTCCCACAGTGTTGCATCACACATTTACGATGCAGCTTTTCATCCAATTCAAATATACTCTGCAAAATAGAATTGCTATTAACTAGTATCCAAAAAATTAGTAATCTAACAAATAGAATTGCAAATTAATAGTAACTCACACATAAATCCTTCCATATTACGTCTTTCTTCTCCTTAGGAATTTTATGCCAAGAATCTATCTTACAACCGCATTGGCTACGAGTAACATACCCAAGATATGAAACAAACGAATTGCGATTCACTCCAAGTGCATTTCCTGCATTATCAAAATCCACAACAAGTTTGGGTCCATTGCCCCTTTGCTCTATTAACTTCTTTGTCATAGTGATGCCCCTTCTTTTGTCAACTTTTTTGTGTTGCTCATCAAGTGCCTCAAGTGCTTTAGAGGGTACATTTGCATCATCAACCTAAAATTTTGACAAAATAAACACACTTACAGGATATAACTAGAAATAGACATATAGATATAAATATATGATATATATTTTTAAAACTTACATTTTGCGGCAACACATTGATGTCCTCACCCTCACGGTAATCATTAGCACGGTCATCAGGAGAATGCTCAGCCATCTGAAAGTTCACATTCACATTGTAAAGTAATTCATATTGTAAAGCTCACATTGTAAAGTTCACATTCACATTGTAAAGTAATTCACATTGTAAAATTCACATTTTAAAGTTCACATTCACAGGAAATATTGTAATTAACATTGTAAAGTTCACATTTAGAAAAATAAAACATATAAAAAAATATAAACATGCCTCTAATATTGTGATTTTTTATCAATTAACAATCCTTCATTGTGATCTCCCCACACATACAAGTCATCATTAGCTTCAATATTTGCTGGTGTTGGGAACCCAACTGAGAATGGACTGGAGTCATCATACTTATCATAGTACTCGTCTTTATCTATAGGATCTTCAATGAATTGTCTTTTACCATGAAGAACAACCAACCATTTATCATTTGTAGGATCATCGATATAAAATACTTGTTTCGTCTGTGATGTCAATACGAATGGTTCACCTTTGTCGCCAATCTTTTCAATGTTCACTAAAGTGAAATCCAATTCATCCACTATAACTCTTTTCGTGTTATCAACCCAATTACATTTGAAGAGCGGAATTCTGAAATCTATGTAGTCAAACTCCCATATGTCTTCAATGACACCGTAATATGACATTTTAGCTTCACGTGGACTCTTATCCTTTGCACTTGCAAAAAACATAGTCGACGCTTGAAGGGTGACCCCATTGTTTTGGACGACACTCTTATCATCTTGTCACTTTGTGTAATATATGAATCCATTAATATCATACCCTTCATAAGACATAAGTCAATTTTGGTTTAAAGGTGAGGCATTTGATAGTTTCAATAATATCATCTGGTGTTTGAGATAGTTGATGTAAGACTTTCTCTTCGAACCACTTAATAAATGTCTTGTTATGCTCTCTAACAAGCCACATTGTATTGGCTCGAGGATATTGTCTCTTGATGCAATTGGTATGTTCCTCGATATAAACACTCACTTCATCCATGTTGTGTAAAATATACAAGTGACCTTGTTCCAATTTCTCACGGTTGATTACTTTCACCCGTGATCCCAAAATTCCTTTGCCAAATTGCTCCTCAATATTCTTGTCATTACCAGGAGTGTCATTATCACTGAGAAAGTCATTGCAAAAATCCATAACCTCTCTCGCCACATAACCCTCAATAATACTCCCTTCAGGTCGATAACGGTTTTGAACATCATTTTTAAAAACATTCATGTATCGTTCAAAGGGATACATCCAATGCAAGAAAACTGGTCCCAACATTTTCACTTCCCTAGTCAAGTGGACAACAAGATGTACCATGATATCAAAGAACGACGGAGGAAAATACATATCAAGCTGACATAGGGTAACAACCACTTCTCTTTGCAAATTATCGAGAGTATCAGGGTCAATAACTTTGCTGCACAGACTGTTGAAAAAGAAACAAAGTCTAGTGATTGCAAACCTTACATGCTTCAGCAATATAGATCGATTTGCCACAGGCAATATTTGTTGCATTAGAGTGTGACAATCATGAGATTTAAGACCTATCAACTTCAGATCTTTCATTGATACCAATCTATGGATGTTGGATGAGTAACCCTGTGGCACCTTAACATTTACCAAACATTCACAAAAAGCTTTCTTCTCCTTTCTAGACAATGTGTAACAAGCGGGAGGTAAGTATGTTCTCCTATTTCCCATTTCACGTAATTCTATTAATTCTGACCTTATTCCCATTTCACATAGGTCCAGTCTATATGTTAGCCCATCTTTAGTCTTACCTGATATATTCAACAAAGTACCAATGACGTTATCACAAACATTTTTCTCAACGTGCATGACATCGATACAATGCCTGACTGTCAAAGAAATCCAATAAGAAAGATCCCAAAATATTGACTTCTTCTTGAATAAAGATTTTTCACTCCGTGTGGCCATAGTACATTGTGATCTCTTACCAAATTCATTGACACAGTCTTTTACTCTTTCATAAACAACCTCCCCTGGTATAGGTTTAGGTGCACTCCGTTCCTCATTCAATCCATTGAATGCTTTGCGCTTCCTACGATATGGATGGAATTTTGTAAGAAACCTTCGATGACCGAGATATACAGTCTTATCGACATGTTTTAGTCTTGTTGAATCAATGTTCTCTTCACATATAGGACACACTTTATCTCCTTTGACACTATATCCAGGCAAATTCCCATATGTTGGAAAGTCATTTATAGTGCAAAACAACATAGCATGCAAACGAAATGTCTCTCTTCGTGAAGCATCATAGGTCATCACACCTTCACCCCAGAGTTTCTTTAAGTCATCAATTAGAGGTTCAAGATAAACATCGATATCATTTCCAGGTTGTTTAGGGCCCGATATCAACAACGACAGCATTACGTACTTATTTTTCATACACAGCCAAGGAGGAAAATTGTATATAACAAGCATGACTGGCCAAGTGCTATGTTAGCTGCTCAATGTCCCGTATGGATTCATCCCATCTGTACAAAGCCCAAGTCTTAGATTCCTGACTTCTTCACCAAATTCAGGGTACAATAGATCAATCTTCTTCCACTGTGGGGAATCAGACGCATGTCGTAGGATTCCATCATTATTTTTCTTAACATCTGCATGCCACCTCAAATTCTTCACATCTATCATATTGGAAAACAAGCGTTGAAACTGTGATATTATAGGTAGATACCACATCACCTTTGCAGCAGAACCAGTTTTGGACTCCCCCGAAGTCGTCAATTTATATCGTGACATACAACATTTTGGACAATCTTTCAAATCCACATAGTCCTTTTGAAATAATACACAATCATTCAGGCATGTGTGTATCTTCTTGGCATCCATTCCCATTGGGCAAAACAATTTCTTTACATGTTATGTTGAGATTGGCAGCTCGTTTCCTTCAGGAAGCATTTCTTTCAACAAAGACAACAATGACGTGAAGCTTTTGTCGCTCCATCTATTATTAGCTTTCAGCTTATACAATCTCAACACAACGTTAAGCTTCGTAAACTTAGTACAACCTATGTATAACGATATCTCAGCATCATGCACAATGTTTCTAAAAATGGGAGGTGGATCGGTGTGCTCTACCCCACAACTATCCAGCATCGCATCAACGATGTCTACTGGTTCATTCACATCTACGTCATCGGAGGCAATTTCTTCTTCCACACAAGCACTGCTATCGACATCCACTGGTTTCGAGTTTGAAATCTCTCCATGCCAGTGCCATTCTGTATAGCCTTGTATAATCCCGTTGCACATGACATGACTTTTGATTTCGTCACCAGTGCTGACTTTCAAGTTGTTACCGCAATGCCTACATGGACAGTAGAACATATCTCCAGATTGTTTCCTATGTTCCTCGGCAAATCTAATAAACTGGTCAAGACTAGATATAAACTCTGGGGTGCAGCGATTGCAAATTGACATACATGATCTATCCATTCTATGATCAAAGAGAAAACAAGTATATATTACAACAACATTAGGGTCTAGGGTTAACAGATTAGAGTTTTTGCATGGTTAAAACTTTTGGCCAACAAATACATGTGTTGTCATTCTTATATATAATAAATGTGTACCACCTATCCCATTCTTGAACACCTAATCTCACTAGTAAGTGTATAATGTGTATTGGGTTTTCAAGAAAATTTCGGCAGCATTTCCCCGCTGTTCTCCAAGTACATATGTACTTAGAGAACAAATGGGGAAATGTTGCTGAAATTTTCTTGAAAACCCAATACACATTATACACTTACATCCTAAGTGAGATTAGGTGTTCAAGAAGAATCCCAAACCGGGGACTATCCAAGATTTACTCCTAATGAGTAAATCTTGGATGGGTTTCTAGGCTAATGAGTACATATCCACTACATGTATTTGCTCACTTACATTGCATCACTCACAATTAGAGCATTATTAAATAAAAAAATCAAGAATTCAATAGTTTCAAACATGCAATAATTCACAATTAGAGCGATAATATTCACTTTGTACAAACATACATGGCATAATTCAGGAACAATAGCAGGTGTTCATTGACCCGATTCAACATTATAAGAATAATTTTAGAAGAGTAATAATATTTCCTAATTGAGAGTATATGAATTGTCCAACAATTGGAACAAGAGCAAGGTATTGTAAAAATGACCTCATTATGGGAAAAATTAGTCATAATAATGCCCAATCATGTTTAAATCAAACAAAATATCACTTGGGTCTGAGAAAAAAATAATATCTCAAAGATTAATATCACATACACATGAGATTATGCTAGAATTAATATTATGTCTTTTGCAGTCATTTAATCTAAAAAACCACTCCTTTTAAAAAATCAGCCACAAATACACACAAATGTAGATGCATGTTCATCATCAAGATAATCATTACACACAAATGTAGCTATCTGGTTATATTTGAGCAATATAGCACAAAATCAGCCAACACAGTCGTGCTATGCAGCATGGCCATGCCAACCTGTGATTTCACATAGTCGTGGAGCAGGGTACCTGCTTGAGGGCAGAGGAAGAAGAGGAGGAAGAAGAGAAGAGCAGGTACCTTCGGTGGCGTCGGCGGGGAGAGTAGCAGCAGTGAGCGGTGGCGGTGCGGGCAGAGCAGGCCGCCAGAGCAGCAGAGAAGGCCGGTGGTGCGGGGAGAGAGGGCCGCCAGAGCAGGAGGAGAAGGCCATCGGAGCAGCGAGCTGGGGGTAGAGGGCAAGCGGCGCCGGAGGTGGGAAGAGGACCAACAACTGAGCTGAGCAAGCGGAGAAATTGCCGGACCAAACCCTGGTAGCGTGAGAATGAATGAAATAGAGAAAGGGGAAGATTCGGGCTTGCGTGGGTGCTATTAAGTTAACATTAGGTGTCGGTTCTTAAATAAAACCGACACCTAAAACTAAAGGTGTCGGTTCTTAAATAAAACCGATGTCCAATTGGACATTCCTTTACCCTAATTTTTTTGGTGGGGACGGCGCGCGCATCCTTATAACGTCGGTTATGCTACGACAACTGACACCCATATTGGAACTTTTGGTGCAAATTTTATCTTCATTCAGTGTTGTGTATTAGGTAAAACACTGACGTTATAAGTGATACTTTGGTGCAAATTTTTTTTTCTCGAAAAAATTGGATTTCACGGGCTACTTTAGGCGTCAGTTTTTTTTCTTCAACCGACACTGAATGAAAAGCGATACCCGTGTCTGGCTGGTCTTCAAATATAGACGTCAGTTGTACTTATTAACCATCATTTAATGGGACTAGTGTCGGTGTTAATAAAAAACTGACACCGGTAAAAGCGACGTTGAACACTATTTCTGTAGTAGTGTGCTCCGTGAACATGTATATCCTCTAAACCATCATTTGCATTACATAGTTATTGACACATGCCATTAGTTTAAGGGGAATATGGAAGTTAAAGTTTTGTTTCCACTACCTATTTTTTCACCATATTTCCCTATAGTAACCACGTACCTGATGTAGAACCATGTGTTACATCTTCAAGTGTACTTTATGCCATCCAATCATCAAGTGAATTTAAGCAAGAAAACATACATCCAATCAATGAACATGAACTGTAATTTTATATAACCCTAAAGTGTCACCATCATATTCATAACATGCTAATTAGACCTAACATAGGTCTTAGACTAGGGTTTAGGGTTATATCAATGTTGTATATTAGGGTTAGACTTGAAATCCTAATATTACCTTATCATGTTTCATATGGGTTACAAACCCTAACTTGACATTAGGGGTAACCCTAATTCATGTATTGATCATTATATCATCATAATATCAGCCTAGATCATGTTACATCCATTAATCATGTTATCTTTCAACACAAGATCTAGGGTTTTCATATAAGAGTATCCATTAAACACATTTTCTAACTAAAAGCGTATGCAAGTATATCAATGTAATCCCTGCATTTTAGATCGATCATAACAAGTCCTTGCAAACACATAGAGTCGATTATGTGGGTTAACATCATATTAAGCTATAAACATTGAATCTAAACCCTAATTGCACATCATGAGTTCTTAGTATATTTAGAAATACCAGTTTATAGCAAAAAATAGATGGATTTACTGATATGAGCATATATCAATCAAATCTAAAGTTTTAGTGTACTAATCACACTAGATTCATATATCCCCTATACTTTTGGAGCCATGATCATATTTATGATTTGACATCATTTTATTCAGATTCTACACATTTTTCTAAGCAATTTCATATCTAGGTTCATTATCATAATAGCTACCAATAAATTACTAGTTTAATTAAAAATTAAACCTATATGGGGTAATCAGAGAAAGCAATGTTAGTGATAGGAACATTATCTGATTTTATCATAGATAGGAACATTATCAGAGAAAGTCTGACTAATGGCACAATGACATATCATCTTTGAGGCACCACATGGGTTGGGCTTTGGTAACTAATTAAAATATGTGGTTACCCATGTGTTGTGACATAGATATGTCACACATATAAGCGTATTTTGGTCATATGTCTAGAGGGATTTCTTATTCTTCGTTGAAGTAGATTCCATGCATCATGGAAAGTTCAACATGACAGTCAACTTTCTCCTCCTAAATGCAAAAGGGTTGTGCGAGGATCACAATAGCTCTATAGGGTTCAGCCAGACTTGTCTAGCCCTTTGATCTGTTCAGATGGTGGCTAATAGACTGGACCTAAGGTCAAAATTCCATGGCCAAGGAAGACACATAGAATGGGAAAGATGATTATTTACCTCTCTGTCTTCTTCTCTGAAGGTGGGGAGAAGTTTGCAACACCCTCACTTACCCATCAATACCATTTTTGTGCCCTGTGGTGGTCAACATCTTTGTGCTCCACTCCATAGTAGTCTGAGGTGTTGGAGATGAAGACCTATCTTGACAGAGAATTAAGGGTTATTTGAGTGTTTTGAGGGTGTTTTGGGGATCATGAGGTCATGAAGAAGCCATTGTGGTTCTTATATAGGCGCCCAGTTTTATGAGGAGGGATAATGGCCAATCTACCCTAGTTTCTCAGGATTCACACAATTGGGCATGATTTCATTTTATGATGATAATGACAAAGGGTTGTTTGGGTCCAAAATTATCTTCTAAAGGCAATGAAATTATTATTTTATTGTGAGGAAAGTCAAAAAGGGATAAGGATGTTGGGGAGGTTGAGCCTTTGTTTCCTGTGAAGCTTAGTAGAGTCTGGGCGGGGGGGATCTTGCCTCCTAATTCTATCCAGATCTGGAGTCCATGTTTGACTTGGATCCTCTCTTTTTAGGTTTTTTTATTTAGACAAAGACCCCTATTCCTTAAATTTTTTGTATATGCCATGTCAATGCTCTATTTAACCCCAAACCTTAAGATTTTCTTCCCATTTCTTAAATCTTTTGTGTACAAGAAGATAAACCATTAAATAATCTATTTTCTATCCAAAAGTTTACCTCCAAATATATTCTAGATAATTACTTATTAAATTAACTAGTACACAATATATTTATAATTTCTTGGAATTTCACTTATTATCTTATGTCTTGATTATCTAATGACTAAAATGTCTTGGGTATTTCTTATGATCATCAAATACCAAATTCCTCATTTGATATACATGCGACTCATATGTGAACCCTATTAATATTTTATTGATTTCTAGAGTCCAAAGCCCATGCCCGAGTCTCCCATATGGTCTAATATATTCTTAATTACAAAACTAGGGATTGATATAATCATAAAATCCCAATTTAAGCATCATACTCCTATGTTTGCTCGACATGACACATTTCCCTTAAATTGAAGAATTACTCTAAGTATAGAATTTAGATTAATCATTCCCATTTCAATCAAGGTATTAATATTAAGTTGATTATCTTAAAGGGAATCTCAAAACATTTTATTGAATTCCATCACAAAATTCAAATTTACCAAATTTGAGTATCTTACAAATATGACTCAAA
The DNA here is from genome assembly GCA_963693085.1 of Alisma plantago-aquatica. NCBI lineage: Eukaryota > Viridiplantae > Streptophyta > Magnoliopsida > Alismatales > Alismataceae > Alisma > Alisma plantago-aquatica. Next base: position 1,227,670,218 of record OY856411.1, read on the forward strand.
CATGTTCATAAAACCACTATCTGGTATCTTATCTACACTCTTCATAGAACAACTTACTTGTATCTTATCTACTTTCATGCATGTAAATCTACTTGTACATAATACTGATAATCTAAGCTCATATAGTCAAACTCATGTAGTGTCACACAATGCTAGCATTTTTTTGTGAACCACTAATTTGGGAGTATCATAATATGCTAGATTCATCCATCTCAACATGCATAATCCTAGAATGTGCTTAGGTTATACTTATGAAAATATATTTATTTAAATGAAAAGTTTGTTATGGAATGCTAGTTTGGGATACTAGTGTAAAATAAGGTGGATTTGAGATATGTGGTAAGAAAATTAAAATTTGGCTTCTTATATAGTAATCTCTTGTAATGTTCAACAAATAGAGATCAATTCCATGTTTTGTATCTCAAGAGTCGAGGTTAATTTTTTTGATTAAATTACATTGATCTCAAATAATAATATTTCCATATGCAATTTTCTAGAGTTATTCAAAATCAATTTAACATGATATTATTGGTTTAAATGATCATGAATGTTCTACATGAACAAAATTATTCAATGATATGAGAAGTGTACACTCATACAATACATGGATAAGTATCATATGCTTAATAATAAAACTAGGAATTATCCTTATTCATATAATTTAGTCCAATAAACGGTAATTGTAGAAGTGGTGTACTCATGATGATAGATAGTACATGCATTAGTATACATTGAACTCCTAATTCAATGAATATTTTGTATGCTTTGATAGTCGGAGAACTTTAATAGTATTATATTTATTGAAGCAAAAAATAATGTTTTATAGTAATGTAGGGATCATTAGTAAACTTCTCAGAGTTTTTTAATGTTATATATATAGGAGAATGAGAATCTTCATAGAATAGTGCAACTACTTCTTGCTGAGGTAACTTGTATATGAATGCAAAAAGGATATGTATGCCCAATTTTTCCTATAGTCTTACAGACATGCTTGATAATAAGAAATGCATGATGAACCACACATTTTTCTCTTACGAAATTGAATGACTTGGAGTTTAACATAACTATCCCTAACTTAATTTATAGTTATATATGAAGGTGATGCTTTGTAAGTACTTAAGTTCGGTCCTATGTGTTGTATCTCACATTTTTATTAGCCCTACAATAATATATACCAACATAAACAGAAGTGTGGTAAGAAATTGGTAGGGCCAAGGACACTAAGATCTTTGGTCCATGTAATGTAATCCATTAGTTGTAACTTGGTGTCTACAATCTAAGACAATCTGAGGCAAAAGTAAGAAACAATGATTAAAGAACTGAGTAGACTATATGTGACTATCTTAGTTCTTTATATTGCATATTCTTAGTTTTTAATATTGTGACACATTTATTATTGCTATGATCATGACCCATGTTCTCAATCAAAATATATAAAATATGCATAATTCTATATATTTACATGTATCACCATTTATTGGGACATTATTTATCATATTCCTTTTTTTATATTTTTAGGGCATCAACAACCTCCCTATGTTTATGTATCGACAACTCACTATATCACCAAAGTCAATGACAAAAGTAGAAGGATAACTCTTTTTAAAGGTGTGAGTTGGTATTTTTGTAGTCTTACAATATATTCAACCATGTAGTCTCATAATTCAAGTGAGTTGTTTTATATGCCTTTCTTTATGACTTATATTTTATTGATAACAATTATATAGAATGTACAAACAATCTATGTAGAACTATATTTTTGTATAATATAAGGTGTTTAATATTATGGTCTCATATTTTTATTACAACATCCTCTAATATTTTGATCAAATTTAACAAGAAAAAATATTAATACATGTTCTTTCTTAATCCTTATTAGTCAGAATTACCTACTCTAGGTTCACAGAGGGGTTTTCCATTTGACTTCAGTCATAGGACATGATTATTTGTGAAGCTTGGAATTCTATGTCACGATTATCCCATCCATTATTTCTCATGAAAAGAGTTTCTATAAATATATTTATTTTTTGTGTATTCTTGATTTCCACTTTTACAATCTGTAGTGTACTTCCTTATATTTTACAAAAACATACATACCTTACTAAGCCTACATGATGGATTCCAGTGATTAGGAACATGTAAGGCACGTTCAACACTATATAATTGAGCATATATGGCTATAAATTAGAGGTTTAACACTTGCAACTTAATAAATCTAACACATTTCATTCATTATGTAGCTTTATTAGGAAACATGTACATACACACATATTGAACTTGTATTTGGAAACTATTTTTACAATTAAAAACTATGTCTTGAAGTTTATGTTTTATTTATTAACAAACTATATGTCCATATATTGAACTATCTCAAAGTTTACAACTTCAATCATAAATATTGACCTTGAAAAAGAAAACAAAAGGATATCTATATATGCATAAATTTCTTTCGATGTTAACACCTTGTTGTTGATAACTACATCATTTTTGAGTGAATTTTACTAGATGAAAGTCTATAAGATAATTAAGTATAAGTTTTATGACACAAGACATGAAAAGGTGAAGGAAAATAGTTTTAGTAGTCCTATTACAAAAAACATATACACATGGAAGTTTTTATCATGAAGAAGTATAATCTTAGGAGCTACCATGAATAACATAAGTGAGTCGACAAGTTTCTCATCATAGCACACTTCATGTGATTCACAACAAAGTAGAGACTGAATTTGAATTCTAATTTTGGACTATGGGACCAATTAAAAGATGAGGCTTTCAACCTCTCTATTAATTATGTCTTGAACAATTATCACTTGATACCAATTATCAAACTTGATATTATACATGAGTCAAAAACACTAGAGATTATGATATGATAAGAGACTAGTATTTTATAAATAAATACCTAATGTGCAATTTTATTTTTTTATGTAGAATCCAAAAGTAGGAACTAAACTCATACCATATGCATGCATTTATGCACCATATATATTTTTTATTACTTTTTTTGTTTACAAATTTTATTTTGGTGTATTGATATTACTAAAGCATGTATTCGTGATGGATATTTAAGTTAAAGAACATGACTTCCCTACTAAATTAGACATTGAATTGGTCTCATGATGCTATGTTATAAGTTTATAAGTGGATGCAAGGAATATAAATGAATGTTTCAGTGCGTACCTGTCTTGGAAGAGAAGTGTTTTGACATTAGATTTGAGTTTAAGGCAAACAAAATGAAGCTTATATTATAGCATATCTAGTTCCATATCAAGGATATATCCTTGGGGAGGATGTTGGATCCTAGATGGGTGATTAGATGCTCTAGAGGGGGGGTGAATAGAGCTGAATGCACTTAAACAAAATTCATTAGACCTTCAAGATATATCACAAGATAAGGTTACTAAATAGGAAATTTTTGTGCAACTAAAACATACATAGCAAGGGAGAGAGAGATTGAACATGCACCAATTATACAAGCTATTTAAAGTGGTTCCACACTTCAAACTAGAAGTGTGTCAGTCCACTTGCCTAGAGAGGTCAACCTCCAGGACTTCCAAACTATTGCATTCTTATATTCACTTATAAGGCATACAATGCATGACCAAACAAAAGACTTACCCATCCAATAAAAAGAGTCTTTAACCTTACCAACAACTTACCCACTTTGCAAGAGTCTTCGGCCTTCTCCAAGGACTTACCCACTCTTGCACAAGTCTTCGGCCTTGTAGGGATTACCCACTCTTCTTGGATCTTCAGCTTTTGACTTCACCTTCACTCGGAGAAGCTTCTTTCACCAAGGTCTTACCCACTTGAGCTTGAGTCTTCTGCCTTCTCCAAGGGCTTACCCACTCTAGCTCCAAGTCTTCAGTCTTGATCTTCACCAAGGGACGCCTTCTCTTATTCTTCTTCACCTCTCTTGGACAAGAGAGAGAACCTTCATCTTCATGATTGCAAATGAGAGAAGTAGAGGTGGTGGAAGTGAGAGCCTCACAAGATATACATGTAGGACTAGCTCTCTTACAGATTTCCTACTCACTCTAATGGATGTAGCAAGTGATTAAGCTTAGAGAGAGAGAGGAGGATGTAGGAAGCACTCAACTATAGAATAGGAACCTCATAAAGAGTTTGCAATGAATGCTCAACCTTGGAATGAAGCCCAAGGGGTCCTATTTATAGCTGGGGATGCCTCTTAGCCTTTGGGAACACTTATGAATGAAAACTAGTCGTTTTGTGGCTTGCAAAGGATCTATTTTCACTTGTTCAACTCCACAACGGCTAGAAATGCTTTTTTGCACTTTTCTGTACAGTGCAATCGGTCGAGTTTTAATGGGTGTAACTCGACCGATCAAGTAGGAGGCAAACCGATGTTCAAAGGATCGGTCGAGTTTGTCCTGAGGAAACTCGACCGACCATTTCAACTGGAAATGGCCCACTACCCAATCGGTCGAGTTCTGTGAGTGCACAACTCGACCGATGCAATCTTCAGAAAATCAACCAAGGTGGATCGGTCGAGTTTCAGGCTGGGGAAACTCGACCGACCAAGTGCCTGTAATTGATTTTCAAAGATGCATCTAAAGTGCTCTAATATTCAATCTAAGTGCTCCTGATATTTTTCTAAGCTTAATTACAAGTCATACAATCATTACAAGTGATTTACAACATGATTCTAATGGATATACATCATATTACAAAAACGTCCACTTGTATTGATTTTGACTTGTCTTTTCTCCAAATTGATATGCGCAAGTTAGGGCATTTGGAGTGTGTCTATACCTAATCTGAAATCACTCAAGTAGAGACATTAGACACCAATATGTGGAATGGTTAGTCATCATCAAAACATGGGTTTAGTCAATTTAGACATGAGTCAACATTGACCTAATTGACCTTGAGTCAACAATCTCCCCCTTTTTGAAGATGACAAAACCATTCCATAAATGTATTGAAAGCTTTCAAGTAAAATCATACCTTCGGAGAAACCTAGGGGTTTCAATAGAATGGAGGTCATATGCTCCCCCTCAATTGATGCGCATGGAGTTCTCATACTCCCCCTCAATTGATGCTATTTCTCCTGCATGGTTAGCTTTCATAACATTTATAGAAACTATGTCTTCTACTCATATATGTTCTACACATATATGTCTTCTCTCCTTTACCTTCTCCCTTTACATGAACATATTTCTCTTCTTCATGTAAGGCATGTCTTCTTCCTCTTTTAAAAGAAGACATACCTTTCTCCCCCTTTGTCATTTCAAAAAGTGGGGTTATGAAGAAATAAGAGACATCACTAGTTAAAGAGAAAGGAGATAACACAAATATATATATAAGGAGAGTAGAAGAGCACAGATAGGGGCTTGTCCAAGCATAGAAAGAAAATCAAGTTAAAGCATATACTTGAACAACCCAAAAATGCAAGATAAAGTGCTGCAGAAAAAACAATAAATCACAATTTTGACCCTCAAGATGATGGAATTTGACCAAAAACCATCGGAGCTCATGGAAAAGCAATGAGTCTTGCTTAGAAGGTCGTTTCTGCATGAAAAAACACTAGTCTTGCACCAAAAATTGAAAGTGGAGCAAAATCTGCATAAAAATCCATAAATACTCCAATTCCCACATATCATGTAGATCTATGTACCCTGCATCACAATGTTATGCAAGCAACTCAAGATAGTAGATATTCAATTTAAGGAACAATCTTGAGCATGTATGAGATAAGATACAAACATAACATATAGATGATCAAAGATGCCAATTATAAGCAAGGATAGAACTACATGTATATGAACTACTAGTAGATGATATCACAAGTTAGGACTACTAGTAGGATCTAGATCATAGCAAGAGATACCAAAAGATACACAAGATAAAGCAAGCTATGAGTAGATGTAGAGATATATCCAAACAAAGAGATATGCAATTTTAGAAGCATGAAAGGATATAACTCACTAGATATGCATCCTTACCATAAGATGATTACCCCTAAGAACCTCAAGGTTGTATCAGAATAAGATATACACCTAGATAGATGTAGCAAGTTAGAGCACAACGTAAGCAATTTAAGACACAACCAAGAGATCCAAAGAGATCATCATCAAAACCTGCAAAACAACTCAAAGCAAGTAATTGCAACATATAGATACCAATTTAGAGCAATTAGAGAGATAGAGTTGTAAGCAAGATAGGAAATTTAAAACATGGCAATATGCATATATAAAGGAACCAAATGAGAGTGCCAAAGAATAAGGCTATTGGTTCATAAAATCTAGTTGAGAGGGAAATTCTCACTCAATAAGCCAACTGTGTATTCTGTGCACATTGTTATCGGTCGAGTTCTGTGCATTGACAACTCGACCGATGACAACTGCTGGCAACACCCATTGGTGCCCATCGGTCGAGTTTCACTAGGGAAAACTCGACCGACAGAGCAGCTGTCAAAAAGCACATATATTTCATAAAAACATATTTAAAGGCATGCTAAAAATACAAACCATATCCAAACATGTCTAAGTAAGTTAGTAATGCACTATAGAAGCATTAGAAACAGTTTTTGAGCAAGAGTGTGAAGAGAATCACAAAATGCCACTTTTGACTCAAAAACCATATGTATAGTGCACACTAACTTGACAAAAACAAGTTAGGATAGGTTGTAAGCAAGAGAAACATTACATTTGTGCTTACCATTCCTTTTTCCTTTGTTGTCACCCTCTACACATCTCACCTTTCTTCTTTCATGTGGATTGAGAAGTCAATTTTCAATTCAATAGCTCAAGTCAATCCATTTGCAAGTTCCTACAAGAAGAAAGATGAAATGGTCCCCAATCATATTTTTGGGTCCGGAGGGGTTAGTTTAGCAACCCAAGTCCTATTGCTCTTGGGTGCTTTCCTAAAAGGACAACAATTAGAATAATGACCTAATTCATTGCAATAGTTGCATGTGCCCATAGTCTTGGAACTAGAGGATTCTCCATGGAATATTAGAGGTCATTTATCTTTGTTGTTCCCTTGACTACTATCATATCCTAAACCATGTCTACCAATTTGTTTAGTAGTATGGTGTAGGATGTCATTAAGACTCTTTTTACCAACTAAGAATCGTTGCAAAGATGATCTCAAACTATCATTATCATGCTTAAGAGAAGCAATAGTAGAAGACAAATTATTGATATTATCTCTAGCATGCAAAAGATCATTTTCTAAGCAAAGAGCTTTAGTTAAATGAGAATCTCTATCAATACGAAGAGCAGCAACATCATTCTCTCTATTTGTAGAACTAGAACAAGATTCATGCCCATTGATTTTAGCAAGCAAGGAGGCATTTTCTATTTCTAATTCATGCAAAACAAAATCTTTGTCCTTGTTTTCAGATTTAAGAGCATCAATATCATGCATTAGAGAACCAACAATTAAGGTATGCTCTTCATTAGAACTAGGCATGAGAGGTTGAGCTTCTAGAAATTTTATCTTATCAAGCAAACTAGCATTTTCAAGTTTAAGAGAGTCTACTTGGCTAAGACAATCATTTTTATCATTAAGCAAGCAAGAATTCGCACATTCAAGATCATCTAGTTCTATATGCAAATTATCAACAATTCTAGCAAGCTTTTTCTTTTTCTTTTTAGAAGACTTATAAGAGGCACAAATATCATGAATAATAGCAATTAAAGATTCTTTATCTAAAGAGTCTAGATTTACCTCACTTGAGTCTTCACTTGTTGACGCTATAAGGGCAAAATGGCATTCTCCTTCATCACTAGAGCTTGAGCTTGATCCTTCACATGAATCTTCACTTGAGCTTGAGTTGGAGGAGCCACTTGAGCTTGAGTGCCATTTCTCCTTCTTGTGAAGATGGGTCTTTTTGCCTTGTGGGCAATCTTCCTTGTAGTGACCCTTTTTTCCACATGTGAAGCACCGGATGGAGGAGGACTTGCCTTTGTAGAGTCTACCGTTGGAGTACATGGCATCTTCTTCAACTTGAGAGGATGGAGAAGCATGACCAACAATAGCCTTGATTTCAGCCTTCTTCATTCTCTTGAGTTCTTTCTCCTCTTGTCTTTCTACTTCCTCCCTCTTGTCAAGTGTGGCTTCATGTGCTTGTAGATTTTCAATGAGCTCTTCAATAGGAATATCCCTAAGAGACCTTGCTTCTTCAATAGAAGTCACCTTGGATTCCCACCTCTTGGGGAGAGTTCTAAGGATCTTTGAGTTGATCTCTCCACTAGACATAGGATGTCCTAGAACAGCAAGACCATTCAAGATGGTGTTGAGCCTTGAGTACATGTTGGCTATGCTCTCCTCCTTTCCCATCTTGAAGTTCTCAAGCAGCCCTTTGAGCATGTAGACTTTGCATTCCTTCACTTGATATGTCCCTTCATAAGTGATGCAAAGCTTTCTCCATACCTCATAAGCCGTCTCACAAGAAGAAATCCAGTTGAACTCGGTGGGGGTCATGGAGGCATATAAGATGTGCATTGCTCTAGCATTCAAGGTTGCTTTCATCAAGGCGGCTTCATCCCATTCTTCAATATTTGTCTTTGGTAGAATGTATGGGTTGTTCACCATTTGCCACATCTCGAGACTTGATCCTTGGATGTAGAATTGAAGTCTTCTTCTCCAATAGAGGAAATTGCTCACATCAAAGATTGGAAGGCTGGTCGAGAGTCTTCCTCCTAGGTAGTCACCCATCTTCTCCTACTTGTTGAAGTATGATTGGAGAAGACCCGCTATGATACCACTTGTTGGATCCTAGATGGGTGATTAGATGCTCTAGAAAGGGGGTGAATAGAGCTGAATGCACTTAAACAAAATTCATTAGACCTTCAAGATATATCACAAGATAAGGTTTCTAAATAGGAAATTTGTGTGCAACTAAAACATACATAGCAAGGGAGAGAGAGATTGAACATGCACCAATTAGACAAGCTATTTAGAGTGGTTCCACACATCAAACTAGAAGTGTGTCAGTCCACTTGCCTACAGAGGTCAACTTCTAGGACTTCCAAACTATTGCATTCTTATATTCACTTATAAGGCATACAATGCATGACCAAAAAAAAGACTTACCCATCCAATACAAAGAGTCTTTAACCTTACCAAGGACTTACCCACTTTGTAAGAGTCTTCGGTCTTCTCCAAGGACTTACCCACTCTTGCACAAGTCTTCGGCCTTGTAGGGATTACCCACTCATCTTGGATATTCAGCTTTTGACTTCACCTTCACTCGGAGAAGCTTCTTTCACCAAGGTCTTACCCACTTGAGCTTGAGTCTTCTGCCTTCTCCAAGGGCTTACCCACTCTAGCTCCAAGTCTTCAGCCTTGATCTTCACCAAGGGACGCCTTCCCTTGTTCTTCTTCACCTCTCTTGGACAAGAGAGAGAATCTTCATCTTCATGATTGCAAATGAGAGAAGTGGAGGTGGTGGAAGTGAGAGCCTCACAAGATATACATGTAGGACTAGCTCTCTTACAGATTTCCTACTCACTCTAATGGATGTAGCAAGTGATTAAGCTTAGAGAGAGAAAGGAGGCTGTAGGAAGCACTCAACTATAGAATAGGAACCTCATAAAGAGTTTGCAATGAATGTTCAACCTTGGAATGAAGCCCAAGGGGTCCTATTTATAGCTGGGGATGCCTCTTAGCCTTTGGGAACACTTATGAACGAAAACTAGCCATTTTGTGGCTTGCAATGGATCTATTTTCACTTGTTGCAACTCCACAACGGCTAGAAACACTTTTCTGCACTTTTCCGTACAGTGCAATTGGTCGACTTTTAATGGGTGTAACTCGACCGATCAAGTAGGAAGCAAACCTATGTTCAAAGGATCGGTCGAGTTTGTCCTGAGGAAACTCGACTGACCATTTCAACTGGAAATGGCCTACTACCCAATCGGTCAAATTTTGTGAGTGCACAACTCGACCGATGCAATCTTCAGAAAATCGACCAAGGTGGACCGGTCGAGTTTCAGGCTGGGGAAACTCGACCGACCAAGTGTCTGTAATTGATTTTCAAATATGCATCTAAAGTGCTCTAATATTCAATCTAAGTTCTCCTGATATTTTTCTAAGCTTAATTACAAGCCATACAATCATTACAAGTGATTTACAACATGATTCTAATGGATATACATCATATTAAAAAAACGTCCACTTGTATTGACTTTGACTTGTCTTTTCTCCAAATTGATATGTGCAAGTTAGGGCATTTGGAGTGTGTCTATACCTAATCTGAAATCACTCAAGTAGAGACATTAGACACCAATATGTGGAATGGTTAGTCATCATCAAAACACGGGTTTAGTCTGTGGGCTCTGATCTCGAAAACCACGATATAAACTCAGCGAAGCGTTCGATTAGATGCGGAATACGAAAAATTACTGGAAATTAAAACTTTTTGAGACAAGATTTGGAAACCATAACACTTCTTTTATAAGAAACAAAATGAACATTTTACATCTCTGTTAAACCACTTCTTGAGTAGTTATATACAACATGATCCAAAAATCTCAAGAGCCAACACCAAAATCTCAAACCACTAACCCCTAGGACCTGAGAGTACAGAGACGGCATAGGACTGACTTTCTAACAACTATCTCAGCAGTCAGTATCTCCACCTGAGATTCACTGCTGCTCCTGGTGCTGCTGCTGGGATTGGTCACCTGTAGGCCGGTTTCTCTGTTTTCGACGACCACCTAAAAAGTTGAAGTCTACGGGGTGAGACAATGTACAAATTGTCCCAGCGAGAGTTATAACTCTCAACTAGAAGCTTTATATAGCAAGTCAAAGAACAATATAAAAAATTTAAAGTAATCAACAGCAGAGAGGTATTAAGCAGAATATCAACATATAGATAAGGTGAAGAACATATCTACTATGCAGTGTAACACCATTCAAGAATCTCATAGCTTAAAGTAAGCAATTATACTACGCGACTGATTATGTTTTACAAACATCATTATGGCCTGTGGAGGTGAGGTATACCCCTCATACTCCAACCGATCACTAGTAAGTTGCATCGGTATCATACATAGGTCATTAAAAGAGTCGGATTCTTATGACCTCATCCTCCTCAGTCAGTAAGAGGATTTCTTGCAGGACATCTTGTGTCTCTACTGTTATAGCATACCAGGGTAATCTGGTCCTTCGCTATTTTAGAGTTACAGTGGCGTTCTGTACTCTCTTCGTCATCGGAAGATTTCTTGTTTATCTCACACCGATGCGGTGTTTGTTTTTTCTTTGGGAGATTCGTGGTACATCTCTTAGTTTGGATTTGTAGTGAAGGGTTGATGGATTATTCATCTACATCAATTTCTACACTAGGATGTAAGGATTTACGCATCCATTTCCCCCACATACGCAAAAGTATGTGCTCCAGGAGTTCCCTTGGGAAAACCTATTTCACCATCATTTGGTCTCTGACAATGATGGATCTATGATCAGGGCTCTACATGGTATGATTATACTTGATTAGTTAGGTACATTTTAGTATTCTTTTAACATCATACATGTTCTCAAACATTTAATCACTAGCATGGCAGCTATGAAAATATAATACTAAATGTAACAAGTCTAACTCACATTAATTATCATTTCCCAATTATCTCATCACAGTCATCTGTCAAGCATGACCTTGATGATACTCATGGCTCTCACAACCTATCAATTTCATTAGATGCCACTTGCTAGGTAACAGGGTATTTCACTATTCATAAAGTTAATAACATACTTTCAATGAATATGAAATCATCATCATTACCTGAACATGATCATCCTGATATAAGAACATGCTTGGTTAATTTAACTGATAACAGTAAACAATTTATTCCAAGGAAGTTGTACCTTCCTACTCTTACAAGAGTTAGGTTCCCTGAATCTCATCAATTAGGATTATTCATTTCCTTTAGTTATGATTAGGAATATTGATTCCTCATCTCATACTTCAATCATGAAGATTCATGCTTAAAAGCATGACTGGAAATAGGGTTTCACCTTATTCAAATTAAGGTTACTAAAATCTCTTTATATATATGGCATCATATGTTGTAATTTGTTCACAGAGTTTTATACCTAAAATCATAATACAGGACTAAGGTTAACATACCCCATCCTTTATTAATTAATATTTCCTATTCAGATTATCAGTCCAACTCTAGTATCTAACTTTGCCATCCTTGGAATAATACCAGGATATGATGAGTGTTTACCTTTAATTACAACATTTATTTAACATCATAATGATTATCAATTCAAGGTATGAATTCATTTCTCATACTTATCATGGTATGATTACATCATACTCATTGATTTGGCTATACGTCACTTAAAGGCATTACCTTGTAGACATTTCCAGGATTTCATAATTGCCAGGTCATAAACTAGGCTCACTATTCATCCCACTAGGATTTCCATATTTTCATTTCCAATTTAGGGTTTCTCATTCATATCACATCTCCTCTGGATTAGATTTATTGAACCTCTTAGCTCACAAGGCATAAAGATTCCTCATATTACAACTTGTAATTAGGGTCTCATACTCAAAGGCATAACCCTGAATTACTACATTTATCATATCACCCTAAATTAGGGTTTACTATTCACAATATATTTTATTACCCTAGAATTAGGGTTTACTATACACTCCTTGATGGATTGAACTTATAACATCATCATGTATGAGAAAAATCATCATTAAAGCCCTCGGATAAGATTAAGATTCATCAATCATCATAATTAGGGTTTCCATGATCTCACATAGGTGGATCATTCCCTAATCATGCACATTCATATGTATTAAAGGTACTTTACTTGAATTTCAACCATAAAAGATACTTTCTCTCTCCTCTCACTAGTAGATGGTGATTACACCACTCTATATTAGGTTGGGTTAAGTCCTCATTAACTAACATAAGCCATGTCACCACTAATATGTCATTAGGGTTTGATTAAAACAAGGTATCCTTTGATTTAACCCTTCAAGGGTATTTTGGTAAAGTACACCATTGATCACCATCATGGGTAAATTCATTAGTCACTTAGTCCCTTAATGTCCTAAGGTACCATTAGGGTTTAGGTTAAACCACCATTGAACCAATTACATCTTCAAATGATTAAGTATAAACAACATTGAAAATCTCCAATCGGTTACACATGTTCAACCTCCAAACGGTTTGAAACTGTTTGGATGTGTTGACCGTTTGCTAGGTTTGACTCCAAGACCGCATGACACCCAAGGTCGTTTTCCCTCAAACGGTCTTAAGACCGTTTGGGTGTGTTGACCGTTTGGGGAAAGTTGACCTCCAAATTGTTTGAGCTTATGCGGTTTGAAACCGTTTGATCATAAACGACTTGAGATCGGTTGGTCCAAACGACCTTGAGATCGTTTGAGCCCAAACGGTCTTGAGACTGTTTGGCCCCAAATGGTATTGAGACCATTTGGATCCAAACGGTCTTGAGACCGTTTGGTCCAAATGGGCTCAAACCGTTTGGACCTTCAAAGTGGTTCAAAAGTTACAATTGGTCATGGATATGTATATTGAAACCTTCAATTAGTCAAGTCCATGACAACCACTTATAAATTGAGTCAACTAGGATTATCCTTAATCAATTAGACATCAAATTGACCCTCAATTGAAAGCCGATTAGGGTTAATTCTAACTCAATTAGGGTTTCCAATCGGATGGTCATCAATGTTCAACAATGTGAGTCAATTCGAGGTTGAACCCATCAATTGACCTCCAATTGGGCCCAAACTTGGCCCAAACGGTCTTGAGATCGTTTGGACATCCTCCAAACGGTCTTGAGACTGTTTGCCCAAAGTTGTCCAAAAACTAAGTCGGTTGGATAAGGGTTGAACCCTAACTATGTCTAAAATCAGCAATTTTATCAATTCTTCAACTTATTGCAATTGGACCCTCAATTCATCAAATTAGCTCAACCCTAGACCTCCAAACGGTCTTGGGTTGTCACCAAACGGTCTTGAGACCATTTTTTTAAATCCCCAAACGGTCTTGAGACCGTTTGGGTCCTTCAACCCAAAACTCAACAAGATCTATACTTGAAATCAGCAATTTCAACCTGATTAGGGTTAGGATGTTGAAGTACCTTCAATTCTCAATTGGTTAGGAATTAGATTATGATTCTTTGTAGGAATGAAATTCAATATATTACCAACAGACCCTCAAACGGTCGTCCCTTGGTCAACCCTATCAAATGGTCTTGAGACCGTTTTGATCCAAACGGTCTTGCAAGATCGTTTGAGATTAAACGGTTTGAGACCGTTTGACCTTAAACGGTTTGCAACCGTTTGGACCAAAAGGGTCCAAGGTAGGTTGATAAAGTGGGATAGGAATTCACTCCCATCATCTTCAACCTCTATTCAGGTCGGTTACTCCACTGTTTTTCTTGCAAAAGTGCAAGGAAGAAGGGAGGTAGAAGAAGAACTAAGTGCAAATTGCAAGAACAAAGATATGCATAATAAAGCAAAGAGTTTAGAGTTATAAAACCCACCTCAAACATTGTTCCTAGAGCTCCAAGCTTCCAATCTTCAAGCCTCTAATGGCGTATTGAGCTCCACAACTCGGCCAGAGGTGATTCTCCAAGGAAAAGATGGGGATGGTCGGCTAGAATAAAGAATCTAAGTGAGTTAACCATAGAACCAACCTTTTATGAAGAATTCCTCCAAGAATTCGAGCTAGAAGATGGTTCCTACTCACCTTAGAACTACTTGGTCGTCTCCCTGAAGTCCAGAGCTCTGCCTTGGCCGTTTTGAGAAAGATGAGAAGTGAAGAGGTGAAAGGATACGTTTAGTTGGTTTGTAAGGGAACTAAGCTTATATACCTTAGGTAGTTTTCCACCTTAAGGACCTCTTAGATCATGGAATTCTCATCTAAGTCCCTCCTTATTTCTAAGGCACGTCCAATCCATATAAACTTAAGAAAATCTCAACACAACTCAAGATCTAAGGGTAAAGAAAGCCATCTTTCAACTAGGATACATATATGAAGGGTCTTCATGCTCATATTAGGTGAAACTACTACAAAGGTCATTCTTTTCATCTGATTACTTCATTGAAGCATCCCTTTCATCATTTCTACTCTAAATGATGTCAAGAGTCATACTAGATGTTCTAGAAGGTGTATTTTACAAGTCGCACCCCATAATTTGGGTAAATTGCATTTTACTCCAACTTAGGGTTTTTAAGCATAAGGATCATTCCACAAGCTGCATCTTGATGCCCAAGATTGGGAAATCCATTATACTTCATCATATTCATTCTTATGTTGTCTCAACATTAAAGGAACATATAAACATGTGTGATTTGCAAGTTAACCCCTCTGATTGGGTAAATTGCACATAGGTCCCTGTATGCAAAACAATACTACAACATTGTTCATAGGGGATAGAAATGGAAACATATGTTCCTTAGGAGCTTTAATTACATACTAAAGGATAATTACAAACATCTAATTTCATATTTAGGCAAAACACCTAGGGTTAGCTTATAACCCAGGTCAGGGGTGTTACAAATCATAAACCCCTAACAAGGATTTTGTCCCCGAAATCTCAGGAAGAAAAGGGGAAAGCATATATTGTTTCAGCATTACATTATTACATCCTTAGGTAACATTCCATTTTTAGGGAGATGTTATAGAATTTTGATCAACATTTCTTAAGATCAAATTCAAGCTCTGATATTTATTTGAGACCATATAAGTGCCTTCGCACCCTGAGTGTATCATCACACCCAATAATCATCATACTAATTTCCTTTATTATATGCATTAACTATATCATCAGTTATACATTCTTATCATAAAGAAAAGTTTTCTTGTCAAACAAGGATTTATTTAACAGACATTCTGGAGAAGGATATGTTTATTTTAAGAACATAAACCCCTAACAAGGGATGTTCTTAACATTATATGTTTATTTAAGAACATAAACCCCTAACAAGGGATGTTCTTAACATTCTATGTTTATTTAAGAACATAAACCCCTAACAAGGGATGTTCTTAACATTCTTACTTTGGTATTAATTACTTGTGTTATCAACACTTTATTTCTCTTTCTTCCTTTTATCATGGGACATTTCTCATTACATATATTCTTTCAACCTTTACTAATCAGGGTTGACCTTCTTTATTCTCATTTTTTTTATCTTATGATACTCTTTAGGTTGTTTCAGATTGACTACTTGATCAGAGTAATCAAAAGATAACAATCTAAGAGTTTCCATATTTACTTTATCATCAGTAATTGTATACCTGGCCAGGGTATATGATTACTGAGGTAAGAAAATATGCACTTGTATACTACCATGTTCCTTCTCTTTTCTCATCCTTACAAGTATAAATATTAACTTTACTGAATTTCATATCCATATCAATTCTTTAATACCTTTTCTTCTTATAGAAGTAAGCATGTAACATGAAACATCTATCTGATGCAACTTTGAAAGCCTTTATGAGACCAATCAAGTAAAGTTCAATCAATTACTCTTTAAATTTTATCCAAAAGATCATAAAGAGATTTATAATAAATACCATTTATCTTTTCTAACCTGTCATGGCTCAAGGATTATATCAAATCCTTGCATATCAAGTGGTATAAGGTCTGCTTGAATGCGATGATTAGAAAAGAAGAGGATGCAGGGAGAGCATACCTCCTGCATAACGGCAGACCCACTCAACGGAGTCTCTAACAACAAACTATCTGCCCTATGACTGACTGTCATATTGCAGTTACGGATCACTCTTTGAGTGATAAAAGAGTGCGTAGCACCCGGGTCAATCAGAACAGATACTACACAGGATTTAGACATATCAGAATATAAAAGTTTCATCTGACCTGCCACAACCCGTGGATCGACCACTACATCAGGTAGGTTCATAGCATAGAACCTCGCTGTCGCCTGTGATTGATTTGGTGCAGATGATCCAGCTTGGGACGCTTGTCCACATCCTCGAGCTGCTCCTTGAGATTGCCTTCTCTGTGATCCTTGTTGACCTTGTCTCGGAGGTTGTGTCACATTTACAGGCTTAGATCAATAGTCCTTCATCAAATGCCCCACCTTACCATAGTTGTAGTAGCTTCTCTCCGGTTGTTGTGGTCTAAAGGGTTCCTTACCCTTTCTGGATAACCATTGCCTTGGTGTACAAGGTCCTGGTTGTGTTGGTGACACCATAAACTTCTTCCTTCTGGAATTAACAGGCCTCTGCTTCTGGGTTTGGATAGGCCTTTTCTCAATTCTTCCTTTATATTTCCTTTCTGGATAATTAGGTCTGATATGTCCAGGCCTCCTACAATTATGACAGGTCATGGTCTCTGGCTATATTCTAATCCCTACATTACTGTGGACTGATTCATCAGGCTGAGGTTGAGCATAAGCTTGCTCTGAGTTCAAAGCTTCATCATTTACTTCTGCTTCAACCTGATGCTGAGGGTTACATATCCTATGGATATCTAAAACATCATCATTAGGAGCTGGTAATCTGGGTTGTATTGCTAGTGTTTGATCCACTAGATACATCATGGTTGCCCTAAATTCTCCAACAGTGATTCCTAAGGAAGGATTCCTTATCATGGTTGGATTAACTAGGGGAACCTCAGGTAAGTGTTCCTCTACTACTTGCTCCTCTGCACTTCTTCTAGGTGTAGAATTGTTGCTTTCTGCAACAAACTCCTCGTTCTTATATATCTTCTTCTCCTGAGGAGCAGAAGATTCTATTAGATGAGGAAGAAACACTAAAGACAAACTCGACATCCTAAGTCCTATGTCTCTGTAGACTCGGCGAACCTAGAGCTCTGATACCACTAAATTGTGGGCTCCGATCTCGAAAACCACGATATAAACTCAGTGAAGCGTTCGATTAGATGCGGAATACAAAAAATTACTGGAAATTAAAACTTTTTGAGACAAGATTTGGAAACCATAACACTTCTTTTATAAGAAACAAAATGAAAAGTTTACATCTCTATTAAACCACTTCTTGAGTAGTTATATACAACATGATCCAAAAATCTCAAGATCCAACACCAAAATCTCAAACCACTAACTCCTAGCACCTGAGAGTACAGAGACGGCATAGGACTGACTTTCTAACAACTATCTCAGCAGTCAGTATCTCCACCTGAGATTCACTGCTGCTCCTGGTGCTCCTGCTGGGATTGGTTACATGTAGGCCGGTTTCTCCGTTTTCGACGACCACCTAAAAAGTTGAAGTCTACGGGGTGAGACAATGTACAAATTGTCACAGCGAGAGTTATAACTCTCAACTAGAAGCTTTATATAGCAAGTCAAAGAACAATATAAGCAATTTAAAGTAATCAACAGCAGAGAGGTATTAAGCATAATATCAACATATAGATAAGGTGAAGAACATATCTACTATGCAGTGTAACACCATTCAAGAATCTCGTAGCTTAAACTAAGCAATTATACTACGCGGCTGATTATGTTTTACAAACATCATTATGCCCTGTGGAGGTGAGGTATACCCCTCATACTCCAACCGATCACTAGTAAGTTGCATCGGTATCATACATAGGTCATTAAAAGAGCCGGATTCTTATGACCTCATCCTCCTCAGTCAGTCAGAGGATTGCTTGTTGGACATCTTGTGTCTCTGTTGTTATAGCTTACCAGGGTAATCTGGTCCTTCGCTATTTTAGAGTTACAGTGGCATTCTGTACTCTCTTCGTCATCGGAATATTTCTTGTTTATCTCTCACCGATGCGGTGTTTGTGTTTTCTTTGGGAGATTTGTGCTACATCTCTTAGTTTGGATTTGTAGTGAAGGGTTGATGGATTATTCATCTACATCAATTTCTACACTAGGATGTAAGGATTTACGCATCCATTTCCCCCACATACTCAAAAGTATGTGCTCCATGAGTTCCCTTGGGAAAACCTATTTCACCATCATTTGGTCTCTGACAATGATGGATCTATGATCAGGGCTCTACATGGTATGATTATACTTGATTAGTTAGGTACATTTCAGTATTCTTTTAACATCATACATGTTCTCAAACATTTAATCACTAGCATGGCAGCTATGAAAATAGAATACTAAATGTAAAATGTCTAACTCACATCAATTATCATTTCCCAATTATCTCATCACAGTCATCTGTCAAGCATGACCTTGATGATACTCATGGCTCTCACAGCCTATCAATTTCATTAGATGCCACTTGCTAGGTAACAGGGTATTTCACTATTCATAAAGTTAATAACATACTTTCAATGAATATGAAATCATCATCATTACCTGAACATGATCATCCTGATATAAGAACCTGCTTGGTTAATTTAACTGATAACAGTAAACAATTTATTTCAAGGAAGTTGTACCTTCCTACTCTTACAAGAGTTAGGTTCCCTGAATCTCATCAATTAGGATTATTCATTTCCTTTACTTATGATTAGGAATATTGATTCCTCATCTCATACTTCAATCATGAAGATTCATGCTTAAAAGCATGACTGGAAATAGGGTTTCACCTTATTCAAATTAAGGTTACTAAAATCTCTTTATCTATATGGCATCATATGTTGTAATTTGTTCACAGAGTTTTATACCTAAAAGCATAATACAGGACTAAGGTTAACATACCCCATCCTTTATTAATTAATATTTCCTATTCAGATTATCAGTCCAACTCTAGTATGCAACTTTGCCATCCTTGGAAGCATACCAGGATATGATGAGTGTTTACCTTTAATTACAACATTTATTTAACATCATAATGATTATCAATTCAAGGTATGAATTCATTTCTCATCCTTATCATGGTATGATTACATCATACTCATTGATTTGGCTATACCTCACTTAAAGGCATTACCTTGTAGACATTACCAGGATTTTATAATTGCCAGGTCATAAACTAGGCTCACTATTCATCCCACTAGGATTTCCATATTTTCATTTCCAATTTAGGGTTTCTCATTCATATCACATCTCCTCTGGATTAGATTTATTGAACCTCTTAGCTCACAAGGCATAAAGATTCCTCATATTAAAACTTGTAATTAGGGTCTCATACTCAAAGGCATAACCCTGAATTACTACATTTATCATATCACCCTAAATTAGGGTTTACTATTCACAATATATTTTATTACCCTAGAATTAGGGTTTACTATACACTCCTTGATGGATTGAACTTATAGCATCATCATGTATGAGAAACATCATCATTAAAGCCCTCAGATAAGATTAAGATTCATCAATTATCATAATTAGGGTTTCCATGATCTCACATAGGTAGATCATTCCCTAATCATGCACATTCATATGTATTAAAGGTACTTTACTTGAATTTCAACCATAAAAGATACTTTCTCTCTCCTCTCACTAGTAGATGGTGATTACACCACTCTAGATTAGGTTGGGTTAAGTCCTCATTAACTAACATAAGCCATGTCACCACTAATATGTCATTAGGGTTTGATTAAAACAAGGTATCCTTTGATTTAACCCTTCAAGGGTATTTTGGTAAAGTACACCATTGATCACCATCATGGGTCAATTCATTAGTCACTTAGTCCCTTAATGTCCTAAGGTACCATTAGGGTTTAGGTTAAACCACCATTGAACCAATTACATCTTCAAATGATTAAGTATAAACAACATTGAAAATCTCCAATCGGTTACACATGTTCAACCTCCAAACGGTTTGAAACCATTTGGATGTGTTGACCGTTTGCTAGGTTTGACTCCAAGACCGCATGACACCCAAGGTCGTTTTCCCTCAAACGGTATTAAGACCGTTTGGGTGCATTGACCGTTTGGGGAAAGTTGACCTCCAAACAGTTTGAGCTTATGCGGTTTGAAACCGTTTGATCATAAACGACTTGAGATCGGTTGGTCCAAACGACCTTGAGATCGTTTGAGCCCAAATGGTCTTGAGACCGTTTGTCCCCAAATGGTATTGAGACCGTTTGGCCTCAAACGGTCTTGAGACCATTTGGATCCAAACGGTCTTGAGACCGTTTGGTCCAAATGGGCTCAAACCGTTTGGACCTCCAAATTGGTTCAAAAGTTACAATTGGTCATGGATATGTATATTGAAACCTTCAATTAATCAAGTCCATGACAACCACTTATAAATTGAGTCAACTAGGATTAGCCTTAATCAATTAGACATCAAATTGACCCTCAATGGAAAGCCGATTAGGGTTAATTCTAACTCAATTAGGGTTTCCAATCGGATGGTCATCAATGTTCAACAATGTGAGTCAATTCGAGGTTGAACCCATCAATTGACCTCTAATTGGGCCCAAACTTGGCCCAAACGGTCTTGAGATCGTTTGGACATCCTCCAAAAGGTCTTGAGACCGTTTTCCCAAAGTTGTCCAAAAACTAAGTCGGTTGGATAAGGGTTGAACCCTAACTAGGTCTAAAATCAGCAATTTTATCAATTCTTCAACTTATTGCAATTGGACCCTCAATTCATCAAATTAGCTGAACCCTAGACCTCCAAACGATCTTGGGTTGTCACCAAACGGTCTTGAGACCGTTTGGTTAAATCCCCAAACGGTCTTGAGACCGTTTGGGTCCTTCAACCCAAAACTCAACAAGATCTATACTTGAAATCAGCAATTTCAACCCGATTAGGGTTAGGATGTTGAAGTACCTTCAATTCTCAATTGGTTAGGAATTAGATTATGATTCTTTGTAGGAATGAAACTCAATATATTACCAACAGACCCTAAAATGGTTGTTCCTTGGCCAACCCTATCAAATGGTCTTGAGACCATTTTGATCCAAACGGTCTTGCAAGATCGTTTGAGATCAAACGGTTTGAGACCGTTTGACCTTAAACGGTTTGCAACCGTTTGGACCAAAAGGGTCCAAGGTCGGTTGATAAAGTGGCCTAGGAATTCACGCCCATCATCTTCAACCTCTATTCAGGTCGGTTACTCCACCATTTTTCTTGCAAAAGTGCAAGGAAGAAGGGAGGTAGAAGAAAAACTAAGTGCAAATTGCAAGAACAAAGATATGCATAATAAAGCAAAGAGTTTAGAGTTATAAAACCCACCTCAAACGTTGTTCCTAGAGCTCCAAGCTTCCAAGCTTCAAGCCTCTAATGGCGTCTTGAGCTCCACAACTCGGCCAGAGGTGATTCTCCAAGGAAAAGATGGGGATGGTCGGCTAGAATAAAGAATCTAAGTGAGTTAACCATAGAACCAACCTTTTATGAAGAATTCCTCCAAGAATTCGAGCTAGAAGATGGTTCCTACTCACCTTAGAACTACTTGGTCGTCTCCCTGAAGTCCAGAGCTCTGCCTTGGCCATTTTGAGAAAGATGAGAAGTGAAGAGGTGAAAGGATACGTTTAGTTGGTTTGCAAGGGAACTAAGCTTATATACCTTAGGTAGTTTTCCACCTTAAGGACCTCTTAGATCATGGAATTCTCATCTAAGTCCCTCCTTATTTCTAAGGCACGTCCAAGCCATCTAAACTTAAGCAAAGCTCAACACAACTCAAGATCTAAGGGTAAAGAAAGCCATCTTTCAACTAGGATACATATATGAAGGGTCTTCATGCTCATACTAGGTGAAACTACTACAAAGGTCATTCTTTTCATCTGATTACTTCATTGAAGCGTCCCTTTCATCATTTATACTCTAAATGATGTCAAGAGTCATACTAGATGTTCTAGAAGGTGTATTTTATAAGTTGCACCCCATAATTTGGGTAAATTGCATTTTACTCCAACTTAGGGTTTTTAAGCATAAGGATCATTCCACAAGCTACATCTTGATGCCCAAGCTTGGGAAATCCATTATACTTCATCATATTCATTCTTATGTTGTCTCAACATTAAAGGAACATATAAACATGTGTGATTTGCAAGTTAACCCCTCTGATTGGGTAAATTGCACATAGGTCCCTATATGCAAAACAATACTACAACATTGTTCATAGGGGACAGAAATGGAAACATATGTTCCTTAGGAGATTTAATTACATACTAAAGGATAATTACAAACATCTAATTTCATATTTAGGCAAAACACCTAGGGTTAGCTTATAACCCAAGTCAGGGGTGTTACATAGTCAATTTAGACGTGAGTCAACATTGACCTAATTGACCTTGAGTCAACAGAGGCCACCGAATTGAAAGTAGCATTAACTTATTTCGACATGATACATTTTCTCTAATGCTTTAGGCAAGTTATCTTCAAATTATGTTTAGGACTCGATGTCAATTCTATGATATAAAATTCATCAGAAGGCATGGAGTTACTTGTGCCAAATAGCTTATAGGCATGAAGCAAAATGAATTTTCATTGTCATAGGATTATCAAGTAACAATATATCAGTAAAGTATATCTCATTCAATTTGGTAAATATCCAAAAGTATCATAATAAAAATGGTGATATTCGACAAAGAAGTGATTCAAAACCATAATACATGCACAATCTTTGTGTTCCTTTCTCTCCAATATCAATTTTCATGAAACAATCATACAATATTCCATATAGATTTACATAAATCGATCTTCCTTTCATATAAAAGAAATACGAGATATATATTTTTGTCAAAAAAGTGAATATATACATTTTTAGTTGTGTTTCTTAACACACAGTTTGTGTTCTTAATATGTTAGATAAAATGAAATCATCATATTTTACTAGGCGAGTGTAGTACAACTGGTTCAACATAACTTGTCATCACTGGGTAACCCATGTTGAAATCCCCTATAGCGTAATTTAATTACTACCCTTACAATTATCCAGTATCTTGAATGTTGCTTGAGGGAGGGGGCATGAATATCTCTTCTAACTAAAAAATAATCATCGGATTTTGGTTTTACAAAAATTCTGATAGTGTACTTTTTTATTCATATGCATGTGAAATAGAGAATTAGAAATGGATAATTTTGGGGTACTACCCAAATTAATATATGAGATTACATTATCTTAACATTTTTTAAAAGAGATAAATAGTTAATATCTTTTGTTTTCAAGAAATTTGTTATAGAATTTAGTGATACATGCTATATTATTCTCCCTTTGGGGTTCCAATCCTTCTTTTGTAATTTCACTCAATCCTTATATACACTATTCATGTATTCTTTATTTTCACATATTAATTTTAGTTTTTATGGAGTGCATATTCTTATTATAGGATTACATCATAGCTTGTTGATCACAATTGTAGTATAACATCTTCACATGGTGGGGTAGGGAAATGATATGTCTAGTTTGTAAAAGAGTTGTAAGTTTTGGTTCCCATCTATATTGTTTAGGTAGTTTTTCATTTATATTTTGAAAAAAAATACCATCTTGCTAAGTTGTTAGACAAACACCAATTCCATATTGTTCGAATATATAACAACATTTACATGATTTTTTGGCCAAACATGTTCTTCTTTAATTGGATTAAGAATGTGGTTCAACATTACATTCACCAAATATTTCTTTGAGCTTACCGATTCTTCTCTAGAAGTAACTACACTTATACCAGTAGTCATGTAGCTGTGTAATATTAGCCATATGCTAGCCATTATCACATTCAATTGTGTGCATGACTCCATTGCTTCCCACATATGCTAGCTTCTGCCCCCCCCACTCCCTTGTGTCATATCTTAACCTTTGTTGGCAATTAACAAACATTGAAATAGAAGGTTTACATAATAATGGGAGGATATAAGTAAAGAAGGTACACCATTTTATAACGAATTTATACTTCTAGAACTTTATGAATAACTTATATTCTCCTTTTCGAATCTCATGCTAACCCTGATGACTTCTTTTGTGTATTAGCATATCAATTTACGTGTCTATATCTATTGTCCTCATTTATATAACATATAACTCAACAAAGCTATCCAAATCTCATCTCCACATGAAATCTTAGACCTCTGGCAATAAGGCAAATGGACCTCCCTATCTCACTCTTTCATTCTCACTTCCTTATTTCAGTCTTCTCTCTTATAGCTTTAAGGCCTGGCAGTAGTCACTTGGTCTTTTCACCATTTTAGTGTGGAAAAGTGGGTGGAACACTGTGCAAAGTTAGAGTTAGAGGAGTAGGAAGATGAAGTTCTTAATATGAAGGAGGAAAGCATATTGACAAATGAGAATCACAATAACCTAACATTGGTAGCTAAAATCACGATAGAGAGTTTGTATAACATCTGCGTCATGAAAAGAACATCCACACAAGCATTGGATTTTTGTGACAAAGCCCTCTTTAAACCAATCAGTCCCATAAACATTCAATGTTCATTGTATCACTAGTGTGACAAGAAGAGATTCACCTAGGGTCGCCTTAGAACTATGATAACAAGCTTTTTCTATCTAAAGAAGTGGAGGAAGAAGACTGATCATGGACCATTGCAATAAATCATAACCTTTTGTATACATTTTAATGGAATCCCTTAGAAATAACAATTTTCATGATAATAGGTAGAATTGGACATGCCTTGGAGGTTGATCAGGATAATCTAGGTTGTAAGACATTGTCGAGATTCTACATGAACCTTGATGTGAAGAAGCCTCTCAAAAGAAACAAGTGTCTTCCAAGATAGATAAGGAAACCTAATTGAAATTTAAAACAAAGGTCGTTGAAATTCTGCTATGTGTGTGGGAAGATTGGCCACATGGATAAATATTACCATATCAAGGTGAGTCATTGATGCCCCGGGGGTGCTTGGACAAGTCCATCACCATCAAAACCAAGAGTTATAATGAGCAAGAAAATCCTTAGAGAAGGTAATACAAAGAGAACACTTGTTTTTCAAACAGAGTATGTAGTAATTCTTCAATGAAACAAGGAAAACACAAAAAAAATTCAAGGGAAACTAAGGTGGAGATGATGAATCCTCAATGAACCAAGAGCAACAAAGTTGTAATAGCATTCTGAATACACAGGGAGATAAAACAATTTAGAGGTATGAGAGGTCATGGACAACCTTATGTCTTAATAGACAATACGAGTCATGTAGAAAGTAAATTTTTTCTTCTAGTAGCTAATCAAAAGGTTGATTATATATGTAGATAAGATTCTGATAGGTTAGAGGGACAAGCTGCACAAGACACAACACCACTAGAAAATACAAGACCAAAGGAGACAAAGTGACATGCATCAACATGGAGCATATGGACCAGTGAGTGCAAAAGTTGTTTGTAGTCAAGGGTACAAGAATAGTGGATAGGAACAAAAATATAATAAGATTACAAATGAGGATAACAATTAATAAGAATCTCA
The DNA here is from genome assembly GCA_963693085.1 of Alisma plantago-aquatica. Lineage (NCBI taxonomy): Eukaryota > Viridiplantae > Streptophyta > Magnoliopsida > Alismatales > Alismataceae > Alisma > Alisma plantago-aquatica. The sequence continues at coordinate 1,227,696,439 of OY856411.1, forward strand.
ACACTGGTGGGTCACAACTTCACAAGAGTTGATCGATGATAAAGTATCAAATCAAAATTGACCCGAAGGAAGAGAAGGCAAGAAGGTACATCCCTAATCACAATTGAAGAAGATTAGTGCTAAAATTAGGCATTTGGTAAACATAAAATCAACCAAAAAAGAAGATTATGTTTATCTTTAGATAACTAAGAAGATTGAGTAATAAAATGTATGCATAGATGATTATTATTATCAACACTTGTTGGATAAACATAGTCATTACACAAAGGAATGTCCTATGGGCCTTGATGATGGTTAGCCTACAAATGTAAAAGCTAAAAGGAATAGGGGTGAGGAAGGTTTTCAATATCTCGATAGGAACTTATTTCCAAGAAGCACAGGTTGGTGGGAACCACCCCTGTAAGAACAATGCAAATTCTAATTTAGAACTTTTAAGGGATGGACCACCCAAACACATTTATAGATATTTAAGCATGGTGTTGAAGAGAAATTACAAACATGGTTTTTAGATATGGAGACAGAAAGTTGTGAATTTGTAGACGGAATTAGCTTATTGAGTATAGGAAAATTAGGGGTTTCAAATTCTCATGGAAGAATGTTGATGTGGAAACAAAAAGCTTTTCTCAGCATCACGTTGACTATATAGTGACAGAAACCTTGATGGGAATTCTGAGGAAAGAAGTAGTGGTGTATGATTGGGAAGGTGAACCCCAGAAGCACAAAACATGGGTCCTAATAAGGCAAGTAAAACTAGATATATTTTGTTGAATGTAATCATAGGTGACTTCAATAATATTGTTTCAAATTATGGAAATAATGGAGGGCCACCACAATCTGAGCACTTCATAAATGATGATCAATGATATTGAGCTTCTTGATCTCAATTTTACTAGTAGCTAATTTATTTGGTAAACAAGGTTCTCCCAGGAGACATTCATTTGAGAGTGACTAGAGAAAGCTATGTATAGCCTAGCCTAAAGACAGATGTTCACTTATTATAAGATTATTCACTTGCTTATCTATCAATTTGATTAGGCACCACTCGTCATTACATCAGATAGGAAATCAATAAAGAAGAAAAGGAGGACATGATGTTTTGCTTTTGATCCTATGTGGACTTTTGAGTCAAAATTTATAAAAAGCATTTAAGAGTCCTAGAAAGGAGAAATGATAGATATTTTTGAAATATGAAAGTCCCAATGATGAGTGATATATGTGGTCTGATATAGGGTTTTCAAACATTAAAAAGATTATAAAGGGGGTCTTTTCACTCTTGGGAGATGAGGAAAACAATCCTCTAGATAATGCTACACTACAAGGGTGTGATAAATTATAGAAAGATTTATCATATTGACACAAACAATATGAAGCATATTAGAGTGCACGATATAGGGTGAATGAAATGAAGGAGGGGGATAGGAATACCACATACTTCCATAAAAAATATCTACATAAAAAAAGAGAAATAACATAGAAGACCTAAGATATATTTGGCATCTAACATGGAGGATAAAAAGATTGAAAAATTCATCCTTTACTTCTTTGAGGACCTTTTCAAATCCAATAATCCAAGCAACATTGAAGAAGCTATGATGGGCACACCAACAAGAATTGATCCCGCTTGTTGAGTTTCATGGATGAAGAATTTAGAGATGAAGAAATATGGGAAGCAATGAAACAAACGAGCCACAAACAACACTTGGGGCATACATAATGGAAGTTATGATCTACCAAAGATACTAGCTCAATTTTAATAGAGACATGGAAGCTACATCAAAGACTATGTGAAGGAGGATGACAGTCTGATACATAAATTACACACTTTTTGTCATGATCCTGACTACATAAAAACCAAAGTAGATGTCTTGACATATATATTGATCACCTATTTAATGTGATATACAAAATTATTTTTGAAGTGTCGGGAAATAAGTTAAAGCTAATAATGAACAACATCATCACATAATATCAAAGTTCCTTTGTCCCATGAAGAATAATAACAGACCATGCCTTCATTGCTTATGAAGTTTTCCACGCTATGAAAGGGGGTACATGGAAGAAGGAAAAAAATTTTGTTTTCAACTTAGAAATGTCAAAAGCATACAACATGGTTGTATGGAATATACCGGATTTTGTAGAGGAGAAGCTACATTTTAGGGAGAAGTTGAAGAGGAATGTTATTGACTGTGTTTTATATGCTTTTTCCATTAATGGAGACATGACTAGGATGATCATATCAACCTGTGGACTATGACATGGGGACCATCTTCCAATTTACCTATTTTATTTGGCATCTTTATTTATCTAGCTCTCTTACAATTGCTAAAAATGATAATCTTATCCATCGAGTATAAGTCAATAGGAGTGCACCATGCATTTTTCTTATTTGTTTGCTGATGATAGCTAACAAGCAACTTGGATGAAATTTTCGAAAGTAGTTGAAATGATCAACCAATATGAACAAGAGTCAAGATAAAAAAAATAATTTTCTATAATGGGGGTTTCTTTTAGTAAAGGGATTGACTAGTAACTACATGAGGAGTTTAAAATTCTTCAACAAATCAGAGAGGTGGATCATGATGCAAAATATCAGGAGCCACACACAACTACAGGAACGTGAAAAAACTTAGCTTCAACTGCATCAATGATAGGATCTAGAGAAAAGTTCATGAATGAAGAGAGAAGCTACTATCCAAGCTAGAAAAGGAAGAGCTAACCAAATCCATCGCACAATCAATTCCAACGTATGGCCATGATTGAGGAAACACATAGATATATTGTAAGATTTTAATGAGGAGCCAACAACACTGAGAGGAGGATCTCATGGATAATTTGTAAGAATATGTGCAAACCCAAAATGCAAGAAGGAACGAAATTCAGAGACATGCAAACATTCAGCAAAGCACCATTAGCTAATACATGTGATTGTAGTCTGATTACCTCTGTGTAAAACCATGTACACGCTAGATATCCCTCTCATCAACTTTGATATGGAGGACAATATATATTGATGGCATGGATGCGTTGGATCCTTCTCAATTAAATCATTCTACTCGTTAGGGTATCTGGATTCCCACAAATTTAAGGCACAAGATGTCAAAGCATTTGGAATAGTAAATGCCCGCCGAAGTATCACATTTCCTCTAGTTTGTTGAGGCATGATGCCTAGCGACAAAGGGCCGTCTTTTATAGAGTGACATAGCATCACGGATGGGGGCTGTCCTTTGTTCTAAGGATTGAGGGCAACAATTTTTCGCATGCTCTTTGATTGCGAAGTAACGAGAGATACTTGGAGATTGAGTACTGGTAGTACCCCAGAGATGATAAGATCAGCAACACGACAAGCCACTACTGAATCACTCAAAACATCCTCCACAACCTTTCTTGAATCTGATAGCCAGAGGCTAATTATATAGGGTCCTCCGGGACATGGAACCAAAGAAGAGACCACTAGGTCTTTTGGTAGAAGATATTAGTTTCTTAGGTAGTATATTTACTTCTTTTCCTTCCAATTTTGTTGCTAGAAACTCGAAGAAAGTAGCCCACACCTTAGCAGGGTTGTCCCTTAGAAGTAGATCTAGATGTGTTATGCAGGGTGGTTTCCCTACGGAGAATGTTACCCTAGCTTTGGCTGATTTAGCCGGCTAATTTGACGGACTGAGTTGAGTTTTCAAGAAAAAATATTGCTGCTAGCTTATAAAAGGAGGCATATTGTTTTGTAACCTAAGCATGAATGCTAGATAATTAACATAAAATATTCAGAAATATAACAAAATTATATAAAACTTCCTGTTGGAAGCAAGAGCACGGAAAACTACATATTCGTTTTCAAATTGTATTTTACAACAGTAGAGGCACACCATAACTAGTACGGTCTACATCTAGAAGACTCAGCAACACAACATACAAAAACACATGATTCCTCACTTCACCTTTGATGATCCTTCCTAACACGATACAGTAGTATATTCTTTATTCTTCTTTATAAAAAAATTTAACGAAGAAAATAAGAGATAGCTATGCATGGCATGCCGTGCTGAACGTCCGTTCTACCAGGCCATGGGAATACAACTTAAGGAGCTCCCCCGGTCTTCCCAATGCCCCCACCGCCGCCACCTCCACCTCCAAACCCTCCACCGAAGCCACCTCCCTTGCCAAAGCCACCACCAAAGCCACTGCCCTTGCCATACCCACCACCAGCACCCCCACCCTTCCCATAGCCTCCCCCAGCACCTCCACCCTTGCCATACCCACCGCCAGCACCACCGCCTTTTCCATAGCCTCCTCCAGCGCCTCCACCCTTGCCATACCCACCACCAGCACCGCCGCCCTTGCCATAACCTCCCCCAGCGCCCCCACCCTTTCCATACCCACCACCAGCACCCCCACCCTTTCCATAGCCACCACCAGCACCTCCACCACCACCATACCCTCCACCAGCTCCGCCACCCTTTCCGTAGCCACCTCCAGCGCCTCCTCCCTTACCATACCCACCGCCAACACCACCTCCATATCCACCACCAGCACCTCCGCCACCGCCATACCCACCGCCGCCACCCTTTCCATAGCCACCCCCAGCGCCTCCTCCCTTACCATACCCACCACCAGCACCGCCTCCAGCGCCATACCCACCACCAACCCCACCACCCTTTCCGTATCCAACTCCAGCACCGCCTCCCTTACCATACCCACCGCCTACACCGCCTCCCTTTCCGTACCCACCACCAACACCTCCGCCCTTCCCATACCCGCCACCTAAGCCCTTCTTACCAAACCCCTTGAACAGGAATTTCTCGTCGTCAGCGCCACCTTCAGTGGCAGTGGCCGCCTCGGTGTCGCAGCGGACCGTGAGCGCGAGTGAACTGAGGCACAAGAGTGCGAGGAGGAGCGCGAGTTTGCTACCTCTCATCTTTGTGACTACTGATCTTGCTCGACCTCTAGGTAAAGTTGAGTGCGGCGATGGCATTGTTGCGGAACGGTCTGCGTTTATATAGGTCATGAGGGATGGGGATAATCGCTTCCGTGCTGGCCTCTTAATGGTGAACAATCTTTTAGGTGAGTCGGCGTTAATGTTCACGCGGGTGACAGATGGATTTTGCATGTGGCTTGCGATAAGACGGGAGATATAAAACTGTATTGGAAAGAAACGCAGTATTAAGTGTGATTGCGATGTTAAAGACGATGAGGCTATGCAGCTCGCGTTTGCAATTGTGGTGGTGCACTTGTTACATACTGAAGTACTGTGACTGAGAGTAGTTGGTTGTTGGATGTGGACAACGGAGAGAGGGAACAGCTAGCTTGCTAGCTAGACAACCGGAGGAATTGGACGTGAGTGGCACTGTGGAGTGGCGGGGATGGAGCACTACCGATATTGAACACTACAAATCGATAGGATGGTCCCTTCACTTTTCCTTGAGTACACCCCAACATGGCTCGAGCCCGAAAGCTCCAACCCCCCTCTCAAAGAAACTCGTGGTAGGCGATAAACGAGCCATGCAATAGGATGTAGACATTTAACACTGCAAACATAGAAGTCAAATCAAAGTCAAGTATATTCACATTCATACTAAATAAAGAATGAATTTTTAACTAATTGCTAATACGGTTAAAAAAATTGTGTGACTAAGTAAATGTAGCCAGTCAGAATTTGATGATTGGGGGGCCAATACATAATTTAAAAATTTATAGACAAAAAATGTAGTGTAAAATATACATGTTAAGTAAAAGATTGAAACCCTAGACATAAGAAACTAAACAACAAAACACACCATGAAGCTACTTTTACATTACGACGTATATGCGTTCTACAGTATATAAATAAAAACCAATTATACATATTACACACGGTAGTAACAAAATTATTTCAAAATGTGCAGATTAGGATTTAGACTTCGATCGCATGCGCAAGCGAACCAACAGATAGCCACTATGCGCATTGTGTATGTAGCACAATATAATTATTATATAAGTAACATATAGATTTATTAAATAAATTGAATCTTTTTATAATTGGGGAGGTGGGGAGGAAGGCCCATGCTTTTCCCTGGCTCCGCCCCTACATGTAGCTTATATGCAACCATTTTGATTTAAAAGATTAACAAAAGATTAAAGAATAATCAAATCATGTGGATTTTTTCTTAGATTGTATGTGTACTAAAAATCACATCAATTTGCATTCATAGGAGATCCAATGAGAAAATATGCATATTTCCTAATTGCAAATAAGTTATAGAAATTATATATATCATTGGATGATGTATAGTTATATCTAATAATATGTATGAGAAATTGTTTTACTTTTCTAAAATCACATAAAATATAGACACTATTGATTCAATCCACATCGTAGGTTGAACTTCTACATATATCATTTAATGGTTGGTGCACATACATTATATATTTATATTTATGCATATATGTATATATCTATATATATTTATGTTCATATATATATATATATATATATATATATATATATATATATATATATGGATATGTATATAAGAGTTAGAATACACTTAATTGATTTCCATCATATACTTATTTCAAAAATACAAAAGATTAATCTTTGTAAATATCTTATGAACATACTACACATAAAATTTGAGCTAATTTGGATACATATAAACCATGCATGTAAATATAAATAAAAATGATGTAATTCAAATTACTTTTGTGTGTCAATTTTGTTTGTCATAGACGAGTGACTTACAAAATTCCAAATGAGCTCAAATTTTACATGTAGTGCATATTTGTTATAATAATGAATTTCAACAATTTGGATTAAAAAAATGGTCTAGACGTGTAAATAACACTTGAGTGTATGTTATGATATGTATATCGAGTGTATTCTAGCCTGACTCTCTCTCTATATATGATTATATATATTATGTTTACGTGACGTGGGTAGATTGGCCAAGTTACATGATCCATTCAGATCACAACATCCCACTTGTTGACTCAAGGTCAATTAGGTCAATGTTGACTCACGTCTAAATTGACTAAACCCGTGTTTTGATGATGACTAACCATTCCACATATTGGTGTCTAATGTCTCTACTTGAGTGATTTCAGATTAGGTATAGACACACTCCAAATGCCCTAACTTGCACATCTCAAATTGGAGAAAAGACAAGTCAAAGTCAATACAAGTGCACACTTTTGTAATATGATGTAAATCCATTAGAATCATGTTGTAAATCACTTGTAATGATTGTATGACTTATAATTAAGCTTAAAAAAAATCAGGAGCACTTAGATCGAATGTTTAAGCACTCAAAAGCCATTTTCCAAAATTCACATCAGGTTGTTCATCGGTCGAGTTCTGTGAGGTGCAAACTCAACCGATCCTGATTGGATCTTGAAAATGACTTTTGATCGGTCGAGTTTACACTACACAGAACTCGACCGATGGAGTACCAGACCAATTTGATTTTCATTGGTCAGTCGAATTTCTCCAGGACAAACTCGGCCGATTGTCTGAATATTGGCTTTGTCTTTTACTCTATCGGTCGAGTTACCCTTATAGAAACTCGACCGGTTGCACTGTATGGAAAAGTGCTTCTAGCCATTGTGGAGTTGCAACAAGTGAAAATACATCTGTTGCAAACTACAAAACAACTAGTTTTCATTCTCAAGTGTTCCCAAAGGCTAAGAGGCATTCCCAACTATAAATAGGACCCCTTGGCCTTCATTCCAAGGTTGAGAATTCATTGCAAAAATCTATGTGAGGTTCTTATTCTATAGTTGAGTGCTTCCTAAAGCCTCCTCTCTCTCTCTAAGCTTAATCAATTGCTACATCCATTAGAGTGAGTAGGAAATTTGTAAGAGAGCTAGTCTTACATGTATATCTTGTGAGGCTCTCACTTCCACCACCTCCCTATCTCTCATTTCAACCATGAAGATGAAGGTTCTCTCTCTTGTCTAAGAGAGGTGAAGAACAAGGGAAGACATCCCTTGGTGAAGATCAAGGCTGAAGACTTGGAGCTAGAGTGGGTAAGCCCTTGGTGAAGGCATAAGACTCCTTGCTCAAGTGGGTAAGTCCTTGGTGGAAGCTTCTCCAAGTGAAGGTGAAGTTAAAGGCGGAAGATCCAAGAAGAGTGGGTAATTCCTTGAAGGCTAAAGACTTGTGCAAGAGTAGGTAAGTCCTTGGAAGAAGGCAGAAGACTCTTACAAAGTAGGTAAGTCCTTGGTAAGGTTGAAGACTCTTTGTATTGGATAGGTAAGTCCTTTGTTTGGTCATGTATTGTAAGTCTTATGAATGAATATAAGAATACAATGGTTAGGAAATCCTAGAGGTTGACCTCTCTAGGTAAGTGGACTAACATACTTCTAGTTTGAAGTATGGAACCACACTAAATAGCTTGTCTACTTGTGTTTGCTCAATCTCTCTCATCCTTTCTATGTATGTTTTAGTTGCACTCAAATTACCTATTTAGCAACCTTATCTTATCATATATCTTGAAGGTCTAATGAATTTTATTTAAGTGCATTCAACTCTATTCACACCCCCTCTAGAGAATCTAATCACCCATCTCAGATCCAACAATTGGTATCAAAGCGGGTCTTCTCGAAGCATACCTCAACAAGTAGGAGAAAATGGGTGACTACCAAGGAGGGAGATACTTGATCAGCCTACCAATCTTTGATGGGAGCAATTTTCTCTATTGGATAAGAAAGCTTCAATTATACATCCAAGGATCAAGTCTTGAGATGTGGCAAATGGTGAACAACCCATACATGCTACCAAAGACAAAGATTGAAGAATGGGATGAAGCTACCTTGAAGAAAGAAACCTTGAATGCTACAACCATGCACATCCTCTATGCCTCCATGACCCCCACCGAGTTCAACCAGATTTCTTCATGTGAAACAACTTATGAGGTATGGAGAAAGCTATGCATCACTTATGAAGGGATAGATCAAGTGAAGGAAAGCAAAGTCTACATGCTCAAAGGGCTGCTTGAGAACTTCAAGATGGGAAAGGAGGAGATGATAGCCAACATGTACTCAAGGCTCAACACCATTGTGAATGGTCTTGCAGTTCTAGGTCATCCTATGTCTAGTAGAGAGATCAACTCAAAGATCCTTAGAACTCTTCCCAAGAGGTGGGAACCCAAGTTGACTTACATTGAAGAAGCAAGGTCTCTTAAGGATATTCCTATTGAAGAGCTCTTTGGAAATATACAAGCACATGAAGCCACACTTGACAAGAGGGAGGAAGTAGAAAGAGAAGAGAAGAAAGAGCAAAAGAGAATGAAGAAGGCTGAAATGAAGGCTCAAATTCAAGCTATCATGGAACAAGTCTCTCCATCCTCTCAAGTTGAAGAAGATGCCATGTACTCCAAGGGTAGATTCTACAAAGGCAAGTCCTCCTCCATCCGATGCTTCACATGTGGAAAGAATGGTCACTACAAGGAAGATTTCCCACAAGGCAAAAAGATCCATCTTCACAAGAAGAAGGAGAAATGTCACTCAATCTCAAGTGGCTCCTCCAACTCAAGCTCAAGTGAAGATTCAAGTAAAGGATCAAGCTCAAGCTCTAGTGATGAAGGAGAATGACATTTTGCTCTTATAGCATCAACAAGTAAGGACTCAAGTGAGGTAAATCTAAATTCTTTAGATAAAGAATCTTTGATTGCTATTATTCATGATACTTGTGCCTCTCTTAAGTCTTCTAAAAGGAAAAGGAAAAAGATTGCTAGAATTGTTGATAATTTGCATGTAGAATTAAATGATCTTGAACATGATAATTCTTGCTTGCTTGATGATAAAAATGCTTGTCTTATCCAAGTAGACTCTCTTAAACTTGAAAATACTAGTTTGCTTGATACGATTAGATTTTTAAAAGCTCAAACTCTCATGCCTAGTTCTAATGAAGAGCATACTTTAATTATTGATTCTCTCATGCATGATATTGATGTTCTTAAATCTGAAAACAAGGACAAAGATTTTGTTTTGCAAAAATTAGAAATAGAAAATGCTTCCTTGCTTGCTAAAACCAATATGCATGAATCTTGTTCTAATTCTACTAGTAGAGAAAATGATGTTGCTACTCTTCATATTGATAGAGATTCTTATTTAACTAAAGCTCTTTGCTTAGAAAATGATCTTTTGCATGCTAGAGATAATATTAATCAATTGTCTTCTACTATTACCTCTCTTATGCATGATAGTGATAGTTTGAGATCTTCTTTGCAAAAATTCTTAGTTGGTAAGAAGAGCCTTAATGATATCCTACACCATACTACTAAACAAATTGGTAGACATGGTCTAGGGTATGATGGTAGTCAAAGGAACAACAAAGGTAAAGGACCTCCAATATTCCATGGAGAATCCTGTAGTTCCAAGACTATGGGCACATGCAACTATTGCAATGAAATTGGTCATTATTCTGCTTGTTGTCCTCTTAGGAAAGCAACCAAGAGCAATAGGACTTGGGTTGCTAAACCAACTCCTCCGGACCCAAAAACATGATTGGGGACCATTTCATCTTTCTTCTTGTAGGTACTTGCAAATGGGTTGACTTGAGCTATTAAATTGCAAATTGACTTGTCAATCAACATAAAAGAAGAAAGGTGAGATGTGTAGAGGGTGACAACAAGTGTAAAAGGAATGGTAAGCACAAAGGTAATGTTTTTCTTACATATAACCAATCCAAACTTGTTTTGTCAAGTTTGTGTGCACTATGCATGTGGTTTTTGAGTCAAAAGTGGTATTTTGTGTTTCTCTTCACACTCTTGCTCAAAAAATGTTTCTAATGCTTCTATAGGGCATTACTAACTTGTTTGGACTTGTTTGGATATGGTTTGTATATTTAGCATGCCTTTAAATACATTTTTATAAAATATATGTGCTTTTTAACAACTGCTCTGTTGGTCGAGTTTGCCCTATTTAAAACTCGACTAATAGGCACCTATGAGTGTTGCCAACAACTGTCATCGGTCGAGTTGTCAATACATAGAACTCGGCCGATAACATTGTGCACAGAATACACAGTTGGCTTATTGGATGAGAATTTCCCTCTCAACTAGATTTTCTCAACCAAATAGCCTTATTCTTTGGAACTCTTTTGGTACCTTTATATATGCATATTGCCATGATCTAAATTTCCTATTTGCTTACAACTCTACCTCTCTAATTTCTATAAATTGGTATATCTATATGTTGCAATTACTTGCTTTGAGTTTTTTTGCAGGTTTTGATGATGATCTCTTTGGATCTCTTGGTTGTGTCTAAAATTACTTCCGTTGTACTCTAACTTGCTACATCTATCTAGGTGTATATCTTGTTTTGATACAACCTAGAGGTTCTTAGGGGTAATCATCTTATGGTAAGGATGCATATCTAGTGAGTTATATCCTTTCATGATTCTAAAATTGCATATCTCTTTGTTTGGATATATCTCTACATCTACTCATAGCTTGTTTTATCTTGTGTATCTTTTGGTATCTCTTGCTATGATCTAGATCCTAATAGTAGTCCTAACTTGTGATAACATCTACTAATAGTTCATATACATGTAGTTCTAACCTTGTTTATAATTGGCATCTTTTCCCATCTATATGCTATGCTCATATCTTGTCTCATACATGCTCAAGCTTGTTCCTTGAATTGCATATCTACTATCTTGAGTTTCTTGCATAACATTGTGATGCATGGTACATAGATCTACATTATATGTAGAAATTGGAGTATTTTTGGATTTTATGTAGATTTTGCTCCAGTTTCAGTTTTTGATGCAAGACTAGTGTTTTTCATGCATAAACGACCTTCTGAGCAAGGCTGATCACTTTGCCATGAGCCCTGGCATTTTTTGGGAAATTCTATCATCTTGAGGGTCAAAATTGCGATTTATTGTTTTTCTGCAACACCTTATCTTGCATTTTGGGTTGTTCAAGTATATGATTTAACTTGCTTTTCTTTCTATGCTTGGACAAGCCCCTATATGTGCTCTTCTACTCTCCTTATATATATTTGTGTTATCTCCTTTCTCTTTAACAAGTGATATTTCTTATTTTCTTCATACCCCGCTTTTTGAAATGACAAAAGGGGAGAAATGTATGTCTTCTTTTGGCAAAATAGGGAGAAGGCATGTCTAACATGAAGAGGAGAAGCATGTTCATGAAAAGAGAGAAGGTAAAGGGGAGAAGACATATATGAGTAGAAGACATAGTACTCTATAAATGTTATGAAAGCTAACCATGCAGGAGAAATAACATCAATTGAGGTGGAGTATGATAACTCTACTAGCATCAATTGAGGGGGAGCATATGAGCTCAATCCTATTCAAACCCCTAGGTTTCTCCGAAGGTATAATTTTACTTAAAACCTTTCAATACATTTATGGAATGGTTTGTCATCTTCAAAAAGGGGGAGAGTGTTGACTCAAGGTCAATTAGGTCAATGTTGACTCACGTCTATATTGACTAAACCCGTGTTTTGATGATGACTAACCATTCCACATATTGGTGTCTAATGTCTCTACTTGAGTAATTTCAGATTAGGTATAGACACACTCCAAATGCCCTAACTTGCACATCTCAAATTGGAGAAAAGATAAGTCAAAGTCAAAAGAAGTGCATGTTTTTGTAATATGATGTAAATCCATTAGAATCATGTTGTAAATCACTTTTAATGATTGTATGACTTATAATTAAGCTTAAAAAAATCAGGAGCACTTAGATCGAATGTTTAAGCACTCAAAAGCCATTTCCCAAAATTCACATCAGGTTGTTCATCGGTCGAGTTCTACGAGGTGCAAACTCGACCGATCCTGATTGGATCTTGAAAATGACTTTTGATCGGTTGAGTTTACACTACACAGAACTCGACCAATGGAGTACTAGACCAATTCGATTTTCATTGGTCAATCAAGTTTCCCCAGGACAAACTCGACTGATGGTCTGAATATCAGCTTTGTCTTTTATTCTATTGGTCGAGTTACCCTTATAGAAACTCGACCGATTGCACTGTACAGAAAAGTGCATAAAAGTGCTTCTAGCCATTGTGGAGTTGAAACAAGTGAAAATATATCCGTTGCAAGCCACAAAATGGCTATTTTTCGTTCTCAAGTGTTATCAAAGGCTAAGAGGCATCCCCAGCTATAAATAAGACCACTTGGGCTTCATTCTAAGGTTGAGCATTCATTGCAAAACTCTCTGTGAGGTTCCTATTCTATAGTTGAGTGCTTCCCATAGCCTCCTCTCTCTCTAAGCTTAATCACTTGTTACATCCATTAGAGTGAGTAGGGAATCTATAAGAGAGCTAGTCCTACATGTATATCTTATGAGGCTCTCACTTCCACCACCTCCCTATGTCTCATTTCAACCATGAAGATGAAGGTTCTCTCTCTTGTCTAAGAGAGGTGAAGAACAAGGGAAGGCGTCCCTTAGTGAAGATCAAGGCTGAAGACTTGGAGCTAGATTGGGTAAGCCCTTGGTGAAGGCAAAAGACTCTTTACTCAAGTGGGTAAGTCCTTGGTGGAAGCTTCTCCGAGTGAAGGTGAAGTCAAAGGCGGAAGATCCAAGAAGAGTGGGTAATTCTTTGAAGGCTGAAGATTTATGCAAGAGTAGGTAAGTCCTTGGAAGAAGGTGGAAGACTCTTGCAAAGTGGATAAGTCCTTGGTAAGGTTGAAGACACTTTGTATTAGATAGGTAAGTCCTTTGTTTGGTCATGTATTGTAAGTCTTATGAATGAATATAAGAATGCAATGGTTAGGAAATCCTAGAGGTTGACCTCTCTCTAGGTAAGTGGACTGACATACTTCTAGTTTGAAGTGTGGAACCACTCTAAATAGCTTGTATACTTGTGTTTTCTCATTCTCTTTCATCCTTTCTATGCATGTTATAGTTGCACTCAAATTACCTATTTAGCAACCTTATCTTATCATATATCTTGAAGGTCTAATGAATTTTGTTTAAGTGCATTCAGCTCTATTCACCCCCCTCTAGAGCATCTAATCACCCATCTAGGGTCCAACACCACTAACATTCTCTATTTGTCATGGCCAATTGTGGATGTACTTTATTTCTTCCTATGGCATGAATTATATTCTATCTACTAGGAGGCTCCTAAGGTATGCAACCCTCAATGTCTTTCCCTTGACACCTCCACCAAAATTGAGTGCATGCTAGTTGGAGTTGAGTAATGGAGGGAAGCCTATAATATAGTTGTAGTGATGGGGTGCTGCAACAATGACCCACTATCATTTCCACCTAACAGAGCACCCATGTCATCCAACTCAAAGATTAGAACATAGATGAGTTCATTGTGTTTGAATGGATGACATGCAAATACAAAGTGTGCTACAACACAACCATCACAGAGCTATGACATGATTGACAACTAGAGGATGCTATTAGAGTGTTCCTTACTGTGACACATGACAATAACATCACACCCAACATGTGCATTGTCTCAACAACACTACATGTCACAGAGGACATGTCAACATTGGAATAGTATATGGGGATCCATAAACACAATGCTAGTGTGACTTGATCATGGGGTTGCCATAAGTCAAGACTGGTAAATGTCAATAGGAAGTTAGCTCTAATCTCAGATGTTGGGTAGATGTTAAATGAGGTTTTAGACATAATCGATTGGATCATTAGAATTCAAAGCCATTAGTGTAGTACAACAAGGGCAATGTAATATTTGTTTTATTTTGGAATTTCATTAAAATGTCATAAATAAGATGGGCAGTAAATTACCACACATAAAGTTAGAACCACGTTCTAGTTTAAACAAGCTACCTTTCTCCATATAATAGTGGAACAAAAATCTTCCAGCTTTGTGAGTATAGCTTCATTATTTATCTAATTATTGCATCTTTTACTTTCCTTTTCCCATTAGAAAGGATTTAATTTGTCATAAGTAGCCTTAAATTATCAAAAAGCAACCTTTCTGCATGACTGGTTTCTCATAACTTAGACATTAATGTTTTACTTGCTTCTTTCAGTTTCTTAAAGTCAATCAATATCCAATTTTTTGCATTTATCTAGTTGGAGAATTAAAGATCCATTACTCTCTCCAAAGTCTCCATAACATAGATTTCCTCTATTTGAAGATGATAGGGAGATGCCTAAAATTAAACAAGTAATGTAGATTTTTCAATTTATTCAACCATTTTATGAAAGTAGCTAATATGCCATAGTGACTCTAGATATGAAGTGTGGGGAACAGACATGTTCCCTCATCAACTAATGGATATGAACAAAGGGATTCCTTGATATCACTTGTTGTCATAGGAACTAATTTGAATATATCATACGGAAACATAGTAGAAGCATGGTTTTGCATTCTAGAAACCCAAGAAACAAATTGAGAGATCATTTACAATAAGATCATTAGGAGTATGTATTTCCTAGGCTTGCTCAAAATGTAGAAATTTGACAACTAAATGTTTGGAAGCTGATTTATCTCAACAATTCAAATACCTCTATCAATATTCTTGATTATAGGTCACAAAGTTTAAGAAATATTCGACCATATTAATTCTTCATGACCAATGTATGGTTATCTAGTTTAACTGAGGGAAATATTTTGAAACAAAATGTTGACAAAATAAGAAACATAATGGTTGGACATGTTTTGTATATTCCAAGCATAATCAATCTTATATATCAGTAATATAACACACTATTATATGTTATATTTATACATGCCTCTTAGATTTTGTGGTTGAGAGGAAAATAGGACAAATATAGTTTGTAGGTGGCTTTCTATTCTTGTATATTCTAGAAAGTCTCATCTTTCTTGGTTGATATATTTTGAACAAGTTCTTATTTTCCTTGCCTTGGTTTATATAATTGGAACAAGTTCTTATTTTCCTTGTCTATATTATTAATATTCTCTTCTTAAGTTTTCCATGTACAACCTTACCAATTAATGGACCTATGAAACCCCTAATACTGCTCCATATAGTTTCTTTTCTCCTTATCATGCTGGCTTGAAACTTTTCCTTGCCTATTTTATTCTTATTCTCTTCTTAAGCTTTCCATGTACGACCTTACCAATTTATGGACCTATAAAACCCCTAATTATCCTTCTTATAGCTTCTTTTCTTCTTCTCATGCTAGCTTGAAACTCAATTGGGATGAAGGAGGTGTTCTTGGTGGTTCCTGTCATACTTGTTGATCTTGGTAGATTAAGATCTTGAACAGTGCTCCTCTTAGAGTGTATGTATACTACCTTCTTTGTTATTTCATAAGGAATTTAGATGCTAATGATATTGAAAGATAGTAAAGGCTAATGATGTTAAATTGAGACATAATTGATGTAGTTTGGAAATTAGTAGGTTACACCTTCTTATTGATGTACGAACTTATTTAAACTAGTAATATACTTTCTCATACATAAAAAATATATTTTATTATCCTTAGTTTCTCAAATTGTTGACAACACATTTATTATTTGCCTCAAACTAAGGTTTTGTGAGGTTTTTGATCAGACTCAAACACATTGATCTACTTCCAAACATGATATTCATCAAATAAATGATAATGAATTAAATCACAATATACAAGCATTCTTAAATTAGAATATATATAGGTCTAAACTATGGGCATGATCATAGTTATCATAATCTAGACATAAGGCATTGTAGGATGTATTAGATTGAGAGAAATTACTCAATATCTCTTTAGTGTATGAGATATGTCCTCAGGGATGTTGGGACAGAGCAAGAAATTATTTGCAATTCTTAATCAATCCAATACACCATGAGTCTACTGATTGAACATAAGAACCCACCTTGGAAAGGATCCCCAAACATAATGGTTGATCATTATTTGAGTCATACGAGTAGTGATCCTAAACTTCTCAATTACTGGGGTCATGTTAGCATACTCAAACAACCATTATTGAAATGTTAAAGCTTTCACCCGAATTAGATAACTAACTAATATATACTCTGTCACATGATACTTTACATTGAAATTGATGTCAAAGAACCATAGAAACCTAGACATTAATTCCCAACTCAAAAAATTTAAAAGAAAACTACATTATCCAAGAAAACAAACACAATCATCCCCTAAAATTAGAATGTAGTGTGGGTACCTCTTGGTAGAACACCCATAATTACTTTATTTATGATCTCACTTTGATGTGCCACATAATCCCTAATTTATATTCGAACAAATGAGGTCAAATTGGGCATCCTTTTGAGACATACCCACCTTTAGAATATTTAAATTCAGTTGGAAATTACTTTTCATTATCCTTTATTTATTGAGAGCTTATCAAGAAGGGTCATGTGGGAGTATTATGGAAGTGCATACCTAAACAAATTTTAAGGAATCTTGTGGTAACATCTTTGCCCAAGTCTAGTCCCATAATACATTCACAATGTTCACTGCATAGAGTATGCATGTATGTAACATGTCTTCCCACTATTTAGGCATATCTCAATTATAGCCAAAGTGACAGGGTCAAACCTCATCAACCTTCCCCATAACTATATAAGTGTCTCATATGCCATCATTCACAAGGGTATGTATACTTAGAGAGACATTGCCACTTAAAAAACCCCTCAACACACTAAAATCACAACATAATCCCTAGGATAGGCCCCAAGGTCAAAGTCACGTGGTGCCACCCATGGTAAGGGATGAACTTGACGTTTCCTCTTGGTGGGAATTGAAGGGGGATGTCCTTGTTTCTTCTCCACCACATCCAAGTAAGGTAAATGAGGCTTAATCCCAATGTAGATCTATTGCCCTCCGCCCTTTATCATATCTCAAGTGGTGTGATGACACTAACACACATGATCAAAGATTACTTGTTACACATCTTTGTCTAACCCCCTTTCCACAAGTTTTCTACATCATTGATTTCCCATTCTTAGACTATATTGCGATTAAGTTAGTTGTTTCTTTCTCCTCATGTATGGCACATCAATATTTGGGTGTGTGAAGGTGCCTAACACCTTCCTCACACAATGCATAATGCCTTAATTAGCTGGGGTCATGGATCATATTTGTTTAATCAATTTTAGAAAGTTTTACACGAGTTCATATGTTTTCCCATATGACCAGAGTGATGACTCCATCCAATATTATTTATCATTATGCACAAATTTCTAAGTAGATCACTCCATATCTTTAAGCAAACAAAAATAGAGTGCAACTCCATTGGGATAGCGTTGAAGTCCCGTATCAACCTAGTACAAAAATTTCTTATCACCCCGTAAAAGAACAACAATAGGATTGGATGTGCTTTCATATCATGTATGTATTTTCCCAACTTCCTCATGTATTCATCACATAGATGCGTCACCATAACTTTTTATTTATGTGAATGTTAATGGATTCAAATCTGATGTCTCAAACTTACTAACCAGATATGTACACACAATTCATTTATTTTTTAGGGTCAATTTTGAGATAAATTATTACAAGAAATTTTTAAGACACAATTCAATACAAGAAGACCCATACAAGACATTTGGAGACCATCGTGACAGGAGAGCAAACAAGACCACTTGACCTTAGGACCATTCCTTGGTAGGTGTACCTATTCCATGTGCCCCACCATAAGGCTTAGTCTGTTTTCATGTTCCACCTCTCATATCCATGATCTACAATGTACCCGAACGGACATGCCCGTGAAGTATTCCCTCTTTCTTCTTCTGTTGGATGACATCTGATCCTGGATTACAGATGCATTGGACCTTGTTAACTTCTATATTATGGACCTTTTTCCAAAGTGTGCCCACTCCTACGTGCACACAATCGGTTAGCATCATACGAGGAGATTCCTATAGCCCAGTGAGACTTAATAACTGGGAACAGTGGCCACATTTTTCCTCCACACTAACTTCAGAGATATTGATATTCATTGGGGCTAATCTCATGGGACTTTGATTTTTAGATCGATACCTTGGGTAGGTCTTTTTTTTTGTGTGGCATACCCATAATCGGGAAGATATTCTATGATTTCTTTGAAGATACAATAAATAATCTAGAAAATGTATTTAATACAAATCGCTCACAAAATTATCATTGGAATGAAACTTACATTCATATTAAATTCTATTGTTGTTGTCATTTTCATTTATTCCCATTTATTGTATCATATACTCATGTTTTGAATTAAATATCAACTTTTTTTATCAGTAAGTGTGGGACTCTCTTTATTGCTCATATTTCAAAAATTTGGTACATGATAAGATGATCTATGAATGATCTATCTATACATGTAGGTTATCATAAGTGCTGAAAATGAAATTACAAACTCGAGTTGAATCTGCATTTCTATCCTCAAAAATGAGTTTATTCCTTCCTGACCAAAGGTAATAGATAGCAGTGATCACAAGTGTTTTATCTTCTCTCTCGCCGAGCTTTATAATGTTGTCCAACTTTGTCAACTGGATCTTCAGTTTGGGTTGAACATTCCTCCAGATCGACTGTGGAAAAGTGCATTCCCACAACAAATGAGAAGGGTCTTCTTCATTACTTTGACAGAGACTACATCTAGATGTAAGATTATAGCCTCTGTTCTTGAGAAAATTTTCAGTTGTAAGGCTCAAGTGAAAGTACTTCCGCATTAGCAAAGTAAATCTTCTTGGTGCATTTGCTTTCCACAATCACCTGGTCCATTTGAGTTTGGGGTGTTGCACTCTATTTAATTCCCAAGCACCACGTAGGGAATTTCTTGGGAGGTCTTGTAGGTAGTAACAATCCTTTTCTTGTAATTGACTCTGCCGGCAGATTTTGATGAGAGGTTGGATACCTCTGTACTCCGGGATGTCCCACCTACCATTGGTAATAATAGCCTTCAGGTACTGTGAGTCTTCCATACCATTTTTATATTTTAAGCCAACATCAACATGCTTTTCCAAAAAATGTCTATTGATCCAGGGGTCATGCCATAGTTTAATTTTGTCCCCTTTCTCTATAGAAAAATGGACTTGGGAACATAGATGATCTCTGTGTCAGAGTAGACTTTTCCAAAACCAAATGTGGTGTTGATTGACAAGGCATGACCATATAGAATTATCGTGAATGTATTTGTTGTGGATCCATCTAATCCATAAGATATTTTTGTCATTTGCAATATCCTGGATAGTTCTGTTAAGGCTAGCTTTGATCCAATCTTCAACCCTACAGATGTCGAGGCCACCTTCATCCTTGGGTCTACACACTTAGTCCCAAGAAACAACGTGCATCTTTTTTGGGTCTTCCTTGTCACCCCAGTGAAAGTCTCAGTAAAGTCTTTCAATTTCATCAACATCAGATTTTGGAAGTGGGGAGATGCTAGTCCAATAGAGATGGTAGTCTGAGAGGGTCAAAATTATCAACTCTACTTTCCCTGCCATTCTTAGGAGTTTTACCTTCCAAGAGTCTAGTTTCTTTTTCAATTTGTCTACTAAGTGCAGGCAGTGGTTCTTTGTGAGCCTCCCAATGAAGAGAGGAAGTCCCAGGTACTTTACCAAAAATTCTATTTGCTGAATGCCTAGGAACTCTTCCAGTCTATTGTCATCATTAGCACTTAGTAATAATTGACTCTTTTTAGGATTTAGCTTCAAGCCAAAGCAGTAGCTAAATTCTTCTAAGGCTTTAATAATGCCCCGGACATTTTTGTTATTTGCTTCAACAAAAATTAGGAGGTCATCTGCAAAGACGAGATGTGACACTTCAGTCTTGTCTGCCCTAAGAGCATTGATGTCTCCTTCATCTACTGTCTTGTCAAGAATGGAAGTTAGAGCCTACATACCAATGACAAAGAGGTATGGAGCTAATGGATCCCCTTGATGAATGTCATTAAAATCATTAATGATGGGAGTAGGGAAACCATTTATAAGTATTTGGAATGATGCTGAATTCATACACTCATCAATCCAATGTAGCCAGCAGGGTCGAAAATTCATTTGTTCCATGACATTCAGGATGTGTTCTCTACAGATGGTATCATAGGCTTTACTGAGATCATCCTTTAGGCAGAGTTTAGGTTTAACATTTGGCTTTTTGAAGTCACTTACAAGCTCATTTGCTAGTAAGATAACATCAACAATATGTCGGCCCTTCACAGATGCACATTAGTTTATGCTTATGAGGGTGGGCATGATATCTCTGAGTCTAGTAGTTAAGATCTTGGAGATAATTTTATAGATGAAGTTGCAGAGGGAAATTGGGCACCATTCCTCTACTCTTATGGGCTGGGGCACTCTGGGAATGAGGGAAACAAAAGTTTTGTTGATCTCCTTCAGTAATCTACCTTTGAGAAAGAACTCTTTCACTACTTTAGTGACATCATTCCCTATGATGTCCCAAGTTTCCATGTAAAAGCAAGCGTTGAAGCCATCTGGGCCTGGGGATTCATTAGGGTCCACATTTTTTACTTCTGCATAAATTTCCGCATCAGTAACTATAGCCGATAAGGTTTTGATCTGCTCCACATTCAACTTAGGCACATTAAATTGGATTTGATTTTGGATATGCTTTCTGTTGAATAGTTCATGATAATGAGCCATGAACTTTCCCCAATAGCTTTTTCATTATCCACCATTTCATCTCCATATTGCAATTGTTTAATGAGGTTTCTATTCTTCCTCATCTTGAGGGAGGCATAGAAGAACTTTGTATTTATGTCTCCTTGTTTAAAATAAAAGATTCTCAAGTTTTGTCTAATAATGGATTCTTCTATAGTAATAGCTGCTCTAGCCTCATCTATTTTTGTTTTTGCAATTTCTCACAAGAGTTCATCATGTGGGTGTTCGTCAGCTTTGATTTGGGCTTCAATACATCTTTTTCTTTATTTATGGATGAATCTAAAAGGTCCCCTTTGGACTCCCAATTCCACCTTTGGAGTGCTGCTTTAGTAAATTTGAGCTTTTGACAAATTCTATACAGTGGACAACCTTGCAGAGGAGTGTCCCAAGTTGTTTTTACATCTTCTTTGAAGCATGCCATCAACACCCAAGCGTTGAAGAAATAGAAAGGATATCTCTGGTGTTTCTCATCATCATCAAGATGCAATAATTTAATTGCATGGTCGTTGCGAATAGTCGGGAGGCATTGAAGCCATGACTTTTGGTACTTCGTCATGCAACTAAGATTGTAGAAAGCTCTATCGATTCTACTTCTCATATTATTGGAACCCAGCTGGTGGTTGTTCCAAGTGAAGAAAGGCCCTTTAGCTGACATTTCTATAAGATTTTAGGTTTGGACAACATTGTTAAAATCACTCATAAATCTACTAGAAGGATTTGCTTTTCCTAGTCTTTCAGTTGCTGCCCGGACCGCATCGCCAATTACAATCCAAGGTCTACTAATTTTTAAGCTAATATCAGTATGATCTTCCCACATGATGCTTCTTGTTCTATCGTCATTGGCTACATAAATAGTAGTGAGTTCTAGTTCTTCATCCTCTAACTCTAGAACTAGATGGATAAGATGCCTTATTTGACATAGCACAGTGACTTTGAGGACAGGGTCATCCCAAAGAATGAGGATGCACATTTTGTTACACACCATGGAGTTGTCTGTCCACTTTGCATTTAGCCAGACATGGTGAACTATTTTTTGGATCTTGTTTCTTTTGATTTTGACTTCCAGAAGGATAGAAATATTGATTCTAGCCCTCCTTAGTTCAGCCTGGACCATGTCCTGTTTGTCCCAGCAGGACATACCACAGACATTCCAGGCTAACACATTAAGGAGCTTAACCATGGGCCCTCTACCCTGGTCCTCCACCAGAGGGGCAATGTTGTTGCTTGAAGTGTTGTGAATCGCTTCATCCTCATCATTGTCAAGAGTCTGATATTTGTTTAGGGATACTACCTTGCTGTTATTAGTAGAGTTTTTCTTGTTGCCTCGGGTCTGCCTTTTCTTCGATGCTTTGTTTTTTCTTGGAGGGTTCTGAAATCCCTGAAGTTCCTCTGGGACGTTGCCTCAAATAGGGTTTGTTCACTTTGTGGAGTTCTGAGCGTCTTCAATATCACTTGGAGGAGTTGCTTACTTGTCTGACTCAGGGGGAATTATCGATGAGCAGAGCTTCTTGTCATGCCTAAATGTCCCATAATGGGGGCACTTCTCTGGGATCCACTCATAATCCACGCTAACGCAATAATCCTACCCCTTATCTGTGCGGAGTTTAACTTGCTTTGGGAACTTTGAATCTTCCACCATCAACACGTTAACTGTAGCGTAGTCAATGCATTTCCTAGCCTTTGTCTAGAGATCCAAGCATTGCGGCTTCCCCCAGGTATGATGCGATCTTGGCAAGAATTACTTCGCTCCAGAGTTCAAGGGGAAGGTTAGCTATATTAAGCCAAACATGGACTGCCGTGAGCTTTTCTTGTTCCAGGGGCTCACCCTTCTCCCATTTCTTTAATATCATTGGCTTGCCTCTGATGTACCATGGGCCACCTTCTAGGGCTGTAGCCATATCACTGACATCTTAGAACTTGATGATGAAGCAACCATTAGCTCTTCCCATCACTTCCATGTTTTTCACTGGTTTCTAGGTACTCTTTAGATGGTTCTCGAGAGTAGGAATATGTAGATTGAATCTGATAATATACCCAATAATCATGTTTTCCCATTGCGCAGTAGTGGCATCAACCTTAGACTGGGGGATGATTTATGACATCTTCTTCCAGGACAAGATATTGATGCTCAATGTGGGTGGAAGCTTCACCTACAGGTTCCTTGAAGAGGGTAGACCGATTCCTCTTCTCGGATGCAACATGAACTTTTGACAGACTGGTTCTACATTACAAATTGCGACCTCCCTAGATTGAGTTGGATTGCCTTTGGGGGGCGCCGTCGGTGCCGTCACTGCTCCTCGCGCTCATATTGGTTATCATGACTTTTGATATGTAATAATTAAATATTAGCACTATGCATTAAGCACCATATTCATCTATTGTGTCATTCATGGAGACTAGCAATCATGCTACCTACTGAGAAATGACAAGACATATGTACTAGCAATGACCAGGTGCAAACAAGTCATCCTTAGCCTTAACCATGCCCTCTCCCTCATAAAGGAAACAAATTATCACCGTTGTGATGAGGAGGTACATTGAAGACTGGACTGAAACAAATTGTAAACTTATTGAAGCTAATGGCACACATAATCACCCCTGAGATATAAATGGGAAGATGTTGTCAACATATTATTTGTGCATGAGTGTTAAAAACAAAGAATATTTTTTTTACTTTCCTTCTATGATTAATTGATAAACTCTTCATCTCAAAACCCAAAATATGACTTCATCAAATTTATCTTTTCAAAATCAAAATCATGTAACATATTGTAAAAGAAAAATTACTTTGACAAAAACGTTCCTTCTCATAATGGAATAATCTCAAAATGCTACCGAATTTTAACTTTGGTAACACAAATACAGTTTTCAAACGTGAATTACACAGAAGTAATGCCAAAATTTCAACATCTGAAAAAGAATTCTTTTTGAAACCTGGATTATGTTATAATGTTGAAAAATATCAATAGTAACTAAACAATATTTTCAAATTTCAAATTACATCAAAGTAAATTCTTAGACTTAGGTAAACTCATCTTCTTAAAAGCCTAAATTTTTTAATATTGTCAAATTTTGGTTTCAATAAAACAATCCAAAACCCGAGTCATGATAAAGTTTTGACTTTTGTAAAAATCCTTTCTAAAACCAAAATTGCATCCAAATACTTCTCACAATATTAATTTTGGTAAACAATTATATTTTAGACTAGAATTGCTTCAATATCCACTGTAATCTTGTTTATAATAAGAAAATGCATTTTTTAAAGTTGAAGTACATAGAAATAATGTCAGAATTTCAACTTTTCATCAACAATTTTTTTTCAAAAATCCGAGTTAACTTTGTTAAAACATTTAATTTGGGAAAAAAACTTTTTTGAAACTTCGATTACGTCAAAGTGCAACTTATGTTTATTACTTTTGTGAAATAATCTACTCTAAAAAATAAGATTATCTAAAACGGTACAAAAAGTTTGACTCCAGTTGAATAGTCCTTTTCAAATTCTGAAAGACATCGAAATACCACAAAAAATTGCAATGTTAATACTAAAACCTTTTTCAAAAAGTATTTGAGTATGTTCAAATGATTTGGTAATAAAATATTTACAAAATTCAAAATACCTTATCAAATTTGACTCTGGTAGAAGAAGTTATTTAAAAACCAAAGCCACATCAAAAGTTTGACTTTAGTATATTGAATTATTAAAAATATAAGAAATTTCAGGGTCTTTTTAATATTCTGACTCTTACAATTCCAACATTAGAAAATCTAAATTACGTCAATAATTTTTTTTTACTTCAATGTAACCTTGCTTTCAAAAATTGAAACATGTCAAAGTTTTGTCAAACTTAGATGTCATTCATTCTCCTCATGACTCACGCAAGCTTTTGATTCTACAAATACTTACTATTCAAGAATATCAACACTAAAAACCCATAATAAGGCCATTAATATAATCATAGAAATTGTGGATTATGCGTACATACTTATAAGAATCTTTTATAAGGAAGTAATAACATTTTGTATATTATGGGAAGAAAACTATTGAGATGTTCTCACAACTCAATGTTTTTCTCAACATCAACCTCTTTATCATATGTCTTGATCAATCACCATGTCCTATTTATTTTCCATCACCCAATTTTTGTTGGAGTCCCATGGATTCAAAGGAATGTAATATGCTGCTCCATCCTGAAAAAAGACTGACAGACATGAATATCTAATTCCTTA
This sequence comes from Alisma plantago-aquatica, assembly GCA_963693085.1. Taxonomy (NCBI): domain Eukaryota; kingdom Viridiplantae; phylum Streptophyta; class Magnoliopsida; order Alismatales; family Alismataceae; genus Alisma; species Alisma plantago-aquatica. Next base: position 1,227,722,162 of record OY856411.1, read on the forward strand.
AAAGGGAACCCCACCCCTTGTCTTAGAATTTTCTATGTGCCAGGGTACATAAATAACATGTTCATATTTATGTCCACAACATAAACATTACACCTAACAATATATCCGAGTAACGATAAGTGGTGGGATGCTACATTATCCTATGGGGAAATCTCTATTAGGATAATAGAAAACCCCACATCTTGAAGTGCTCCTCACCTATCCACGATAATCACGAGTAAGTGAAAACTTTATTCTCATCCTATCCTATGATCAAGCTCCCCTTACAAAGCAATCAAAAATTTTCTCTTTCCCTTTTTCATCCACTTGTAGAAACATGAGTGGATCATTGTCCTAGCACCTTACATAGCAGGGTGGAATTTATTCCAAAATTTGGAATTCATATAACCTTTGCCTCTCGACACAAGAAGCATGTTGGTATATGTTTTCACAACCATAAGGCCCCATTTCCATGTAAGGGGGAATTTCAAATACAAAGAAATAGTTGCATCATCTATTGGTGAGACATTTTCTTCCTCAAGTAAAATTGATACTTAATGTAATTGGTTAAATGTACTTCCATCATGAGGTATGTCAATGACAGTGTGCCCCATTAGTGCAATTTGTGCTGTAACGACCCCACCTCCCGGTAACCCCCAATTAAGGGAGACCAAGAGGACAGAGCCATCATCTCAATTAATAGGATCAAAGGTTCGACAAATAATCAATAACAATTATCAAATTTTATCAACTAAACTGAAAACTGGTATAAAAATAAAACCTTGCATACCTTTTTAAAACTTTAGTAAGCTACTTTATCCACAGCCTAGATTCATTCTATCTAATCCTCCTTGCACTTTATTTCTTATTTCCAAAATGTGTCACTCTAATATTTGCTCTTTCAATTGTTGTACCTAAAACACCCACAAACAAAACATCGGCCAGCATATAGGAATATGCTGGTATATGGGGACAACTAAAGTTTCACAAATATGGCTAACAAATTAATTATCACAATCAGGGTAATTAGAAAACCAATTTACATTTTCAATGTGTCATTCTCCACCACTTTTGCCCTAACCCTGGAATACCCCTCTAGGGTTTCTCTTTTTCCATTGACTCAAGGCCACCTTCTCAATCCCGAGCTTGGTGCCTGGGGGTCACCTCTCATGGTGCCCCATAGTCATGCAACATAGACCACCTTCTCATTCCCGATCTTGGTGTCTGGGGTCACCTCTCATGGTGCCCATTGGTCTACCCTCTTGGGCCTAACCTTTATGGCATCTTCCATCAGGGTGGCATGTAGGTACGAGAATACACATGTGTTAATAATTGTGATAACCATATTGAATTTATAATTGCAGTATGAACATCCAAACTGTTTAGTTTCAATCAATGCGATTAACCATCCGGGAAACCTTCGTGAAAACTAATGCGATTAATCATAATTAACCACATACTTGTTAGGCTGAATTGAGATAGAATGGTCCATTCAATCAAGACATCCAATCAAGCAAGTGCAAGAATCCTGAAATTACATTCAATTCCTTTTTATCAAAATCTATTCAAACCATCTTGCTACTTAAGGTTTCTATTCCCTTTTTAGGATTTCTACCTCTTTTAGGGTTTACTTCGCAATTAGGGTTTTTACTTCATTTTACTCTTTTAATCACTAATTTCTCATCTATCCTTCATGAAAGTTATTAAGGTTACCTTTTAACAACATATAACCTTAATTTCAGAAAGAACACAATTAATCATCAATTAAGTCCATTAAGCCTCTTTTACATTAAAGCTACCATTTTTATCCTTTTATTCTATGACAAAGTCATTATGCTCATTCGTTATCAATTCATAGTTCATTTTGGTCTAATTCACATATGAATTCTAATTGTCTTTAATTCTACCTTTATTCATTAGAAAACCCTAATTTATATATTAAAGGTATTTATCCACAATTAGAAACCTTTCTACTCAAAATATCTTAGAATCATCAAATCTTAGCTTTATTCACAATTTTGAATAATTAAAGCCATTAAGAGTCGCATTTACCAAAATTAGGGTTTCAAGGCCCCTTTAAGCATATTCATGCATATGAAACTCTATATTAAAATAATTACATGCAAAGTTCATCCTTTTTGTTTTCAATATACCTTTTTGCAATTAACATGTTACTATCAACTATAATCATCCATTAAACCTTACTAAAAACATCAATCGTCTCGAAATAGGGTTTCTTAATCATTAAAGCATTAAAGTTGGTAACTTCCATTACTTTTCAAATTGCAAGAGGAATTTGCATCTACAACGATTTCTAATGGATTCCTCTAGTTTTTTATTGGCCAATGGAAGAGCGCCATGTGTCCTTCCTCTTTTCTTTTCTAGCAATCAGGGTCTTTGATCCGACATTTACCCTTTTTGTCCCTGCTCCCCTTCTCGCATGCCAGGGGTAAGAGAGACTTTTCTCTCTATTCACCTTCAACCTTGCGCTCTGCCAAATCACGAGCCATCTCCAGACCCCAGTCAACCTCATCGTTGACTCTGGGATGTCGTCCACCAACGAGAAAGCTAGGGGGCTTGAAAGTTCTTCCACCACTGTCTGAACTTGAACGTCTCTACAATTGCATGCTCGCGTCATGCCTCCGCTCCCAGCTGGTTGCTGAAACTCTGACAAGGTCGACCGGAGGATGAAGGGGAAGGTCGGGGTGAATTGCTCAATCGAAAATGTCAAACGCTTCGTCGGTTCTCTCTGAGGATGTTAGGTGGGTTTCAGGGATGCAGTTACCCCTGAGCACCATCCCCTATATATAGGGTTGATGATAGAGTCCAACGATTTGGGGATTTCCTGGCGTGTCAATGAAACCACCCATGAATTGGGTTGGATGGCTTTGAAACAGTCTCCTGAACATAATGGAAAGCTTTCCCAATCCCCTCGTGCACCCAGTTGTGAGAAAATCCAGGATAACCGGACTCCTCTAGTTTCCAATCCTACTGGAGGTAGAAGAGGACCCGTGTGCCCTTGGATCTTAATCCAACGGCTGTCGTGGTGCGCGCCTGATCAGTTTATTTTGGAAAATAGGTGTGACATTTAATGATTACTCATTCACATTATGGATTTTGAAAAATCCATATCTCTTAAACCATTCATCCAAATAATCCCAAATTTTGAGGGAAACTTAGTAATGGCTTAATCTATCATCATGCCAAATTTGGGATCATTATCTAAAGAAATCGGGTCCCTTTCTTTAGTTTCAAGTTATTACTCAATTATGTATATTTCTCAACTATTTTCTCTTTCCTTTGCCATTAAGTTATTATTCTGAGTTCCTTGAACCTCAAGGAACCTTAATGGCTCGAAATCCCATATTGGGAATTTCCCTTAGCCTTTTACTTATCTTTTATCCATTTTCTTATTATCTTACTTATCTCCTTATTCTTTTTAAGGATTTCTCTTTATCTTTCATTTCCTTTTTCCCCTTTTCATATTTCTTTTCTTAAATGAATTTTATTCAATTGTGACCATTAATGCCACTTTCTAAATATTTCCAAGTATTTCTTATAAATACTTTGCTCAATACTCATTATCTTTTATCTTTTTCTAATAGTTGGACTTTTCTTCTTTTCTTCTCTTTAATATCCATTATTGGATTAATATAATAATGGGAATCACGAAATTCCTATCCAAAGGAATATTTGTAAGGAAACCCATCCTTTGAAGAAAAGCTTACAACCTTTTTAGTTAAGCCCAAATTCACAAAATCATTATATTTCAATTATGAAAATATATGCAAAAATTGAGGTTGTAACATCCTTCCCCTCTTATAGGAATTTTGCCCCCAAAATTCCATCAAGCAAACAAACAAAATAGGATAAGCCTTTCTCATATCCATCAGGGCTCTCATGTGGCTTCACCCTTTCCATGGTGCTTCCGAAGAACCTTTATCATCTCATATTCTTCCATCTGAGTTCTTTCTTACCTTGGTATATCGTACCCTCATAGGTGACTCAAGACATTGTAGCCTCTCAAAAGCTGAGTAGGTTCAGGGCTCAGCACGTGGCTTGGGTACCTCACATGATGCTCTAGATAAGACTCATGGAACACATTATACATCATGTTATCCTGAGGGGTAAGACATAACGATCTCTACCAATCCATCTCAAAAGGATCATACAGCCATGACTCAACTCTCTCTTAACTATAACTTAGAGGGGTCAGATTTTCACATCACATATTCTCCCACAGTGAACTACATGTCAGTCTGCTTTGCATCAGCTCACGACTCATGTCGCCCCTGGGCTCTCTTTCAGCCATTGCATGATCAAAGCAACTTCATCTGCACACACTGCGGTCTCTTTCTGGCCTTCACAAGGTCTCCTCACCAACCTCTTCTTAATGAAGTGGTGACCTACACAACCTCCCTTGTAGAGCTCCCGATACTGGCTATGGTGGTTATCATCACCTCTTACAGACATGAACTGTATCTATGTATCATCCTGAATGAGAACACATGCTCTCATCAAACCCTCTAGTCTGGATCATACTAATTGTTAGTTAGGGGTGATAAATTGTACTAACATCGAATTATTCATGTACCTACTTCCACTGCATGGAAGTGAATCTTTAGGTTATACACAAGAAATTTTGAACTCACATCATAGTGTAGTTGAACCACCTCTCTCCCATATGTAGTTCAACTGGATCCCTTCCTTGAGTACAGTTTCTCTCTCATGTCATCTAGGTAAGGCGATCTACCATAACCCATATTGTATCTTGACCTTCCTTGGTCTAGGGGAGACTTACCACAACATCCATAGTGATGAACTCTCATTCCCTCTTAGGGACTCTTTTATCCTCTATATTGATACACTGGGCTACTGGTGTTCGTCCTTCACCTCCTGTCATGCATGGAAACATATCACATGCAACCTTATCTTAGGCATCCAAAGTACTACCATCACTTACTATCTTCATAGTAAGGTGTATGGTGATCTTAAAATCATGATCTCTTGTATGTCATGATTCCTCAAGATTGATTCATCGGAAACCCTAAACCACTCTAGTCGAGGTTTCATCATCTTATTTTCCAAAGACGTGCATGTGAGGTTCTACAACCACCCTTTTATCGCATCAAGGCCTAGACCGACTAACCAAACAACCACTAACTTGTTCAATAGATCTCGTTACATCTGAGTGTTAGCCAAACATATCTCACAAACTTAGGGTTAACCTAAGAACCTCTTCTAGCCTCTATATCTCATCCAAAGAATCCATTACCACCTCACATCCTTAGGTGTTAGGTAATGTTGAAGACATACACCTCCATGTATTCCACTCATCACCTCATCTCAGCTCTAAGTCTATCTTCATAAAGAAACTTTGAGCTCATTCTTTGATTTTCAAACTCAACCTTATATAACTCATAGTTCATGATAAAACATCCTCACCATATGACTACCTTAATACTCATAGTGCTTGTAAACCATCCATGTATCATTCACTCCACTAGGGTATGTTATCATCTCTGTCCTCATACCTCATAGCAATGTTCCAACTCACATCATCTTTATCCTTGGTATATGGCATGCGTACTGTCCTATCTCTCACTCCCATAACAAGAGGAAATAAGCATTTGGCGGCCGTCCAAACACAGAGTTCTTCCTGTTCCAAGAGTAGAGATGGTACATCCCACATTGCTAGTACACCTTCAAATGTAAGTTGATACATGCAACTTATGCCTCTACATCACAATCATCTTGATATCAAAGTTACTTCCATGGAAAACTGGTTTTGAACCTACTTAGGTCCACACACATTCCTTGGTCATCTCCTCTTGGTCTATAAGGTGCCGACACTTTAGGGGTCATCCCTCTTCCCTTATGCATCCAGAGAGTTCCCTACTCATCTGTCCTTTGGGTCCCATGAGTTCACAAAGGTGATCAATCTCCTAACCCATGGCCCTTAGACAATGATAGATGTTACTTCCCGACCCTACAGTCATGTGCAACTAGGGAATTAGGCAACTCCTACTTCCATCGGTCTTATCCCTACCTGACCCTAGGATAGACTTAGGATTCTAGCATAGTACATGTTCAACTTAGAACCTTACCCAAGCCTTCATCATCTCTCTCTCTGCATTCATGGCTGACTCTCATCCTTTCATAGGGGTCATGATGACCTGCCTACCTTGGTCGGACCCCATACTGGTTACCTCCATTGTAACACATCCACATGCACTTAGAGATGATTATCTATGGGTCTACATGTTCATTCTCATACCATGTACTTTTCATTTATCTTCTCATGATCCTATGAGACCTCTTTAGGTTTCCACAAAACCCACAAACTGGTACACACCCTACCAAAGGGTTCTTCTCCCAGGATGGGAGGAAACTACAACTCTTGACAACAAGGTCACAAACATCCATAGGGTTTATATTCACATGAGCATGCTTAACCCAGCAGCTACTAAGGCACAAGCAGACCGCCTACTAAACCATGCTAGGTCATACTTGTTCTCATCATCAACATTGGGTCAAGATCATACCTTCACATGTCATCAACTTAGTTGTGGGGGGTTCATCAAACCTACCTTAAACTTAAGGGGTTTCTCTTTCCTTTAAACATGAGAAGTACCATGCTTGAATCTATAGAAACTAAAACCTCATCATGAGCATCAGGTACACCACTTCCCCTCTTAGGCCTAGGATCCCTAGGTTCACCTTTGCGTATCCAACTAAATGCTCCATCTCTTAACCACGAATCCAGCATGTCCAAGGTATATCATGTACTCCCATGATCCTTTTATATGAGAAACACCTCAGAGTTGAGTCCTCCTCAAGGACAACCAACTAGGTATAAAGCCTCACAATAGGTTACCTAAACCTCCTCAGGGTCTAAGGCACTCTTTGTCTCATCTTAGTAGGTAAACACGTATACCATAGGCACATAGGTACCAGAAGCATCATCCTCTCTCTAGGGTTTGGTTCCTCTAAAGGAAACCAAGATATCATCAGCCTCCAGGGGTCAAGCATGAGGCAACCACTATCATCCACTTAGGTAACATCATCCTCAACTCTCCGCTATTCCTCATGTCTCAGAATCTAAGCTTCCATCCTCCTTGCTTGGGTCCTGCTCTCTCTCTCTCTCTAGAGATACTCTACAACTAGACTTATTACTAAAGGTTCTCTCTCCATGAAGGTGGATCAAGCTCACGAGCATACCCCTACCTGGGTGATACCTACGCTCAAGCTTATGTTTGCTCAAGGTTATCCATAACCCTTTATGCTTATCTCATAAGCTATCCAACATACTCCCTTGGCCAGAGTTTAAACCTACTACTTGCACTACTGACGTACTCTGGGTGCATGTTATCCCCTACTTACATAAGCCTAAAGGGTTTTCATAGGTTCTTCACTCACCTCATCAATGAAGGAGCTATCCTTCACTCTATCATGCATGACTCTTTCCAGGGTTGGGTCTCCACATGCACTAAGTCATCCAGCCTCTCATGGCTCATATGGCATATGAGGCATGTCTATCCAAACACCTGGTCTAACTCATCATGCCTTCCCTCTCTCTAACCTTCACTTAGGGTTAGGTTTAACATCATCCTCAAAGGATGTTCCAGGTCTCTACTTTAATGGAGATCTCTACCTCCAAGACTAACTCTCTCTTTACTTATCCACCTGACAAGAAGGTCTAGCCTCAGGTCTCTCTTGAGGGCATGACAACTTATGTCATACGACCTAAGCATGTATCTATTCCTTTATGCTTAATCTATTAAGCTTATGTCCATGCCATATTATTTACATACTTTTTATTAATTTGGTGGAGGATTCCTTAAACCTTATCAACCCTATCCATACCTCAAGACGGTGAGGAAAAGAGAGAAAACCCTAATCCTTAGGGTCCTTAATAGCATTTGAGTTGAGAAGGGACGAATAAGATGAGAGAGTCCTAAAGGTATCTTATTTCAAGTCAAACCCTAAGACATTGGCCAGACAGTCACACTAATCTGGGAGTCCTCATATTTTGTCTAGTGGTGTGGAGGAAAATCTTGCCAGCCCCCAGACGTGATCCTTTTCTAGACACATTTGTCTTTTGAAAAATCCTCTAATAACTCCCTTGGGTTCTATGGAGTTTGTAAAATTTAATAATTATTAAATATTAAACGAGGAACCTACACTCTGATACCAATTGTAATGACCCTGCCTCCCGGTAACCCCCAATTAAGGGAGACGAAGAGGACATAGCCATTATCTCAATTAACATGATCAAAGGTCGACAGATAATCAATAACAATTATCAAATTTTATCAACTAAACTGAAAATTGGTATAAAAATAAAACCTTGCATACTTTTTTAAAACTTTGGTAAGCTACTCTATCCACATCCTGGATTCATTCTATCTAATCCTCCTTGCACTTTATTTCTTATTTCCATAATGTGTCACTTTACTGTTTGTTCTTTCAATTGTTGTACCTAAAATGCCATCAAACAAAAATGTCGGTCAGCATATAGGAATATGTTGGTATATGGGGACAACTGAAGTTTCACAAATATGGTTAACAATTTAATTATCACAATCATGGTAATTAGAAAACCAATTTACATTTTCAATGTGTCATTCTCCACCGCTTTTTCCCTAACCCTGGAATACCCCTCTAGGATTTCTCTTTTGCCATTGACTTAAGGCCACCTTCTCAATCCCAAGCTTGGTGCCTGGGGGTCACCTCTCATGGTGCCCCATAGTCATGCAACATAGACTACCTTCTCATTCCCGAGCTTGGTGTCTTGGGTCACCTCTCATGGTGCCCATTGGTCTATCCTCTTGGGCCTGACCTTTATGGCATCTTCCGTCAGGGTGGCATGTAGGTGTGAGAATACACATGTGTTTATAATTGTGATAACCATATTGACTTTATAATTGCAGTATGAACATCCAAACTGTTTAGTTTCAATGAATGTGATTAACCATCCTGGAAACCTTCGGGAAAACTAATGTGATTAATCATAATTAACCACATACCTATTAGGCTGAATTGAGATAGAATAGTCCAATCAATCAAGACATCCAATCAAGCAAGTGAAAGAATCCTGAAATTACATTCAATTCCTTTTTATCAAAATCTATTCAAACCATCTTGCTACTTAAGGTTTGTATTCCCTTTTTAAGATTTCTAGTTTTTTAGGGTTTACTTCGCAATTAGGGTTTTTACTTCATTTTACTCTTTTAAACCCTAATTTCTCATCTATCCTTCATGAAAGTTATTAAGGTTACCTTTTAACAACATATAAACTTAATTTCAGAAACAACACAATTAATCATCAATTAAGTCCATTAAGCCTCTTTTACATTAAAGTTATCATTTCTATCCTTTTATTCTATGACAAAGTCATTATGCTCATTCATTATCAATTCGTAGTTCATTATGGTCTAATTCACATATGAATTCTAATTGTCATTAATTCTACCTTTATTCATTAGAAAACCCTAATTTCTAAATTTAAAGGTATTTATCCACAATTAGAAACCTTTCTATTAAAAATAGCTTAGAATCATCAAATCTTAGCTTTATTTACGATTTTGAATAATTAAAGCCATTAAGAGTCGCATTTACCAAAATTAGGGTTTCAAGGCCCCTTTAAGCATATTCATGCATATGAAACTCTAAATTAAACTAATTACGTGCAAAGTTCATCCTTTTTGTTTTCAATATACCTTTTTGCAATTAAAAGGTTACTATTAACTATAATCATCCATTAAACCCTACTAAAAACATCAATCATCTCAAAATAGGGTTTCTTAATCATTAAAGCATTAAAGTTGGTAACTTTCATTACTTTTCAAATTGCAAGAGGAATTTGCATCTACAACTATTTCTAATGGATTCCTTTCATTTCTCTGAGCAATATTCATGTATTATATGTTTCCATTGGGGCTACCAATAATTAACTATGGATTTTGTAAAATATCTACCTCTTGGACAATGGAAGAGCGCCACATGTCCTTCCTCTTTTCTTTTCTAGCGATCAGGGTCTTCGATCCAACATTTACCCTTTTTGTCCCTGCTCCCCTTCTTGCGTACCAGGGGTAAGAGAGACTTTTCTCTCTATTCACCTTCAACCTCGCGCTTTGCCAACTCGCGAGCCATCTCCAGACCCCGTTCAACCTCGTCGTTGACTCTGGTATGTCGTCCACCAGCGAGCAAGCCTGGGGGCTTGAAAGTTCTGCCACCACCATCTGATCTTGAACGTCTCTGCAATTGCATGCTCGCATCGTGCCTCCACTCCCAGCTGGTTGGTGAAACTCCGACAAGGTCCACTAGTACAAAAATGGTCTATAGCGTCAGTTTTTTTAAGCCTATAGCGTCACTTTTCAGCCGACAGCTAAGTGTCCGTCGCTACAAAAATTGCTCTATAGGGGCAGTTTTTTTAACAAAAAAAAAAAACCGACCTTGTATAGTAAAAATTGACCCTATAGGCTCTCAAAAACTAAACCCAAATGAGAAATGAAACTGTACATGAACCCTATAACGTCAGTGTTTTACTAAATAACTAACTCTAGAGATTCTTTCTAAGGACGGTTATATGAGGAAAACTGACTCAATAGAGTCTTGGAATATGATAGAACGGTCGTGCCGCCTAGCACAACCGTGTTGGTCTATATTAGCATGAACGTGCTACATGTCACGACCGTTCTACCATATCTCAACATAGCCGTTCTATGTGGAATGACCATTCTACCTCATCCCAACACGGCCGTTGTTACGACCCCACCTCCCGATAACCCCTAATTAAGGGAGACCGAGAGGTCGAAGTTGTACCCATACTTTCCAGATCAAAGGTTCGGCAATTAACCAAGAACAATTATTAAATTTTAACATACGAAACTGAAAAGCTGTAAGAAAATAAATTTTTTGCATACCTTTTTGAAAACTTGGATCTCTAAACTTCTATCCACTTAAGGATTCTACTTTAACTAATCCTCCTTATTTTTTTACTTTATGTATTTCACAATATGACGATTTACTATTTGTCCTTTTGGCTTGTTCCTAAAACGCCGACAAACAAAACGTCGATCAGCCGAAGCTGGTATGTGGGGGAAACAATAAACATGCAACTATGATAACAATGTAATCATTCAGTTAATCATTTAACAACTAAGATTATGTTTTAAATATAACTCCGCGATCCAAGAGTACCCTAACCTCTATGTTGTCCCCATTAAACCCCTCATGATCCACCTATAGGTGAACCAATTTCTAGGGTTGAGTCACATGGCACTACTCGTCAGTAGCCCACTCCTTAACTCATGGCAGGCTAATGAGTCTCATGGCACTACACGTAGGTAGCCCAGTTTCTAACTCTCGGTAACCTAGACCTTGCTCCAGGATTACCCATTTTTTAGCCTTTTCAAAGCAATAGAGATGGACCCGGATCTAGTCAGTTATATACGTACATTTATAGTGATAATCATAGTCACTTTATAGTTGCATGAAATAAATAAACATCCAACAGTTATTTTCAAGCAACCGATTAAAAGTTCGAGAATCGCCGTGAAACTAGAGTGATTATTCATAAGCGTAACCACATACCTGATTTGATGAGTCATGTAGATTATTCAACATATACTTCATGTATATACAATCAATCCAATCAACAGATCCAAGCAAGTAATTCAATCATCACATAATTCCTGAAAAGAATATGTACTCTATTTATTACACACTTTATCAAGAATCTACTTTATTGACTTGGATTCTCTTTCTAGGGTTTCTAATCCGCATTAAGGTTTCATTAATATTCATTAGGGTTTCTTAGATCAATTTCTCAAACTTTATCCCTTTTAGGTTAACAAACCCTAAAATACTCTTTTCCATTTATATGAACCTTGATTGCTCAACTATACATTTTAATAGTCTTTTATACCTAAATTGACTTAGGATCATCACATCCCTATTTATTCATAGATTTGAACAATTAAATCAATTAAAATACATATTCACCTAAATTAGGGTTTTCAAGCTCATTAATGCATAATCATGCACGAAACCCTAAATTAAGCCAATTATATAAAAAGATCATCTTTTTAGATCCTATTTTCACTTTTATTAACAACAGGTTAACATCAGCTTGAATTATCCATTGAACAACACTAAATCCATCTATCATCAAATCTAAGGGTTTTTCCTTAATTAAATCATTAAAGATGATAACTTTATGTCCTTTTCAAATTTCAAGCATATTTATGCACATAAACTCTAAATTAAACTAATTGTGTGCAAAGTTCATCCTTTTTGTTCCTAAGGTTCCCTTTAATCATTAACAGGTTAATACCAACTTTAATCATCCATTAAACCCTACTGATCACATTAATCATATTAAAATAGGGTTTCTTAATCTTTCATTAACTAAAGTTGATAACTTCTATTAATTTTCAAATTGAAAGAGGAATTAGCTTCTAACTATATTTTTATTGGATTCCCCTCGTTTTTTTGAGCAAAAATCATGTATAAACTTTTGTCATCCGAGCTACTAATAGAGAGTTATGATTTTTGCAAGAAATACCTTTTTAGACCAACCAGAAGTTGCCACGTCATCTCATGCAAGTAACTTGGCCCGTGTTTGAGTTTATAACCCAATTACCATAATACCCTTTGTGCGACTACTGGTTTCTTAGTTCTTCAGAGGGAAAAACGGTCCAATGACCGTTTCCTCATCTTCAAGCTCACGACGGCGCTGTGTTGCGCCCTAGACGTGCGTCACGCGGCTACTCCCTGCTCCTCGGACCTCGATGGCCACCAGAAGCTGTCGTCCTGACTCCGGTGACCTCCGTCGCATCCTCCCCTGCTCCCACTCTCGGCCTGGTTGGCTGCGTGCAGGGTCACAAGACCTGCAATCCATGGTCGTCATGTAGATCCTTCTGTAGTGTTGCACGGTGGTGGAAGCAAGGTGACGATAGCAGCCCCCTCCACTGACCTTGGCCGCACTTGAGCACCACCTATCTCGTGACCAGCACGGCTGGTTTGAGCAGGGTCATTGTGTGACCTGCAGTAGGTGTTGCAGCCATGCAGCTGTTGTTGTGTCTTGTCCAGGGCACAACCATGATGGCAACGCATTGCCCTGGCATCTTGGGGCATCAAGATGAAATTGCAACCCATCCTCGCCGCCTCAGGACTTCCTGACCATGCAGTCCCTCTTAGCTAGGGTTTATGAACAAAAATATGGAAGAAGAGATAAGGATGTGCGGGATTCTCTCTCCCTCTCTTAGACTCGAACTAGGGCTTTACCCCCTTTATATAAGGTGAGTATCCATGCCCTAAGATGACCACATATGGGTTAACTTAGTTCTATTCCCAATAGGAAACAAATTCCTTCATGGAGAAGAAATCCTTCTCTCCTACTTACCTCCTTGATATTCATTATTGCATGGATAATTAGAAATATGAAAATCCTCCCCCTTATTCTCTTTATTCATGCCTTTTTATTCATTGGCCTCAAAATTGTATTTTCCTTACGTAGGAAAATACTCCTTCTTAAGAAAACCACATAATTCCACTAATTATGTATTCCCATTATCCTTATTATGGAAATTTTGGTATTTTTGCTTTCCTCTTTCTTCATTGGGACTCCTTGGAACCCAAGAAACTCTATTATTTCGAAATCCTTTTTATTGGATACTCATTATCCTTCTAGATGCATCTAAATGCATTATTCTTTATTATTTCCCATTATATTGTTTATTTTTTTCATTAAAATATTTCCTTTTGAGGATTTCTCTTTATTTCTCTTTTATTTTCCTCATTGTATTCCTCTTATCTTTATAAATCCTTGGGATACGAAATTTCACCAAGAATAACTCAATTGTACCTCTTTTTACTTATTTTCCACATTTTACCATGGTTTTCAATTTCTTTCTTAATAAAGAAATACTTCATTAATCTTTTCTTTTCTTATTGCTTTTCTTTGCAACTTTGGACTCCTTGGAATCCAAGGAACCCAAGAGGCACGAAATCCATCCTTGGATTACATCTCTTTTCCTTATAAAGGTTTCTACCTCTTCCTTTTCTCAAATATTCAATTATTCGATTACTAATTGAATTTTCTTTGTTATTTGGGCCCAATAGACAATAAAGCCCACAACACAAACATAAAGGCTATTGTAAACAAAATCCATGTATTAAAAACAAATTATACCATTCTTTGTTCAATTATCTTTAATATGAGAAATTACATTTCTCACCAAATGAACCCAAAAATTGGGGTCGTAACATCCTTCCCCTCTTATAGGAATTTTGCCCTCAAAATTCTATCAAGCAAACACACAATTCAGGATAAGACTTTTCCATGTCCATCATTGGCCCCTATGTGGCTTTACCGTACTCATGGCGCTTCCACAGAACTTTTATCATCACATATTCTTTTCTCTGAGTTCTTTCATCCCGGCGTCTATAAACTGCATAGGTGACTCAGGCCATGTCAGCCTCCCTTGGGGCTCACTAGGTTCATTGCTCAGCACATGGTCGGGGTACCTCACATAGTGTTCTAAATTGGACACCTGAAACTCATCACACATTACTTTATCCTGAGGGGTAAGGTCAAAATTAACCTTCTCCACCAAACCATGTCACAAGAACCCATGCATCGGGGACTCATCTCTCTTAGTTATAACTTAGAGGGGTCAGATTTTCATGTCACATATTCTCCCACAGTGAACTGCATGTCAGTCTAATTTGCATCTGCTCATGACTCTCATCATCTCTAGGCTCCTTTCAGCCATTACATGATCAAAGTGACTTCATCTACACACATTGGGGTCCTTTTCTGACCATCATGTGGTCCTTTCACCAACATCACCTTACTGAAGTGGTGACTGACACAACCTCCCTTACAGAGCTTCTTATAAAACTCGATACTGGCTATGGTGGTCATTGTCATATCTTTCATAGGACAAGAACTGTCTCTAGATATCACCCTGAATGAGAACACATGCTCTCATCAGGCCCCTTTAGTCTGGATTATACTAACCATTAGTTAGGGGTGATAAACGGTACTATCATTGAGTTCTTCATGTACCTACTTCCACCTTATGGAAGTGAACCTTTAAGTCATACTCATGAACTTTTGAACTCGCATCATGGTGTAGTTGAACCATCTCTCTCACATATAGCTCAACCCGATCTGTCCCTTGACAATACTCTTTCTTTCTTATATCATCTAGGTAAGGCGATCTACCATAACCCATATTGCATCTCGACCTTCCTTGGTCTAGGGGAGACCTATCACAACATCCATAGTGATGAACTCCCATTCCCTCTCAGGGACTCTTTTGTCCTCTATATCGATACACTGGGTTACTGGGGTTCGTCCTTTACCTCCTGGATTGCATGGCCATAAACCACATGCAACTTCATCTTAAGCATCCAAAGTGATATTTCCATTTACCACGGTGTATGATGATCTTCAGTCATGATTTCCCGTATGTCATGATTCCTCAAGATTGATCCCTCCGAAACCCTAAACCACTCTAGTCGGGGTTTCATCACCTTCTTTTCCAAAGAAGTGCATCTAAGGTTCTACCACCATCCTTTCATTGCATCAAGGACTAGACTGGCTAACCAAACAACCCTTAACTTTTGAACGTATCTTGTTACATCTGAGTGTTATCCAAACACCTCTCCTTTTCAAACTCAGGGTTAGACAAACAACCTCTTCTAGCTTCTAGTTGAACAAGTCAGATGTATCTCAACCAGAGCATCCATTACCACTTCACATCCTTAGGTATTAGGTAACGTTGAAGACATACACTTCCATGTATTTCACTTATCATCTCACCTCAAACTCTATGTCTATCTTCATTAAGAACACTCTCTAATTTCATCATCATGGTAATCAAACTCAACCTGGTATAACTTGTAAGTTCTACATAGCTCATGATAAAAACATCCTCATAAGGTGACTACCTCATTCCTCTTAGTGTTTGTAAACCATCCATGTATCATTCACTTTACCAGGGTATGTTATCATCTCTGTCTTCATACCTCATAGCAAGTTCCAACTCACCTCATCTTTTATCCTTGGTGTATGGCATGCGTACTATCCTATCTCTCACTCCCATAACAAGAAGAAATAAGCATTTGGCGGTTGTCCAAATACAAAGTTCTACCTATTCCATGAGTGGAGATAATACATCCCACCTTGCCAGTACACCTTCAAACCTAAGTTGAAACGTGCAACTTATGTCTCTACATCACAATCATTTTGATATCAAAGTTACCTCCATGGAAAACTAGTCTTGAACCTACTGAGGTTTATATCCTTGGTCATCTCCTTTAGGTCTATAGGGTGCCGGCTCTTTTGGGGTCATCCATCTTCCCTCATACATCAAGAGAGTGCCCTACTCATCTGCCCTTTGGGTCCCATGAGTTCATGAAGGTGATCAATCTCCTAACCCATGGCCGTCATACAATGATAGTTGTTACTTCCCGACCCTATGGTAATATGCAACTGGGGAATTAGGCAAATCCTACTTCCACCGGTCTTATCCCTACCTGACCCTAGGATAGACTTTGGATTCTCCATTTATAGTACATGTCCAACTTAGAACCTTTCCCAAGCCTTCATCATCTCTCTTTGTATACATGGGCTGACATCCATCCTTTCAAAGGGGTCATGGTGACCTGCCTACCTTGGTCAGGCCCCTTACCGGTTACCTCCATGGTAACACATCCAAATGCACTTAGAGATGGATATATATGGGTATATAGGTTCATCCTCATACCATGTACTTTCCACTTAGCTTCTCAAGATCCTATGATACCTCTTTAGGTTACCTTAAACCAACAAAGCTGATATACACCCTACCAAAGGGGTCCCTCTCCTAGGATGGGAGGAAAACTATCTCTTGACAACCTAGTCGCAAAAGCCCTTAGGTCTAGGGTTTACACCCACATGAGCCTACTTAACCCTAGCAAGCTATTAAGGCACAACAGATCACCTACCAAACCATGCTAGGTCATACTTGTCCTCTTTCCTCGATGCTGGATCAGGATCATACCTTCCTTTATCATCAACCTATCTGTGAGGGGTTCATCAAACATACCTTAAACTAAAGGGGCTTCCCCTTTCCTCTATACATGAGGAGTACCATGCTCGAAACTATAGCAACTTAATTCTCGTCATGAGCATTAGGTATACCACTTCCCCTCTTAGGCCTAGGAACCCTAGGTTCACTTTTAGGTGTCCAACTGCATGCTCTATCTCTTAACCATGAATCAAGCTTGCAAAAGGCATGACATGCAGTTCCTGTCATCCTTCAACTCGAGCAACACTTAGAGTTGGGTCCTCCTTAAGGACAACCAACAAGGTACAAGGCCTCGTAACATGTTTACTAAACCTTTCTAGGTCTAAGGAATAATAAGGATAATGGGAATACATAATTAATGGAATTATGTGGTTTCCTTAAGAAGGAGTGTTTTCCTACGTAAGGAAAATACAATTTTGAGGCCAATGAATAAAGAGAATAAGGGGGAGGATTTTCGTATTTCTAATTATCCATGCAATAATGAATATCAAGGAGGTAAGTAGGAGAGAAGGATTTCTTCTCCATGAAGGAATTTGTTTC
This sequence comes from Alisma plantago-aquatica, assembly GCA_963693085.1. Taxonomy (NCBI): domain Eukaryota; kingdom Viridiplantae; phylum Streptophyta; class Magnoliopsida; order Alismatales; family Alismataceae; genus Alisma; species Alisma plantago-aquatica. Next base: position 1,227,739,768 of record OY856411.1, read on the forward strand.
CTATTGGGAATAGAGCTAAGTTAACCCATATGTGTTCGTCTTAGGGCATGGATACTCACCTTATATAAAGGGGGTAAAGCCCTAGTTCGAGTCCAAGAGAGGCAAAGAGAATCTCGCACATCCTTATCTCTTCTTACATATTTTCATTCTTAAACCCTAGCTAAGAGGGACTGCATGGTCAGGAAGTCCTGAGGCGGCGAGGATGGGTTGCAATGTCATCTTGATGCCCCAAGATGCCAGGGCAATGTGTTGCCATCATGGCTGTGCCCTGGACAAGACATAGCAACAGCCGCATGGCTACAACACCTGTTGCAGGTCACACGATGACCCTGCTCAAACCATCTGTGCTGGTCACCAGATAGGTGGCACTCAAGTGCAGCCAAGGTCAGTGGAGGGGGTTGCTATCATCACCTTGCTTCCACCACCGCGCAGCACTACAGAAGGATTTGCAGGACGGCCATGGATCACAGGTCATGTGACCCTGCACGCAGCCAACCAGGACAAGAGTGGGAGCAGGGGCGGATGCGATGGAGGTCGCCGGAGTCAGGACGGCAGTTGCTGGTGGCCATCGAGGTCCGAGGAGCAGGGAGTAGCCGTGTGATGCACGTCTAGGGCGCAGCACAGCGCCGTCGTGAGCTTGAAGATGAGGAAACGGTCATTGGACCATTTTTCCCTCTGAAGAACTAAGAAACCAGTAGTCGCGCCGAGGGTATTATGGTAATTGGGTTATAAACTCAAACACGGGCCAAGTTACTTGCATGAGATGACGTGGCAGCTTCCGGTTGGTCTAAAAAGGTATTTCTTGCAAAAATCATAACTCTCTAATAGTAGCTCGGATGACAAAAGTTTATACATGATTTTTGCTCAGAAATATGAGAGGAGTCCAATAAAAATATAGATAGAAGCTAATCCCTCTTTAAATTTGAAAAGTAATAGAAGTTATCAACTTTAGTGAATGAAAGATTAAGAAATCCTATTTTAATATGATTAATGTGATTCGTAGGGTTTAATGGATGATTAAAGTTGGTATTAACCTATTAATGATGAAAGGGTACCTTAGGAACAAAAAGGATGAACTTTGCACGCAATTAGTTTAATTTAGAGTTTATGTGCATAAATATGCTTGAAATTTGAAAAGGACATAAAGTTATCATCTTTAATGATTTAATTAAGGAAAAACCCTTAGATTTGATAATAGATGGATTTAATGTTGTTCAATGGATAATTCAAGCTGATGTTAACTTGTTGTTAATAAAAGTGAAAATAGGATCTAAAAAGATGATATTTTATATAATTGGCTTAATTTAGGGTTTCGTGCATGATTATGCATTAATGAGCTTGAAAACCCTAATTTAGGAGAATATGTATTTTAATTGGTTTAATTGTTCATATCCATGAATAAATAGGGATGTGATGATCCTAAGTCAATTTGGGTATAAAAGACTATTAAAATGGATAGTTGAGCAATCAAGGTTCATATAAATGGAAAAGAGTATTTTAGGGTTTGTTAACCTAAAAGGGATAAAGTTTGAGAAATTGATCTAAGAAACCCTAATGAATATTAATGAAACCTTAATGCAGATTAGAAACCCTAGAAAGAGAATCCAAGTCAATAAAGTAGATTCTTTATAAAGCGTGTAATAAATAGAGTACATATTCTTTTCAGGAATTATGTGATGATTGAATTACTTGCTTGGATCTGTTGATTGGCTTGATTGTATATACATGAAGTATATGTTGAATAATCTGCACGACTCATCAAATCAGGTATGTGGTTACGCTTATGAATAATCGCTCTAGTTTCACAGTGATTCCCAAAGTTTTAATCGGTTGCTTGAAAATAACTGTTGGATGTTTATTTATTTCATGCAACTATAAAGTGACTATGATTATCACTATAAATGTGCATATATAACTGACTAGATCTGGGTCCACCTCTATTGCTTTGAAAATGATAAAAAAGAGGGTAATCTTAGAACAAGTTCTAGGTTACCGAGAGTTAGAAATTGGGCTACCTACGTGTAGTGCCATGAGAATCATTAGCCTGCCGTGAGTTAAGGAGTGGGCTACTTACGAGTAGTGCCATGTGACTCAACCCTAGAAATTGGTTCACCTATAGGTGGATCATGAGGGGTTTCATGGGGACAACATAGAGGTTAGGGTACTCTTAGATCACGAAGTTATATTTAAAATGTAATCTTGGTTGTTAAATGATTAACTGAATGATTACATTGTTATCATAGTTGCATGTTTATTGTTTCCCCCACATACCAGCTTCGGCTGACCGACGTTTTGTTTGTCAGCATTTTAGGAATAAGCCAAAAGGGCAAATAGTAAATCGTCATATTGTGAAATACATCAAGTAGCCTATATAAAGGGGGTAGAGTCAGGGTCGAGTTCAAGAAGGACCCCATGCACCCCTCTCTCCTATTCTTTTTCTTCCTCATTTTTTTTTGTCCTTAAACCCTAAGCGAGAAAAGTGGCATAACTAGGGAGAAACTAGGGGGCAACGAAGGGTTCTGCTGGTAGCTGGGTGTACCACGGTGCTAAAGAACAACTTGGCCATCATGGCCGTGTCCTGGAGCTCGTGCAACAGCCTCTGGATGGATGCAAAACGACCGCAAGGTGGAGAACCAGAAGGCTCAAAACGGCCGCCCCATCCATGACCCCATGGCATCCTCACGTGCGCAGAGGCGCGACGGAGGTAGGGGAAGCATCCCTGGTGGCCGCCGAGGTTAGGAGTGGAGAAGGGCAGCCACAACCTACTGCAGTTCGACGCCAAGCTAGGCTTCCCGAGGTTGAAGACAAAACGGAGTGTGTTGTACTGTTTTACCCTTCTGGGTATTGAAGAGTCGACCACTTAAGGAGGGGCAGTTTCATCAATTCAAAATGTTTCCCAAATCAGCGAGCTCTTTGCATGGGAACATGCCTATGTGGCAGCCTCCCATTGGCCCACAGTAAGTTATTTTTGTTAAATTCGTATCTCAATAACAGTAGCCCAGATAGATGTGCATTATACATGAATTTTGCTCAGAAAAATGAGTGGAATGCAATAAAGGTATATTTGAAGCCTAATTCTGATTGAAATTTGAAAAGTAATGGAATTTGTTAACTTTAGTGTAATATTGATTAAGAAACCCTATTTGGATATGATTAATGCGATCAGTAGGGTTTAATTGAAGGTTAAAGTTGATATTAACTTGTTAATCATAAAGAGATACATTAAGATCAAAAAAGATGAATTTGGCATGTAATTAGTTAATTTAGAGTTTCATGTGCATGAATAAACTTTAATGGGCCTTGAAACCCTAATGTTGGCAAATTCGACTCTTAATAGCTCTAATTATTCAAAGTGGTGGATAAAGATGAGATATAATGATTCTAAGCTATTTCGAGTATTAAAGTTCCTAATTTGTGGATAAATAACCTTAATATAGAAATTAGGGTTTTTGAATGAATCAAGGTAGAATTAATGATAAATAACGTTCATATGAGTATTAGAGCATAATGAACTACGAATTGATGATAAACGAGCATAATGACTTTGTCATGGGTTAAAGAGCATAAAAATGGTAGCTTTAATGAAAAGAGGCTTAATGGACTTATTTAATGGTTAATTATGCCTTAAATATGAAACTGAGTATTAGATGTTGAGATAATTAGGGTTTGTGATCAATTGCGTTAAATTAGGGTTTAAATAGTAAAAGATGAAGGGAAACCCTAATTGCAATAGAAACTCTAGGAAGCGAGCTAGATTTAATAGATATTAATGACATGAGTAATAAAAGAAAATTGTATAGTTGTTTCAGGATCTTATTGAATGCTTACTTGCCTATTGGTTGATTGGACTATTTCTGTCTCACATCAACTTGACAGGTATGTGGTTAATTATGATTAATCGCCTTAGTTTCCCGATGATTTCCCGGATGGTTAATCGCATTAAATGCAATCTAAACAGTTTGGATGTTCATATTGCAATTATAAAGTCACTATGGCTATCACAGTTATATACACATGTGAATTCTCACACCTACATGCCACCCTGATGGAAGATGCCATAAAGGTCAGGCCCAAGAGGGTAGACCCGTGGGCACCATGAGAGGTGACCCCAGACACCAAGCTCGGGAATGAGAAGGTGGTCTATGATGCATGACTATGGAGCACCATGAGAGGTGACTCCCAGGCACCAAGCTCAGGATTGAGAAGGTGGCCTTAAGTCAATGGTAAAAGAGAAACCCTAGAGGGGTATGCCAGGGTTAGGGAAAAAGCAGTGGAGAATGACACATTGAAAATGTAAATTGTCTTGTTAAATAATTTGATTGTGATTATTAAATTTTTAGCCATATCTGTGAAATTTTGGATGTCCCCGCATACCATTATATTCCCATATACCGATCGATGTTTTGTTTGTCGGTGTTTTAGGTATAACCCTGAAAGCACAAACAGTAAAGTGACACATCGTGAAATTAAGAAATAAAGTGCAAGGAGGATTAGATAGAGTAATCCAAGTTGTGGATAGATAGATTTCCAAAATTTTAAAAAGGTAAGCAAAGTTTTAATTTTCTACCAGATTTCAGTTTAGTTAGTAGAATTTCATAATTATTATTGATTATTTGTCCAACCTTTGATCTGAGTTATTAGTTAACGGATCTGACCTTTCAGTCTCCCTTAATTGGGGGTTACTGGGAGGTGGGGTCGTTACAATTGGTATCATAGCATAGGTGCCTCACTTAATCCTTAATAATTATTAAATTTTACAAATTTTGTAGAACCCAAGGGAGTTATTTGAGGATTATCCGAAAGACAGCGGTGTCTATAAAAGGATCACAACTGGGATCTGACAATATTTTCATCCGCACCGCTAGTTTGAAAATGAGGACTCCCAGATCCGTGTGACTGTCTGGCCAAAGTCTTAGGGTATGATTTGAAATAAGATACCTTTAGGATTCTCTCATCTTGTTCATCCCTTCTCAACTCAAATTTTGTTAAGGACCTTAAGGATTAGGGTTTCCTCTCTTCTCCTCACCCTTTTGAGGTATGGGTAAGGTTGATAAGGATTAAGGAATCCTCCACCAAATTAATAAAAAACATGTAAATAAGATGTCATGGACATAAACTTAATAGAGTAAGCGTAAAGGAATAGATACATGCTTAGGTCGTATGACACGAGTTGTCATTACCCTCAGGAGAGACCTGAGGATAGACCTCCTTGGCAGGAGGATGAGTAGAGAGAGTTAGTCTTGGAAGTAGAGACCTAGCACATCCTCTGAGGATGATGTTAACCCTTACCCTAAGTGGAGGTTAGAGAGAGAGATGACATGATGAGTTAGATGCCATGGTTGACTGGGTGTTTGGATGGACATGCCTTGGATGCCATATGAGCCATGAGAGGTTGGATGATCTAGTACCTCTGGCGGCCCAACCCTGGTAAGGGTCATACATGTTTGAGCGAAGGATAGCTCCTTCATGGATGAGGTTAGATAAGAAGCTATAGAAACCCTATGGGCTTATGCAAGTAGGGAATAGCTTGCACCCATAATACGTCAGTAGTGTTGACATTAGGATGAAATCCTGGACAAGGGATCATGATGGATGGCTTATGAGATAAGCATAAGGGGATTGGATAATCTTGAGCAAACATAAGTTCGAGCATAGGTTTCACCCACGTAGAGGTATGCCTGTGAGTTTGATCCTTCATGGAGAGAGGACCTCTGGTAGTAAGGATGGATGTAGAGTTAGCTCTAGAGAGAGAAATTAGGACTCAAGCAAGAAGGTTGGACAAGGGAGAGTTGAGGATGATGCCACTAAAGTGGATGGTTGCAGTTGCCTCATGTGTGATCCCTGAAGGCTGATGATATCTTGGTTGACTTTAGAGGAACCAAACCCTAGAGGAAGGATGATGCTTCTGGTACCTATGGTATAAGTGATTACCTACTAGATGAGATAAAGAGTGCTTTAGACCCTGAGGAGGTTTAGGTAACCAGTTGTAAGGCCTTATACCTAGTTGGTTGTCCTGGAAGACAACTCAACTCCAAAGTGTTGCTCGAGTAGAAGGATCATGGAAGTACATGACATATCTTGGACATGCTTGATTCGTGGTTAAGAGATTGAGCATGCAGTTGGACACCCGAAGGTGAACCTAGGGTTCCTAGGCCTAAGAGGGGAAGCAGTGTATCCGATGCTCATGATGAGATTTGAGTCTCTACCATTTCGAGCATGATACTCCTCATGTGTAGAGGTAAAGGAAACCCCTTAAGTTAAGGGTATGTTTGATGAACCCCTCACAACTAAGTTGATCTAATGTTGAGGAAAGAGAACAAGTATAGTTTAATAGGTGGTTTGCTTGTGCTTTAGTAGCTACTGGGTTAGGCATGCTCATGTGAAGGTAAACCCTAAGGACGGTTGTGACCTTGTTGTCAAGAGTTGTAGTTTCCTCCCATCCTAAGAGAGGGACCCTTTGGTTGGGTGTATACCCGTTTTGTTGGAGTTAACGTAACCTAAAGAGGTTTCATAGGATCTTGAGAAAGCTAAGTGAAAAGTACATGGTATGAGATTGAACCTGTAGACCCATAGTTAACCATCTCTAAGTGCATATGGATGTGTTACCATGGAGGTAACTGGTATGGGGCCTGACCAAGGTAGGTAGGTCGCCATGATCCCTGAGAAAGGATGAAAGACAGCCCAAGAATGCAGAGAGAGATGATGAAGGATTGGGTAAGTTTATAAGTTGAACATGTACTATAATAGAATCCTAAGTCTGTCCTAGGGTCAGGTAAGGATAAGACCGATGGAAGAAGGAGTTGCCTAATTCCCTAGATGCACATGACCATAGGGTCGGGAGGTAACAGCTATCATTGTCTAAGGGCCATGGGTTAGAAGATTGATCACCTTCATGAACTCATGGGACCCAAAGGGCAGATGAGTAGGGCACTCTCTAGATGCATAAGGGAAAAGGGATGACCCCAAAAGTGTCGGCACCCTATAGACCTAGAGGAGATGACTAAGGATTGTGTGGTGACCCAAGTAGGTTTGAGACCAGTTTTCCATGGAAGTAACTTTGATATCATGATGTTTGTGATGTAGAGACATAAGTTGCATGTTTCAACTTAGAATTGAAGGTGTACTGGCGATGTGGGATGTATCATCTCTACTCTTGGAACAAGAAGAACTTTGTTTTTGGACAGCCACCAAATGCCTATTTCCTCTTGTTATGAGAGGGAGAGATGGGACAGTATGCATGCCATACACCAAGGATAAAAGATGATGTGAGTTGGAACGTTGCTATGAGGTATGAGGACAGAGATGACAACATACCTTGGAGGAGTGAAGGATACATGGATGGTTTACAAACACTAAAAAGAATAATGTAGTCATCTTATGAGGATGTTTTTATCATGAGTCATACAGGGTTGAATTCAAAAACCAAGAGGATGAGCTCAGAGTTTCTTGATGAAGACAAACTTAGAGTTTGAGATGAGATGATAAGTGGAATACATGGAGGTGTATGTTCTCAACAATACCTAACACCTAAGGATAAGAAGTGGTAATGAATGCTCTAGTTGAGATATAGCTGCCTAGTTTAGCTGAAAGCTAGAAGAAGTTGAGGTTGTTAGGCTAACCTTAAGTTGAGAAAAAGAGATAAGTTTGGCTAACACTCAGATATAATGAGATCTGTTGAACAAGATTAGTGGTTGTTTGGTTAGACGGCCTAGCTAGGCCTTGATGCGATAAAAGGATGGTTGTAGAACCTCAGATACACTTCTTTGGAAAAGAAGGTGATGAGACCCCGACTAAAGAGGTTTAGGGTTTCTGAGGAATCAATCTGGAGGAATCATGACATACAATAAATCATGATTTTAAGATCACCATACACCGTAGTAAGTGATGGTAGTGCTTTGGATGCTTGATACATGTAGCATGTGGCCATGCAAGCCAGGAGGTGAAGGACAAACACCAGTAAACCAGTGCAGGGATATAAAGTATAAAGAGTTCCCGAGAGGGAATGAGAGTTCATCACTATGGATGTTGTGGGTCTCCCCTAGACCAAGGAAGGTCAAGATGCAATATGGGTTATGGTATATCGCCTTACCTAAATGACATGAGAAAGAAGGAGTATTGTCAAGGGACAGATCCGATTGAACTACTTATAAGAGAGAGATAGTTCAACTACACCATGATGCATGTTCAAAGTTTTTTAGTACAGCCTAAAGGTTCACTCCCATGAGGTGGAAGTAGATACCTGAAGAACTCAATGTTAGTACAGTTCAGCACCCCATACTAATGGTTAGTATGATCCAGACTAGAGGGTCTGATGAGAGCATGTGTGCTCATTCAGGGTGATACAAAGAGACAGTTCTTAAGATGTGACGTTAACCACCATAGCCTTTATCGGGATGAAAGAAGTTCTAGAAGGAGGTTGTGTCGGTCACCACTTCATTAAGATGATGTTGGTGAAGGAGGCCTCGCGAAGGTTAGAAAAGAACCACAGTGTGTGCAGATGAAGTTGCTTTGATTGTGCAATGGCTGAGTGAGAGCCTAGTGGTGACATGAGTCGCAAGTTGATGCAAAGTAGACTAACATGTAGTTCACTATGGGAGAATATGTGATGTGAAAATCTGACCCCTCTAAGCGATAGCTGAGAAAGGTGAGTCCCCGATATATGGGTCCATTTGAGATGGATTGGTGGATATGGTTGTGTTTAGCCTTTCCCCTCAAGATAACATTATGTGTAATGTGTTCCATGAGTCCAATCTAGAGCACTATGTGAGGTACCCAAGCCATGTGTTGAGCCTTGAACCTATTCAGCTTTTGAGAGGTTGAAATGTCCTGAGTCACCTATGAGGGTACAATATACCAAGGTAAGAAAGAACTCAAATGTAAGAACATGAGATGATGAAGGTTCTTGGGAAGCACCATGGAAAGGGTGAAGCCACATGGGAGCCCTGATGGACATAAGAAAGGCTTATCCTGAATTGTTCATTTACTTGATGGAATTTTGAGGGCAAAATTCTTATAAGAGGGGAAGGACGTTACAACCCCAATTTTTTGGGTTCAATTGGTGAGAAATGTAATTTCTCATATTTGAACAAATAATGGTATAATTTGTTTTGAATAAATGAATTTCATTTACAATAGCCTTGATGATTGTGTTGTGCGCTTTATTGGCTATTGTGCCCAATAACAAGGAAATTCAATTAATTAAGAAATCCAGAAAACAAAGATGTGGAAACCTCTAGAAGGTAAGGAACGTAATCCAAAGGTGGATTCTGTGCCACATGGGTTCCTTGGGTTCCAAGGAGTCCAAAGTTGCAAAGAAAAAGTAATAAGAAAAGAAAAGATTAATTAAGTATTTCTTTATTAAAAAAGAAATTGAAAATAATGGTAAAATGTGGAAAACCAATGAAAAGAGGTGTACTTGAGTTATTCTTGGTGGAATTTCGTATCCCAAGGATTCCTAATGATAAAAGGAATACCAAGGAGGAAAATAAAATAGAAATAAAGAGAAATACTCAAAAGGAAATATTTTAATAAGAAATAAAACAAGATAATAAAGAATAATGCATTTAGATACATCTAGAAGGATAATAAGTATCCAATAAAAAGGATTTCAAAATAATAGAGTTTCTTGGGATCCAAGGAGTCCCAATGAAGAAAGAGGAAATAGAAAATACCTATAAAATAAAATAAGAATATAATGTGAATACATTATTAATGGATTATGTGGTTTTGTTAAAAAGGAAAATAGAAACTCGTGCCAATGGTTTAAAAAGCAAGAATAAAGGGGATAAATGAGAGGAATTTTGAATTCCTATCTATCCAAGAAGTAAGAATATCAAATAGGACATGATGAGAGAGAAGGAATACTTCTCCTTGAAGGAATGTGATTCCTATTTGGAAAGGGACACTTTGACTCATGTTAAGCCAACCTATGGCTTTGTTTCCCACCCCTATATAAAGGGGGTAGAGTCAGGGTTGAGTTCAACAGGGACCCCATGCACCCCTCTCTCCTATTCTTCTTCTTCGTCATTTTTTTGTACTTAAACCCAAAGCGAGAAAAGCGGCATAACTAGGGAGAAACTAGGGGTCAAAGAAGGGTTCTGCTAGTAGCTGGGTGTACCACAGTGCTAAAGAACAACTTGGCCATCATGGTCGTGTCCTGGAGCTCACGCAACAGCCTCTGGATGGCTGCAAGACGGCTGCAAGGTGGAGAACCAGCAGGCTCAAAACGGCCGCCCCATCCACGACCCCGCGGCATCCTCACATGCACAGAGGCACGACGGAGGTAGGGGAAGCATCCCTAGTGGCCGCAGAGGTCAGGAGTGGAGAAGGGCAGCTGCAACCTACTGCAATTCGGCGCCAAGCTAGGCTTCTCGAGGTTGAAGACAACCTGGAGTGTGTTGGACCATTTTACCCTTCCGATATTTGAAGAGTTAGCCACTTAAGGAGGGGCAGTTTCTTCAATTTGAAATGTTTCCCAAACCAGCGAGCTCTTTGCATGGGAACATGCCTACGTGGCAACCTCCCATTGGCCCACAGTAAGTTATTTTTGTTAAATTCGTATCTCAATAACCATAGCTCGGATAGATGTGCATTATACATGAAGTTTGCTCAGAAAAATGAGAAGAATGCAATAAAAATATATTTGAAGCCTAATTCTGATTGAATTTCGAAAAGTAATGGAAGTTGTTAACTTTAGTATAATATTGATTAAGAAACCCTAATTGGATATGATTAATGTGATTAGTAGGGTTTAATTGATGGTTAAAGTTGATATTAACCTATTAATCATAAAGAGATACATTAAGATCGAAAAAGATGAATTTGGCATGTAATTAGTTAATTTAGAGTTTCATGTCCATGAATAAACTTTAATGGGCCTTGAAACCCTAATGTTGGCAAATTCGACTCTTAATGGCTCTAATTATTCAAAGTGGTGGATAAAGATGAGATATAATGATTCTAAGCTATTTCGAGTATTAAAGTTCCTAATTTGTGGATAAATAACCTTAATATAGAAATTAGGGTTTTTGAATGAATCAAGGTAGAATAAATGATAAATAACGTTCATATGAGTATTAGAGCATAATGAACTACAAATTGATGATAAACGAGCATAATGACTTTGTCATGGGTTAAAGAGGTTAAAAATGGTAGCTTTAATGAGAAGAGGCTTAATGGACTTATTTAATGGTTAATTATGCCTTAAATCTGAAACTGAGGATTAGATGTTGAGATAATTAGGGTTTGTGATCAATTGTGTTAAATTAGGGTTTAAAATAGTAAAAGATGAAGGGAAACCCTAATTGCAATAGAAACCCTAGGTAGCAAGATAGATTTAATAGATCTTAATGACATGAGTAATAAAAGAAAATTGTATAATTGTTTTAGGATCTTATTCAATGCTTACTTGCCTATTGGTTGATTGGATTATTTCTGTCTCACATCAACTTGACAGGTATGTGGTTAATTATGTTTAATCACCTTAGTTTCCTGATGATTTCCCGGATGGTTAATCGCATTGAATGCAATCTAAACAGTTTGGATGTTCATACTGCAATTATAAAGTCACTATGGCTATCACAGTTATATACACATGTGAATTCTCACACCTACATGCCACCCTGATGGAAGATGCCATAAAGGTCAGGCCCAAGAGGGTAGACCCGTGGGCACCATGAGAGGTGACCCCATACACCAAGCTCGGGAATGAGAAGGTGGTCTATGATGCATGACTATGGATCACCATGAGAGGTGACTCCCAGGCACCAAGCTCGGGATTGAGAAGGTGGCCTTAAGTCAATGGCAAAAGAGAAACCCTAGAGGGGTATGCCAGGGTTAGGGCAAAAGCGGTGGAGAATGACACATTGAAAATGTAAATTGTCTTGTTAAATAATTTGATTGTGATTATTAAATTGTTAGCCATATCTATGAAATTTTGGATGTCCATACATACCAGTATATTCCCATATATTGGTCGATGTTTTGTTTGTCGACGTTTTAGGTATAACCCTAAAAGCACAAACAGTAAAGTGACACATCGTGAAATTAAGAAATAAAGTGCAAGGAGGATTAGATAGAGTAATCCAAGTTGTGGATAGATAGATTTCTAAAGTTTTAAAAAGGTAAGCAAAGTTTTAATTTTCTACCAGATTTCAGTTTAATTAGTAGAATTTCATAATTATTATTGATTATTTGTCGAACCTTTGATCCGGGTTATTGGTTAACGACTCTGACCTTTCGATCTCCCTTAATTGGGAGTTACTGGGAGGCGGGGTCATTACAAAAGACTAAGAAAGATTCAAGTACAATTTCCCAGCAACTATTCTTTGTATGTTTCTGAATTATTAGTTCTCTTTGAAATTTATCAAGCATGCTCATATATTGATTTGCTCTTGTTGATATCTAGAGTATCCTGCCATATTTATGATTGTAAATGATCAATATCTTTAAAGCATACTACTTCTATAATTGATATCATTTGCTCAAAAGTATATCTATAATTATATCAGTGCTTTAGACTATTTCTTTGAAGTACTCATTCACTAAGTGAGTAGGCTCACCCCTCTACTCACAATTTTTAGGGAAACCACATGAACTTGAAGAAGGTCAAAGCATCAGAGTAGATCTACCACAAGAGTTAAGTCTGAGTATAGTTAAGTTCAGTCGGTCCCTTTCACTCTAGGTCCTTGTATAGATGTGAGAGAGTTGTAAATGATGATGTATAACATTATTCCTCTTTTAGAAATATATGTGAGTCAACAAGTCTTATGTGCTTAAAAGTATGAGAAACATAATGAATGTTCATACATGCATTTTACTATTGAAATCAAATTAGAATAATCAATGTTTAGATTTCCTTATAAAGTTAGTTTGTGGTTCAATGCGAGAAAACAAAGAGTTTGAAAAAAAAAGTTAAGGGTGATCCTTGTATTACGATGAATCCTCAATTTTATGCCCTAACCTCATGATTAGTGGTAATTGTGAGATCGGGATGTAACAACTTGGTATCAGAGCTTAGGCTGAGTTGTCAGGGACCATTAAGTTAGTAAGTTAGAGTCATAAGTGTGGAAGATAGGAGATGTTATGATGTTAGGTCTAGGGATTTGAGTATTTGGATATCCTGGCCCCGTATCTGAGTACTTAGATCAACCAGTATCAAGCTACTATGTCTATTTTTTCATGTATACCATGTCCAGGTATATAGTGGAAGGATGGTATAGAGAGGAACCCTAGAAATATTAGGGTTAGAAACAAGATAAGTAACATGAATTGAGAGCATAAATATAAAATGATATAGAACTTTCATTTCATATTGTTGTTTTATTGGAGATGAATATAAAAGCTCATATATGTTTGAATTCAGATATTCAGTATTTTGAAATATATATGGGTCTTTAAGATTTGTTGTACACTATGTAGTTGTAGCATTTATTGATTACATTATTTGTATCAAGTAGACTAGAAATGATCTTTGAATGAGCTTTCCTAAGTGGATAAGTTTTCTTCCACACATTTGAGATGAATAGGAGTTGAGTAATCATGAGTAGCTCATGGCTTCAGGACTGCAGGTTCAGTCTGGTCTGGCTGGAAGGATGCATTACTGGGATCTAATGACTCCTATTAGTAACATAACAAGAGTAAATTCTGGATAGATTAGATCCAAATTCTAGTATGAATGTATATACTCTAAGAGTTTGAAGTATAAGGGAAAGACTGCGATAACTAAGAATCAGTTGGAACTGATATTTGAGATCCAACTTTGGGGCCTCATATGAGAAACCCTTAATTGGGAATAAAGGAACACGACATAAGGTTCAGATTAAGTTTAATTATTAGTATTATATGAACTCTAAATATGAAATATGGAAAAGATATGAGAAAAGTATGTAAGGGGCCAAGATAGTAAGAATCAATCATGAGGAATGGATTATACAAATGAGTACAATGTTTTTATGTACTCCAAAGCAAAGAGAAAATAGAAGAAAATAGCTAAGTATACAATAAGTACATAGAAGTGAAGAGTCTTTAGAAGAGTTTAAGTGAAGAGAACTAGATGAGCATGTAAATAATAAAACTAGGATAAGAAACTTAGTTGAAACAAAGAGAAATGTTGGAAATGATGAGTTTGATTAAGGAATGAGGGTTATGATATAATTGAGAGCATGGAATGTATACATTTATTAATAAGTTTAATACATTCATCCTTACTACATTTTGATTCTAAGTCTCTATAGAACAACAAACTAGTTTCTAAAATAAGAACAAAAGTGTAGCTAAATAAATGAATAAGTCATACAAAGGTAGACTATATTCAAGAAGGAAAAACTTGATTGAAAGAGAAACTATGTTTCACCCATGCATGAGCCGTTTGATTTAAAATGAAGGATATGTAATGTATTAAACATGAGGTGATACTAGTAGAGAGATTATTGATTTAGAATTTCAACTTCACATTAGTAGAAGGATAAAAAGAAATATGTGCAACATGGTATACATGATCATACACATAAAAGAAGCAACATGATCATAAGAGAAAACTAGAAGTTAAAGATGACATGTGGAATAGTAGTATATGGTAAGGGGATTATGGAAAGTAAAGAAGGGTTTGAAACATAATGGAGTAATATAGATTATAAAAGAAAGAGGTTGTGAGATTCAAGAAAGTGCTAATTAGTCAAGTATCCTTGTTGATAATTAATGAAACCTACATATGAGAAATGTATTATTGAATGTTTGAAGATAAGAATTCTAAGTTTCAAAATCATCTTCTCTTTCATATCTTCCTTAATGAGAGCAATGTGGGAATGAAGTGATAAGAAAATGAATCATATATGATGCATAACCATCATGGTACAGACATCTAGTGAATCTAATAATGACACATAATACGATGATGAAACCCTACTAGGGTAATTGAGAATGTAATCTATCTGAATAGGTCAAGTAAGAAAAGAAAATTCAATTGATAAGATAAGAAAGACCTCAGTAAAACTTGTGAGATCCAAAGTTTGAATTTCAAATTAAGGGAGCAAAGTCACATCACAATAACGTCATGCTACTGATAAGGACCAAACCCTAGAATGTTTAGAGTTGTAGTAGTTCAAGGGATGTCACTAGTGATTTGACCTTGAATACTAGCATCTCTATAAAACAAGATCATGAGATTTGCACTATGAGAAGTAAACTAGCACTGATAGTAATCCAGGGTTTACAGATAGCTAATCTGAAAGGTAGATAAAAAATGTGGAAATGATTCAGAGCAAAGAGTAAGATATAAAATTGAGTGAAGTGTGATATGAGTGAAGTGCGATATGAGATAAATTCTTGCAATTATGGCAAGAATGATGAATAATCTATTTGTACCTTGTATGTTGCAATTTTAGGAATGTTTAATCTACATGATTAAAATGAGAAGGATAAGTAGAAAAAAGTAAGTAGTAGTGAATGAGGAGAGAGATAAGAGAAAACAATGGCATTTAGTAATATGTGAATTTGTTTTTAGAAGTATAATTTGTTGAAGGTATATTAAGGGATGTAAATTGGTTCTACGTATGATTTCAGTGTACATGTGCAAGCAATATGTTAATTTTAGGTGTCTGATAATTGTAGTCATTCATACCAGCAATCCATCTTAGTATTGTACAATTGTGGTATGGTGATATGGGTTGAATAATGATGGAACAAATGAAGGGTTGCCCTGAATAAGGTAGTCTTACCTATTCACTCATATGAATAGAAGGGATGATAACCATATTGTATTGATATGTAACCCTAATGAGGTATAGATTGTTATACCTAGCTTTAACATAACTAAGTGATGGTAATTGGGTATGAATAGTCCTTGAATGACTAATACAATCATGGAGTACTTTGTTACTATTGTTGAAACCCTAGTATGCTATAACTCGATGGTTACACCTTGAATTATGTGCGGGTTCATACTTGAGAATAATATGGAATGTGATGGTAATGCTTCACCTTATGCATCCATGATGCAATGGGGATGGTGTGAGTAGTATTATACAATTGATGTTGAATCGAGTCTTCCAACTCAAGGTTGTTTTGCTATTTGAGTAGCACAATAGTAAAAATTCAAAACAACACGGTGAACTCTCTTTTGTGACTTAGAGGTAATATATAAAATAATACATATTGAGACGTATGAATTGAGATATTTGGATTAGATTATCAATGTTGAGGTAACACCTCAAGAGTATGAAAATATTGAAATGATTGTTTCTCTCTCTATCCTATGATTGATTGTGGCCTAGAGAATTCGTTGGATATCATTGGGAACTATTTCAAACATGTTGTGAGTAGAAAAGAAATGAAGGACTTAATATTGAAAAGTGCATTCAAGTATGAAATACAAGAATATAATGACATGTAAGATTTTAGAAGCTTAAAATAAACCCTGAATGTACTTTCTTTGCATATTTATGTTTCGTGGGCGAAACCTTTTTAAGGGGGGAAGAGTTGTTATGATCGTATCTGAGCTTAATGGGTAAGTTAGGGTTTATGTGGATGACTACATGCTTAGTTATATTGGTCATTTATTAAACATGATTAATTATGATATCTCAATCATGATATGTTAAACCTAATGAGAACCCCAAGTATGTTATCTCTTTGTATAATTAGGGTTTGAGAAAATATAAACCCTAGTCGGCTGAAATTAGGGTTTTCACCAAATAGGCTCACGTTGGGGAGGAATGAGAGAGGTATGCAAAGAAGAATGAAAATGGTAGTTTAAGGCTAGGATAGCACGACCGTGGTGGGTAGCACGGTCGTGGTAGGTCGTTGGTGGCACGGGCATTCTAGGCCACATGACCGTTTTAAAATAATTAAACTATTGACCAACTTTTATACTCAAATCTACTGAAACCAATACATCACGGCCATGGTATGCACACGGACGTGCTGGGTCCATCTTAGCACGTCCGTGGCAGCTAGCATGGCCGTTCTGGGGCATTTTCCTTTCAATCGACTGTTTTGTATATTTTAGGATAGCAGTGAACTATTATATTTTTATTTATTTATTTGTACCTCCAAATAATCTGAAATTGTAACTAAATCTTTATAAATCAACTAAAAACAACATGTAAAATTTTCATAATTTTTGGAGAAGGTTTGATCTCAAAAATACACGAATTACAGTAACTTTTGTATGACAGAAAAATCTGTTGAAATAAGAAAGCGTTTAGTGAGGGATCAATGTGCAATTGACCCAAGCATCTCAATTTCTCTACATGATAAACCTAACACACTAGTAGATCTCATAATTCGTGATTCATTCTAGAGAAACAAAATCATAGAGAGAGAGGGAGAGTTAGGGTTTGAGAAGAGAAAGTAATGGAGATGTTGAGTTAGGGTTTTGCGGTCCGAGAAATGATGAAATCATGTAAGTTTAGCTTCTTTGGATATAGTTTCATGGTGAATCATCTCTCAGATGTCAAGATTTCGTTCCTCCCCTGATTGGATTCGAAATCATATCAAATCAAGTCCTTTTCTCACTCTTTCTTCATAATCCCTCATTTTTCGTGTTTCCGAGTTGAAAGGAAGAATAATCAGGTGAATTGCTAGGGATTTGACATGAGATCGAGATTTTCAGGGATGAGCTGCATTTTTAAGGTGTTTTCACACCTTAGGTGAGTGGGAACTTCCTTGAAATAGTATATTGCACGAAAATTGGTTAAATCATCCATAATCTTTAATTGCTTAGTATGCGACTACAAACCATGAATTGTTTGTTTGATCTAAGTTGTTGCAAAATGATATGAAATGGATTCTTACTCTGTTTGGATGAATTTTAGATGATAAAAGCATATTAGAAATGTATAAAATACATCCTATTAAGAATTCCCTAAGTATTCACAGAGGTTATAAGAGTAAACTAAAATATAGGGAATTTGTCTATGACTGGAATTATTGTATAATTAAATAGAGAAATTTGTTTATCTAGATCCCCTTGGCTATGAATGATTGTTTATCTGAATTCATAGTACATATATGTCAGATACTATCTTGGATTTTATTTAAGGTGAATAGTGTTCATTTAATATCTCAGTAAAGAGGGTGAAACCCTAGATGTGAGGAAAGTTGGATATTTGCAAATAGATATCGAGAAATCCATTTGAAAGGATTTTCTTGACAAGATAGACTTTATTTATTCAATTTTATTATTGATGCATGTTATGTCAGTGAATGGTATGGAAATTCAAATTCAACTCAGTTCCAAGGTTTTGTACATATATTGATTTTATATGATTTGTTGATAGTAGTCTTTATTCAGTGAATGTTATGTCGCATGAAATCCTTATGAGAGCCATGTGATGAGTGAATGAGGTAAATGAAACCCTAAGGATAGGGTTTTCAATGAATTAAGCATTTTGATTACCATGTTCTCAGTATGAGATGCACAACCCATGATTTGGGTTGATGTGCACATTTTCTAAGAAAGTGCAAATAATTTATGGGTGCAAATGACGATTACTCGTATGCCAAGTAATTAGCTCTTATAAATATATTAAGATGTTTAATTGCATGATTCTAGTGTATAAGTGCCAAATGGACATGCATTATGTTTATTTAAGTATTTCAGTCTGCCTAGATGTATAAAATGTTGATTTCTTAGTATATTATAGTGTTTTGAGTATATTTCTCTACCAAGTTTAGAATGATGTACATGTATTATAAACTTCAATTAAATAGACGCAGTACCATAGAGATATTAGAGTTAAGTATAAGAAAGAGAAAGGTACAATGTATAAAGAGCTTTCCAAGAATAATAAAATAATAGACATAGGTGCCCTGAGCACCGTAGATTCCCTATGGATGTCTGCACTGTAGGGAGGAAATGATCCACCCTGGAAGCAACCAATATAGGGGGAACATATCACACCCACAGAGCGTGCGGGGAGATGAAGCCCTTGAGGAAGTCTCCTAAGAGAAGATAGGTTACCCAACATGAACTAGAGATCCTGGTGGTAACCCAGAGGTACCCACAGAGCGTACCAAGATGAGGCCCACTGAGCGTCTCAGACCCTCCGCCTGTGTACTCAGTCTAGAAGGAGAGGTTTAGTTAAAGGCCAGCTATTTAGCTGCCTTAGTCATACATGAAGGTTTGAGTCTAGCAGACCTGGATTTAGTTCTAGGCTTAGCTTCTCAGGTTTTAAGCTAAGTCTTGTACGGTGAGATCGTAGTTTGCTATGAGTCTTCATATGTAGAGTACACTACATATGATCAGGGCATAAGATAAAATATGATCATATAGGTTCAAAGAGTTTCTTATAAGTATGAAAGACTCAGAAAGATTCTAGTACGGTTTCCCAGCAACTATTCTTTGTATGTTTCTGAATTATTAGTTCTCTTTGAAATTTATCAAACATGCTCATATATTGATTTGCTCTTGTTGATATCTAGAGTATCCTGTCATATTTATGATAGTAAATTATCAATATCTTTAAAGCTTACTGCTACTATAATTGATATCAGTTGATCAAATGTATATATCTGTAATTATATCAGTGCTTTAGACTGTTTCTTTGAAGTACTCATTCACTGAGTGAGTAGGCTCACCCTTCTACTCACAATTTTTAGGGAAACCATGTGGACTTGAAGAAGGTAAAAGCATCCGAGTAGATCTACCACAAGAGTTAAGTCTGAGTATAGTTAAGTTCAGTCAGTCCCTATCACTCTAGGTCCTTGTATAGATGTGAGAGAGTTGTAAATGATGATGTATAACAATATTCCTCTTTTAGTAACATATTCGAATCAGCAAGTCTTATGTTCTTAAAAGTATTAAGAACATAATGAATGTTCATACATTCATTTTATTGTTGAAATCAGATTAGAGTAATCAATGTTTAGATTTCCTTGTAAAGTTAGTTTATGTGGTTCAATGCGAGAAAACAAAGAGTTTGAAAGAAAAAAAGTTAAGGGTGATCTTTGTATTACGATAAATCCTCAATTTTATGCCCTAACCTCATGATTAGTAGTAATTGTGAGATCGGGGTGTAACACTATTGAGCTATAAAACATCAATGCTAGCTCACTTTGCCCTTTTCTCAGCCACGTGGGTCATTTAGTGTGGATTGACATATGACATTGAATGCATGAATGTAAAACA
Organism: Alisma plantago-aquatica; assembly: GCA_963693085.1. Taxonomy (NCBI): domain Eukaryota; kingdom Viridiplantae; phylum Streptophyta; class Magnoliopsida; order Alismatales; family Alismataceae; genus Alisma; species Alisma plantago-aquatica. The sequence continues at coordinate 1,227,759,896 of OY856411.1, forward strand.
ACATCATTAGTCATTTTCTATCTTCACCACTGTGAAATGGTTTACCTGGAGTTATATGACAACCATATGGATTGATTATGTTTTGTATGCTCTATGTGTGAAGTTTATATACTCATTGCTTTAATCATGATTGGTTTGTAAAAGAGGAGAGGAGAGAGGTGGAATGCATGTACCTAGTCATCATTGAACCCATTTAGGCAATGTACATATGTTGTAATGTATTTACATTTCTTGTTTGTTGAAAATTTGAAGAGAGATTGAGTTGGAGCATACTTGAGGACAACTATGTTTTAAGTTTGGGGTGGTGATGCAATCCTATTTTAGGGCTTCATTTTGTGTCTTTTTTCAATTCAATCACATTTATACCTATTTGATTACCTGTTATTTCTCTCAATACGTGTTTTATCATCAAATGCACTTATGGACATTGTTTGCATGTCTTTCAGGTACTTGGTCCATTCTTGGATGGATGAGAGAAATGGAGGGGCCTAAAGAAGTCCCCAAAGCTTCCCCAACCAACTCCTAGTAGCCAAGAGTCAATCTAAACCAAAGAAGTACATGGATCATGATGTTCAAAGCTCAAAGTGCAAGCAAAGTCTTCAGCACGACCGTGGTGCCAAGGAACAGTCGTGTTGATCTAATTCAAAATCATAGAGATAGCAAAAATTCAAGAGTTGAAGAAAAGCTCAACATCACGTTCGTGTTAGCCAACACGGTTGTACTATGAAGACAAAGGCACAATCGTTGCATCCAGAACAATCGTCTTGGGCGTGCTGCACAAAACGTCTATAATGACCCACAATTTTGAGTGTCGAAAAGACCTTAAAGTTGCAGATCGTTAATCATTTACTTCAAGATCAGATTCAAGAAATAATACAGAACAATAAACAATTTCCATTAATGAGCAAATATTTACATGTTTACATAAAAATCTCCTCTAAGGAGTTACATAACTTTTAAATAGAATTAACTTTTATAGATGTGAAGATAAACCATTACAACTAAACCATCAGGAATAACTCTAGTGTCTTCAAAATCTTTATATGTACCCTCATGTCCACAATATCAAGTACATATGATACCTAAAATGTCGACAAACAAATACACAATCAGTATATTTCTATATTGGTATGTGGGTTCAAACAATAATCACAAGTAACATATAAGCAAACATCTTTATCTTACATATAATAACATAAACTTGTTTTCATTTTCTAACCCATATCTGGTCAACTACCTCAGGTGTAATCACTGTCCCTCCGAGATCGTGTGCATTACCCTTAAGATCAGTCTAACCCAGGGTTTAGAATATTGTTATTTACTTTACATGATACTCATAGGAACTTTATAGTTTGCAAGAACTAAATAAACAAACAAGTAGTTTATTTGTCGTTCAATCTCATTGAGAAACATCGGCAATCTCAAAATTCGATACATGTATTCATAAGCATAACCACATACCTTATGCCATCACAAAAACCATGCAGAACATCATATACATTATGAGTGTATCCAAACATCCAAACAACCAAGCATATAGTCAACAGTATCTGAAACATGCATACTACATATGTGTCACCATGTATTCACATTACATTACTCAGGTCTAGATGTGCTCCTAAACTAGGGTTTAGGGATATCTCATGTTTGGACTAGGGATCAAGGTTACAAACCCTAATTCTATCATATCATGGTTTCTAAGATTACAATTCCAGTTATGCATATTAGGCTAAACCCTAATTATCATCTTAAGCATATTAGACTACTCATTACATCTAGTTCACATTATCAGTATTAAGATTATCTCAAGATGTCCATGTTGGTTGTAAAACCCTAAACAACATGAATAAGATTACTAATCTAGAATCGTCCATTATTCAACATTATCAAGGTTTTACTCATTATACATGGCAAGATCAGGTGTTAGCCTAACATGAACGAATCTATTCAATTAAGCATTAAATTAAGAAAAATCTAGGTTTTCGCTTTATTCTAATCACATTATCACATGTTTTGCATATACTTTTAGAACAAGAAGCTTAATTAGACTCTAAATCTATTTTATTTATATTCCTCTCATTCTCCTAATCAATTTGATATATAATTTTGCTATAATCTGAGTTATCAATAATTAACTAGAATCTATTACAAGATAAACACTTATCGGCCAATCAGAAGGAGCCACGTTAGCCTTGCGGGTGTTGCACTTGGTGCGACCAATGGGTTGCGGCCAGCTCATCGTTTGGTTCCATCAAAGTTGGGGCTTGCAAACATGACGAAAGGACTCCACTACCCCTTTTCCATCGCTTTGGGGTTCCTCTCGCCTAGGGAAAAAATGGTCTAATATATGTTACCCGTCTTCAACCTTGCTCCCTACATGTGCCTCTTCTCAATGCACATACGCACGATGCATGTCGCCTCCAACTAGTCCCGCACGAGGTGCCACTCATAGTCTGATGCCCAACACACCTCCTTCACCACATCCTCACTAATGTCGAGGCATGACCTCCATCTGCAACGCACGACGCTATGGAGAGCGCTCCTACCTCCCAACTCTCTCTCCCACTCATGCTACGCACAGTGTTATAGAGAGTGCTCCTGCCTCCCAACGCCCGCTCCCACTCACCCCCTCTCCTAGGTTTGTGACCTGAAGGCCAAAAGGCGTAGGGAAGCCACGTTGGCCCTCTCCAGACCCAGACAAGGTTGTACCTAGCTACGAGCTAAGGACCCAACGACGATGGCGGTTGCACATATTTCAATCGAAGTCCTCACGGTCCTTCTCCCCGAGTGGCGAGTTGGATAGTAGGTGAAAATCTCTATCGTCCTTGCCTGCAACCCACCACCAAAACCATCACAAGAATAGTCGAGTACAATAACACCCAGATCGTCAACGCCGCCCAACGACTCTTTCCCTTGGCCGGTGCCCATAGACCTAGGTGGCATCCTAACTGGACGATGTTCCTTTCCTTTTCTCCCTACATGTATGAGCATCCCAGGAAGCAGGTGTAGTCCCAGATCACATGTTGTCGAGGCTGCCCTAGGTGATGGCAGGAGGAGCGGCTCTACTATCTTGTCCAATGTCTAGGAATGCCTTTTCTTGCTCATCATTAAGCTACAGATCTTAGGCCAGGAAGGGGAAGGACATGCGCGGGTACAAGATCGGTGAAGGGTTCTTTATGAACAACTGAACTGATGGTATGCAACCCTACTTTGATTATCTCCTTTTCAAGGCTTCTCTTAGACAGGAGATGAAGGATGGTGGCTCCAGAGTCCCCTTTATATACACGTCCAAGAGGAACCCTAAAGGGTACTATGAAAAAGGAAAGGAGGGAGAAAGAGCAATCTAACCAAAGAGGAAATATCTTATTCCCTTTCCCATACACATGCGAGTAGAAACAAAAGCACACCATCACTCTCTTTCTTTGGTATATCTTTTAAACCAAGCATCCTCCCCACATGGAACCTCATCAAATTCTTTTCCAAATAAAAAGGTGGATAATCGTTTAATTAATAAAACCCATGGTTATTCTCTATATAGATCCGTCAGAAACCACCACTATCATATGATGTGAATTTGGTTTAAGGAAAATAAGCAATCAATACCTTTCCATTAAAAGATATATCTTTTTCCATTATCTTATAAAGATACCTTTCTTTTCAAACATTAAGTGGTATTAGGGGAAATGCAAGGTATTTTGTTTGGAAAACAATTAAACATATTCTCCTTATTTTCCCTTATATGGAAATCTTGACTTTTATTATGACTTGGATTTGACAACAAAAAGCCATTATCATTAACCAATGTACAAATCCATTTTTATATATTTCCCTTGTGCTACAAGCACATATGCCACAAATGTGATTAAAATTATTATTCCACCGATAGTACCATTGGGGAAATTACAAAATAGTCCAATTATATAATTTTATTTTATTAAAATTTGAGGTTATTACATTCACCCCTCCTTTAAAGGAATTTTGTCCTCAAAATTTAGGCCTACTAAGCCTAGGTGAATGATACTCATATTATCATTAAAACTTAGTGTTAGCATCCTACTTAGATGGCTTATCAACAATTCCTTGGCATATCAATTTTCATATTATTACTAAGATTGGAACCTGAATTGAAATTTAAGTATATTCACATCTCTAGTATACGCATATTATCATCACTTGATGATTTCATTATTACTTGGTGATTTCTCTTTTCACCTAGGTTTCCAACCTATTATTCATTATTTACACACAAGGGTGAGGTGACACTTCTAACCCTATTTCATGTTATTATACATCCAAGGTAGGATATTCATCCTCATTATCTCAATTTTAAGCATAACGTGTGTCTATCCAATCTCCCTCCCTCATAATGAGATGAAATACACATTTGGCTACAACCCAAACGCAAAGTTCATTCCATTCTAAGAGCGGAGATGGTACATCCACACATTACCTTTCAATTCCACATATGAAGTTGAATCATGCTCGATATGACTCTAAACATACTTTTTCTTAATTTCATAGCATTCTTATATTCCACGAAGTCAAATGCCCCTTTTCTTGCTCTCAACTTAGGGCACAACTTCTCTCAAGTTTTTCTTAAGACTTCCTTATATCCTTTATATTTACATCTCAAGTGTTATGAGCCTTAGCCATTTCCTTGAGGTCTCTAGGGCTATAGGTACCTATGGAGTGATCTCATCCTTATGCATCAAGGGAATGTCTTTACATTCACCCTACTGGGCCACATGAACATCAGGTAGGTGGACAACCTCTTGAGACATGGGCCTAGGGAAAACCAACTGTTACCTCCTGACCACTTGGTCATGTGCATTCATGGCATATCAACTCCCAACCCATCAGTCCTATGTATATATAATACACCCTACTTGACCCTAGGATTGCATTAGGACTATACCCTCTCTAAGGGTTTCTTTTGAGATGTCACATCTTTTAAGAACATTATTTTCTTACTTAATTCTTTAACCAGGATTGCCTTCACCTCTCACTTTTGAGTACACATAATGAAGTGTTGTCCCATCATTGGGCTCAGGCCACCTTCCCTCCAGGGCTTGGTGCCATGTCAGTCTTCCCTCTTGGGCTTAACCTCTGTGATCTTCCCCTCTGGGGGCTTGATCCTAAACAACTACATTGTGGACTTAGGCCACCTTCCCTCCTGGGTGTGGTGCCTACTAGTCTTCCCTCCTGGGTTTGACCATTTCATGACCTTCCCTCTTGGGCTTGGTCGTCCACTTAGGCCACCTTCCCTCCTGGGCTTGGTTCCTTACTGGTCTTCCCTCTTGGGCTTGACCAGTTCTGTCACTCAGAGTTGGCATCCTTGGGTTCAAAGAATTTAAGTACTTTCATTTTTTTTATATCTTTAACTCTTCACTCCTCTAGGTGAGTATTAAGGTTATCTCAATACTTAAATACATTTATTCGCTTACCTTTTAAGGAAAAGTCCTATCCTAGGGTTCCTTCTTGGCTCATAGGAGGGGGTTAGGCTCTCTAGCCACAACCTGATCCCAAGATCTAGGTTTTGCCTCCCTCATAGGTCATCTTCCAACTCTTTGGGTTGACCCACCCCAGGTTGGCACACTAACCCTAAAGGTTTCATAAATACCTCCTTTTTGATAACTTTTATCATTATAACATATAAACCCATAATTGCTCAACCTATGGAATACCCCCCTCATAGTCTTTGTCCATTCAATGAATTTGGGTCACCTTCCCCTCTAGGGGCTTGGTGCTACCTCGGCCTTCCCTTCTAGGAGCTTGGCCACCATCACTAAACTTCTAAAGATGACATGAGGATCTTGAGCAAGTTATGTTCAAAATTTCACTTTTTCATATATATATATATATATATATATATATATATATATATATAATTATTGGATTCATGTATTTCTTAAGACCTCTTTCATAAGTGTTATGCTCCTCATGCACACATGCAAGGGAGACTGGGTCACCCAAACTCATCCCTTTATCTTTCTTATTCCCGATTTCAAGTTTCACATGGGTAGTGTCCCATACCACCACACCATGTTCATTATTTAAGATAAAGGTTTTAGTGTTAGGGTTAGGGACTACACTCTACCTCTCAGGGTTTTCCTATCCCTAGACTCTCTAGAATTTTCACACCTATTTCAAGTCCTTCCTCTAAGAAAGGTTTACCCAAACATGTATCTTTCTAGTGTCTACCCTCTCTAGAGGGACCTACACAAAAGGTTACATCTTTTCACATTTTACTTCTCTTATTAATATTTTATTTTCAAAGCTTTTTAAGCAAGAGATGAGAACTAGATGAAATGTGAGATGAGAAACCTAAAAGTTACTTTAAGCTTTACTAATTTTTCTCTTAAATTTTCTAAGGATGATTTGAAATTATAAACTATTAAGTATTAGTTGATGAATCTGTGCTCTGATACCAAATGTAATGACCCGCAATTTTGAGTGTCTAAAAGACCTTAAAGTTGCAGATCGTTAATCATATACTCTGGGATCAGATTCAAGAAATAATATAGAATAGTAAACAATTTTCATTAATGAGCAAATATTTACATGTTTACATAAAAAGCTCCTCTAAGGAATTACATAACTTTTAAACAAAATTCACTTTTACAAATGTGAAGATAAACCATTACAACTAAACCATCAGGAATAACTCTAGTGTCTTCAACATCTTTATCTGTACCCTCATGTCCACGCTATCAAATATATCTGATACCTAAAACACTAACAAACAAATACGCGATCAGTATATTTCTATACTGGTATGTGGGTTCAAACAATAAGCACAAGTAACACATAAACAAACATCTTTATCTTGCATATAAGAACATAAACTTGTTTTCATATTCTAACCCATATCTGGTCAACTACCTTAGGTGTAACGGGCTCGTGTGCATTACCCTTAAGATCAGTCTAACCCAGGGTTCAGAATACTATTATTTACTTTACATAATACTCATAGGAACTTTATAGTTTGCAAGAATTAAATAAACAAACAAGCAGTTTATTTGTCATTCAATCTCATCAAGAAACATAGGCAATCTCAAAATTCGATACATGTATTCATAAGCGTAACCACGTACCTTATGTCATCACAGAAACCATGCAGAACATCATATACTTTATGAGTGTATCCAAACATCCAAGCAACCAAGCATATAGTCAACAGTATCTGAAACATGCATACTACATATGTGTCACCATGTATTCGCATTACATTACTTAGGTCTAGATGTGCTCCTAAACTAGGGTTTAGGGTTATCTCGTGTTTGGACAAGGGATCAGGGTTACAAACCCTAATTCTATCATATCATGGTTTCCAAGATTACAATTCCAGTTATGCATATTACGCTAAACCCTAATTATCATCTTAAGCATATTAGACTACTCATTACATCTAGTTCACATTATCAATATTAAGATTATCTCAAGATGTCCATGTTGGTTGTAAAACCCTAAACTTCATGAATAAGATTACTAATCTAGAATCGTCCATTATTCAACATTATCAAGGTTTTACTCATTATACATGGCAAGACTAGGTGTTAGCCTAACATGAATGAATCTATTCAATTAAGCATTAAATTAAGAAAAATCTAGGGTTTCCCTTTATTCTAATCACATTATCACATGTGTTGCATATACTTTTAGAACAATAAGCTTAATTAGACTCTAAATCTATTTTATTTAGATTCCTCTCATTCTCCTGATCAATTTGATATATAATTTTGCTATATTCTGAGTTATCAATAATCAACTAGAATTATTACAAGATAAACACTTATCGGCCAATCAGAAGGCACCACATCAGCCTTGTAGGTGTTGCACTTGGTGCGACCAATGGGCTGCAGCTAGCTCATCCTTTGGTTCAAGAAAATATGGGTCTTGAAAACATGATGAAAGGACTCCACTACCTCTTGCCCATCGCTTTGGGGTTCCTCTCACCCAGGGGGAAAATGGTCTAATATATGTGACATGTCTTCAACCTTGCTCTCGACCTGCGCCTCTGCTCAGCGTGCGCACGCACGATGCAGGTCACCTACAAATGGTCCTGCACAAGGCGATGCTCACAATCTGCTGCCCAGCATGCATCCTTCACTGTGTCCTCATTGTTGTGGAGGCATGACCTCCATCTGCTACGCATGACGCTCTAGAGAGTGCTCCTGCCTCCCAACTCCCACTCCCACTCATGCTACTCATGGTGCTATGGAGAGTGCTCCTTCCTCCCAACACCTATTCCCACTCACCCCCTCTCCTAGTTTCATGGCCTGAATGCTAGAAGGCATAGGGCAGCCACGTTGGCCCTCTCTGGACCCGGACAAGGTTGTACCTAGCTGCGAGCTAAGGACCCAGCGACGATGGCGGCGGTGCCTATTCCAATCGAAGTCCTTGTCATCCTTCACCTCGAGTGGCGAGTTGGATAGTAGGTGAAAAACTCTACTGTCCCTGCCTACAACCCACCACCGAAGCCATCGCTCGGGTACCCGAGCGCGGTATCACCCAGATCGTCAACGCCGCCCAGTGGCTCTTTCCCTTGGTCGATACCCACAGACCCTAGGTGGCATCCTAACTGGCCGATGTTCCCTTCCTTATCTCCCTACATGTATGAGTAGCCCAGGAACCAGGTGTAGTCCTACATCACCTGCTATTAAGGTCGCCCTAGGTGATGGCAGGAGGAGCAACTTTGTTATCTTGGCCAACGTCTAGGAACACCTTTTCTTGCTCATCCCCTAGCTACATATCTTGGGCCAGGAAGGGGAAGGACATGTGCGGATACAAGATCGGTGAAGGGTTCTTCATAAACAATCGAATTGATGGTCTGTAACCCTACTCTGGTTCTCTCCTTTTCAAGGCTTCTCGTAGACAGGAGAAGAAGGATGGTGGCTCTAGAGTCCTCTTTATATACACGTCCAAGAGGAACCCTAAAGGGTACTACGAGAAAGGAAAGGAGGGAGAAAGAGCAATCTGTCCAAAGAGGAAATATCGATATTCCCTTTCCCATACACATGTGGGTAGAAACAAAAGAGCACCATGACTCTCTTTCTTTGGTATATCTTTTAAACCAAGCATCCTCCCCTCATGGAACCTCATCAAATTATTTTCCAAATAAAAAGGTGGATAATCCTTTAATTAATAAAACCCATGGTTATTCTCTATATAGATCTGTCAGAAACCACCACTATCATATGATGTGAATTTGGTTTAAGGAAAAGAAGCAATCAATACCTTTCCATCAAAAGATATGTCTTTTTCCATTATCTTATGAAGATACCTTTCTTTTCAAACATTAAGTGGTATTACGGGAAAGGCAAGGTATTTTATTTGGAAAAAAAGTAAACATATTCTCCTTATTTTCCCTTATATGGAAATCTTGACTTTTATTATGACTTGGATTTGACAACAAAAAGCCATTATCATTAACCAATGTACAAATCCATTTTTATATATTTCCCTTGTGCTACAAGCACACATGCCACAAATTCGATTAAAATTATTATTCCACCAATAGTACCATTGGGGAAATTACAAAATAGTCCAAGTATATAATTAAATTTTACCAAAATTTGAGATTATTACAAAGTCCAACTCAACCTCAGTCCAGAATGGCTATGTTACACACCACAGGCGTATAGCCTCCTAGCCACCACGGTCATGCCACCAGCCATTTCAAAGCCCTAAATTTTGCTATGTCTTTCACTATTTTTCACCTCTCTCATGCCACTCCACCAAGGCCATGTTCACCCCACTCCACCACGTTCGTGGTGACCAAAATGGTCGTGGTGTCCATCAACCCTAACACATTTATGCAGTGTTATAACCAAAATCCCCCACTTAACCTAATGCTTCCCTACCACCTATATATACTTGGGTGGCAGCTGGAGGATGAGTTTGGCCACCCTTATCTCCCATTTTATCCCCTTAGCCATTCCACCTCATTTCCATCTCCATTCTACTTCATTTAACCATTTCCACACCAAAACCCTAGTTTCTTAGGGTTTTAACCATTTCCCACCATCTTTCCATGCCATTTCACCTTAGAGGAGGGAGGAGCATGCCCTTGAAACTACTACAGAGGAGGATTCCTTCATCTACACCAAGATCCATGACCACTTGTACCTCTTTCTTCTCTCTTTTTGTATTTTCTTATTCAATGTGTATCTAGTCCCCCCACCCTGAGATGGGCAGTTTGGTGATAAAAAATTTACTTTGATACCATGCAGGGGGAAAGTGATATGTAAACATTGTAATTTCGTTTGCTAATGATTATGTTCTATTTCCATCTCAATTTTCATAAATTGTTTTGTGGTTTGTGCTTGAAATCACCTAGGATTCTAGGAAAATTTTTTATGTGCAGCTAATTTTTGAATTGCTCCTAAGTCCAATTAACATATCCCTAACTACCTATTCACCTTCCTACATGTTAACCACATCTCCTACACCTAGGTGAGAGATCTAAGTAGCTAATATAGAATCATTTAGTGTAATTAGTTTGGATCTTTCTCAAGGTTAGAATGTAGGTGATGTGAGATCTAAAGCCTCACTTCCACCTTCAATTACTACCCTCGACCCTTAATTACCCTAAGAGTTCCTATCCTAAAAACCTAGGCTTGATTAGATCCTAATTGAATTGTTCCTAACCCTAATCCATGTGAGCATCATAAGATGGGTAGGAGGTGTTAGGGACTAGTTCCCCTAGACACACGTATCCTATCCATGACCAATTAATAGTTTAGGGAAATTCATTATCATCTAACTTGTTGTTTGGTCTAGTAATCTAAATGATAAATAATGTTTACATGTTATCACCCCCAACCCAATTGACAAGTGTAGTCACCCAAACAACCTACAACTTCTCTTAATTGCATTAAACCCTAATTGCCTTCTTTCTTAGCTAGTATTTACTGGTTTATCTCTTTACTTGCTTAATTAGCTTCTTGCCTTATTCTTTCCTTATCCTTCCTAGTATAGGTTTTTAATTTCTCTTTTGCTTAGTTTTCTAGCTTAGTGTAGTGTATATCTCTTCTTGCTTGCCTTAGTGTAGTTTTCTCCTTTCTTGCCTTTTCTTGCTTAGCTTGTCTTTCTTTGCTTATCATTATTAACTATCTAGGGTCAACTTAGGTTTTGATTTTGTTTGTTCTCCTTTAATTGCTTGTTTACCATTAGTGTAATCAACAAAATGAACCTTCAAACCCTTCAACCCTACACTTTGTAGCAGGAACCTAGCCAAAACTAACCTAGCTCTAATGTCCCCTTTTCTCCCTGTGGATCGACCCTATTCTTATCACTTGCCTATACTATAACATGACCCCATGCACTTGCGGGTTAGTGTGTTAGTCTATGTGGGTGTGTTAGTTTAGGACCCTTTATAAATTTAAAAGACTCATGTTGTCTGTTTGAAACTCCCCTAGGGTTGCTTCTAGTCATCCTTCAGTTGATTAGTGTGTAACTCTAGGAAGGACGCACCAAGATTTATGGTTGGGGATAGAAAGTGCCACAGTGACTTAGTAGTTTTGGTGTTGAATCTCCCCTTTGGCATCATCTTTTTCCAGTTAACATTGTTTGCATCCGAGAAACACACCACCTACTGAAAGCATATACCACAATGTTGGCCTTCCTAGGGTGGTAATAAATGGTAACATCATAGTTATTTATAAGCTCCATCCACCTTTGATGTCTAAGGTTAAAATCCTTCTATTTGAAATTGTCCTTGAAACTCTTATGATCAGTAAGCACCTAGCATGATTCACCATATATATAATGACACCATGTTTGTAAGGCACGCACTACTGCTGCCAACTCTAGATTATGCGTATGATAGTTCTCTTCATACTTCTTATGTTGTCTACAAGCATAAGATACCACCTTTGCTTCCTATATAAAAACACATCCTAACCCTCTTTTAGATGCATCACAGAACACTACATAACCTTGATCTGCTTCCGGTAGGATCAATGTTGGTGCTAAAGTAAGTCTTTGCTTTAATGTCTGAAAGATTTTCTCACAATTATCAGAATAAAGAAAATGTACATTCTTTCTAGTTAAATGTGTAAGATGTGTTGCTAGAATAATGGAGTTATTTATGAGCCTTATATAATATTTAGATAACCCAAGAAAACTTCTGATCTCAGGAGGAGTTGTAGGCTACTCCCACTTTAGAACAAAATCCACTTCTTAGGGTCTACAATGACTCCTTCTCCTGATATGACATGTCTAAGAAATAAAAGTTATGATAACCAAAATTCACATTTGATGAACTTCACATAATTTTGATGTTGCCTTAACATTTCTAGAGCTATCTTCAAACATTTATTATGTTGTTCTATATTTCTATAATATATAATAATATCATATATAAGACCACTAAAATTGATCTAGATATGGTCTAAAAACTCCATTCATAATGTCCATAAAAATTTCAAGGGCATTTGTTAGTCCAAATGACATAAATACAAACTTATAATTCCCATATCTCAATCTGAAAGCTGACTTATGTACATCTGATGCCTTTATCCTTAAGCTGTGGTAACCCAACCTAAGATCTATCTTGGAGAAAATTGTCACTCTACACAACTGATCGAACTAATCATCAATCCTAGTTAAGGTTTTTTCTATTAATGGTTATCTATCTAGTTTCCTATAGTCTACACAAAACTGCATTCTTCCATCCTTCTTTTTCATAAAAAGTACAAGATTTCTCAAGGGTGATGTACTATATTGAATGAAACCCTTATTTGATAACTCATGTAATTGAGTTTTTAACTCTATTAATTGTCTAGGTTCCATTATACAAGCGGGAAATGCAATTGGGTGACTACCAGGTAGGCATTGTATCTCAAAGTAAACATCCTTCTCTGGAAGTATACCTGGTAACTAATTAGGAAAGACAATTGGAAACTCATGTACAATAATAAATCTCCTAAATTAATTGTTCTTTTCTATATTTGTGTGTCTACTTCATGTGCTAAAAAGGTCTTACACCCTTTCCTCATTATCTTATTAGCTATAGTAGTTGATATCATGCACACATGTAAGACTTTTATATCCCCAATAAACATACATGAAAAATCACATTATTGAAAGAGAGCCTCTTTCTTCCAACAATCTAATTGGACATGGTGTGTCTCAAGGAATCCGTACCTAAAATTATTTGAAAAGTGTTTATGTCTAAGGGTATGAGATTTAAAACTATGGTATACCCATTAAAACTGGAAAGACATATGGGACATAATTCTATCAAAACTATCCAAACAATACTCTTAACAACAACTCATAAGATATATCCTAAGCTAACAGATTCAATCCACTAACTATTAATATTTAAATAAAATAATGCATCACATCGGGATCTATCAAAATTAGAACTAAAATATTGTAAAAAAGAAGCATCTCACATGTCACAACTTTGGGCAAGACTACGCCCTCAGATGGTGTTATTGAGAAAAATCTTCTTGTAGCTCTCCCTCTACCGTAGTCAATGACCACTAGTAGTAGTAGGTATACCCCCTCTAGATCTTTAGACTAATAAAGAACTTGCCCCTCCAACTAGAGCCTTTCTTTGAGGAGTCTGAAACTGTGACTGTGAACTCTGTCCAAATATAAATTGTAGCTTTGGACTGTCTCTCTTAATATGTCCCATCAGTCCATAGTAATAACATTCTTGAGTATTAACTCCCCAATACTGACTAAAATGTTTCCTACCATAGTTGTCACCCACATAGATTTTCATTGTTTCTATGAACCTATCACTGATATTTAAGATCCTGAAGACCTAGATGATGGTGCTTGCCTAGATGGTGCATTTCATCTAATTGAAACTGAACCTTCCTCCACTAGGTGAAGAACTAGATCATTGTCTTCCAAAACTTACAAGGCATCGTCCTATCTTGGAAAAGAAACCACCACCTCCTATGTATACACCACTACTCCATCATCCTCTACTAAAATCTACATACCTTTAGACTTCTTACTAGAATTTACAGACTCCTCTATACATCTTTCAGCCTCGACAAACTCCTCAAAGTTTTCTATCTCTTCAACCAACTATTGATATGTTGTGTCTAGTTTTTTCCCTTAATCTTTATTGAAATATCTTGCACTTTTATATATCATCTTGTACCAATTACAAACAAATATTAGCCAATGTTTTGAATTATGTTTCATATTCTCCAACTGTTATACCGTCCCATTTTATATTATCTAGATACTCAATATTATCACTCAAAAAGGTAGGAGGCAAATATTGTAAGTGGAACTCATCCACAAAATCCTTCCATGTCATCACTATATATCTCCTCTTATCCTCGACTCCATGCCATCATAACTCAACATCAACTTTAAGTAAATAGATTGCATGATTGATCTACTTATCCTCTGATAACTCCATTAAGAGAGAAACCATTTCCAGTTGTTGAAGCCATAAATCTACAACAGTTGGATCTATAATTCCAGAAAAACTCAGTCCCATCAATCTTCTTCTCCATCTCATAGAATCTCATCAAGTCCTTACTATTATATGTGGGCCTCATGTCCATCTTATATTTCTTCTTTGTCTCTAGAAAGATGTGGTACATCCTAGCCACTTCATCCCTATCTCCTCCTCCTTGAGCCATTTCTTGAGAGCCAGGGCCATAATATCTTTCATCTTGTTATTTGGCAAGACCACATCCTCTTCCTACCATCTACATATTCACAACACACTACATATGTTAGAAAATTATAACTTATAGAGGAAAACATTCTAACCTATTAGTCTCCTATCACCTCTGTCCCAAACTCAAGATCAACCTAAGCTTAACTTGTTCTTTGATACCAAAAGAGTTGACATGACCAAAACCCTCTAACCAGCATTCTAGGCCTACTAAGAAGGGATTAGACCAACCACTCACCTTCAAGTACTGATTGAAAATCAATCATAAACTTTTCCTTCATTCTCAAATATATAGTGACATCATTTAACTAATTGAGTCATCTTATGTAAGTATAACATAAAAAGTTGCAACAAATTTTGACTTTTACATAAAAGAAGAGTTTTTACTTAATTTACATCAAGTATAATTATTTACAAATTTCTCTCTTTATCTCACTCTCACATTCCCACAATCTAGAGGAAGGATTAAGTAATTGACTAACTAGTCTAACTACTTCTTAAGACCTCTGCTGTATTCTTGATAAAAGTTTACTTCTATCTCTTTTAGATGAGTTGGTCCTTTGCTTGAAAAATGTTTTAGGAGGTTGAAGATCTATTGGCTCAGTGCATTGAATATCAATAGGTAACCATGATAAATTAGTTGAGAACTACTTATTATTTAGGATATAGGTATGTTATATAAGTAACTGAAACTATCATGTCATTTAAACAAAGCATGGGTATTGATAATTATGATTAGTGTAAATCACTTAATATCCATCTAGTTCTTTATTATATTTAACTAATGTCCTAGACACATGAAATGTAACACAACATGTGGAAGCATTACAGTAAGATACAATCTAACTGTATAAGACTTAGTAGAATGTTTGAGATTCGAAGTCTAAAATCTCTAGTTGCCCTATTTGCAACAGGCCTCGCCATGTATGGTCTCGGTGGCTAATTGGAGTGTTGGACTCCTCCATTAAACTTAGGTACTCAAGTGGAGAGTCAAAGCATATTGTCTTAATCTCATTAGTAGTTCCATAAGGGCTAACTAACTGATCAACATCACAGGTACCATCGACATCTCTAGTTATTGTTGGGTGCCACACTATAATAAGGAGCATATCCTCACTTCCTAGACCCCCACACCATGATCCAGTGCGATCCAGATATTTGTATTTGGACTTTCCTCAAGTCAGAAGCACATTTCATCCCCATAAAATAGTCATCGTGTGATGGATTTTATAGTGTTCATGGCATCTATAGTCTAATAATATTTAATTTGTCTAGATAACAATTTTATCTTTTCTAGTATTACCCTATCTTTGACAAAAGATCATTTGGAAAATAATCATTGTAATCATCTAGAAAATAGTAACTAGTAAGATTATCTTAAATCATAGTTTAATTATTTAGATCTGGATTTAGGGAAAATTTGGGGTTTCTAGTGCCTCAAAATCCACCATTCCATTTACCATGTAGTAAGACAGCTCACACAATTTTTGAGTGTATCAACTTCATATCATAAAATATATTGAATAATATATTTCTTAGACTAGAAACTACTACATGTAGACAATAACTTTTGTAATAACAATTATTAAGTAAAAGTCAACACAGTACATCATCATTTCATACTTCCATAATATATATCAAGGTTAGAAGGTAATTTACACTCACTTGTACATGTTCTAGCTTACTGATCTTAGATTCTAGTTTGCAAGAGTCTGATTCAAGCTTCAAACCTTAAGATCTCATCCAACACTATTTACCAGAAAATGAACAGATCCTAAATAAGTCGACTGGGGGTAAAATAGTGATGAACGAAGGACAAATATGACCTTTTGTTTGTAGATCAATTGACTTCACACTTGAAGAAATTATGAGAAGAAGAAGATCTAAGGTTGAAACCTACTTATCAAGCTGGAGCTACGTAAGAGCATTTGGTTTCTTCTACTGAACCCTCTCTTCCTTCACCGTCGTCCAAGGTCGCCTTTGTGACTTCCCTTCTTTGACCACTCAAAGTTTTTCAAGAGAGAAGAAGAACTAAAATGAAGCTAATGAATCTCATTCCATCACTTTTCTTGTGGTATTTATAGATATCTAAGCTTTTTGTGATTTGATGAGTTGGGCTTCACCACAACCAAACTATCATAAGGTAAGTATTTAGTTGGTGCTCCTTCAATAATTGTCTATCGTAGTTGAGTCATCGGTAGGATCTATCAATAGTGTGTGCAACCATTAGTTTCCCAACCTTTAGTAGGAACTATCCTTCGGTATGGACAACCTTGGTTGTGACCTTCGAACGTCATGCCTTCAGTTGATGGTTTTCAGTGCAGCTTTCAGTTTCTAAACCCATTGGTATGCCCTATCTTTGATTAACGTTCATTAGTCAAACCTTTGGTAATCATTCACCGTCTAGCCTTCTGTTGTGTCTTTCCAACCCATCCTTCAGTTGGTGAAACCTACAGCTAAGTGGTTCATCAGTTGTTACCTTCGGTAGACAACCTTCAATAGGTGGATCATCAATCCATTCAATTGTCACTAAACAATTGCCTGCCAAAACTTCATTTTATGAACCGTTGGTTGGTGGCACCTAGCAAAAACCTTTAAAAGGTACTTTCCCACTAAACCTTTGATTTACTCAACCTTTGCTTGATGTTTAACACTTTTATAATCCACAAAAGCCATCAACTTGAGGATCTATGCAACCATCGCTTTGAGCACTCAACAAAACCTTCAATCTAAGGACATGCAAAACATTCAATCTAAATCTTTTGATTGTCAACTGATGGAAATCCTATCAAAGACTAAAAAGATTGTGATCTGTCTATCTCAACTCCCATTTGTTGCTTCTTGTCTATCAATTCATGGTTTAGTTCTCTACATATTTCTGCCACAAACTCATAAAATATCAAAATTAATATAATTCAAAAGGTAATTAAGATTACAACAAGCTTAGTTAAAACATGGCTATCTTTTTAACTTTATGGATATCGATTTAGCATGATACATGTTGTAACAATTATGCATTCCTCAATTGAGGAAACATAAAATGAGAAAGAAATGGGACAAACTAAAAAGTTCATTAAAGAGGAATAATTCTCTAAAGGACAGAAGCCAAAAGAGATGATTTAGTAAGATGTGATATTGATACTATAAGTTAAAATGACATAACATGAGAAAGGAAAAAAATTATCACATTGTACAGAGAAAAGGATGTAAGATAAGATGAGTATATGAAAAAATAAATCTCGAGACAAGCTCAAATGTATTTGTAATTGTTTCTATATTATGTAGATGTTTATATCCATCAATTGGTTGATTTAAATCGGATATCCTTAACTAGTTACTTGTGACTAGATAACTCTAATAAGGGTGAAGATGACGTCAAACAACTAGTCACATGGATATGAATTAATATTAATATTGAGCTGAATGTCTTTTCTTGCATGAGACACAAGAATTAAAATAGAGTAAATGTCATGTACTAGTTTAATAAGGTATAATGAAGTGAATCAGGCAATACCAAATTCTTTCAATTGTATTTCAAAGTGAGGATTCACCATAACACAATTACTAGACTAAAAAATGAGTCTGGTAATTGGATTGACACCAGTGAAGCTTTGAAAGCTCATGTACACAATTATTTCTTCCATCTCATGATAAAAAAAATTTCTCCCAACCACAACGAGATCCAGAACACCCATGTACTTTTCAATTGATTATGCCTACTACTTTCTCTTATGTGAGCTCCTATCCTTCTTCCATGGAAATCAGAGATGCTATGTTCAAAATGGCTCCATTAAAGGCCCCAAACCCAGATGGTATCTATAATGAGTTCATACAAAATAATTGATATCAGGTTGGTCCTTCAATTAGTAAACCTATCATTGAGGCTTTCTGAATAATAACCTTAGACCAGTCTATTGCCAACTCTAATATGGTACTTATTCAGAAGATTAAAGCCCCAACAAATGCAGCGATCTCTGACTGATAGCTCTTAATAAAGACTTCTTTAAACCCATTTCTAAAATTCTTGCGAAAGAATTAAACCCTTTTTGAGTTCCTGGATCTTGCACAATCAAATGTGCTTCATTCCTAGATGGCGGATTAGTGATAATATATTGTTGGTCTAGGAAGTCATTCATTCTATGAAATTGGCCACCTAAAAAAGAAATGCATGTGTATTAAGTTGGACCTCTCCAAATCATTTGATAAAATGAACTAGACTTTCATAAAGGACACCATGATTAGAAATGGTATGCCAAACATCCTGGTGGCGGTTATGATTATTATTATTATTTCTTGTCATACTTCCATATTATGGGAAGACACTCTATTAGTACCCTTCAAGGATACACAGGGGGTTAGAAAAGGGGATCCAATCAGTCGTTATGTCTTTGTGTTGTGTAAGGAACATATTTCTCAAGCCATTGCTCAATCCATGAAGAGGGGTTTGTGGAAACCTATGGTATTGGGCACACCACTTACTCACATGTGTTTCACAGATGACACTCTCTTATTCTCAGAAGCTTCATTCTCTCATGCATGTATAGTTAATTGTATCCTTGTGACCTTCTTTCTGGTTGTTTAGACAGTCTCAAATGAAAAATCAAAGTATTTCTTCTCAAGCAACACCTCAGCTGCAGACAAACAGGCTACCAATAGGAAGCTTGGTTTCGCTTGGACTAATAACCTTGGGAAATATCTAGGATTTCTACTCTCCAACACCGAGTTAACAAAGTAACTCATGGGCACCTTTCTTCTTTAACTAATGAAAAACTCAATGGATGGTCCATGTACCACCTTTCTCTCGCCGTACACATCACTCTTCTAAAATAACGCTACAAGAACTGCCAACCTACACGATGCAAACTGTTAAGCTATCTCCCGTTCTTTTTAAATATATCAACAAGCACATTAAAAACTTTATCTATTCAGGTTCTAGAGAACGAAAACTGTTCTTGGTAGATTGGAGAAAGATTACGACCTCCAAAGATATGGGGGATGGAGTATCAAGGATGATAGAGACCAAAACTTAGTGCTCATGATGAGGAGCGTTTGGGCTTTCCTATATGAGCCAGAAAAGCTCTGGGTTCATATCGAAAGAAAAATATGTCACCACGATGTGTTACTCAAAAAGTCTTATTTGTCTGCTTGGGGTTTTATTAAAAAATATTTGCAATTAGAAACCAAAGTGCAAAGATCATATATAACAGTCAGACTACTAGTGTATGGATTGATTGCTGGATATTTGGCTAATCAGTCAAAGACATTGTCAGGACTTCCATATTCCAGCTACGCTTGAGGCCCTAATAGATGATTCCATGACTCTTGACTCAGGAGAATGGGACTGGAGCTTCATCCATGCCTACCTTATTAACACCACTTGGCACTCCATTGCCAACACTCTACCTCCTAGGTCTGACTGTGGTGCATACATTTGGGCATGTCATTTCAAAATGAATAAATCAAGATTAAGCACATACCAAGAAATATAAATGTAGTTGTCGATTCAATCTCCAAACATCTAATTAGAACTAGAACCAATGCTCAGTAGTAGAATCATGGTTATTCTGATCTCCTACAGCTTGCGGGGGCTCCAATATTAAGATACCACATTAGCAAGTAGTTTCTTTAGTGCTTTTAGTTGTACTACAATATTTTAATAGAGTAATAATTATATAAGTTGATATAATATATAACAAGATACATGCCAAGAATAAACATGAAGAGCATGTATTGGGTTGACAGAAAGTGTGTTATTAGCAATTGATCTTGAA
The DNA here is from genome assembly GCA_963693085.1 of Alisma plantago-aquatica. NCBI lineage: Eukaryota > Viridiplantae > Streptophyta > Magnoliopsida > Alismatales > Alismataceae > Alisma > Alisma plantago-aquatica. The sequence goes on from OY856411.1 coordinate 1,227,780,326, forward strand.
ACCTATGTTTTCTTGTTGACATTTGAATGATTTATTATAAGGTGATTGGAACTTGAATGAAAAACATTGAATTTTGTGTGGAAGTCAGTATTCAGATAAGAGGTGAAAGAATAAGAGAAACACATGATTTTAGATCATAGAAAGAAAATTTGGATAAATCTATCTCTTTACATTTTTTAAGTTTTTAGGATGAAACTTTTTTAAGGGGGAAAGATTATAATGACCTTGCCCCTAATAAATAGATGATTGAGGGCTATATGACCCTAAGTTCAATTTTCAAATGTTAAATGTGAATTTGATATCTAATCTAGACGTGCATGGTCCTTATTTAGAGAATTAGTTGGAAATTTGTAAGATTTTATTAGAAATCCTAATATTCAATAATTTTTATCTTGTTGAAGCTTAATGCACTAATTTCAATGGCATATTAATTAGAAAGGTGATGAGAAATTTCGTGATAAAAATATTAGCGATATATATGCATATTTACCATTTGTATAGTTACTCGTATTAACTTGAAAATTGGATCTACAATGAATAACTCTATTATCAACAAACTGGTTTTGGATGATATTTGGACTTGTTGGTCAGTCAAACTTTTGTTTAGACTGAGTTTATTAATATATTATTGATTTGTAGTATTTGATTGGAAAGTCTAAATTTGGTGAAATTTGGATTCTAGTTTGAAAATTCATTTTAGACACATACTAAATTTTAGAAATTTTGTGTACCATTTAAGTGAAGAAATAATTAATGTACACATTAACTTTTGTAACAAAAATTATTCTAAAATAAAATAAAATAAAATGTAGGGATTACTTTAAATTGACACAAGCACCTCGATTGATCTAAATCAATAACCTAACACCCTAGTAGCTCCTAATAATTCAAAATTTATCCTAAAGAAATGAAATTCTAGAGAGAGGGAGGTAGGATTGGGTTTGAAAGTAGAAAGAAGTAGAGATGATGAGCTTGGTGTCTATCTTCCTAGTAGTGATGAAAATCAAGTAAGTTGATCTTCTTTAGATAGGTTTTCATGGTGACTATTCTCTCCTATTTAAAAATTCCATCCTTCCTTTGATTTGAAGCAAAAGGATATCAAATCACATTTTTTTCTCTTTTTCTCTCCAATCTCTATTTCTAGGATTCTTGAGTTAAAATGAGGAAGAAAAAGGCTGAATTCTCAACGTTTGATTTGGATTCAAGGAGATCAATTCTTCAACCACATTTTGAGGGTTTAATACCTATGTGAGTGCGTAAAAGTTTCTTTCTATTAATTGTAATCAGATAGACAAATCTTCTTTGAAATTGTTAATTAATTCATAAAAATATTAATTTAAGTTACTATTTTTAAATCAGCTTACATAACATTTAATTGAATGTTCCAAATATTATTCAATAGTGTTTATAAGATGAAATGGATATGAGGATCCATTTATCTTGAATATTAGTAAATTCATAGATTTATTTGAGAATTTTCTAAAAATCAAAAATTCAGAATCTTTTAGATATTTGAACTATAGTCTAGTCAAAACCCAGATAAATGCTTACATGGTCTTAATCATGCAATTAGTGATTGAGTTAGAAATATATGATCAATTTTATTTGAAATTTTGAGAAGTTAGAGTTTATGATTTACATAATACATATCTTGTTAAAAGCAAGTAATCGGTGACAAAAACCCAGTTTAGTATGCTCCTAAAAGTGTAAATGTTTCATTCAAACATAAATTGCTTTTGATTTATGTGATGCAATATCTCTTGTTTAGATCCTTGTCAAGAAACAAATTAGTTGATACACTACTGTAAGTATATACAAACGACATTCCCTTAATATGGAGTTTTATTGATGATATACATAAATGTGAGAAATGTTGATTGAGAATGATCATATCACTAGACATGATTTGTCTTTGATATATGAGAAATGGTATATGATGAGATATACAAAAACCTAATAGAAGGATAATAAACAAGTTAAGAATGCAGTTTGGTATCATAAGTGAGTTCAGTAGTCCAAGTACTTAGTAAAATGTAAAAATAAAATAGATCGGTCTAAGAGAAAGATATAATAAAAAATACAATATTAGTAAATGCCCTAGACATCGTAGAACCCAAAAGCTACAAATCTGTAACAGGAAGGGTGAAATAGGATATGGACTATCAAATATAGGAAGAAGTAGCCTGGATATTGAGTACCCAACACCAACCGACTAGGTATCCATGGTATTTTCGTTTAGTAGATTACCCTAATAACCAAAGATCCCAGTTGTACTAGTTCAATGGAAGGAGAATACAACAGTAATTGGAGATTTTGATGGTGCCCATGATAGTTGGAGTATATATCCCTTGTGGACCTACTCCTTCTGACAATTCCTCTATATTGCATGCTAGTCCTTGTAGAACCACATTATGTGGAGTTAGAGGCATTTTATCCTAGCAACACCCCTCCTAAGTACCCTGGACAAGGGCCATAGTTTTATGACTAGGTGTTTAGTAGTTGTTAGGCCTTACAAGGAAAACTCAATCCAAATTGATGAGTTAGTAGGAGCATTATGGCCCTAAGTTTACCCTAAGACTTATACAAAGAGTCAACAATATTGGCTTTCACTTGGATGAACAATCCAAGAGAGTTCAGGGACAAGGTAAGAGAGGAAGATAATTGAGTTCAATTAGATCCATATAAAGATTTCGGTTAGTCAGATTCATTATCTATATTTAGTTGACCAACATATTAGTAGTCAGTTCAAAAGTCAAGTCAGATTATAGTTAATGAAATATAAGAAAGAGAATAATTAGGAAAATGTTTTTATATTTGCATATTGCTAGTGATGCATGTTGTAATATTATTTGTGAACTCAAGTATAGTTAGTATTTCAATATGCATTACTACCTTGCTTTTATTTTAGTTATTAAATAAGGTAAATTCCTATTTTAGTGCTTTAGACTATTTTATTGTTTTACCCATTCATTGAGCGAGCTGCTCACCCCTCTACTCATAAATTTTCTAAGATACCATGTGAATTGAAGATGTAGATGCGTCAGAGTAGATCTATCACAAGAGTTCAGCATCAGATAAGTCAAGTTTAGTCGGTCCCTATTACTCTAGGTTCTTATAAGGAAATAAGAGAGTTGTCAGATACAATGTGTAAGATTTTCCCTTTATTATATAGAATATGTATCTTATTATCAAGATTCGTTTACATGGAAGTGAGAGATTTCATATGGATTTTTTGATGTGTATCCTTATATGATTGAAACTAGATCAATGGAATCAACTCTTAAATATGTATGTAAAGTTAATTCATGTGATTGAATATATAAAATATGAAAATTTTAAATCGTAAAAAGTTAAGAGTAATGTTTGGCATTATGCAAGTACTTAGTTTATGACTTAATATCATGATTAGTGTTTAGTGTGAGATGTGCGTGTACTAGTTATACCTTTCAAGTTGACTTAGTGGAAATTTGACAAGTTCTTCTACTTCTAAAGAAGCTTATTGGTCACCTATTATGGTCCAATCACATCCATGAGTTCATGGTGGAAGCTCCAAACAGATCATGACCCTAGCTCGTCAAGATAGAATTTCAGTGAATCGTGCCCCCAAACCAAGGATGTGGTTGAGTTTACACTGCCTAGAGTTGGTAGCTCTAGGGAATTTGAGTGTAGTGGTGCTATTGGAAGAATGATAACTGGGAACTGGTGGTGGAAAGTGGAGTAGGCGAGGGAGTTTTAGGAGTGACAAATGTCAATTGGAAGGTGAAAGAGAATCCTATGGATCTCTCAAAGAATTTCAGTACTCAGTAAAGGGAAATCTTTAAGACGACCGTAAAAAATTGAAGCACAGGAGTAACACGATGGCAAAATTTGATGTTTCATGTAAGATGAGTTTTAGGGTTTGATTAAGGGTCAAAAGTGTGTGGATTCCTCTCTTGATCACAATGATGAAAATCGTCTCCAAAACAGACGAGCATATTGTGAGGAATCTGAGTTTGAAGGGAGAAGGAGGTTGTTCTGAGAATTTTGGAGGTAGAAGATGAGTATAAACGGATGACATTAAAGAACCATGACTCACGCTCAAATCCACAACCCAAATAAAGTCCAAAAGAACTGAAATCCAGCAGATATTGTTTTGTTCCATATTGGCTATTATCTTGTGATATTTATTTTCCTAACCAAACAACCTCCAATTAGTCTCATTTTTTGACCACATGATAATTCTAATGTCTAAAAAAGTATCATGGAGTTAGGTAATAGTAATGAACTTTTCTAAAGATCAAATCAGAGACCTTTGGAGAAGTCGAGGTAGATGCAGTCACTCGTGCTAAGAGTGGTTGCTGAATTTTGAGCATTGCTTTTGTGACCTGGGATGCCCTGAGCATTCTAATGTATGTTTTAGGACTCACATAATAAAATGTGTAGCCCTCACCTAGTTGATTTCACCAATGCTTGAGGACCCAATATTGATCCATGAACTTTAGGATTTCATCACCACCTTCCAATATCACTACATCTCAGAGACAATGATCGAGAAGATATAAGTTGAGTTCAATCACTTGAAGAAATATTGTGATACTATTCTCAGCTAGTATGCTATCAAGTTTTGTATGCTGCAAAAATATGAAAAGTGTTGGTAAAACTTCTTGGATGGTTATAAAAATTTAGGTTTTGAGTAGAATGGGTGTGAGACCTCTACAAGCAGAGACATAGATGTTAGATAGATAGAGAGAGAGAATTATGATTGTGGACATTTCTAAAACAACTGGTGTAACTCACACAATTACAATTCAATGGATGTAAGAAGATGAGAGATAGACATAGATAAATAGATAGAGAGAGAGAATGGAGAAGAATATGGAAGAACTACTCCTTAAGGAGAAAGAACGAGGATTCAGATTCATGCTTCTTGTTGGTGTGGTAATAGAAGGAGGATGAAGAAGATGACGACATGGTTGTATGAAGCTGTAGGGGTCCACGAGAGGGTGAGGCCCAGCTGTGCGATGAGCATAGTCGTGTGGAAGCAAATAAAGAACAACGTGACAACATATAAGTAACATACCTTATCAAAACAGATTAAGCTGACTATATACATCAATTAATCTTAGGCTATTCTAATATCTCTCTTCCTAGTTTGAATGGAGGGATCAAATGATGTCCAAATGACATAAAAAAATGATAAGTAGGTTAATTAATATGTGAGAATTGGTTTACTATCAATTTCTCCTTTTTGGTGGTAAAATAAGTGTGTATATAAAGCATTTATTCTCTTTTAATCATTTTGTTATAGTTTTTTTATTTACCTATTTTACTTCATGCTTTACGCCTAAGAAGATTATATAGTGCCACATTAAGGCCCAACACATATTAAGTGGTGTTTTAATAAGCCTAACTCCACTCAAGGACTTAATTAATTGATTTATTCTATAACCTCAAGTAGGATTAACACATTATGTTTTTTGACTCCAAATACTCCTAATTAATCAAGTTCAAGGTGAAAAGAATTGATGCCAACATAGTCAAGAAGGAGTCTAAGAGAAGGGGGGGTTGAACTAAGAATCTAGATTTTGGGTATGTTACACTCGATAATCATGCTTAGTAAATACTTACAAAAGCCTACAAAAGTCATTTGAACTCAACTTTCCAACTTACAAGAAACCCATCAATAATGATTGAGAAATTAACTTGAGTTGTTTAGTTTTTTGGACTACCTACGTAATTAATCAATTAGAGCATTACTCTTTTCCCATCTTTTAGTTTAGGACCTCTTCACATTCCATGCACTAATTTCAATAAACTTGGAGCTGATTTCGTTCAATGTAAATGATATGCAAGTTATAAAATATAAATCGAGAATTCCCATTGCTGAGAAGTATATTGTTTCAAGGTGATATGAGACTTCAGCCTCGGGGCAACGAGGAAAAGAAGCTTTGCCCCAATTTGGATCTAGTTTGTTTTACCAAATTGACAATAAAACCTGACTGATTTAGGATTTTGATTGTAACTGAAAGTTTGGAAAAATCTTCAACTAAACAACGGGAAAACTGAATACGGTTAAATTTGTTTCCCAAATTATATTTGCAACGGTCATACAGAAAATGAAAGCACAGCCATGATTCGACTCACTTGAACATAGTTGAATAGCACCACCCCACCAAGAAAACTAGGCCCATTTCCGCCGCTGTCCCCTCTCGCCGAGGTTGCTTGCCACACGGTAGCTAAACCCTGGATTTCAAATCCACCCTGTACCCGCTTCCTCATTTACCAAGCCAAATCAGGCCGAAGCAACTCGCCGTACCAGAAGAAGGGGGAGCGAGAGATTATAATGGCCTCGAGAGACGCCTGCCGAAACGAGCTCCGCGCGGCGGTACGGCAGCTCGGGGACCGTTGCCTATACAGCGCCACTAAGTGGGCTGCCGAGCTCCTCGTTGGCATCGAGCCAGACCACCCTCCGCATCACCGCCGTCACTCCCCGACTCCGGCCCCCACGTCCTCCTCCGCTGCATCCTCCTCGCGCACAACACCCGCCACCGCCCCGCGCTCCCACCTCCGCGAAGGCGTGGGCGGGTCCAGCTTCATCCGGCGCGCGGCCCTCCGATCTGGGAGCAGCGAGCCTTCGTCCTCAGCTGCCGCAGGCACGCCTGCCGCCGGCGTGTCCTACGTCGCCACGCCTGTCCCAGCGGAGGATGACGCCGACATGAATGCGGACTTTTACATGCTCGCTAAGTCGTACTTCGACTGTAAGGAGTACCGCCGCGCCGCGTACGCGCTGCGGGGGTTCACGGATAGAAAGTCCACATTTCTCCGGTGCTTTGCCCTTTATATGGTATGTTTGCGGCGGACGTCCCTGCTCCTTCTTGGTCACATTGCATTTTTGCTGAGTCCCACTTGGATCTGCGGCTTCTTAGCTACTTAAGAGGGAAGTCGCTGTTTTGCATTGTAGATATTTATGGTAATGCCGAGTCAATCTAACACCAAACTGTTCCCGCCCCCATCAAATCCACTTTCATTGTCTGCACGCATCCGACATTGGACCTTCTAGGATAGCATGAGTGTCATTTGCTTCTGTTAAAAGCCGGCTCAATGATGATCCTGAATTTACTAGCTTCTGCAGAGATAACCTCTTTAGGAATTAGTATTTCTCAAATGGGCATGAGCACGGTTTGCTGCGTCCCGGTTTTGAATCATGATCTATACAGTTTCAACCTTCGGAGCGAACAGTAATATCAACGAACTCCACCCTCGATACTCCTGAACCATCTCGTAATCCAGTTTAGATTATGTGATTCGGGCACTTATACCTTGTATTGAACATGACTTCGTATATATCCAATATCACAGCACGCAGTATCTAAGCTAAATCAAGTCCCAACGCTGTTTTTAGAAATGAAGTTCTAGTTGATAACCAATCGCATCTCTTGAACAATCCAAATGTCTACAGCAGAGGCTTGCGTATCCCCTCGAGACACTCTCTTAAGGCTTCTACCCATCATAGTAGCCAATATCCGTACATGTATTAGATATTCTACTTTTTGTATACACTCGCTATTACTAACTTATATTTTAACTACGATTTTAGAATATTTGTGTAGCTGCCCATTACATTTCTCAATTTAGTCTTGAATGATAATATGATCTATTATATTTTATTTACGTGGGTATTTATTTCTATCCATGTTTTCAAATTGCCATCTCTGACCCATCATCTCACATCTGTATCTTTGCATGTACGCTTATCAGTGTGCCTTAGTCTTGTTCAACAGGGCCATGTTTCTGTTAATATCATCTAACCATATAATGATACTCCCATCGATGCATTTAAAGCCTTAGAAACTCTGCAGTAATTTTATACGCATATGGTGTGCCATGCTCAAATGCTTTCGATGGTGGAGTTTAGGTAGAAAGAGGGCTTGGATTGTCTCTTCTCTTTTGTTCCAAGTTCCAACCCCATTGCTCAAATAAATGCTAGCAGAAGATAATAGTCTATGGTAGTGGCCCTGTCTTTTAGGTCATTTCAACCATTTTTGGAAAGATAGCCAGGCCAAGAGAATCAACACGTTGTTACTTTGTGCCTGGTAGCAGGAGAAAACACCCTTAATGCCCTTCTTTTCCCTTTCAAATGCTGGTTTGAGATTCAATTTGCTTGAATGAAGTTGAAAGCTGGATTCTCAGGAAACTCAACTAATACTTGACTTAATAGGTGCGACTTCCCTACAGGGGCAACAAACCATGTTACATCTCTTCTTAACAAAAATGTTGACCATGTTACATCTCATCTAACCATATAATGATACTCCCATCGATGCATTTAAAGCCTTAGAAACTCTGCAGTAATTTTATACACATATGGTGTGCCATGCTCAAATGCTTTCGATGGTGGAGTTTAGGTAGAAAGAGGGCTTGGATTGTCTCTTCTCTTTTGTTCCAAGTTCCAACCCCATTGCTCAAATAAATGCTAGCAGAAGATAATAGTCTATGGTAGTGGCCCTGTCTTTTAGGTCATTTCAACCATTTTTGGAAAGATAGCCAGGCCAAGAGAATCAACACGTTGTTACTTTGTGCCTGGCAGCAGGAGAAAACACCCTTAATGCCCTTCTTTTCCCTTTCAAATGCTGGTTTGAGATTCAATTTGCTTGAATGAGTTGAAAGCTGGATTCTCAGGAAACTCAACTAGTACTTGACTTAATAGGTGCGACTTCCCTACAGGGGCAACAAACCATGTTATATCTCTTCTTAACAAAAATGTTGACCAGTCTGGTAATGATAGGAATAAGGACTCATGCTGATGATCCACAGGTTCCTGTGTCCTAGTAAAGTAGGGCACAATCTTGAAAGCAGGCCCCACCCCTTTTCTGCGCTCTGCAACACTTCACTCCTGAAAATCCAGATTCAGACCTCAAGGGTCAGTTACTCTGATCCATCAGCACAACCTTGGAAGTTAACTTGGCCGGATTGGCATAAAGACACGACGAGATCAGATGCTTCTAATGAACAACTTAAACATGATTTTACTTTGCTTCAAAACATGTTTTGATCTTAATCAATGCCAAATGGTTTTTCTTTTCAAATTTCCTAACATGAATCAGTATGCAATGGCTTGGTTCTCTTCATGTATAGGCAGTATCATATAAAACAGTCTGTCTGCATTTGATAATTCTAATTGTTTGTTAGATGAAACAACTTTGTTTTACACGCATTTTTGTATACTGTCTTGGCTTGGTTTAAGTTGAGATTTCCTTTTCTTTATCTAAAAGGCTGGTGAGAAGCGCAAGGAAGAAGAGATGATAGAACTCGAGGGACCATTTGGCAGAAGTGATGCTGTGAATGCTGAACTGATGTCAGTTGAGAGAGAACTCTCTGCTCTGTATCACAGTGGTGATATCGATAGTTTTGGTCTTTACCTCTATGGCCTTGTACTGAAGGATAAAGGTGACGAGAGCCTTGCTAGGAAGATTCTTGTGGAGTCGGTCAATAACTACCCTTGGAACTGGAGTGCTTGGTCGGAATTAATGTCCTTGTGTGTAACATCAGACACTATAAACCATCTAAACCTCCGAAACCACTGGATGAAAGATTTCTTTCTTGCAGGTGCTTATCAAGAACTCAGAATGTATAATGAAGCTCTAGTGAAGTATGAAAACTTGTTGTTGATTTTTCGATTTAGTGATTACATTAGAGCTCAAATTGCAACGATCCAGTATAACTTAAGGGAACTAGATGAGGCTGAACTGATATTTGAAGAACTCCTTAGAACAGACCCCTACCGTGTAGAATTCATGGATGTCTACTCAAATCTGCTGTATGCCAAGGAATGCTCCGCTGAGCTGAGTTTCCTTGCTCACAGAGTGTTTTCAAATGATAAATACCGCCCTGAATCATGCTGCATAATTGCGAACTACTATGCTTTAAAGGGTCAACATGAGAAAGCGGTTATCTATTTCAAGAGGGCTTTAAAGCTTAATCGTAAGTACCTCTCAGCCTGGACCCTTATGGGCCATGAATACGTAGAAATGAAGAATATTCCTGCTGCTATTGATGCTTACCGTAGAGCTGTTGATATAAACTCTCGGGATTATCGTGCCTGGTATGGTTTGGGACAGACGTATGAAGTGATGGCAATGCCATTCTATGCTCTTTATTATTTCAGAAAATCAGCATATTTGCAACCTAATGATTCCCGTCCATGGGTTGCAATGGGTCAATGCTATGAAAGTGCACCACTTATGATGCTTGAAGAGGCCATAAAATGCTACAATAGAGCTGCAAATTGTGGTGATAGAGAGGGATTGGCACTTCACAGACTGGCAAAGCTGCATAATGATCTTGGTCATACCGAACAGGCTGCATTTTATTACAAGAATGATTTAGAGAAGATGGACGCAGAAGAAAGGCAAGGGCCAAATATAATTGAAGCATTGCTGTTTCTTGCTAACTATTGTAAAGAGAAAAACAAATTAGAGGAAGCAGAAATGTATTGCAACAGGCTTTTAGATTACACTGGGCCGGTGAGTTTTCTTTTGTTCTCTGATATACTTAAACCTCTTTTGATTTTCCGTGCTAATCCATAAGCATGGTTTCAGTCAATATTTCAAGACGGCTCACCTTTTCTTCAAATGCAACTTGTAATTTACGAAGTTCTATTTTTTCTGTCTAGCTTTTATGTACAAAGGTTCTGTAATTATTAACACTTGAACCCAATTTCAGGAAAGAGAGACTGCTAAACATCTACTTCAGGACCTGCAGGTAGATTCATCTGGCTTCCCTTCGATGGATGTAGATCATTTTCTATGAAAGAATCCAACACAGCCCCCTGTAAGATGCACATGGAGCAGCTTTGTAAAGCCGGTAATTATCTGGTTACATTAGACGACGAATTGTTTCACTGCCTGAACACAAGTTTTTAGAGAATATTTGATTTTGGTTATTGGTGTTTAAGAGAAAGCTAATGTTGCACACAAGTGTGATATATATCAACCTGGAATTATTAGATTAGTTATACACCTGATCTAACTATGAAGTGTGAATACGTCATGAGCTCAATGTTCCTTTCTGTTACCTGTAATATTGGTCACCGTGGTGGTCATGTTGCCATCTGAATTCTGAATTCCCACTGTTGGTAGATATTCTGACTGGAGTAATGTATCATTCTTAAACAATGTACATATGTAAGATTGGCTAGCCCTTTGATACTGTCATGCCTATGTCATTAACTCATTATTGTATGCAATAAAAAGATCCTATTGTTTTCTCATTCAGTTGATTGGTGACCTGCTTGCTTGCATGGTGATATGGTGTCTCAGCTGATGATTACTTTAGCATTGTTATTATGTTTCTAACCTACCTTTTGTAGACTTCAAGCCTGAAAAACAATCAGTCATGATTTGAGAAATGGTATGCGACATGCATCCAAAGAGGGTACACCGTAAGAGAACATATGATATGCGTCAGGAATATATGGTATTTCAAATTTATATATGCATGCATGTATGATTTTTAATTTTGTTATGACATGCATGTACACCGTAAGAGAACATATGGTATGCGTCAGGAATGCCTATTTGGGATTATTTCAAATTTATATATGCATGCATGTATGATTTTTAATTTTGTTATGACATGCATGCAATCCTGATGAAACTATCAGAGTGTCTCCCGACATGTGGACTAAACACTTAAGATGAAATTGTGTACATGGAATTGTCGAAGAGTTCAAAAACATAAAACAGAAGAATATTAAAATGTGTCAAAAATGTGAATTGAAACAACTAGAAGTAATCTTGGAACAAGTCGAATTTATTATCATAAAGCTGTAATGTCATCAGACAATTATTTTAATTACATCTATGTTATCAGGAAAATACGAGATACATAATGCATTTAGCTCAAAAACAACTACTACCTGTTTGCGTTGGCTAAGCATATCCAAGCAGTCACTGGCCACAAATATTAGGCTAAAAGTGTAGTTGTGGTACAAATACTTGGCCGAATAACGTGTGGCCATATAAGTCTGAATCATTGAAAATTGTTATTATTTGGATTCTCCTGATCTTGGTGACATCATCATATCTATGTGATTCAGTGTCAGAGACAATTTGTTTTCGGCACTTATAACTCATGTATATTTGATATGATTTCAGTGGTAGTATTAAAATAACTGAAAAATGTTTTACCATTTGGATGTTGGTATCTATATGCTTACCATATCAACTACCAAGTGATAGGAAAAGAGAAAGAGGATATGCGGGAGATGATTCTTCAATGCATCAAATTCGTCAATACTACTTTGGACTAGTGACCAGATTGACCGTTCAGTAAAGATGTACGAAGCGACCTAAAAAAAGGGGATAACTCCTATATATGATGACTACAAGTACAATTCCATGAGTCCTACTAATATTTTGATACACATTCTTAGTGATCTTGCCTAGTGAACTCTACCAAAGATATTCTTCCTGCTCACACTTTGGATTAACAACAAATAATGCGTGATGCTCGAGTAAAAGCTAGTTGTGATATTCTCCATCATATAGTAAATTTAATATTCTATTTATGATGAATGCTATTTGTAATCCTTCATGGTGTGTGTCATTCTAATTACTGAATATATAAATGTTGAATGTATATGTGCGGTCAAGAATAACATAATCATAAGAGAACCATGTCACTTAAAATGCTATATGAATACCTGTATGAGAACGTAAGATGATAACCTAGATGAGAATTAAAGGTTAAGAATGTTCTAAGAACATGAATGAAGGCATACCTAAAATATATGGTGAATGATATAGTGAATGCGGGCACGAATGCTAATGTTGACATGTTGAATGAGAATGTTAATTAAAGATAACTAAGATGATGCATGTGATATAGTGAATGCGGACACGAATGCTAATGTTGACATGTTGAATGAGAATGTTAATTAAAGATAACTAAGATGATGCATGTGATATAGTGTGAACATGAGCGATGGTATGGATTATGATGATGATGATAATGAGACGATCTATGTGGCACATGGATAAGCGTGGTGTTTTATGTAATGTTAAAGAACTAGGGGGACCTATAGAGGTGGGACAAAGCACCCAATCCTGTGTTGTGAGGGTGAGAGTAAGGTTGTGGCATATCTCTCCACCATAAAAAGGAGTGAGTTGAGCCCTAATTGCACACTTTTATCCATGTGAAATGTTGGACCGTTGTCATAATATCCCATGCAAGTAAATGAGGTATTTGATGTCGAATTTGTTTTGACAACCTAGAAATAGGTATTTACATGTATACAGACATTTTTTTCGATAGACACTTGGTAGTTCCAACACTAAAATGAATGACTAAATCAAGAATTTTCACACATGTAATTACTACACATAAATGCATCCATTAATGCAATAATATTTTATATTGGGTACGTGTGTGTGTGGAGGGTCATTATATGGGTAGTAAGGAATCTACCAAGTTTCCTTGGAAATTCAATGATCAAATGTAGGAATTAAGATATGAAGTTTTACTACCGCAATCCATAAACTTAAATACACACATTAATCATGTAAATATCTATTTTACAACATATGAATGACATAGTAACTTGCAAACTCACATCAGTTGTATGTTGAGCGGTGGGTGATCATTTAATCATGTTTCTCTAGTCCCAATATATGCTACTCTTCCTCAAGCTCCTCAAGCTCCATCATAAAGCGGGAAACAATATCTCAAATATTTGGAACAATATTATCCAAGGATTGTGATAATGCAAATGTTTAATTATGACATGTACACAGATCACATAACTTCATAAAATTGAGCTAATAAAATATATATGACATGGGAACAATATGTCACCCATATTAACTCAGTACAATATGGAGAGCAAGCGCAACTTGTTTTCCACCATCATAGTAGTATGCATGTGTGTCGTACTAATATGTTCCATGTGCCCTTAAGCATTTGTGTTATACAAATATCCAGAGTGTTCTAGTTGTGGTGGTTGAACTTGATATCCAGAATCCTCATATCCATTGTGAGAATATTTGGAGAACACTCACCATATCCATTATCATCATTGCCACCACCATCAAATTTTGATTTGAACCTAGATGTAGATTTGAAGAAAAAGAATGTGTGCTAGCTAATTCTTCTTGCACTACTCTATTGATTTTCATATCTGTGTTTTCATGCTCATGCTCAAGATGGAGTCTTTTACATGTTAATATCAGAAGCTGCTTCAAATTGTCCTTCTATGTGGGGATTTAGACGACAATCTGGATTATCAAGAATTTGATGACTATCTCATTCATTCCTTCCTCTAAAGATCTTATGAATCATTAGATTCTTCGATGCCTGGATGGATTGAATGTATATGTGGCGTCAAAGGAAGACAACAACCAAACCCACTTCCTTGTAGTTGGCATCTCTTATGGCTCTAGTCCTAAACTGCATGTTGGTGTGGATTCCAGCCATATCTCTTAGGTTGTTTGTCCCCTATCATGTTGCTTTTTTTTCTAATGTTGAAATTGAATGTGCCCTGATTTCTTTTGCAACCCTCTGTAGGTGATGTATGAGAAAGGATGCATACATCCACATTTATAGATGGGGGCTTCCATTTCATTGAAAACCCACCACTCGCAATGATAACCCTCTTCACAGTCAGCAACTGCATTCAGATGACTAAACCACCCGGTGCCTTCACAAAAAGGCAACAAATGCAAGCATATGTACATATATATACATTTAGCATATTTAGATAATAAACAAGAACACAGATGTCATCAATTTTTTAATCAAACATATATGTCATCCAATACTATTATGTACTCTTATGTGGAAGTAATGAGTTTTTTAATTGTGCCTCTCACAACATTTACTAGAGGCACATCCAAGCCTAGCTTTCACAAATATTGGAACCTGAGATTTAGATAGTAAGATGTCACCAAACAAGAAATACAATTTAGATTTTAGACTATGAATTTTAAAAATTAGTAGGAAAATATTGAGTTATATATAACCTATTTTATGCAATCACTACTACATAAAAGCCTTTTAGCATCGGTTATTTAAGTTCTTTAGTGTCGGTTTCAAAGCGGCACCCAAGTGGGCGCCGCTAAAGGGGGACACATTCGGCATCAGATCCCAACCGACGCCAAAACATTTTTCGCCACCGAAAATGCACCAGCAAATGGACTATATGCGTCAGTTGTTTAGTAAAAACCGACACCCAAACTCTTCTCGCCACCAAAAATGTGCCAGCAAAGGGACTATAGGCGTCAGTTGTTTACTAAACAACTGCCGCCAAAACTCTTCCCGCCACCGAAAACACGCCAGCAAAGGGATTATAGGCGTCCGTTTTCTAAAGAAACCAACGCCACATCATCTGAACCAACGTCAGTTTTGTGATAATAACCGACGCCATAATCCCTGCCTTCCACCACGGCCGTACTTCCCAGCACGACCATGGTACCTGGTCACATAGACGTCGGTTTTAGGTGAAAAACCGCTGCCGTATAACATAGGTGTCAGTTTTGTTCAAATAACTGACGCCTATGTTTTGATTTTTTTTTTTCTGTCAGTCTGCAGACCTGCTGTGGCTGGTCGTAGGATGAGAAACCTGCAGTTCAGTTATGAACTGCAGGTTTTATGACATCTATTGATATCAACCAACAACAGGCCACGAACCTACAAAATTAACATGATGGACAATATTATATATATGTGATTCACACTCATGTATAAGAACATTTAATTCATATTATTTTTTCATCACACACATGTAGAAACCAGTAGCAACCTGCAGTTCCATTTATTTCATCTCTTTTTACATTCAGACACATGTAGAAATATTCATGTATTGATGATTTTCACACACATATGACAATTCATAAAAATTCATTCACATTCACACAAAATTAATTATGAGAACAAAGTTATTCTTTATTCATCATTGTCAGCAAAATCATATTGAAAAATTCCAACTCTTTGCAGGGCTTTTGCCCAATCTTCTCTTACAACATCTAATTCATCTCTCGTATAGGGAGCATGTACATTGAAACTCTTTGCACCTGTGTTGAAGTCCTCAGTTTTAAAGACCTACAAAGAGAATGACATATATATACATAATTATAATAATATATAATAAGATTCATATATTTCATATTATCTAACGAGACTATGTATAATACCTGTTGTATGTTATCGATTTCTAATACGACATGTTTGATGATTAGGTCCATAAATCGCATCACATAGTAGGCACCTGCCCAACCGTTGTCTTGTTTAGCACACTATAAATTGAAACATACAAAATATTCAAAAATACAAATAAGCACAATTCACATAAATAATATATACATTGGAGTCAGGAAATTACTTTCACATTCTCCCAAATGAGTGTCAGATTTTTTTTCCTGGGGGCCTTTCCTCCAAATTTTTTGTACTCTTGTAAAGCCCTATATATGTTAATGTAACACATTAAATTGCATAATTAAATATTAATGCAGTAACAACTGTTAACAAATATAAAAACATAAAATATTTCTCACAAGAATAATGACCTTTTAATTACATGTCTATATAATACATCCAACTCACTCCCCGCATGATCTAGATAATAGACGGTGAATGTCTTGGGGATAATAACTAATAACTCCCAATTCTTAGCACTACAGGTAAGAAAGTAGAAAATTAATAACTCAATATCCGCAATAAAAATGTAATTTGCTTAATTCTAAATTACAAGCAAAGTAAACTTACTCGACATTGAATGGAGCTATTATCACCGTCTTATTATTTTTACCAAAATATTCAAAAGCATCACAACAGTATGAAGTAACTGAATATGGGTCTGTATCTACAAGACTAATCAAAGATGGAACCAAAAATCCCACATGGGAAAACCCAAAATCTGTACATGTCTTGTGTAAGTGGCTGCAAAACATGTATTACGTATGCATTAATATATAAGAAACCAGATTGTCGTATATAAAACAAGGTATATGGATGTATAAACCAAATTTCCGTATGCATTAATCTCACCATATCCACAACTCTATCATAGATGTGTTCAACCATTCATAACTAAACAACTCCAAAATATCTTGTATAAATATGTTGTTTCCGAATGTTTGACCTGCATTAATACGTATCCAGAACTTCTATTACATATGCATTAATACGTATGTTAAACTTGTATAAATAGATTGTTGTCGTATGATTTACCTGCAACATTCTCCAGAATAGTAACATTTATAGGGCAATTTGGATTATGTTCGCCGATCCATACTGCCACACTCCTACAATTAGGACCTATCGAGGCATGTAGGTCCCCTGGAAGCCAACTTGGTAGTCGAGGAGGTGGAGGCCGAGATGTAGCAGGTCTCATCTTTTTGACATGTATATATAATTTCGTATCAATTGACTCATATATATATATATATATATATATATATATATATATATACTAACAAATTAAAGTAATGGAAATTTATCATACAATATCAGTATAGAGGACATCTGTTTCGGGCCACAGTATCACTCCGCCTACTGCCTCACCAAGTGTTTCAACATCTGGGTGTGCATGAGGAAGTGCAAGATTCGTCCAGCCAGGGAGTATATGTATCGGGCTCACACGTACCATGCCATCTGGTACTGGACTCCCATGAAACATGCACCCTTTAATGGGTGGGTAAGCCGATGCCTCTGCAACGATATATCCTTCACTTTTTAGTCGACATGGCTTCAACCCCTATAAATTTACGTAAAGAATGTTATATGCATATATACACAAACATATCATCTTGAACATACTAGCTATTATATATGCCATAAAAATACTTACATAGGACGTGCTAGGTTGTGGGTCTATAGGATTACTCCCAACCTTTGCAGTACGAGCAATAGGAGAAGAGAGGTTCGCCGCATGTACCGTCTGAGTGGCAGTCTGAGACGCCTGTCACTTGTTAATTGCTTCATGGAGTCTTTTATCAAGTACTTCCTCGACTCTCCTATCAAATAAGGAATCTACCTATACATGGATAAAAGAAATGCTAGTTTCTGATTATTGAATTCTCTTTTGCAATAACGTTCTAAAATAAGAATAAGTTACCTCAGCTTGTGAAAGTCCCACTTTTGGGACAGGTTTGCGCTGGGATGGCCCAAAGAACGCTTTGATGCCCATACCAGCGCCTACACCCCTTACACGTCCAGGATGCTCTGGGTTACCAAGAGCAACTGTCAGTTCATCCCTTGTGCCCTGAGGGATGAAATTTCCTTCCTTCCTCTGCTCGTGCAGCTCCCGCTAATCACCATCAACAAAAATTCGTAAGTAAACATAACAATAATCAGTGTTCTCTTCGATGAGATTTTGGAAGAAACCTTCGATGAGAAAGATATACAGTCTTGCCGCCATGTTTTAGTCGTATTGAATCAGTGTTCTCTTCACATATAGGACACACTTTAGATCCTTTGACACTATATCCAGACAAATTCCCATATGCTGGAATGCCATTCACAGTGCAAAACAACATAGCATTCAAACAAAATGTCTCTCTTCGTGAATCATCATAGGTCATCACACCTTCACCCCAGAGCTTCTTCAAGTCATCAATCATAGGTTCAAGATAAATGTCAATATCATTTCCAGGTTGTTTAGGTCTCGATATCAAAGACGACAACATAACATACATATTTTTCATACACAACCAGGGAGGAAGATTGTATATAACAAGCATAACTGGCCAAGTGCTATGTTGGCTACTCAATGTCCCGTACGGATTCATCCCATCTGTATAAAGCCCAAGTCATAGATTCCTGTCCTCTTCACCGAATTCAGGGTATAATAAATAAATCTTCTTCTACTGTGGGGAATCAGACGCATGTCGTAGGATCCCATCATTATTTTTCTTAACATCTGCATGCCACCTCAAATTCTTCACATCTATAGGATTGGCAAACAAGCGTTGAAACCGTGGTATTATAGGTAGATACCACATCACCTTGGCAGGAGAACCAATTTTGGACTCCCCTAAAGTCATCAATTTATACCTTGACGCACCACATTTCGGACAATCTTTCAAATCCACATAGTCCTTTTGAAATAATACACAATCATTCTTGCATGCGTGTATCTTCTTGGCCTCCATTCCCATTGGGCACAACAATTTCTTTAACCGGTATGTTGAGATCAGAAGCTCATTTCCTTCAGGAAGAATTTCTTTCAACAAAGACAACAATGACGTGAAGCTTTTGTCGCTCCATCAATTGTTAGCTTTCAGTTTATACAATCTCAATACAGCACTAAGCTTCGTAAACTTACAATCCGTGTATAACGGTATCTCAACATCATGCACAATGTTTCTAAACATGGGAGGTGGATCAGTTTTGGTGTGCTCTACCCCACAACTATCCAGCATCGCATCAATGATGTCTACTGGAACTGATTCGTTCACATCTACGTCATCGAAGGTAATTTCTTCTTCCACACAAGCACTACTATCGACATCCACTAGTTTTGGGTTTGAAATCTCTCCATGCTAGTGCCATTCTGTATAGTCTTGTACAATCCCGTTACACATGACATGACTTCTGATTTTGTCACCAGTGCTGACTTTCAAGTTGTTACCGCAATGCCTACATGGACAGTAGAACCTATCTCTAGGTTGTTTCCTATGTTCCTCGACAAATCTAATAAACTAGTCAAGACCAGATATAAACTCTGCGGTGCAGCGATTGCGAATGGACATCCATGATCTATCCATTCTATGATCAAAGAGAAAACAAGCTATATATTACAATAAGATTAGGGTCTAGGGTTAATAGATTATAGTTTATGCATGGTTAAAACTTTAGGCCAACAAATACATGTTCTTTCATTCTTATATATAATAAATGTGTACCACCTATCCCATTCTTGAACACCTAATCTCACTAGTAATGTATAATGTGTATTGGGTTTTCAAGAAAATTTCGGCAGCATTTCCCCGCTGTTCTCTAAGTACATATGTACTTAGAGAACAAATAGGGAAATGCTGCTGAAATTTTCTTGAAAACCCAATACACATTATACACTTACATCCTAAGTGAGATTAGGTGTTCAAGAACAGTCCCAAACTGGGGACTATCCAAGATTTACTCCTAATGAGTAAATATTGGACGGGTTTCTAGGCCAACAAATACATGTGTTGTCATTCTTATATATAATAAATGTGTATAAACTACAGGCAACATGGTTAATCCTAATCTATAGAGAATTATTAAATAATAAATCAAGAAATCAATAGTTTAAAACATGCAATAATTCACAATGCAATGTTATAAATTACAGGCAACATCGTGAATCCCCACACTCTAGTAGACAGACTAACCTTAAATATATTGATGTATAAGAGATTAAGAAAAAAATTTCTTAGGTAAGAGTAAGATGAAACTCAACATATATGCACAATTAGCATCAAATATAGGACAAAAGGGTAGATTAGAACCCTAATTTACTCAAACATGTATAAAAATTACCCTAATGACAAAAGGTCTAGGAATCTTTACTAGACATTATATGTATAGCCCTAATCATCATATTTAACATACTACGTTATTATTAACATCCATATCAGATTAAGATCATACTATATTATAAATATTGGTTTAATAACCCTATTTACACATGTACATGATTATCGACTTTAAAACCCTATAATTCATTGAAATCATTCTAATTCAATTTAAGATATTGGGATTGCATAATTATATACTGACATCAGAATAAATAAAAGAATCATAATTAACATGATTAACAACCTGCTCAACAAACTAGGGTTTTCTTGAATATCATCTAATATTCGTGTACTAACTATACCTCTATAACAAGAAGAATAATAGAGCTTTAAGTATATTTTATTCACAATCTACACATTTTTCTGATCAAAACCATATACAACATGTCTATAATTGGAGCTAGCATCATTTCCTACATTATTAGTAATATTAATGTGAATCGGAGCATTTTTTATTCACAATCTACGCATTTCCTACATTATTCGAGTAGGAGCAGGGTACCTGCTTGAGTGCAGAGGAAAAAGAGGAGGAAGAAGAGCAGGAGTAGGGTACCTTCGTGGCGGCGTTGGGCACGCAGGAGGTGTGGTCAGAGCGGAGTAGCGACCTGGAGAGCAGGGAGCAGAGCCCTAGGAGCCGCGGCTGGCCTGGAGAGCAGCGGCCGGAGAACTGGCGGCAGATGGCGGAAGCAGAGGCGGCAGAGGTGGAAGTAGAGGTGCGGTGATTGGCGTCGGCGTCGGCGACCAAAGCACCAACAAACGGCGGCGGAGGAAGAGGAGCAGCGAGCGGCAGTGGAGCACAGGAATCGCCAGACCAGCAAACCCTCAATCACAGAAATGAATGAAACAGAAGGGGAAGAGTCAGGCTCACGCGGGTGCTGTTAAGTTAATAATAGGCGTCAGTTATTAACAACAACCGCCCATAAAAACTATAAGTGTCGGTTACCAACAAAAAACCGACACTATTGTTCAATTATAGTCGTCGGTTCCAAACATAAAAACGACGTCTATATTTATATGCTGACAAAAATAAATATTCTCGAATTAATACCATAGTCGTCGGTTTCCTTATAAAAACCAACGCTAAAGGGAGGTGAAAATTTTCACAGTTAAGCGCGTGAAAACACAATGGTGTCGGTTATTATAACACTGCCGACGATAAAAATTGGTCAAATTTCTGTCTCGCGGAAAACCTTTAGTCGTCGGTTTCTTTTTTAAAAACTGACGATGTATGTTAATTTTTGGAGGTAATTTTTTTCACTGGAAAATTTGGATTTGGCGCTTAGTTTTAGGCATCAGGTTCTTATTAAGGAACCGACACTAAATAAAAGCGATACCCGTGTCTGGTTGCCCTTCACAGATAGATGTTGGTTGTTTTATTTAACCGACGTTGGATGATTTAGACATCGGTGTATGTATACAACCGACGCATTGAAAAGTGACGTTATAAGCCATTTTTGTAGTAGTGAATGGATACACAAATATATCACTCCAACACTTTCTTAGAATTGATAAATGTTGCACATTGGAAGTGGGAGCCATTATCCACGACGAGTTGCATTACATCATACATCTAAGGCATTGTTGTAGCTTTCTCACAATCTACCAACTTCAATACATTGAAAATGGGTTCCCTTATTCAAAATACCTTTGTAACCTTATCTTGGAGAGGTTGGGAGGTAGAGAAGTGAAACTTTTGAAAGACATACAATATCTAGATATCTCTCTTTGTATCATATTAACTCTTATAGACGTAGGTACATGATTAAGCTCATGAGAGTGGATAGGGGATCTTGGAGGTAGATTATCTCAACCATGGCATAGGAGCCGTATGGGGCTTGTTGAGGCACTTTCAAAGCTCCCACATTAATTCTATTTATAGTTGAGGATTACTCCTAGCTAGTCGCCATGATGTGGACAAATCCTAGCTATTTTAGGGGGAGTTGGTGAGTTTCCAATGGCCATATTTCCACTTTTACTCCCATGGATATTGTGAAGACAAATTCTTATTCTATTCTGAGAGAAGTACAAAGAGTCATATATAGATTGTCTCAAGCTATGGTGTACTGGAGACAAAGCATAACATAAACCAAACCAATGCTATTAGACTTAAGTAGAATCAAACCATTTAGCTATTATAGAGATAATAACTTATTCAAAATACTACCAACACTCCTCCTCAAGGTATACAATACACACCATGTATTCCCAGCTTGCCACACATATAGGAGAAGGATGAAGGTGGAAGAGGCTTGGTGAAGATATTTGCAGTCTATTCTCCACTCTTGACATATGGTATGATGGTCTTTTTGGCACGAATCAGATACTTCATAGAGTGACAGTCAACCTCAATGTGCTTGGAACATTTATAAAAAACTAGATTATTAGCTATTCAAATAGGTTCCTAATTGTCACTTTTGAGAGTTGATAGGGATGAGAGAGATCACTAGTACATAACTAATCTTTCGTGTCGGTTAAATAAGCCTTTTGGCGTCAGTTTCAAAGCGACACCTAAGTGGGCGTCGCTAAAAGTAGAAACCTTCAGCGTCCATTTCAACACCGACACCATAACCCTTCCCGCCACCAATAAAACGTGCCAGCAAGGGCACAATAGTCATTGATTTTTGCCTATAACCGACACTATATCCCTGCTAAAAGATGTCGGCTTTATACTAATAACCGATGTCATAAATATTCCCGCCACCAATAAAATGCGCCAACAAGGACACAATAGGCATCAGTTTTTACCGATAACCGACACTATATCCCTCTAAAAGAGGTCAACTTTGTACTAATAACCGACACCAGAAAGGAAAAAAATCATCCCCCAGAAAAGGGATAAAGACTTCGGTGTTATACTAATAACCAATATAGTAAGGCTTTGTTATCAGTTTTATACTAATAACCGACGCCTATGTTCTGATTTTTTTTTCTTATTAGTTTGCAAGCTTGCTGTCCGGCTGGTCAGTAGGATGCAGAACCTGCAGTTCAGTTCTGAACTGTAGGTTTACATCACCCTTTGATTTTAGCCAACAACATGCCACAAACCTGCAAAATTAACAAGGATAGACAAAAATTTATGATCATGTGATTCACACACATGTATAAGCACATTTAATTCATATTATTTTTCATCACACATGTAGAAACCAGTAGTTCCATTTCAATTTTCCTCCATTTTCACACACATTTAGCAACCTACAGTTCTATTCGTTTCATCTCTTTTCACATTCAGACACATGTAGAAACATTCATGTATTGATCATCTTCACATTCACACATATGACAATTAAAAAAAAATCATTCACATGTCATAAAATACAAAAATAATTATAAGAACAAAGTTTAGAAATATCATTCTTTATTATTATCATCATTGTCATTATCATCATCAGTATCCCAATCATAATAAAAAATTCCCACTACTTGTAAGGCTTTTGCCCATTGTTCTCTTACATCATCTAATTCTTCCATCGTATAGGGAGTATGTTCATCTAATAAATTTTCACCTGTAGTGAAGTCACTGGTTTTAAACACATACAAAGAGAATAACATATATATATATATAATTAAATATATATAATAAGATTGATATATTTCATATTATCTAATGAGACTATATATAATACCTGTTGTATGGTATCGATTTCCATTACAACATGTTTGATAATTAGGTCCATATATCGCATCACATAGTATGCACATGCCCAGCCGTTGTCTTATTTAGCACACTATAAATTGAAACATACAAAATGTTCAAAAATACAAACAAGCACAGTTCACATAAATAATATATACATTGGAGTCGGGAAATTACTTTCACATTCTCCCAAATTAGTAACTATTTCTTTTTCTTAGAGATGTTTCCTCCAGCTTTTTTAAACTCTCTTAAAGCCCTACATGTTAATGTAACACATTAAATTACATAATTAAATAGTAATGTAATAACAGATGTTAACAAATATAAAAATATGAAATATTTCTCACGTGAATAATGGCCTTTTCATTGGGTGTCCATATAATGTGTCCAATTCCTTCCCCGTAGGATCTAGATAATAAATAGTGAATGTCTCGGGGACAATAACTAGTAACTCCCAATGCCTACAACTAGTGGTAAGAAAGTTAAAAAATTAATAACTCAAAATCCACAATAAAAATATAATTTTCTTAAGTCCAAATTATAAGCAAAGTAAACTTACTCAACATTGAATGGATCTATTATCACCATCTTCTTTTTTACCAAAATATTTAAAAGTAGTAGAGCAGTATGAGGTAACTAATGAAGGGTCTTTATCTACAAGATTGATCAAAGATGGAACTAGAAATATCACACGAGAAAATAAAAAATCTTTACATATCGTGTGTAAGTGGCTGCAAAACATGTATTACGTATGCATTAATATATAAGAAACCAGATCACCGTATATATAAAAAGGTATATGAATGTATAAACAAGATCTCACCATATCCATAGCTCTATCATAGATGTATTCAACCAATCATAATGAAACAACTCCAAAATATCTTGTATAAATAGATTGTTATCGTATGATTCACCTGCAGCATCCTTCGGAATAGAAGCATTTATAGGACAATTTGGGTTATGTTCTCCTATCCATACTGCCATACCAGTACAAGTAGGACCTAACAAGGCGTATAGGTCCCTTGGAAGCCAACTAGGTACTTTAGAAGGTGGAGGTGGAGTCCAAGATGTAGTGGGTGTCTTCCTTTTGACTTGTATATATAATTTCAGACATATATACACACTAACAAATTAACTTAATGTAAATTTACCATACAATATTAGTATAGATGACATCTATTTTGGGCCACAATATCACTCTGCCTTATGCTTCACCAAGCGTTTTAGAATCTGGGTGGGCATATGGCAATGGAAGATCCCTCCAATTGGGGAGTATATGTATCGATCTCACATGAAACACACCATATAGTACTGGAGTCCCATGAAACATGTCTCTTGGAAGGGGTGTGTAAGCCTCAGCCTCTACAATGATAAATTCTTGAATTTTTAGACGGCATGGATTCAACCCCTACAAGTTTACAAAAATAATGTTATATACATATATACATAAATATATCATCTTGAAAAGACTAGATACTATGTCATAAAAATACTTACAACAGATGTGCTAGGTGGGTCTACAAGATTACTCCCAACCTCTGCAGTAGGAGAAGAGTGGCACACCACAGGAACTATATGAGTGACAACCTGAGATGCCTGCCACTTCACCATTACTTCTTAGATTCTCATATTAATTAACTCATCTACCTATACATTGACAAAAGAAATGCTAGCTTTTGATTATTGAATTCCCTTTCGCATTAACATTCTAAAAAAAGAATAGGTTACCTCAACATTTGATAATCCCACTTTTGGGACAGGTTTGCGCTGTGATGGCCCAAAGAATGCTTTTATGCCCATACCAGTGCCTACACCCCTAACACGTCCAAGATGCTCTAGGTTACCAAGAGAAACTGTCAGTTCATCCCTTGCAATTTATCGAGAGTATCAGTGTCAATAACTTTGTTGCACAGACTGTTGAAAAAGAAATAAAGTCTGGTGATTGCAAACCTTACATGCTTCAAGAATATAGATCGAATTTCCACAGGAAATATCTGTTGCATTATAGTGTAACAATCATGAGATTTAAGACCTATCAACTTCAGATCCATGATCATGAAAGAAGGATTTTTCATTATGGTGAGCAAACACACCATTGATAAGGTTTGGGTATAGGAGATGAGTGCCTAAGGTGTTCTTCCTAGAGTCAAAGCAGGTCATATGATGGAGAATTTAATGAGCCCACTTAACTCTGATATCCTTCAACAAACAATACATAATAATTGTTGTGTTTTCTACAATTCCAATTTGATTCCTCTTAGGATGAATATTGCATTTAAACACTATAGTGATTAGTCTTGTCTTGATATCCTTAGAAGACGAGGGTAGAGTTGACTTCTTCTTATAAGGGACGCCAAGTTTCTTTAGGAACTTATGAATGCCAGGAAGGGTAAGCTTGGGTTCAAAGCTCTTGTAGAAACCTTCATGGTCTAAAAGGTCATGATATGGTGGATAAGAAGCCACCCAAGAACCAATGATGCCCAAACCACAAAAGTAGGTATTCAGAGAATCCTATGAGATTGTGATTTTGGTCCCGATGATCATCGAAGTCAAAATGACCTGGGTATTTAGTGGCCAGACTAGGGAGTGTAGTTCAATGTCAAATTGGCATAAAATTCATGAAAAACCTTTGTGCTTGACATGACATTATATTTGACATAAAATTCATGAACAACCTTTGAGCTTGAAATGACATTAGCAAATCATGCACACTCTACAGTAAAGAACTTAAGTGATTTGTTTTAATCACCCTATCTACCTCCTCAATCACCTCAGTTGTAGCAAATTGAGGTTCAAACAAATCTCTAAGAGGAAATGGAGTTCTAGGAAAGAGCTCCTTATACTATTCAAATCTTGCTTGGAGATGAAGGAGGTATCATTGAAGGACACATGCCTTGTGGTAGCTGGGGCAGAGGTAGATCCAGCTGGTGTGGACCTCTTTCTTCAGTTTTAAGCCATGTAGGTTAGAGATGGAGGAGATAAGAAACAAAAGAAGAAAAAACACACAAGGTAGGTCGGGAAAACCACCAAGGTCACTAGGGAAGAGGAAAGGGAGACCAATTCTAGGGCTAGGAAGGGGATAGGAGAAGATGCACTAGCCTAGGGTTTGAGGACGATCAATGGAGAAGGGATTTAGGTAGAATTTTCTCTAGTTGAGAGGAAGAAAAGTCATTCAATTACCCTATACAATTTTGGTCCAACGCCGTTGTTGGTCGAGTTCTGTGTTGTGGAAACTTGACCGATCAGGTATTTTAGTTTTGTCCTCAGTCAGGGATTGGTTGAGTTGTATCAAAAGAAACTTGATTGATTAACAGTCTATCCCAAAACATAATATATTCAATTATAAGCATCTAGATTGGTATATAAATTTATTTTTTCTAGCCTATCATGTGTTTTAAACATATTGAGGCACATTTGAGTCATCATTGGCTACTATTTTGTGATAAAACATCTGTTTGCAAAAAACCCAAAACTAAGCAAAATAAGGCATTAAAACATAGCAATTATATCCCAAAGCAAGTAGACGTGTCACTATATATGGTATGGTAAGCATGGATATCAATCCAATCTTGAACCTATCCAATACAATCCCTTCCTTTCACACATGCAAACCCAAAATTGTCCCCTCAACAACCATAAAATGGCTTCTCTCCCATGAGAGGACTGGACACACCTTGATGCATATCCCAAGAATGTAGAGAAGTAATCATCAAAAAGTTTATGAACATAGAAAAGTCATCCATAAATACTTATAGATATTAGTCGAGAATATCACCAAAACTAGATGTAATTCTTATTTGTAAAGCGCAGGGAGCAATGTATAGACCAAATGTATTGCTTATATCATAAGAAGTTACATATGGACAAGTGAATGTGGTCTTTTCTTGATTTGTAGGATGAAATACCACTTGAAGTTAACATGAGTCATCATCAAGAAAGCGATAGAAACTTTGTCTTGCAAGCCTCTATAGAATCTAATTAATGAAAGACAATCAAAAGTGGTTCATCTTGATCTTTCCATTCTTATATAAGATATGAACATTCTCTACTTACTTCTCTCTCATGGGAATTTTGTTCTCCTTTATCATTGGAAATGATGAACACACAGTCACCCTAATTTTAATTGTATTTTTATCTTGATTCACATTCATATTCCTCATTTTATTTTGTAATTAGATTTTATTTAGTTTCCCTTAATTTTATATTAGTTTGTAATGTTTTGATATAATCCTTTGATTTTAGTGGCATGCTTGAACTACATTTCATACACACCATCATATGATATATGGTACAATCTATGGAAGATTTGCATCATTCATCAATTCCATCTATCTATGATCTTATTGATCTTCAACCTCATCAACATATGAGACCATCAACCAATGTTACATACCGATGGAACCCCACCCGTCAAAGGCTGATGGAACTATTATGGGCACACCATCACTCCCCATTTTAATCGGTTCAAGCAAACTAATGATCACAAACCTATGAGCAAAAAATGATGAAACCACTGAAGCCAATGGATGAAAACTCATTAGTCACCTACCAATGGAAATCATGTGCTCACCTAACAATGAATCTTCTACACACCAAGCATTGATGGTCACCTACTATTGGTAGTATTTCTTGATGAGACCATCAATGGATGCCTAAGATACATCATGATCCTGCACTCACCAACTGATGATATTTCTTCACATACATCAATTAATGAACTTCACGCATCAATTGAGTATGAACACCATGGGAACTCTTTTCTTTTTCCCACTATCACCCATTTTGACTCATGGTGGCAACTGGTTTAAGATAGAGGGCTGAGAGAGTCCTAAACCCTAGCATCCATCTACCATGCCTCTAGTTTCCATTTCAAGCATCCATTTGCAACTTCTATCAGTGGTTTCCATTATTTGAGGACCACCTCAACCAATGATGACCACCATCACCATACACCTACTCTTACATCACTATGACAAGTCCAAGCCACAAGAAGGAGATTAAATACTTCTAGTTCACCTTCAACGAACGTCAAAGGGTGTTCTTGTCACTTTTTCAACATCCTCATCTTCAAATTTGAATAAACACAAACCTAGGATGTGTCTCCTTCTTCTATTATGATGATGGCTATCTCCCTTTTCCTTGTTTTTCTTGTTAATATTTCCATGTCTGAGTAGTCCTCTAGCTACTCCCCTTTACCCATTTTTGTTCGTTTTACTACATCTACTCTTCTATGAATCATGCTATGTTTTGAATCAAAAAATATATATGCATGTAGATCTAGTTTGTCTGACTATTTTTCATGTTTATCAAATCTTGAATGTAGAGAACTTCAAACATAAGGTCTAGGATATCATTTGTTTTAAGTTAAACCCTTGATGAGAATGTTAGATATGTGTTTTTGGAGGCGATAGGTACATGATCTCAAGTTCACACAATAATGAGCTTAGAGTGATATCTATTTGGTTTTAATCCTAACACTGAGAGGGGGATTTACCTAGTCTCATCATAAATGTGTTCATGCTAATTATGATGCAGGGTGGGAGTTAATAATAGTTAGTAGTGGTGAAAGCCACCCAATACATCCATTGATAATTGATACCTTAATCCAGACTTTTTGGTTATTTTCAAGCTTAGTTTAAACCAAATCAAATCCAACCTTTGTGTTAAGTGTTATTTTTGTTGAGTTACATTAATTGGACTACCCTTAAATGTGTTATCCTTGGGGTTTGATCCTGAACAATACTATCGTAAGACCCTTCCACTTATGGGTGGGATTATTGTACATTTGGATAAGGTAAAATCTTGGGGTTTCATCCCTAGAAAATTTGTTGTGTCATTGAATCCTACAACAGGAAACCATATTAATCCCACCCCTTTGGGGTACTACATACTCATATCAAGAAATTTATAAACTCTTGAGTTACTACCTATTTAACTTTTGAATCAAGTACTCTTAGAATTTCAGGACTAGAGCGAGCATCATCCGCCAAGTAGGTATGATGAAGATAAAGAGAGGGATCAACTCCACTCAAATAAGAAATAGGTCCACCAATGACCTCAATCTTTTCTTCAAAACATTCACAAGAACATATTTTTGGTCTAGAGGGAGAATAAAAAAGATGATCACCTGGAAGGTGTCATTGAGACCAACAAATGCATACTTTAGACCCTTGAGTAGGGCTTTCATCTCTAATATGGGATGATATTCTACCAAAAGGTTGTCTCTAGGGAAGGAAACATCTCACTAGCTACCACTATCTCAATTGCCTCACTATACTCATCTATTTATTCAAAAAAAAAAGGCTATAATGTTTTACCCTTTGAGTCCTTTCAATGCATGACCAAAAGAGAGTCATCAACTATATCACCAAGGCATACAAGAAAATAGCAATATACTTTTGTGTCCCAAATGACATTGAGCATTGAGGAGGATTTGAACATATTTAGTATTTGTATGAATGAGCATCACATACACATTTCTTATTCTCACATGAATCACAACATCTAGTGTATGTGGGGACGGTCTTCCCATGATGATCCAAGTTTTCTTACTCACATGCCCCATATCAATCACAATTAAATCTTCCAAGAAGACATATTAGGTATTATCATCCAATTTCATTAGCACATCATCAATGTGTCCTTAGGGACTCTGATAGTTTGATCATCTAATTAAAGATTACAATTAAAAAGCTCTAGTCGGCTGAATCCTATATCAACATACAAACAACAAGGCTTAAAAGAACCCAAGTCAAGGAGAGCTTGGTCAATGAGATGCACTTCACTATAGCATGGAATGATTGGAGAACAAGGATACTTCATATTTGTAGTAGCAGATGTTGCAAGATGGTTCTTACTCACATTGCAAGCTTCATATTTTTGGATAATTTTGTCTTGAAGGTGCACATAATTTTTGAGAAACTTTACATACGATGATATTTGCTTAAACGCATCTGACAAAGAAATGTAGATCTTCACTTGCTTAAAAGTTTCAAAGGTATACTTTGTATGCATCTTCTATCTCTTGGATGATGAAGGATCATCCAATAAATTAGGATAAGGTGTCTCACTCAAATTATCTTCACTAGGAATCATAGTAGGAATACTTAGTATCATAGTATCATCAAGAATCATGGTATCACCACTAGGCATCACAATATCATTGCTAGGAATCATAATAGGAACCCTCAATATCATGGTCTCATTAAGTATTACAGTATCATAGTTAAGCCTCACGATATCACTACTAGACATCACAATAGGAGTGCTATGTATCACAATATCATTCACATGTGAAGTCACAACATCAACATGATCGTTCATCACATTACCACTCTTACTAGGCCCTTAGGCTAATTGAGAAATTATCCTCTCCTTAGCATAGTCACATATTTCACTTTCTCATTAGAAAAAGAGAGATCTTGTAGTTGATGTTGAAGAGGTGGACCATGATGGTTTTGATTTGGTGGAGGGCCTTGGGATATTTTTGGATGTTGTTGTTGTTGAATAGGCCCTCGATGAGGTGGATTTTGTTGATGGGATGACATTTGGAAGTTGTAAGTGTGACACCCCAATCCCCATGCCATCTCTAATGACCCCGAAGACCGAAGAGTCACCCTCGGTAAACCACCCTTAACTTTTTCTTTTCTTAATCAATTAAAATTTACCTAAAGGAGAATCTTATAATTTGGACAATACTAAAATCTTTCTTAAACTTGTGGAAGCAAACTTACTGTTTCTAAATCTTGAAAGATACCTTAGAGTTTAAAAAACATATTACATCTTACTTGCGGAATATAAAGTGCAACAATTAATTGAAAACTAAACTACATATTACATTTCATTCTCTCTCTACCATACCACATGCCCAAGGACCAAGGGGAAAGGACTAAGAGACCTCTATCTAACTACGAACTACCTTCTAAGAACTTGGGTGATAGGATCCTTCAACTTCCTCATGCTGACGCTGACCTGAAAAATGTTTCAGTAGTGTAACACCCCTGACCTGGGTTATACCTTAAACCTAGGTGTTTTGATTAAGAAAGATGATTAAATGCTTAATCTCATCTTGTGAAAGGTAATTATGGTTCAAGAGGAACTTATATTACAATTCTTATCCTTTTTGAACATTGTTGAAATCAATGTTTTGCCTGTTTTGGACTAAAGTGCAAATTACCCAAGTTGAGGGGTTTAAGTGCAAATTGTGCATGATAATATGTTCCTCATGTGTTGAAGCATCATGAGAGTAAAGATGATTCTGAGGTATGGCTTATGGAAGCCTAAATACCAAGAAAGAGCTGATAAAGCAATGTATGTGCATGAAAACCTAGTTTTGGTGTAATGTGCAATTTACCCAAAACCCAGGGTGTAATATGTAAATTACCACTTCAATAAGGTCCCTAATGTTTCTTGGCATCAAGTAGAGAAAATAAAATGAGAGGGGCGCCTCATTTGAATTAAGTTGGAGGAGAGAGAATCTTGATATTAAAATAATCAAGATTTAATCCTAATTGAAACCCTAATTCTATTTAGTGTAAAAACAAATATAATAATTGAAGGGCCTTCAACCAAAAACGAGATGGTTGAATTTGCTCAAGTGTGAACACATTTGTGACTTTGCTAGGCCACGAAAATATCTCAAGCAAGTGGATAACCCACTCACCATTATTATAAAGAAAAGCAATATCCACTCAAATTGGAATATTATTATAATATGATCTAAGGTGCTTAATTTGCTTTTCTTTAAATTGATGGATAATGAAGAGGAATAAGAGGCAATGAAGATAGCCTCGTCATTAAGGATTTTTTAGGGGAATTTGAGGGGGAAGAGGCGGCCATATTTTTGGAATTTAATGCATTTTAATAATGCATTTTCTCTCTCATCAAGTTTCTTATATAAGTACCTTTACCAAGCCAAAACAAAGGCTATTTCGGATTCTTTTCTTTACCCTTGCTTGGAAAACGACTAAGGAGCTGTGGAGGAGCAGGAGGACGACCCCAACCTGTTGGTAAGGTCCTTGACCTTCGTTCTCCTTGATTCCATGGTGGAAATAAAAAATAAATCATTGATTTCTTCTTATTTGGATCTCCTCTTCAACCCTAGCCAACTTTTTCATCCAAAAGCTTGAGGACGAGCTTAGGGGGAGTTTCTAGAGCTTCATCCACCATTAATGGCGTGATATTGAAGCTTTGGAGCTAATTGGAGGCGGGTTTTATAACTCAAACCCTTAATCATTGCTATTGCATCAATCAATTATGCTTTGTTGATTGTTTTCTTCAATTTGATACATACTTGTTTCCTTGCTGCAATTTCCATCAAGAACAGTTGCTTTTCTTGGTTTTTCGAAGGAAGGGGATGATGACATCATCCTATATGCTTATCCAAAGAAAATTACCAAGCCAAATGGTCTTGATATCTATTCCAAATCGTTTTAAATTGATTGGCTATGCAGTTTCAGAAAACTGTTTTAGGGAAAACGGTTTCAAGACCGTTTGATATGGTTGAACAAGCGTTGACCGTTTGGTAATCTTGTTCCTAATTATGTAGGATAATGACCCTCCAAATTTTAGGGGTTAACTCCAAAGGAATCGTGAGTTGAAGGCCAATCAATTAGATAAATCGAATTGAATTAAATGCTGATTTTCAACCTGAACAACTTGACCTGTTTGGGAAAACGGTTTCAAGACCATTTGAGTGTGTTGACCAAGAATTTACCGTTTGGTATTCCTGTTTATAATGATGTTGGTTAATGACCCTCCAAATTTGAGTGATTAACTCCCAAGGAATCGTGAGTTGAAGCCTAATCAATTAGGGAAACCTAATTGAATTAAGTGCTGATTTTCAATCTGATTTAATTGACCTTTTTGAGTAAACGGTCTCAAGACCGTTTGAATGCATTGACCAAGGGTTGAATGTTTGGTATTACTGTTCCTAATTATTTGGTCTAATGACTCACCAAAATTGAGGGATTAACTCCCAAGTAATCGTGAGTTGAAAGCTATTCAATTAAGCAAACCTTAATTATTTATGGAAGCAATAACTCAGTATACTATGTCAAACATAGTTGTTTGTATTTGATCATATGGTTGATGTAACCAAATCAAGTGGAGAGAATGATAGAAATGAATTCATACATGAGTATGATTCATATGGTGATTTAGGGTAGGATCCTTAGTAAAGAGATCAAGAAACCCTAATTGAGAAGGTTAACGAACCCTAACCCTGATTTAGGGAAATTTTGAGTAAAACCCTAATCTAGGGTAATAGTGTAACCCTAATTAAGGGTAATAGTGTAACCCTAATTAAGGGTAATGACTTGGGTAACTCTAATTTAAGGTAATGAAATACCAAACCCTAATTAGAGGAATAATGAATCCCTAATTTATGGGTAATTGAATGAAACCCTAATTGGGATGATTAGTGAAACCCTAATTGAGGGTGATTCCCTGAGAAACTCTAATTGAGGATGATTCCATGTGAAACCCTAATTGAGGGTGATGTCATATGAAACCTTAAACCTAACACAGAGTAAAGCTATGTAAAACCCTAAATTTGGGCTATAGTGCATGGAATTCTAATCATGGGCAATATGATGATAAATCATAACCCTAATGTCTGGGTAATGATATGAGTAAACCTTAATGATGAAATAATGAGTAATACCCTATAATGATGAAATATATTAAGTGGTTGACTATAGGCAACCTTATAACAAGCAATGCCTTAATTTGAGATGAGTCCATATCATTGAAGATAGTTGGATAATCCTTGTGTGTGATCTATGCACATCATGGTAAAGGTGATAGGTTGGTGGATGAAAGTATTAAGATGTGAAATTCCTGATTATAAGATAAGTTAATAAACTCATGTAAGATAGAAGTGATGAGGGAAGTGATACATTGATACATGATAGATATCACATTTAGCATTTCAGGGTTGATATACCTTGATGCATCTCAAATCCAATATTTTTAGATAAGATACACAAGGAGAGTGTTATGTAAATTGTCACAATGAAATGTAATGAGTTTAACATACTTGATAAGTAAGCTAAAATGAGTATGATGTAATCATACCATGATAATGATGAGAGATAAACTCATACCTTGTGTTGATGATCATTTAATGATAAATGATAAGAATATTAAATACTTGGAATGTTGATGGATGCTCCTAGATGTATGGAACAATATATTAGGTTTGTATTGATAAAATAAACATGAAACCCTAATTGATGTGAATAGTAAACCCTAACCCTGTGGAGGAAATAGTGGTGTTACTATTATATTACATGAGTTAATATGTTATTGTTGCCTAGTGAGAGGTGACAAGATGTTTAATGGCCTTGTGAGCCATATGGTTAGATGTTACCTGGTAAGAAGTAACAAGATGTTTCATGGGAATGATTGAGCCCTGAATGAGGTGTATTCCTCTTATGTTGATAAGGGTTGATACCCTGTGCTATTGTGAAAAGGATTTATATCCTGTGATAATATGATAATTGGTGTAATCTAATGAATGGCAAGTGAATATTACCATGTGATGAAGAGATGAGAAATTATGTTTCATATGTTTTATATCTTTTCAGGTTTTGATATTTATATGCTTGCTAGAAATGAATTAGGGTTTGTATGTCCACTTGTTTGATGCAGCCTTAATTCACCTAATTGGCATAACTAATTAAGTGCAACTCTAATCATGTAGTGCCCTGTGCCGTAGAACCATCTTCAGTGTCAGAACTTGCTGGATGGTGAAACGAGTATTCCTAAGGGAAACTCGGAGCGCATATTGTTGAATATGTGGGGGTGGCAGGTTGAGGATATATATATATACTTGTCATCCACAATTGCAGGTTACAGAGGATGGCCATGGTCATGCCTCAAATATTTGATGTGATTGAGGACAGCTGCGGTTGTACCTCGGATTAGAGGGTTTTGTATACCCTGTTTTCTAGTGTCGTAACTTGTACCAAGTACGGACTAGTTGTTATCAGTTGACTATATGTCACTGTTGGCAGTTTGACTGGTATGTCACTGCAGTTTACTCGTACTGACCGAGGGGAAGAGATCTTAGGATGCCGGTACTCCTAGATCTTGTACGGAACCGAATAGCCCTTCGCAGGGGTCGGTTGGACTTTGAATGGTACGATTCAAATTCCCCAGGGCATAATAAAAGATGTAATACAGCTGTATAGCATATCTGTTTAGGGTTATACATGACGCTTCACATTGAATGGAAACCCATGTTTGTTCTCTTTACATAAATATGATGCTTAGTGCAACTAAGAGATAGTAATTATACTTATGTTGTGGATATGCATAAGACTGTAATTGTGTACATACAATGGCCATGCTTATGTTGATATCTTACTGCTACTGTTGATTATAATCATGATGCTAGATATCTCATGTTGATAGTTATGTTTCACATGCTATCCATGCCTCTATAATTAGAAATACCTGACAGAGGTTTAATGCTTGTAATTAGGTTTGGTTAAAGTCCAATGCCTGGATGTGTAATCAGGATTCGTATAGTCCAATGCCTGAAACATTTATACCTGATTGATATAGTTTAATGCTTGAATAATACATGATGATTTATATAATCACATGTCTGGCATAAGTGAATACTTGTTTAGCAGATTGGCTAAGGCCAACAAATAGAAACAAGAATGAATCATGGGTGACACATCAGAATAATGAATGACATGAGCAAAGCTTGAGATGTTGAAAATGTATGGTAGATGAATGTTATACATGTTCTTTCTATTTCTTATAAAGAGAATAGATGAATTACTATTCAATCATAGATATGTGTAATACTTTAAAATATGAGAATGATCTAAACTGCTTATCCTCTGCTCAGTTTTATATTAATTAAACTACAATAATGATGTTTCTGGCGGAGAGTTATATCTCTCGCTGGGGCAATTTTCAATTGTCTCACCCCCGTGGGAACCAACATTTTTAGGTGGACGAGTGTGAAAGAGACTGATAATATCTTTCGGATGAAGAACATCAGTAGCTACAAGGACAGCAGTGACAACTCAGGTTGAGTGTGATGTCTATCGTGTTTGGTAGATAGAAGTCCTATGTGTCGTCTCTGTACTCTCAGGTCCTCGGAGTTAGTACTTAGTGCTTTTAATGTATCGTTTTGAGATTTTGTCTTGATGCCTCGAGGTTATTATGTTGTCTGTGTTTAGCTTTTAACAAGGCAGTTGATGTTGTAACCCTTGAAAAGAGATGGTATAAGATATATACTTATGAACCATGATGTAAATGTAATACATTGGTTCTTGTTGAAAGAGTTTTCCTATGATTGGGTCTCTTTGAAAAAGGTTTTAAATTTTTAGTGATTTTCTATAATCCGCTGCTTAGTGAACGCTTCCGCATTAGTTAATTATGTTTTTGTTAGTTGGATGCTACAATTAAGTGGTATCAGAGCTCTAGGTTCGCTGAGTCTACAGAGACATAGGACTAAGGTAGTAGAGTCTGTTCTGGTATCATCTAGTGTATCTGATAATGTCTTCTGCTCATATAAGAGAAGAAGAACTTAAAGATGACTGGGTCACATGAGGAGATTGCTGCTGAGAGCAGCAATATTGCACCAAGAAGAGGTGCATGGGAGCAGGCAAGATAGAGACAATTGCCTAAGAGTCTCCTAGTTGATCCATTTATGATAAGAAAATCTTTCTTTAAGTATTACTGTTGGGTATATTAGAGCAATAGTAATGCATATAGTGGACTGGATACTAGCTTTACGATCTAGGTTATCAGTCCTTAATACAGAAGTTTGAGATTTAAAAGAGTTCCTAAATGACTTAGTCATGTTGGAACATGGGAAAGTCATGTGTGTATAATGATATTAAAAGTGAGTAATATGATCGCAAATAAAGTGCATACTACCTAATCTCAGTATTTATATACCCTGGCCAGGTATACAACTATTGATGATAAAGTGAGTATGAAAACTCTTAGATTGTAATCTCTCTGATTGCCCTGATCAAGCAGTCATTCTGATACAATCTAATGAGTATCATGAAATCAGAAATATGGAATGAATAAATGTGTGATATACTAAGTATAAGAAAGAGAAGTCTGAGATAATCTCAAATGAGCATGTTGTATGAGGAACTAAAAGTGTACTCCTCATAAGATAAGGATAAGAATAAGGGAAATGAAACCTGTTCAATAATGATGTAAGTATAATAAATGTATTTTCCCTAACGAAGAAATGGGAAATATGATGAGATCATGAGATGATCATAAACATGCTAAATGGATAATGTCATGTAATCATCCTTATAATTCCTATGCTAAAGGCAAGGAACCTAGGAAGAGCTAAAGAGTAAATGATTCATGAATAGTTGAAAATACATAAATTAATAAGAGGAATATGAATCCTTGTTTTCTTTCCTTTCAGGGACATGACCATCAAGTGGGTCTTAGGACACTTGATGTGCATAAGATAAATGTGTTCATGTGATGGATACTTAGAAAAGTATCAGTTATCTTGGACTTTGGTCCCAAGATGAGGACATATGAAACACATAATGTTCCAAGATGAAAGGAAGAGATATATATGATGTGTTTCCAACACATGTGATAGATATCAAGGTGAAAGATTATGGTATCTGAGAGATATCAGATGGGTTAGGTTGGCTACCTGGATTGGTCAACTGTGAAATTAGTCTGATTATAATAATATGAACATCATATGTTAGGGGTTTATGCTCTGCATAAACATGATACTAATAAAGAATGTATGATGCTTCTCTGAATAAGAAAAGTGTTATTTGACACAAAGTTGACTCTATAGTCAATGATGAGGGACAGTGGGGCATGTGCCTTGTGTGTTGATTCTATGAGAATTTTGTATGGAAACACTTGGTGCTGATCAAAGTTTTATGGTGTATCTATAATAAGGAGATGATATGTGAAGACTAGATAGTATGATGAATAATATACATTTGTCTTCCTTTATCTGGATTTTGAGGACGAAATCCTTGTTAGGGGTTTATAATTTGTAACACCCCTGACCTGGGTTATACCTTAAACCTAGGTGTTTTGATTAAGAAAGATGATTAAATGCTTAATCTCATCTTGTGAAAGGTAATTATGGTTCAAGAGGAACTTATATTACAATTCTTATCCTTTTTGAACATTGTTGAAATCAATGTTTTGCCTGTTTTGGACTAAAGTGCAAATTACCCAAGTTGAGGGGTTTAAGTGCAAATTGTGCATGATAATATGTTCCTCATGTGTTGAAGCATCATGAGAGTAAAGATGATTCTGAGGTATGGCTTATGGAAGCCTAAATACCAAGAAAGAGCTGATAAAGCAATGTATGTGCATGAAAACCTAGTTTTGGTGTAATGTGCAATTTACCCAAAACCCAGGGTGTAATATGTAAATTACCACTTCAATAAGGTCCCTAATGTTTCTTGGCATCAAGTAGAGAAAATAAAATGAGAGGGGCGCCTCATTTGAATTAAGTTGGAGGAGAGAGAATCTTGATATTAAAATAATCAAGATTTAATCCTAATTGAAACCCTAATTCTATTTAGTGTAAAAACAAATATAATAATTGAAGGGCCTTCAACCAAAAACGAGATGGTTGAATTTGCTCAAGTGTGAACACATTTGTGACTTTGCTAGG
This sequence comes from Alisma plantago-aquatica, assembly GCA_963693085.1. Taxonomy (NCBI): domain Eukaryota; kingdom Viridiplantae; phylum Streptophyta; class Magnoliopsida; order Alismatales; family Alismataceae; genus Alisma; species Alisma plantago-aquatica. The sequence continues at coordinate 1,227,820,155 of OY856411.1, forward strand.
CCACGAAAATATCTCAAGCAAGTGGATAACCCACTCACCATTATTATAAAGAAAAGCAATATCCACTCAAATTGGAATATTATTATAATATGATCTAAGGTGCTTAATTTGCTTTTCTTTAAATTGATGGATAATGAAGAGGAATAAGAGGCAATGAAGATAGCCTCGTCATTAAGGATTTTTTAGGGGAATTTGAGGGGGAAGAGGCGGCCATATTTTTGGAATTTAATGCATTTTAATAATGCATTTTCTCTCTCATCAAGTTTCTTATATAAGTACCTTTACCAAGCCAAAACAAAGGCTATTTCGGATTCTTTTCTTTACCCTTGCTTGGAAAACGACTAAGGAGCTGTGGAGGAGCAGGAGGACGACCCCAACCTGTTGGTAAGGTCCTTGACCTTCGTTCTCCTTGATTCCATGGTGGAAATAAAAAATAAATCATTGATTTCTTCTTATTTGGATCTCCTCTTCAACCCTAGCCAACTTTTTCATCCAAAAGCTTGAGGACGAGCTTAGGGGGAGTTTCTAGAGCTTCATCCACCATTAATGGCGTGATATTGAAGCTTTGGAGCTAATTGGAGGCGGGTTTTATAACTCAAACCCTTAATCATTGCTATTGCATCAATCAATTATGCTTTGTTGATTGTTTTCTTCAATTTGATACATACTTGTTTCCTTGCTGCAATTTCCATCAAGAACAGTTGCTTTTCTTGGTTTTTCGAAGGAAGGGGATGATGACATCATCCTATATGCTTATCCAAAGAAAATTACCAAGCCAAATGGTCTTGATATCTATTCCAAATCGTTTTAAATTGATTGGCTATGCAGTTTCAGAAAACTGTTTTAGGGAAAACGGTTTCAAGACCGTTTGATATGGTTGAACAAGCGTTGACCGTTTGGTAATCTTGTTCCTAATTATGTAGGATAATGACCCTCCAAATTTTAGGGGTTAACTCCAAAGGAATCGTGAGTTGAAGGCCAATCAATTAGATAAATCGAATTGAATTAAATGCTGATTTTCAACCTGAACAACTTGACCTGTTTGGGAAAACGGTTTCAAGACCATTTGAGTGTGTTGACCAAGAATTTACCGTTTGGTATTCCTGTTTATAATGATGTTGGTTAATGACCCTCCAAATTTGAGTGATTAACTCCCAAGGAATCGTGAGTTGAAGCCTAATCAATTAGGGAAACCTAATTGAATTAAGTGCTGATTTTCAATCTGATTTAATTGACCTTTTTGAGTAAACGGTCTCAAGACCGTTTGAATGCATTGACCAAGGGTTGAATGTTTGGTATTACTGTTCCTAATTATTTGGTCTAATGACTCACCAAAATTGAGGGATTAACTCCCAAGTAATCGTGAGTTGAAAGCTATTCAATTAAGCAAACCTTAATTATTTATGGAAGCAATAACTCAGTATACTATGTCAAACATAGTTGTTTGTATTTGATCATATGGTTGATGTAACCAAATCAAGTGGAGAGAATGATAGAAATGAATTCATACATGAGTATGATTCATATGGTGATTTAGGGTAGGATCCTTAGTAAAGAGATCAAGAAACCCTAATTGAGAAGGTTAACGAACCCTAACCCTGATTTAGGGAAATTTTGAGTAAAACCCTAATCTAGGGTAATAGTGTAACCCTAATTAAGGGTAATAGTGTAACCCTAATTAAGGGTAATGACTTGGGTAACTCTAATTTAAGGTAATGAAATACCAAACCCTAATTAGAGGAATAATGAATCCCTAATTTATGGGTAATTGAATGAAACCCTAATTGGGATGATTAGTGAAACCCTAATTGAGGGTGATTCCCTGAGAAACTCTAATTGAGGATGATTCCATGTGAAACCCTAATTGAGGGTGATGTCATATGAAACCTTAAACCTAACACAGAGTAAAGCTATGTAAAACCCTAAATTTGGGCTATAGTGCATGGAATTCTAATCATGGGCAATATGATGATAAATCATAACCCTAATGTCTGGGTAATGATATGAGTAAACCTTAATGATGAAATAATGAGTAATACCCTATAATGATGAAATATATTAAGTGGTTGACTATAGGCAACCTTATAACAAGCAATGCCTTAATTTGAGATGAGTCCATATCATTGAAGATAGTTGGATAATCCTTGTGTGTGATCTATGCACATCATGGTAAAGGTGATAGGTTGGTGGATGAAAGTATTAAGATGTGAAATTCCTGATTATAAGATAAGTTAATAAACTCATGTAAGATAGAAGTGATGAGGGAAGTGATACATTGATACATGATAGATATCACATTTAGCATTTCAGGGTTGATATACCTTGATGCATCTCAAATCCAATATTTTTAGATAAGATACACAAGGAGAGTGTTATGTAAATTGTCACAATGAAATGTAATGAGTTTAACATACTTGATAAGTAAGCTAAAATGAGTATGATGTAATCATACCATGATAATGATGAGAGATAAACTCATACCTTGTGTTGATGATCATTTAATGATAAATGATAAGAATATTAAATACTTGGAATGTTGATGGATGCTCCTAGATGTATGGAACAATATATTAGGTTTGTATTGATAAAATAAACATGAAACCCTAATTGATGTGAATAGTAAACCCTAACCCTGTGGAGGAAATAGTGGTGTTACTATTATATTACATGAGTTAATATGTTATTGTTGCCTAGTGAGAGGTGACAAGATGTTTAATGGCCTTGTGAGCCATATGGTTAGATGTTACCTGGTAAGAAGTAACAAGATGTTTCATGGGAATGATTGAGCCCTGAATGAGGTGTATTCCTCTTATGTTGATAAGGGTTGATACCCTGTGCTATTGTGAAAAGGATTTATATCCTGTGATAATATGATAATTGGTGTAATCTAATGAATGGCAAGTGAATATTACCATGTGATGAAGAGATGAGAAATTATGTTTCATATGTTTTATATCTTTTCAGGTTTTGATATTTATATGCTTGCTAGAAATGAATTAGGGTTTGTATGTCCACTTGTTTGATGCAGCCTTAATTCACCTAATTGGCATAACTAATTAAGTGCAACTCTAATCATGTAGTGCCCTGTGCCGTAGAACCATCTTCAGTGTCAGAACTTGCTGGATGGTGAAACGAGTATTCCTAAGGGAAACTCGGAGCGCATATTGTTGAATATGTGGGGGTGGCAGGTTGAGGATATATATATATACTTGTCATCCACAATTGCAGGTTACAGAGGATGGCCATGGTCATGCCTCAAATATTTGATGTGATTGAGGACAGCTGCGGTTGTACCTCGGATTAGAGGGTTTTGTATACCCTGTTTTCTAGTGTCGTAACTTGTACCAAGTACGGACTAGTTGTTATCAGTTGACTATATGTCACTGTTGGCAGTTTGACTGGTATGTCACTGCAGTTTACTCGTACTGACCGAGGGGAAGAGATCTTAGGATGCCGGTACTCCTAGATCTTGTACGGAACCGAATAGCCCTTCGCAGGGGTCGGTTGGACTTTGAATGGTACGATTCAAATTCCCCAGGGCATAATAAAAGATGTAATACAGCTGTATAGCATATCTGTTTAGGGTTATACATGACGCTTCACATTGAATGGAAACCCATGTTTGTTCTCTTTACATAAATATGATGCTTAGTGCAACTAAGAGATAGTAATTATACTTATGTTGTGGATATGCATAAGACTGTAATTGTGTACATACAATGGCCATGCTTATGTTGATATCTTACTGCTACTGTTGATTATAATCATGATGCTAGATATCTCATGTTGATAGTTATGTTTCACATGCTATCCATGCCTCTATAATTAGAAATACCTGACAGAGGTTTAATGCTTGTAATTAGGTTTGGTTAAAGTCCAATGCCTGGATGTGTAATCAGGATTGGTATAGTCCAATGCCTGAAACATTTATACCTGATTGATATAGTTTAATGCTTGAATAATACATGATGATTTATATAATCACATGTCTGGCATAAGTGAATACTTGTTTAGCAGATTGGCTAAGGCCAACAAATAGAAACAAGAATGAATCATGGGTGACACATCAGAATAATGAATGACATGAGCAAAGCTTGAGATGTTGAAAATGTATGGTAGATGAATGTTATACATGTTCTTTCTATTTCTTATAAAGAGAATAGATGAATTACTATTCAATCATAGATATGTGTAATACTTTAAAATATGAGAATGATCTAAACTGCTTATCCTCTGCTCAGTTTTATATTAATTAAACTACAATAATGATGTTTCTGGCGGAGAGTTATATCTCTCGCTGGGGCAATTTTCAATTGTCTCACCCCCGTGGGAACCAACATTTTTAGGTGGACGAGTGTGAAAGAGACTGATAATATCTTTCGGATGAAGAACATCAGTAGCTACAAGGACAGCAGTGACAACTCAGGTTGAGTGTGATGTCTATCGTGTTTGGTAGATAGAAGTCCTATGTGTCGTCTCTGTACTCTCAGGTCCTCGGAGTTAGTACTTAGTGCTTTTAATGTATCGTTTTGAGATTTTGTCTTGATGCCTCGAGGTTATTATGTTGTCTGTGTTTAGCTTTTAACAAGGCAGTTGATGTTGTAACCCTTGAAAAGAGATGGTATAAGATATATACTTATGAACCATGATGTAAATGTAATACATTGGTTCTTGTTGAAAGAGTTTTCCTATGATTGGGTCTCTTTGAAAAAGGTTTTAAATTTTTAGTGATTTTCTATAATCCGCTGCTTAGTGAACGCTTCCGCATTAGTTAATTATGTTTTTGTTAGTTGGATGCTACAAGTAGGTTGGTGAGCTACTGGCTCAGTGAATAGAATTTCACCCAACCATCACAAATAACTCATTTTATGTTTATTAATTGGAATAAAAATACAAGATAATACTATACTAAGTAGATCTAAACAATATAATTTAAACGACAGGAAATGTCAATATTTCATTAAGAAAACAAATACTGCAATGTTGTAGATACAATTAAATAACAGAGAATACTAAAATTTCATTTAAAGGACAACTTGTGTGAAACTAACTCAAATCTTTCTTAACTCTTTAACTACGATCCCATTGTATAAGACTTAGCTGACACCCCAGGATAGCTAAGTCTGACTACTCTCTTGGTCTGCAATAGGAAAATTGGCTCTCTGGCCTCGAAACTCCTATGGTGCCATAAATTGGACTCCTCCTCTAGGCTGAGTACACAGGTAGAGGGTCTGAGATTCTCTATGGGCCTCAACTTGGTACACTCTGTGGGTACCTATGGGTTACCACTGGGACTTTCGGTTCATGTTGGGTAACCTATCTTCTCTTAGGAGACTTCTTCAAGGGCTTCGTCTCCCCACACGCTCTGTGGGTGCATTCCACCCCCCGTATACTGGACGCACCGCCAGGGTAGGTCATTTCATCCCTAAGGCACAAACCTCTCATAGGGATTCTACGGTGTCAGGGCCCTTAAATCTATTATTTTATTATTTTAGAAAAGCTCTTACTTCATTGCATCTCTCTATTACTTATTCTTGACTTTGGTATCTCTATGGTACCAAGTCTATTTCTCTGAAACTTATAAATACAACATATATATCATTTCTAACTTGGCAGTGCAATATGCTCAAACACGATAATTTACTGAGAAATCAATATACTGTATTTGTAGGTTGATTTAAATAAATAGAATACTTGTCAACTTGGCACATACATACTAAAATCATACAATTAAACATCTTAATATACTGATAAGGATTGATTACTCAACATATGAGAAATCATCAGTAGCACTTGTAAATTATCTGAAATTCCTAGAAAAAATGTGTCGATTCATATAACTATTAATAAATTCACATTAAATATAACAGGGAGTGTGCAACTAGGTTTCTATTGAACCCTTTCATGCCATTGCCATTTCTTTGAAATTGAGCATCTATTAACTTACTAAAAATGTACAACCTGGGTTTATACCCAAACTGTGCCGTTACCGGTCATGTTCTACTGAGTTCAACATTTAATTGAGCAATTGAAGTTTTGATCCATCATGCATTTACACTAATCCAAATCACACATCAATTAACTAATTAGCGTCGTGCAAGCGTTAATTAATAAAACATGCAAATTAGAAATCGCATGGCACCGACACTGCCTGACACCTAGGTAAATGATGTTACCCGCAAATAACACCAATTCAACCAAAAACACCTAATTATTTGAGTTAAACATGCTTAGTGAGTGAAATTCTACTCACTGTGGGTTGAGGAGACCGAAAATCAACCAAAAATCCATCCAGAGCCTGTTTCCAGGAATTCGTTGGGTCATATTCTACCTCTGGATTGCTCTGTTAACGAACCAGTTGCAACAGGTTGCTTCACGCCTAGGCTAAGGTTGAAAAGGAAGCTTTGATTGTAGCTGGAACTTGGCTAGGAGCTGCGAATCATGCCTGGACCTCACGGGCGAAGCTCAAGGGCAGCTTTCCCCCTACTGTTGGGTGCCACAAGGTGGCCTAGCTGCTGCCCACATGCAACTTGCTACTGCAGGCTGGCCGCTTGGCCAAGCAGCAGGGCAAGCTGCTGGCCAAAAGAGGAAGAGGAAGGGAGGAAGAAGAAGAAGAGAAGAAGAGAGGGAGGAGAGGCTGCTGGAAAATAGAGTTAAGACCAAAGGAGATTGCCCGCCCCTCCTACTGCGATCAGGCCCCTGCGCTGCCTAAAGAGGCAGTGTATAGACGATCCAAAGAAAGGGATAAGGGAGAAGGAAATATAAAGCTAAAAATTGAAAAAATTGCAGCCAAGTCCAAGGATTTTATAATAGTCATAACTATTTCCTCGAAAGTCCGATTTGAGTGATTTATTTTGCAAAATTTCAAGAAAAATATCCACTACAACCTCAAGGCATAAAAACATAGCAACTAAGCCATCTTAGCTAGATTAATCATATTAGGTAATTAACTTAACTATTAACACTTCAGTTAATATTAATTACATCAGATGAATCAATCTCAACTATTGATTCACGTCTTAGCTTATCTTGATTAACCATAATGTTTAACAAGGTACTTAGAACTAATCAAGGCACTTTATGCTAATTGAGGTACTTACTATTTAAACTCAGAGTGGGTCATAACAATCTCCCTCCCTTACAAGAATATTGTGCCTAGAAATTCCTAAAAGAGAAAAGGAAACTTGTTTCGCATCTCTGACTCAAGCTCCCACGTGGATTCCTCTAGGTTATGGTTCCTCCACATAACTTTCACTAACTGTATCTCATGATTCTTGAGTTTCTTGATCCTCTGATCAACAATTTGTACTGGTCCTTCAACATAGGACACATCTAATCTGAGTTGTACATGTTTTGGGTCCACTATCTTCTCTGTACTAGGGTAATACTTCTTCAGCCTCGATACATGAAACACATCATGTAGATTAGCCAACTCGGACGACAAATCCAACATGTAGGCTACAGGTCCAATCCTCTCAATGACAGGATATGGGCCCATAAACCTAGGAGTCAGTTTGCCTCTTTTGCTAAACCTCAACACTCCTTTCCATGGTGAAACTTTCAGATACACTTCATCACCAACCTCAAACTCAAGAGGTCTACATCTCTTCTCAGCGTAACTCTTTTGCCTGTCTTGTGCAGCTTTCAACTGCTCTCTGATCACTGTAATCTTTTCAGTAGTCAAATCCACTATCTCTGGTCCAACAATCTCTTTTTCACCCACCTCATACCAACATACGGGTGATCTACACTTTCTACCATATAGAGCTTCATATGGAGCCATACCAAGACTGGAATGGTAACTATTGTTGTATGCAAACTCTATAAGGCTCAAGTGTTCTTCCAAACTTCCACTGAAATGCAAGACACATGCTATTAGCATGTCCTCAAGAGTCTGAATGGTCCTCTCTGACTTACCATTCGTCTGCGGGTGAAAAGCTGTACTGAACCTCAACTTTGTGCCAAAAGCACGATGCAACTGATTCCAAAACCTAGATGTGAATTTAGGATCTCTATTTGATATTATTGAAACTAGGATACCATGCAACTTGACTATCTCATCCACGTATATCTTAGCCAACTTTGGGACATCAAAGGTTGACTTAACAAGAAGAAAGTGAGCAGACTTAGTCAGTCTATCCACAATCACCCATATCGAGTCACAACCTCTAGGTGTCTTGGGCAACCCTACCACAAAATCCATTGTGATATGTTCCCACTTCCACTCTGGTATAGGAAGAGATTGCAATGTACCTGTAGGTTTCTGATGCTCAACCTTAACTTGCTGGCACACACTACATCTAACCACGTACTCATCTACATCCTTTTTCATACCTGACCACCAGTACAACTCCTTGAGATTCATGTACATCTTAGTGTTGCCTGGATGCATAGCGTACATCGATGCATGTGCTTCCTAAAGAATCTATTCTTTCAAATCACCGTCTCCAGGTACACACAACTTGTCATGCTGATACAACAAACCATCATCCAAAAACCTAAACTCTAGTCTTTTTCCCTTTGTCATATCCTGCATGATATGCTATAACTCACTGTCACTCTACTATAGTTCCTTGATCTGATCATAAAAAGTAGGCTTGACTTGCATTGGTGCAATCAAACCACTATGTTCTATCACCCCTAAGTCTAAGTTCAACTTCCACATCTCTACTAGTAGGTATCTCTTGAAGCATGCCATAGAGAATACATTAGATGTTGAACTTGACTTCTTGCTGAGAGCATCTTCTACCACATTTTCCTTACCAGGATGATAATCTATCATCACATCATAATCCTTGATAAATTCTAACCATCTCCGCTTTCTAAGATTAAAATCCTTCTGGGTGAAGATATATTTCAAGCTCTTATGATCTGTAAACACCTGACACGCCTCACCATAAAGATAGTAACGCCATGTCTTAAGAGCATGAACTACTGTAACTAATTCCAAATCATGTGTCGGGTAATTCTCCTCATTCTTATTAAGCTGTCTAGATGCATGAGCTAATACCTTGCCTTTCTACATCAACACACAACCTAAACCTCTCCTGGAAGCATCACAAAACATTGTGTAACCTTTATCTATCTCGGGCAGGATCAACACTGGTGCTGTAGTCAACTTCTTCTTCAAAATCTGAAAACTCTTCTCACAGTTATGTGACTAGACAAACAGTGCATTCTTTCTCATTAAGTATGTCGGAGGTGACACTACAATACTGAAGTTCTGGATGAACCTCCTGTAGTAACCTGCCAATCCTAAGAAGCTTTTGATCTCAGTAGGAGTCTTAGGCTGCTCCCACTGTAGGACATACTCAACTTTCTTAGGGTCAACACTTACTCCATCTCCTGAGATGACATGTCCAAGAAAAGACACCTCATCTAACCAGAACTCACATTTACTGAACTTAGCATATAGCTAGTGTTGTCTCAACAACTGTAATGCTATCCTCAGATGTTGCTCATCATCTCTGGAATAGATCAGAATGTCATCTATGAAAACTACTATGATCTGATCCAAGAACGGCTTGAAAATATGGTTCATCATATCCATGAAAGCTGCTAGGGCATTAGTCAGTCCAAACGACATGACCAAAAACTCATAATGCCCATATCTTGTTCTGAAAGCCGACTTAGGAATATCTGAAGCCTTTATCCTCAACTGATGATACCCAAATCTCAAGTCTATCTTAGAAAAGATTGTCTCTCCAAGAAAATGATCAAACAAATCATCTATCCTTGGAAACAAATACTTATTCTTGATGGTGATCTTATTCAACTATCTGTAGTCTATACATAACCTCATAGTACCATCTTTCTTTTTCACAAAAAAGATTGGAGCTCCCCATGGTGAAGAACTAGGTTGAATGAAACCCTTATCCAGTAATTCTTGTAACTGAATCTTGAGTTCGTTCAACTCTACAGGTGTCATTCTATAGGCTGGCAGTGCTATAGGTTGACTACCTGGCAACACCTTGATCTCAAAGTCTATCTCTCTTTCAGGAGGTAGACCTGGCAACTCATCTGGGAAAACATCTGGGAACTCACAGACCATTGGCACACCCCATAGGCTGACTGTACTCTTCTCTACTCTAGTATCCACTACATGTGCCAAGAATACCTCACAACCTTTTTGCAATATCTTATCAGCTACAACGACTGATATGATATACGTAGGCAAAACTTTCCTGTCTCCAATAAAGGCACAAGAAAATCCACCCTGTTGAAAGATAGTCTCCTTCTTCCAACAGTTGAGCTGAAGTCGATACGTCTATAGGAAATCCATACCCAAGATAACTTTAAAAGAGTTAATATCTAGGGGTATAAGATTAACCGCGATGGTGTAACCACCAAAGGTCAACAAACATCCAGGACAAAACTCTATCACCACCGTCGGTTCACCTAACGGAACCCTCAACAAAAACTCAACTGGTAACTCTTGGGTTAAAAGGTTAAGCTCACAAGCTAAAGAACTCTGTATAAATGAGTGAGTAGCACCCAGATATATCAAAACTGTAACAAAAATGTTGTTAAAGAAAAGCATTTCTTCTGTAATCACTCGGAAAGAAAAAATACCTTCTTGTGGTGTCAAAGAGAAGAAGCATCCTGAAGCTCTTCCTCTCTCACAATGTCCATGTTGTCCTTCCCTAGCACTAGGTGATGCACCACCTCGGGAACCTGAAGCTACAGAGGAACCAGTTCCTCCACCTGGAGTCTATCTCAGGACATTCTAGTACTATGATTGGGAACCCTGTGATGCTGACTACGGTAACTAGGGGCAATTCCTCTTGATATGTCCCATCTGTCTGTACTAATGACATCCTTGAAACTCTATTCCCCAACACTGTCCTAAGTGTGGTCTTCCACAGATATCACATGCTCGCATCTCTCGCCTCAGTGGACCTGTCACTGACACTGAATATCCTGAAGACCTAGTTGGAGGTGTCCATGCAAACTGTATATTCCATCTACTGGAGTTAGGTCTTCCTCCACTTGATGAAAAACTAGATCCTTGTCTACCAAAACATCCAAGTCCTCATCCTATCTTTTAAAAGAAACCACCACCTCCTCTGTATCCACCACTGCATTGTCCCCTTCTAATAAAGTCTCCAGATCTTTTCTTACTCTCAGACTGCTTATCAACATTAATTGACTCTTTTACACGTCTCACTGCTTCCACAAATTCCCCAAACTTTTCTCTATCTCTTCGACCAATGGCTGAAACAGTGTGTCTAATCTCTGATCTTAATCCTTCTTGAAATCTTCTGCACTTTTCTACATCATTAGGAACAAGTTGCAGACAGAAATTTGCCAACCTTGTGAAATGTGCCTCGTATTCACCAATTGTCATACTTCCTTGTCTGATATTCTATAGTTGTCTTATCTTCTCACTCAAGAAGGTAGGTGGGTAGTACTTAAGATGGAATTCATCAACGAAATCCTTCCAAGTCAATACCATGTTCCTCCTTTTATCTTCCACTCCACGCCACCAGAGCTCTGCATCACCTTTAAGAAAATAAACTGTGTGATTTATTTTTCTTTCCTCAGACAACTAAATCAGACTGAACACTTTCTCTAACTGTCTCAGCCATTCATCTACCACTGTAGGGTCCGTAGTTCCATTGAACTCAGTACCTCCAAGCTTCTTAACCAGCTCATAGGATCTCATCAGCTCCTTGCTGCTTGAGGTAGAAGCTCACCTTTCCATCTTATACTTTTCTCTGGTTTTAAGAAACATCCTGTACATCCTTGATGCCTCATCCACATCATCTCCACCACCTGGACCCATCTCTTGAGGATTAGGTCCAATGTGGCTCTCAGCTTGGTCCTCATGACCATGTCCTCTTCCTTCCATCTGCAATAGTATAACAGGACACTTCCTGTTAGAAAATTGTAGTTAGAAGGAAAACACCCTAATCCTAATCCTATTGGTCTCTTATTGTCCCCTTACCTTGACTTAGAGTATCTACATACTCAACCTATGCTCTGATACCAAAATTAACTGTGACACCCTGATCCACATGCCATCTCTAATGACCCCGGAGACTGGGGAGTCACCCTCGGTAAACCACCCTTAACCTTTTCTTTTCTTAATCACTTAAAATTTATCTAAAGGAGAATATTATAACTTGGACAATACTGAAATCTTACTTAAACTTGCGGAAGCAAACTTATTGTTTCTAAATCTTGAAAGATACCTCAGAGTTTAAACAACATATAACATCTTACTTTTTTTTTTGGATCAGGTAAAATATTACTATCTCAAAAAAGGCGTATAGGTGAACCTATACTGTACAGAGGGAGAGATAACTACAAAAACCCCACTGTGTACTGGAGACTGGGTCTAAACCTTTATAAACAACAGGTTTATCCCTTACATTAGCAACAAGTCTACCAGCAAGGGACTCAAAAACACCAAACATATCTTACTTGCGGAATATAAAGTGCAACAATTAATTGAAAACTAAACTACATATTACATTTCATTCTCTCTCTACCATACCACATGCCCAAGGACCGAGGGGAAAGGACTAATAGACCTCTATCTAACTATGAACTACCTTCTAAGAACTTGGGTGATATGATCCTTCAACTTCCTCATGCTGACGCTGACCTGAAAAATGTTTCAGTAGGTTGGTGAGTTACTGGCTCAATGAATAGAATTTCACCCAACCATCACAGATAAATCATTTTAAGTTTATTAATTGGAATAAAAATACAAGATAATACTATACTGAGTAGATCTAAACAATATAATTTAAAAGACAGAAGATGTCAACATTTCATTAAGAAAACAAATGTTGCAATGTTGTAGATACGATTAAATAATAGAGAATACTAAAATTTCATTTAAAGGACAACTGCAGTGAAACTAACTCAAATCTTTCTTAACTCTTTAACTTATAAGAATCTCTATGAACCTTTATGAACATATTTTATCTTATGCCCTGATCATATGCAGTGTACTCTACATATGAAGACTCGTAGCGAACTACAATCCCACCGTACAAGACTAAGACGACACCCCAATATAGCTAAGTCTGACTACTCTCCTAGTCTGCAATAGGAAAAATGGCTCTCTGGCCTCGACACTCCTATGGTGCCGTAAACTGGACTCCTCCTCTAGGCTGAGTACACAGGAGGAGGGTATGAGATGCACCGTGGGCCTCAACTTGTTACGCTCTATGGGTACCTCTGGGTTACCACCAGGACTTTCGATTCATGTTGGGTAACCTATCTTCTCTTAGGAGACTTCTTCAAGAGCTTTGTCTCCCCGCACGCTCTGTGTGTGCATTCCAACCCCCGTATATTGGATGCACCGTCAGGGTAGGTTGTTTCATCCCTAAGGTGCATACCTCTCATAGGGATTTTACGGTGTCAGGGCCCTTAAATCTATTCTTTTATTATTCTAGAAAATCTCTTACTACATTGAATCTCTCTCTTACTTATTCTTGACTTTTCTATCTCTATGGTACTGAGTCTATTTATATGAAACTTATAAATACAACATGTATATCAGTTCTAACTTGGCAATGCAATATGCTCAAACACGATAATTTACTGAAAAATCAACATCCTGTCTTTGCAGGCAAATTTAAATAAATAGAATACTTGTCAACTTGGCACATATGTACTAAAAGCATGCAATTAAACATCTTAATATACTGATAAGGGTTGATTACTCAACATATGAGAAATCATCAGTAGCACTTGTAAATTATCTGAAATTCCTAGAAAAATGTGTCAATTCGTATAACTATTAATACATTCACATTAAATATGACCAGGAGTGTGCAATTAGGTTTCTATTGAACACTTTCATGTCATTGTCATTTCTTTAAAATCGAGCATCTATTAACTTACTACAAACATACAACCTAGGTTTATACCCAAACTGTGCCATTACTGGTCATGTGCTACTGAGTTCAACATTTAATCGAGTAATTGAAATTTCGATCCATCGTGCATTTACACTAATCCAAATCACACATCAATTAACTAATTCGTGTCGTGCAAGCATTAATTAATAAAACATGCAAATTAGAAATTGTGCGACTGACACTGCCCGACACCAGGGTAAATGTTGTTTCCCGCAAATAACACCAATTCAACCAAAAACACCCAATTATTTGAGTTAAACATGCTTAGTGAGTGAAATTCTACTCACAGTGGGTTGAGGTGACTAAAAATCAACCAAAAATCCGTCCAAAGCCTATTTCTGGGTGTTCGTTGGGTCATCTTCTACCTCTGGATAATTTTGTTACTGAACAATTGTAACATGTTGCTTCACGCCTAGGCTCAGGTTGAAAAGGAAGCTTCGATTGGCAGCTAGAACTTGGCTAGGAGCTGTGAATCATGCCTGGACCTCATGGGAGAAGCTCAATGGTAGCTTTCCCCTACTGCTGGGCACCACAAGGTGGCCTAGCTATTGCCTGCACGGAGCTTGCTGCTACAGGCCGGCCGCTTGGCCAAGCAGTAGGGCGAGCTGCTAGCCGGAAGATGAAGAGGAAGGGAGGAAGAAGAAGAAGAGAAGAAGAGAGGGAGGAGAGGCTACTGGAAAACAGAGCTAAGACTAGAGGAGATCGCCCACCCCTACTTCTACTATGATTGGGCCCCTGCGTTGCCTAAAGCGGCAGTGTATAGCTGATCCAGAGAAAGGGATAAGGGAGAAGGAAATATAAAGTTAAAAATTGGAAACATTGCAGCCAAGTCCAAGGATTTTGTAATAGTCATAACTACTGCCTCGGAAGTCTAATTCGAGTGATTTCTCTTGCAAAATTTCAAGAACAAGATCCACTACAACCTCAAGGCATAAAAACACAACAACTAAGCCATAGTAGCTATATTAATCATCTTAGGTAATTAACTTAACTATTAACACTTCAGTTAATATTAATTACATCGGATGAATCAATCTCAACTATTGATTCACATCTTAGATTATCTTGATTAACCATAATGTTTAACAAGGTACTTACCAATAATCAAGGTACTTTACACTAATCGAGGTACTTACTAGTTAAACTCGGAGTGGGTCATAATAGTAAGGCTACTGTTACATTTGCACTTGCATTTAAGGTGGGAGCCTTGGGTAATTTAAGAAGTGGTTGTTGCATTCGTTGCTGCCATTCTGACATTTTAGTTTGATAGATAGTATGTGAAAGAACATTCATTTGCCCACCTTTATTGTTTCATTGTTAGGGAGGAAAGCCTTCTCTATTCTTGTTGGGATAAAGATAAGGAAGATTGGTATACGTTTTAATTTAGGAGATTTTTCCAATATGACATGTAGGATTAGGACATGTGGTAACTTGTGGTTCTATTCCCAAAATATTGTAATGCTTTCAGCTCTTCTTTAAAAGTGTCCATAGCTTGCATAAATCACTAGATGGACTTCCACCTTGGTTGTTCATCATATCCATCATGTCATTGAGGATCTTCAAGCGTTTTGGGTTTGTGTCATGGTTGGAAAGTGATTATAGGATAAGTCACTCCAATGTTCTGATTGTAATGACTAATAGAATAGGATGCATGATGCATAATTTGTTTCCCCGAGTGTTTGAAAATACCCAAGCTTCTTCATGAGTCTTGGACATGAAAGTGCCACCACAAAAATATTGAACAATAGTTTGGTTGATCTTGAGACTAACTAAAAAATGATTGTACCAACTACCATTGAGGAAGTTCATGGTGAGCAAAACCTCTTAGAAACTTTAAGAACATCTCACAACTATCATGGAATTGTTCATTGCTCACCTGTGAAAAAGAAGTGATAGAAATGATGCACTGAAATCAACTTAGAAATATGATATAGTATGCATTCTTCATTCTCTCTCCCATCATGATCTCAATCACTCATAAACCTTTTTTGTAGATAGAAGGGGAACAAGGTTAAGATGGTGGCATCATTAGTTGTGGATGGACTTTGGAAGGGAACAAATTTCATTAGACTCGAGAAGCTACATAGCCTAATATCTATTTTGATGATGTCCAAACCATTTCACTTATTTATGTCTAATGATTTACTTGAGTGATTTCATATTAAATAGATACCTCTGTATGCCCTAAATTATAAACCCAAAAATTGAAGAAATCAAGTCATACATGAAGAAGGACTAAGTTGTTTGAAGACTAGAAATATGTCTCTTTCAATCTTTGATTTCATCACTTGTAATCTTTTTTTGATGTAAAGTTCAATATATAGATGAAAATTTAGCATACAATGATATGCTAATAGAGCAGTATAGATATTCAAAACATAGTATATACATAAGTAGGAATTCCATAACTACTATGTGCAATAACTAAGGATGGTAAAAAGTTCGTAGAAATAGGGGGCGTCTCCACTTGACAGTAGGTCTCTCTTGATGATAATAATTGAATACATGAAAATACACCTAGAAATAATTTGTATCCACTAGGATCTCCTCCATGGTGAAATTCCTCCATCGCAACCCTCTCCTATGAAAGTTTGTGGTTAGTTGTCATTCTCCTTGGTATGATCCATGTTGACTTGTGACTCTTCAATGAAAGAACTAGTCATATGTGTCTTTGACCTGCTTGATGAGTGTGTGAGTATTATTTCTATGATTTTTGTATTTCCTGTGATTTCTTTCTATCCAGATCATCCATATGATAGCAACCAATGGTGTCTTATGAAGAGTGAAGTAATCATTTTTTATTTAGTAATGTGGAACAAATTGATGAAATTCATGTCTTGGGTATTGAGTGGATAATCCTAAGTAAAGTATAAATTACTAATATGAGGAAATAGAGAAGTGAAAGAAGAGTTGTAAGGTTGATTATTCATCTCAGTGGCAAATGTGACAACTAAAAGTTTTTAAGAATCCTTTTTTTCTTATATTTCTATCAGTCAAGATTTTGTCGTACCAGATGAGACATATGATAAGATTTATTTTATGAGATCCAATGGTGCTCTAGATATGTTTAGTAGCATCAGTGTAACCTATATAGGAGAGAAAAAATAATCTACTCTGGGGTATAGGTTCCCCAAATCCATGAGATATGGTTTTGAGTATTTGTTTCAAGATGAATAATAAAGGTCAGTGATGGTTATGGTGGATAAGTTGATATATGCTTTAGAATGTTTCTTCTCTGACTTCTCAGAAGATTTAGGGCTTTAGTAATGGTAATGTTGGATATGGTATGTGGAGCTTGAATGTTGGTGTTAAGGTTTTGTGTGAAGGTTTTGTATACGAAATACATTGTATCATTAATCATTCCATGATTTTACCTATTTGACATCATGTGGTGGAGTATTTATAATTCTTTGGATGTAGTGTATGTATTGGGTGATATGTTTTCAAAGTGGTGATACTTTTTTATGTGTGATGGTCCACCAAGGATTTTTGTTGTAGTAGTATTTCTCCATTATGTAACCTATCCAAATGCATTTTTTGTCTATTCATAGATATGCTACTATTTTGAAAGACATAATGTGTGTGTTTTGATGTATGGTCAATTTAAGGAAGTGCAAATTTAGTCATTGAAGGGGCCCAAAATGTGATATATAACTTCATCAAACACACCAAATCCTTCTAAAATATCTAGAATTTGCTCCTATCATTACTACTGGCTAGGACACATCATCATCATCATCATCATCATCATCAACATCATAATAATAATAATAATAATAATAATAATAATAATCATCATCATCATCTAAGCCTCAGTCCCAACTATGTTGGGGTCGGCTACATGGATCCTTCATTTCCATTCAGTTCTATCATGGGCCATATTTTGATTGAGATGTAGAGATTCAAAATATTTCTTTATAAGCTCATCCCATGTTAATTTAGGTCTTCCTCTTCTTCTATTTATAGTGTTTGGCTCAATAGCATTGCTTCATATAGGAGCACTAGTAGATCTGCATTGCACATATATGTACCATATGAGTTGGCCCTCGTACAACTTTTCATCAATGCTCACCACCCCCACTTTATTCCTGATATATTCATTTATCAAGTGATTTGTTCTTGTCTTCCCACAAATCCATCCCAGCATACACATTTCAGCCACATTCATCTTACTGAGACCTTGTTTCTTCACCGCCTAACATTCACTCCCATAGAGCATGGATGGTCGTATAACTGTTCTATAAAACTAACTTTTTAACCTGAGAGGGATCTTCTGATCGTATAATACTCCAGTTGCACTCCTCCATTTCAACCATCCTACAGTGATCCAGTGACAAACATCATTTTGGACATCCCCTTCTATTTGAATAATAGAACCCAAGTAACAAAATTTATCACATTTTGGTATATCTACTCCGTCCAACTTGGCTCCATCATTCACACTGTGAGATTGGCTGAAATTACAATGCACATACTTAGTTTTTCTCCTACTAATCATCAATCCATTTGATTCCAATGCCTTTCTCCAACGTTCAACTTTATCATTCAATCCATCAGCTAGGATGCATCCATAATATAAAAATGGGACCTATGTGGGAGCTTCGTAAGTGCCCCAACAAACTCTATAAGGATTTAATTACATAGTTGAGATAATTTGTCTCAAAGATCCCCTATCAACTCTCATGAGATTAATCACTATCCTAGATCTATTAGAGTGAATATGATACTTGTATAAGAGTAGTTCTACAATATATATATATATATATATATATATATATATATATATTAAGGCTCCCACTTATTTACCCCAAACCTCTCTTTCTATCACTAGAAGTAACTCTTGACTAAGAGATAAAGAAGGACATGTGGACTTTCTAAAAGGTGCCTCTTGGTGTTGAAATGGTCTCATAGCTAAGAGGAGTTTGATGGAAAGTGGCATGCAATAAGGGAAGGTATTCTTTGGTGGTTAAAGATCATCCTTAGAGAAATAGAAGGTAATAATAGAATATCCTTGGCTATGAATAGGTAAGTATATTACAAGGTGTTGTCTCCCTTGAAAGAGAAGCTAGTTACCCTTGAACTGGAAATCAAAGTCTCTTGGTCTAACGCTTATAATGGAATATAAGAAGTGACTCAAGGTGTGCAAATCTTAGAGGTTGAACTCTCTAGGGAGTGGAGCTACATCCTTCAAAGAGAGAACCATGAAAAATATAGAGGTCACTTGTGGTTGTTTCAATCTATCTATCTCTCTAATTATTTTAATGCTTGCATTACTTATTGGCTAATATATTTTGAGGTTTAATGAATTTCATTTAAGTGATTTTTGTGTCAATTCAACCCTCCCCCATCTTTCTTCCATATATTCAACAAGTGGTATTAGGTCAAAGTCTTTTCCAAGAAATACTTCCACAAGTAGGCAAAGATTGGTGGACGTTTTGAGGTATATATCCTTCCACAAGCCAATATTGATGGAAGCAACTACCAATATTAGAGGAGGATAATGCATTTCTATATTCAAGGGCTAGGCCTCAAGATCTGGAATGTGGTCTCTCTTCCATACAAGAAATCAGAGGAAAAGCTAAAAGAATGAGATGTTGCTACCTTGAAAAAAGCAACGATGACTTATAAAGTAATAAGAATCATCTATTCCATCCTCACTCCCTTTAAATTTTACCGGATATCATCTTGTGACAAAGTCTGCCATATTTGAAGGCAACTCTACATCACCTTCAATAAAAAGGATCAAGTGAAGGAGTCCAAGATAGACGTGCCCAGTCAACAACATTAAGTCTTTCACATGAGCAAGATAAAGTCCATTTCCAATATGTATTTAAGACTAAATGTTATTGTGAATGGCCTTGTGGTTAATAGGAAACAATAGACTCAAAATTGTTGTGCCAAAATTTTCCTTTCTCTTCCTTGCTGGTGATATAAGGAGGTGACAGCCATATAGGATTTCACAAACCTCTCAACTCCCCTTATTGAAGACCTCATAGGAAATCTCCAAACCTACGAGGTATGTCTCACCACTAGAGATGAAGTGGACCATTTAGAACACACAAGAAAAAGAGAAGACAATCATTTCTAATGCTCAAGGATTCTCAAGTAACCAATCCTTCCTAGGTGAAGAAGGTGCATTATATTCCAAAGGTAAATCCTTCAATGGAAAGTCATCCTCCTCCTCCCATTTCTACAAGTGTTGACATAGGGGTCACTTCAAGGATGATTTCCCATAAGGAAAAAAAGACACATCACTACAAGTAAATCAAGAGAAAGGAAGAGAAAAATAAGGCAAAATAGAAAGGTCATTGAAGCTCTAGGGACTCCACCGACACAAGTGAAAGTTCTAGAAAAAGTGTATGTTTTCTCTTTGAAGAGAAAAAAATAATCTACTCTGGGGTGTAGGTATATCCCCAAATCCATGAGCTATGGTTTTGAGTATTTGTTTCAAGATGACTAATAAAGGTCAGTGATGGTTATGGTGGATAAGTTGATATATGCTTTAGAATGTTTCTTCTCTGACTGCTCAGAAGATTTAGGGCTTTAGTAATGGTAATGTTGGATATGGTATGTGGAGCTTGAATGTTGGTGTTAAGGTTTTGTGTGAAGGTTTTGTATACGAAATACATTGTACCATTAATCATTCAAGAATTTTACCTATTTGACATCATGTGGTGGAGTATTTATAATTCTTTGGATGTAGTGTATGTATTGGGTGATATGTTTTCAAAGTGGTGATACTTTTTTATGTGTGATGGTCCACCAAGGATTTTTGTTGTAGTAGTATTTCTCCATTATGTAACCTGTCCAAATGCATTTTTTGTCTGTTCATAGATATGCTACTATTTTGAAAGACATAATGTGTGTGTTTTGATGTATGGTCAATTTAAGGAAGTGCAAATATAGTCATTGGAGGGGCCCAAAATGTGATATATAACTTCATGAAACACACCAACTCCTTCCAAAATATGTAGAGTTTGCTCCTATCATTACAACTAGCTAGGACACATCATCATCATCATCATCATCATCATCATCATCATCATCATCATCATCATCATCATCATCATCATCATCATCATCATCATCATCATCATCATCATCATCTAAGCCTCAGTCCCAACTATGTTGGGGTCGGCTACATGGATCCTTCATTTCCATTCAGCTCTATCATGGGCCATATTTTGATTGAGATGTAGAGATTCAAAATATCTCTTTATAAGCTCATCCCATGTTAATTTAGGCCTTCCTCTTCTTCTATTTATAGTGTTTGTCTCAATAGTATTGCTTCGTATAGGAGCACTAGTAGATTTGCATTGCACATATCTGTACCATTTGAGTTGGCCCTTGCACAACTTGTCATCAATGCTCACCACCCCACTTTATTCCTGATATAGTCATTTCTCAAGTGATATTTACTTGTCTTCCCACACATCCATCTCAACATATGCATTTCAGCCACGTTCATCTTATTGAGACCTTGTTTCTTCACTGCCCAACATTCACTCCCATAGAGCATGGATGGTCGTATAGCTGTTCTATAAAACTAACTTTTTAACCTGAGAGGGATCTTCTGATCGCATAATACTCCAGTTGCACTCCTCCATTTCAACCATCCTACAGTGATCCAGTGACAAACATCATTTTAAAAATCCCCGTCTATTTGAATAATAGAACCCAAGTAACGAAATTTATCACATTTTGGCATATCTACTCCGTCCAACTTGGCTCCATCATTCACACTGCGAGATTGGCTGAAATTACAATGCATATACTTAGTTTTTCTCCTACTAATCATCAATCCATTTGATTCCAATGCCTTTCTCCAACGTTCAAATTTATCATTCAATCCATTGGCTAGGATTCATCCATAATATAAAAATGGGACCTATGTGGGAGCTTCATAAGTGCCCCAACAAACTCTATAAGGATTTAATTACATAGTTGAGATAATTTGTCTCAAAGATCCCCTATCAACTCTCATGAGCTTAATCACTATCCTAGATCTATTAGAGTGAATATGATACTTGTATAAGAGTAGTTCTACAATATATATATATATATATATATATATATATATATATATATATATATATATATATATATATATATATATATATATATATATATATTAAGGCTCCCACTTATTTTCCCCAAACCTCTCTTTGTATCACTAGAAGTATGGATCTCTCTCTTGACTAAGAGATAAAGAAGGACATGTGGACTTTCTAAAAGGTGCCTCTTGGTGTTGAAATGGTCTCATAGCTAAGAGGAGTTTGAAGGAAAGTGGCATGCAATAAGGGAAGGTATTCTTTGGTGGTTAAAGATCATCCTTAGAGAAATAGAAGGTAATAATAGAAGATCCTTGGCTATGAATAGGTAAGTATATTATAAGGTTTTGGCTCCTTTGAAAGAGAAGCTAGTTACCCTTGAACTGGAAATCGAAGTCTCTTGGTATAACGCTTATAATGGAATATAAGAAGTGACTCAAGGTTTGCAAATCCTAGAGGTTGACCTCTCTAGGGAGTGGAGCTACATCCTTCAAAGAGAGAACCATGAAAAGTATAGCGCTCACTTGTGATTGTTTCAATCTATCTATCTCTCTAATTATTTTAATGCTTGCATTACTTATTGGCTAATATATTTTGAGGTTTAATGAATTTCATTTAAGTGATTTTTATGTCAATTCAACCCTCCCCCATCTTGCTTCAATATATTCAACAAGTGGTATTAGATCAAAGTCTTTTCCAAGAAATAATTCCACAAGTAGCCAAAGATTGGTGGAAGTTTTGAGGTATATATCCTTCCACAAGCCAATATTGATGGAAGCAACTACCAATATTAGAGGAGGAGAATGCAATTCTATATTCAAGGGCTTGGCCTCAAGATCTGGAACGTGGTCTCTCTTCCATACAAGAAATCAGAGGAAAAGCTAAAAGAATGAGATGTTGCTACCTTGAAAAAAGCAACGATGAATTATAAAGTAATAAGAATCATCTATTCCATCCTCACTACCTCTAAATGTAACTGGATATCATCTTGTGACAAAGTCTGCCATATTTGAAGGCAACTCTACATCACCTTCAATAAAAAGGATCAAGTGAAAGAGTCCAAGATAGACGTGCCCACTCAACAACATTAAGTCTTTCAAATGAGCAAGATAAAGTCCATTTCCAAGATGTATTTAAGACTAAATGTTATTGTCAATGGCCTTGTGGTTAATAGGCAACCATAGACTCAAAATTGTTGTGCCAAAATTTTCCTTTCTCTTCCTTGCTAGTGATATAAGGAGGTGACAACCATATAGGATTTCACAAACCTCTCAACTCCCCTTATTGAAGACCTCATAGGAAATCTCCAAACCTATGAGGTATGTCTCACCACTAGAGATGAAGTGGACCATTTAGAACACACAAGAAAAAGAGAAGACAATCATTTCTAACACTCAAGGATTCTCAAGTAACCAATCCTTCCTAGTGAAGAAGGTGCATTATATTCCAAAGGTAAATCCTTCAATGGAAAGTCATCCTCCTCCTCCCATTTCTACAAGTGTTGACATAGGGGTCACTTCAAGGATGATTTCCCATAAGGAAAAAAAGACACATCACTACAAGTAAATCAAGAGAAAGGAAGAGAAAAATAAGGCAAAATAGAAAGGTCATTGAAGCTCTAGGGACTCCACCGACACAAGTGAAAGTTCTAGAAAAGGTGTATGTTTTCTCTTTGAAGAGAAAAAAATAATCTACTCTGGGGTGTAGGTATATCCCCAAATCCATGAGCTATGGTTTTGAGTATTTGTTTCAAGATGACTAATAAAGGTCAGTAATGGTTATGGCGGATAAGTTGATATATGCTTTAGAATGTTTCTTCTCTGACTGCTCAGAAGATTTAGGGCTTTAGTAATGGTAATGTTGGATATGGTATGTGGAGCTTGAATGTTGGTGTTAAGGTTTTGTGTGAAGGTTTTGTATACGAAATACATTGTACCATTAATCATTCAAGAATTTTACCTATTTGACATCATGTGGTGGAGTATTTATAATTCTTTGGATGTAGTGTATGTATTGGGTGATATGTTTTCAAAGTGGTGATACTTTTTTATGTGTGATGGTCCACCAAGGATTTTTGTTGTAGTAGTATTTCTCCATTATGTAACCTGTCCAAATGCATTTTTTGTCTGTTCATAGATATGCTACTATTTTGAAAGACATAATGTGTGTGTTTTGATGTATGGTCAATTTAAGGAAGTGCAAATATAGTCATTGGAGGGGCCCAAAATGTGATATATAACTTCATGAAACACACCAACTCCTTCCAAAATATGTAGAGTTTGCTCCTATCATTACAACTAGCTAGGACACATCATCATCATCATCATCATCATCATCATCATCATCATCATCATCATCTAAGCCTCAGTCCCAACTATGTTGGGGTCGGCTACATGGATCCTTCATTTCCATTCAGCTCTATCATGGGCCATATTTTGATTGAGATGTAGAGATTCAAAATATCTCTTTATAAGCTCATCCCATGTTAATTTAGGCCTTCCTCTTCTTCTATTTATAGTGTTTGTCTCAATAGCATTGCTTCGTATAGGAGCACTAGTAGATTTGCATTGCACATATCTGTACCATTTGAGTTGGCCCTTGCACAACTTGTCATCAATGCTCACCACCCCACTTTATTCCTGATATAGTCATTTCTCAAGTGATATTTACTTGTCTTCCCACACATCCATCTCAACATATGCATTTCAGCCACGTTCATCTTATTGAGACCTTGTTTCTTCACTGCCCAACATTCACTCCCATAGAGCATGGATGGTCGTATAGCTGTTCTATAAAACTAACTTTTTAACCTGAGAGGGATCTTATGATCGCATAATACTCCAGTTGCACTCCTCCATTTCAACCATCCTACAGTGATCCAGTGACAAACATCATTTTGGACATCCCCGTCTATTTGAATAATAGAACCCAAGTAACGAAATTTATCACATTTTGGCATATCTACTCCGTCCAACTTGGCTCCATCATTCACACTGCGAGATTGGCTGAAATTACAATGCATATACTTAGTTTTTCTCCTACTAATCATCAATCCATTTGATTCCAATGCCTTTCTCCAACGTTCAACTTTATCATTCAATCCATTGGCTAGGATTCATCCATAATATAAAAATGGGACCTATGTGGGAGCTTCATAAGTGCCCCAACAAACTCTATAAGGATTTAATTACATAGTTGAGATAATTTGTCTCAAAGATCCCCTATCAACTCTCATGAGCTTAATCACTATCCTAGATCTATTAGAGTGAATATGATACTTGTATAAGAGTAGTTCTACAATATATATATATATATATATATATATATATATATATATATATATATATATATATATATATATATATATATATATATATATATATATATATATTAAGGCTCCCACTTATTTTCCCCAAACCTCTCTTTGTATCACTAGAAGTATGGATCTCTCTCTTGACTAAGAGATAAAGAAGGACATGTGGACTTTCTAAAAGGTGCCTCTTGGTGTTGAAATGGTCTCATAGCTAAGAGGAGTTTGAAGGAAAGTGGCATGCAATAAGGGAAGGTATTCTTTGGTGGTTAAAGATCATCCTTAGAGAAATAGAAGGTAATAATAGAAGATCCTTGGCTATGAATAGGTAAGTATATTATAAGGTTTTGGCTCCTTTGAAAGAGAAGCTAGTTACCCTTGAACTGGAAATCGAAGTCTCTTGGTCTAACGCTTATAATGGAATATAAGAAGTGACTCAAGGTTTGCAAATCCTAGAGGTTGACCTCTCTAGGGAGTGGAGCTACATCCTTCAAAGAGAGAACCATGAAAAGTATAGCGCTCACTTGTGATTGTTTCAATCTATCTATCTCTCTAATTATTTTAATGCTTGCATTACTTATTGGCTAATATATTTTGAGGTTTAATGAATTTCATTTAAGTGATTTTTATGTCAATTCAACCCTCCCCCATCTTGCTTCAATATATTCAACAAGTGGTATTAGATCAAAGTCTTTTCCAAGAAATAATTCCACAAGTAGCCAAAGATTGGTGGAAGTTTTGAGGTATATATCCTTCCACAAGCCAATATTGATGGAAGCAACTACGAATATTAGAGGAGGAGAATGCAATTCTATATTCAAGGGCTTGGCCTCAAGATCTGGAACGTGGTCTCTCTTCCATACAAGAAATCAGAGTAAAAGCTAAAAGAATGAGATGTTGCTACCTTGAAAAAAGCAACGATGAATTATAAAGTAATAAGAATCATCTATTCCATCCTCACTACCTCTAAATGTAACTGGATATCATCTTGTGACAAAGTCTGCCATATTTGAAGGCAACTCTACATCACCTTCAATAAAAAGGATCAAGTGAAAGAGTCCAAGATAGACGTGCCCACTCAACAACATTAAGTCTTTCAAATGAGCAAGATAAAGTCCATTTCCAAGATGTATTTAAGACTAAATGTTATTGTCAATGGCCTTGTGGTTAATAGGCAACCATAGACTCAAAATTGTTGTGCCAAAATTTTCCTTTCTCTTCCTTGCTAGTGATATAAGGAGGTGACAACCATATAGGATTTCACAAACCTCTCAACTCCCCTTATTGAAGACCTCATAGGAAATCTCCAAACCTACGAGGTATGTCTCACCACTAGAGATGAAGTGGACCATTTAGAACACACAAGAAAAAGAGAAGACAATCATTTCTAACACTCAAGGATTCTCAAGTAACCAATCCTTCCTAGGTGAAGAAGGTGCATTATATTCCAAAGGTAAATCCTTCAATGGAAAGTCATCCTCCTCCTCCCATTTCTACAAGTGTTGACATAGGGGTCACTTCAAGGATGATTTCCCATAAGGAAAAAAAGACACATCACTACAAGTAAATCAAGAGAAAGGAAGAGAAAAATAAGGCAAAATAGAAAGGTCATTGAAGCTCTAGGGACTCCACCGACACAAGTGAAAGTTCTAGAAAAAGTGTATGTTTTCTCTTTGAAGAGAAAAAAATAATCTACTCTGGGGTGTAGGTATATCCCCAAATCCATGAGCTATGGTTTTGAGTATTTGTTTCAAGATGACTAATAAAGGTCAGTGATGGTTATGGTGGATAAGTTGATATATGCTTTAGAATGTTTCTTCTCTGACTGCTCAGAAGATTTAGGGCTTTAGTAATGGTAATGTTGGATATGGTATGTGGAGCTTGAATGTTGGTGTTAAGGTTTTGTGTGAAGGTTTTGTATACGAAATACATTGTACCATTAATCATTCAAGAATTTTACCTATTTGACATCATGTGGTGGAGTATTTATAATTCTTTGGATGTAGTGTATGTATTGGGTGATATGTTTTCAAAGTGGTGATACTTTTTTATGTGTGATGGTCCACCAAGGATTTTTGTTGTAGTAGTATTTCTCCATTATGTAACCTGTCCAAATGCATTTTTTGTCTGTTCATAGATATGCTACTATTTTGAAAGACATAATGTGTGTGTTTTGATGTATGGTCAATTTAAGGAAGTGCAAATATAGTCATTGGAGGGGCCCAAAATGTGATATATAACTTCATGAAACACACCAACTCCTTCCAAAATATGTAGAGTTTGCTCCTATCATTACAACTAGCTAGGACACATCATCATCATCATCATCATCATCATCATCATCATCATCATCATCATCATCATCATCATCATCATCATCATCATCATCTAAGCCTCAGTCCCAACTATGTTGGGGTCGGCTACATGGATCCTTCATTTCCATTCAGCTCTATCACGGGCCATATTTTGATTGAGATGTAGAGATTCAAAATATCTCTTTATAAGCTCATCCCATGTTAATTTAGGCCTTCCTCTTCTTCTATTTATAGTGTTTGTCTCAATAGCATTGCTTCGTATAGGAGCACTAGTAGATTTGCATTGCACATATCTGTACCATTTGAGTTGGCCCTTGCACAACTTGTCATCAATGCTCGCCACCCCACTTTATTCCTGATATAGTCATTTCTCAAGTGATATTTTCTTGTCTTCCCACACATCCATCTCAACATATGCATTTCAGCCACGTTCATCTTATTGAGACCTTGTTTCTTCACTGCCCAACATTCACTCCCATAGAGCATGGATGGTCGTATAGCTGTTCTATAAAACTAACTTTTTAACCTGAGAGGGATCTTCTGATCGCATAATACTCCAGTTGCACTCCTCCATTTCAACCATCCTACAGTGATCCAGTGACAAACATCATTTTGGACATCCCCGTCTATTTGAATAATAGAACCCAAGTAACGAAATTTATCACATTTTGGCATATCTACTCCGTCCAACTTGGCTCCATCATTCACACTGCGAGATTGGCTGAAATTACAATGCATATACTTAGTTTTTCTCCTACTAATCATCAATCCATTTGATTCCAATGCCTTTCTCCAACGTTCAACTTTATCATTCAATCCATTGGCTAGGATTCATCCATAATATAAAAATGGGACCTATGTGGGAGCTTCATAAGTGCCCCAACAAACTCTATAAGGATTTAATTACATAGTTGAGATAATTTGTCTCAAAGATCCCCTATCAACTCTCATGAGCTTAATCACTATCCTAGATCTATTAGAGTGAATATGATACTTGTATAAGAGTAGTTCTACAATATATATATATATATATATATATATATATATATATATATATATATATATATATATATATATATATATTAAGGCTCCCACTTATTTTCCCCAAACCTCTCTTTGTATCACTAGAAGTATGGATCTCTCTCTTGACTAAGAGATAAAGAAGGACATGTGGACTTTCTAAAAGGTGCCTCTTGGTGTTGAAATGGTCTCATAGCTAAGAGGAGTTTGAAGGAAAGTGGCATGCAATAAGGGAAGGTATTCTTTGGTGGTTAAAGATCATCCTTAGAGAAATAGAAGGTAATAATAGAAGATCCTTGGCTATGAATAGGTAAGTATATTATAAGGTTTTGGCTCCTTTGAAAGAGAAGCTAGTTACCCTTGAACTGGAAATCAAAGTCTCTTGGTCTAACGCTTATAATGGAATATAAGAAGTGACTCAAGGTTTGCAAATCCTAGAGGTTGACCTCTCTAGGGAGTGGAGCTACATCCTTCAAAGAGAGAACCATGAAAAGTATAGCGTTCACTTGTGATTGTTTCAATCTATCTATCTCTCTAATTATTTTAATGCTTGCATTACTTATTGGGTAATATATTTTGAGGTTTAATGAATTTCATTTAAGTGATTTTTATGTCAATTCAACCCTCCCCCATCTTGCTTCAATATATTCAACAAGTGGTATTAGATCAAAGTCTTTTCCAAGAAATAATTCCACAAGTAGCCAAAGATTGGTGGAAGTTTTGAGGTATATATCCTTCCACAAGCCAATATTGATGGAAGCAACTACCAATATTAGAGGAGGAGAATGCAATTCTATATTCAAGGGCTTGGCCTCAAGATCTGGAACGTGGTCTCTCTTCCATACAAGAAATCAGAGGAAAAGCTAAAAGAATGAGATGTTGCTACCTTGAAAAAAGCAACGATGAATTATAAAGTAATAAGAATCATCTATTCCATCCTCACTCCCTCTAAATGTAACTGGATATCATCTTGTGACAAAGTCTGCCATATTTGAAGGCAACTCTACATCACCTTCAATAAAAAGGATCAAGTGAAAGAGTCCAAGATAGACGTGCCCACTCAACAACATTAAGTCTTTCAAATGAGCAAGATAAAGTCCATTTCCAAGATGTATTTAAGACTAAATGTTATTGTCAATGGCCTTGTGGTTAATAGGCAACCATAGACTCAAAATTGTTGTGCCAAAATTTTCCTTTCTCTTCCTTGCTAGTGATATAAGGAGGTGACAACCATATAGGATTTCACAAACCTCTCAACTCCCCTTATTGAAGACCTCATAGGAAATCTCCAAACCTATGAGGTATGTCTCACCACTAGAGATGAAGTGGACCATTTAGAACACACAAGAAAAAGAGAAGACAATCATTTCTAACACTCAAGGATTCTCAAGTAACCAATCCTTCCTAGTGAAGAAGGTGCATTATATTCCAAAGGTAAATCCTTCAATGGAAAGTCATCCTCCTCCTCCCATTTCTACAAGTGTTGACATAGGGGTCACTTCAAGGATGATTTCCCATAAGGAAAAAAAGACACATCACTACAAGTAAATCAAGAGAAAGGAAGAGAAGAATAAGACAAGAGAAAGGTCATTGAAGCTCTAGGGACTCCACCGACACAAGTGAAAGTTCTAGAAAAAGTGGAAGTTTTAGTGCAAGTAAAAGCTCTAGTGGAATTGAAGACGTCAAATGCCAATCTACTCTTATGGTCAGTTTCTTTGAAGATACAAATGAGTCAACCTAGAGTCTTTGTCTAAAGACTCTTTGAAGATGTTATTTGTGCCTATGTTAGATCTTGTAAGTATAAAAAGAAAAGTCTTTCTAAGATTTTTTGATAATGTGCATGACTAAAAGGATGAACTTGAACATGTTAAGATTTTCTTACAAGATGATATTGCCAATCTTAAGGAGGTTTATGTAGAACTTGAACTAAAATTCAATGGTGTTGAGATAGAGAAAAATTCTTATATTAATCAAGTAAAATGTATTGAAGTTTGAAATTACTAGCTTGCTTGATAAGATAAATGGTTTAGAATATTAAACTATAGTGTATAATGAAAATGAAGAGCTTCTGAAAATTATTGATTCTCTTGAGTTTGATATTGATAACCTTAAGTGTACTAATGAAGATCAAAACTAACTTCTTGAGTAATAAATCTAAAAAAAGAGTTTACCTTGTTGATCTAAGTGTTACACATTGTCTATATTTTGATAATGACCTTACCATACCATTCATTTGTATCTAATATGTCTACTTGAGATTGATTTCAGGCATTAGGTACACAAATATGATCAAATTCATAAAGCCCTAGCTTGATCTACTTCAAGTCAAAAGCTATGAAAAAGCACTTTTTTTGGAAAATACCCTGACATGACTAAACTGTACATGTAAAACGCAAGCCTACACGTCGAAGTAATATAGTCCGATGAGGCCTAGATATCAAACATGAGGAAACATAATTCAAGAAACTACTACTAACTTCTTTCAATCAACAAGGCCGAAGAAAGCTTTGATTTGAGAGTTATTAAACTAATTGTAAGAAAAGAAAACCATTTACTGGTTTGTGATCACAATGAGAAGAAATTCCCTAGGACTGTGGTTTCACCATGGTTGACGTTGCAATTTTTACCCTAAGATTAATATATGTTCCTCCTGATTCTAGACAAAGAGACATGTATCTAGAATTACCCACTTTTACAGAGTAATCCACTACATATCCTAATATCAATCCCACTCTCATAGAAATTGTGTTTTTAGATAGGTGCTTTAATAAACTACTCTGGGTTATTCTCTTCACACTCGTAGGCTTTCTCTCGAAATGCGGTATAAAACTTGTGTTACTATGGATTTCTAATCCCTAATCCCACTCTCAAAGCTATTAAGGATCTAATTAATCACCTATGGTGCACAACATAGATAATTTAATACGATTTCATATAAACATGACCAAAATAAGGAGAAAACAATATACTAATGCAAAAGATCCATACACAATGTACAACCAGGCTACTCTGGGGTCCTAGAGAATACGGGGATTAGTCCCTCATTATTTCCATAGATAAAAGCATGCTAGGAAGAAAGAAAACATGGAGAACATAGAATTACTAATGAACCCCCCAGAGAAACGTGACTACGATGCTCCACGCCGATGAATGGATCTGCAAGCTGTGAATTCTGCCCACCAAACGTGCCTGGAACCTCCCGAACATGTAGTTCTCCTCCTCCTTCTCCTCTCATGTGCCTTGGTCATTGTGCAATGGAATAGAATGTAAGGTATAGGTCTGGTCACACTTCCCCTAAGTCATAAGAGTGACTTATGGCAAAAATAAATCCTAAGTCATCGGACTAAACCTAATTTCAGATATGTTTGATTCTGCCCAATCGGTACTACTGACAGGATGTCGGTACTATCGACTCCTTCGATAAGTTGATGTCATTGTGCTTCTGTCGGTACTACCAAGCTGAGAGTCGATAGTACCGATTTTACTTAATTAATTTCTTTTCATCTCTGAGCAAATGTCGGTACCACTGACTGTGAAGTCATAGTACCGAGCTATGTAGATTCATGTAAAATTACCCGAAATTCACAAAATTCGAACATAAGATCGCAAAATATATTAGATTATTCTAAAACACTAAAATTATATTTATTTGATGAAATTGAGTAGCACATGCTAATATTCATAAATCATGCACAAATTAATATGAAAATAAATAATAAGCGCACAAAAATTAATAAGAAATAGCATGTAAAAATGACAAATATACAGTCCATCAAACTCCCCTAATCTTAAATGTTGCTCATCCTCGAGAAACACACCCTCGAATCTATTTAAGATAAGTAAGCAAAACCACATAAACTATAAATTTCAATTTTCAAGTATCCCCATCTAGCGGTCCCAAACCATCCTTCACAGATCACTGAACAATCAACTGCTCTTAAGAGATCAAAAATTTCCATAAAAGCTATACACCCTTAGATAAATGAATACTATCAAGAGAGCAGTTAAATAATAATCAATTAGGCATTCACTTGGTGCATCGTGTGATTCCCTATTCTACATTGCTCTTTCCTAACTACCAACTAGTTGGAAGCAGTTCTCCTTATAAAAATGAATGAGGACAATATTCATTTCAGCGGCCTACTGATAAGAGAAATGGATAGTATGAAATGGGTGCTGTGAAGAATCACGAGTACATCCAAATCATTTATGCAAAAATAAAACATGATGAACCTACATGAGTGGAGTGAGAAAATTCATGAGTCCTAATGTCTAATATTATGGGTGGAATGATGCATGTATAAAAAATCTCATCAAATGAATGAGAATGAAGTAAAGAAGATAAAACATCACGTGAATGTTTACATCTCTTTGTAAAGAGTTACAACATCCTTACTCCCTCTTTCCTTCAAAACATTATTGATGTTTTTTTCCTTTTTTTACATTAGTCCACTATTGTAGTGTGATGGAACATTTATGCTCAGTCTTCACTATCATACATCATTCATCAATTTTTTTAAGGGCATGGATGTGAATCCCTGTACTCTTATTTTTTGAGAAAAATGATATTTTTCCACTTGATAGTAAAAAATGAACGATGAAGGATGCATGCAATCTACATGTAATTGTTATGTAACTAGAATGATATTCATAAAATTGTTGATGTACATTATTTTTTTTCTCATCTTTTTTACAATGAAAAAAAGAGAAACTAACTATCATTTCACCTATCACGCCATGCAAGCAAATAAGAGGAAATAATTTGGAATACTTGATCATCTTAAGACGGAGGGTCAAAATGAATGGAAGATGAATGGAATCACATAACTAAGAGACAATGCATTTCATGAATTTGTGATATGTCCCTCTCTAATGACATGTGTATAGGGTAACCTTAAGGTTTGTTTCTTAAATTTATATTTAAGATCTCGTTAACTATTTGATCAATTTAGGCTCAAACCCCATCTTCATCCACATTTCATGAATAAATAAGATGTCCATTCATATTAAATTTCCTTAATTTGATTTTCCCATACACTTCCTCTAGGTGATATTACTCAAGTACTCACAACTAATGTCACAAAAAGATTTTCAATTTCCATTGCAAACTTAAAAGCACGCATGACAATTGTTAGGAACAAACGAAATTTAAACTCCACGTTACACTAGATAGATTGTGGATCCTACAAGAAAACTAGAAACAAACTAAAGAACAAAATAAAGATAAAGTCATTCCAATACCCTTCTAAGCTTGAACTTGACTATGACCCCATAGTCAAAATCTAAACATAGAAGTGGAACGTGGGTACCAATTTCTCTAAAGGGTTGTGGTAGTGGATGCTTAGTGGCTCTTTGGATCAAGTTGTGCAAGCATATATCCCTCTTATTGGTGCCACTAATTTGTGCTTTTTGGCTTCAAAATAAGAAATTCTCTCTCCTTGTTTGAGATTTGAAAATCAATGCCCACCGACATGTGTGTCGATGGTAGTGATAGATTTTTCTTGTAGCTCTTGTCACTTTTGTAGAAAAAGTCAGTAGTACCGAATTTGGACTCAGTAGTACGAACTTTGGTCCTGGAGTCTATGATTTTCCATGAGAAAACTCGATAGTACCGACTTTGGTGTCAGTAGTACCAAATTTCTACAGAGTTTCAACTGATAAGGAGTTGGTAGAACTGACTTGGGTGTCGGTAGTACTGACTTTGACCCTATTTGCACACCAAACAAGAGTATCAAAGTATCTTTTTACATAAAATAACAATCTAACAAAATAAGTGCAAAAGTTAAACAAAAAAAGTCCTAACAAAATGTAAATGACTAAAATGAAATTGGGTTTCCTCCCAAGAAGCTCCCTTGTTGAATGTCCTAGGATCAACATGAATGATCCTGCTCAACCTGATTTGTCATGGGATGGTGGTGAAGAATCATCTGGCAGTCTGAACTCCACCCTATCATCGTCTGTCCCAAGTGTCAAAAAGCCTCTCCCAATGGCAGTGATCACATCAGGCGTAGCTTGGAATGACCTTCATAGCAATATCTTGAATCCTTTGATTTCCTTCATATGCATCACCACAAAGTCGACTGGATAGATAAACTTGTCGACTTTAGCCAACACATCCTTGCATATCCTGTATGGCCTCAAAATAGAACCATCTGCCAACTCAATTTCTATGGTTGTTCTTGTTGGTTCCTTCAATCCTAACTTTGAAAAGGTGGTAAGAGGCATAAGATTAATGCTCGCTCTCAAATCACGTAGTTCTTTCTTGAAATGGTTGCCACCTATAGAACATGGGATGTAGAAACATCGTGGATCCTTCCTCTTCCTTGGAAGCTTCCCCTTGATCAATGCA
Organism: Alisma plantago-aquatica; assembly: GCA_963693085.1. Taxonomy (NCBI): domain Eukaryota; kingdom Viridiplantae; phylum Streptophyta; class Magnoliopsida; order Alismatales; family Alismataceae; genus Alisma; species Alisma plantago-aquatica. The sequence continues at coordinate 1,227,855,077 of OY856411.1, forward strand.
CTCATCACCTCATCAACTTGTATAATATTTGTATTTTTGATTTGTTTCTTTTTGTGGATTATATCTTTCAAAAATCTCCCATAAGCAGGAATTTGCTCGATCGCCTCCACATATGGAAAATTGATGTGGAGCTTCCGAAATATGCCCAGGAACCTTTTTAACCATGTTTCCATTTTCCTCAGCTTCAGACTACCGGGGGATGGGACATCATACTTCTCTTCTCACTTATGTGGGGAAACATATGACACTTTATGAATATTCTCCCCAAAGCTTGCTTCAGCACCACCTCCTGGAGTAGAAATTGGCTTATCTACTATGGATGGAATGAGCAATGGCTACTCTTTCTGGGGTGTAGGTGCCTCTTTATTGACTGTGACTATCCCACTGTGGAGTAGAACCTTCACATGCTCTTGTTGCATGGGCACCTTTTCTAGATTGGGGTCTGCTGAGGTGTATGCAAGAGCACAATGCACTGGAAATTTGCAACCCCTTGTCATCCATATAAACTGTTGGGATATGGAACTTTAGGCACATATGGATGCTCAGACTCTGAAGCATACTACTTCGATAACTCAATAGAAGCATGTTCTATCTTCTTGCAACAAAGACATACTTCACTTGATGATGTGACGTCTTTGTATTTGCTAGGACCCCATTTCGACTAGGATTTTTCAATGGAAGGTATGTTGCTTGACTAACACCACCAGCCCATGATCGATCTTGTAGTTGTCCACATTTATTGTTTTTCGCTTGATTGGCCCAAGCTGAGCTATTGAGGATGACACTTTGATATTCTCCCAGATGGTTTTTTCTTCTTCTGTGTCACCCAATCCTTCTGGTTGTGGATTTGTTATGGGACCATAATCAGTGGTTCACGTTTGAACCATGCACTAGTACCTAAAATTTTCAAGTTTAATATGAAAATGAGATACTAATGATTGAATCAAAAGTTATTTGCAATTCAACTTTGGAAAGAATAAAAAGAAAAACAAAGAGGGTGGCCTAGAGTGTTTGATTACAACACTCGTAGTGATTGAATATGTCGTTTCCCTGGAAACGGTGCCAAAAACTTGACACAACTAAACTGTACATGTAAAATGCAAACTTACATGTCGAAGTAATACATGCCAATGAGGCCTGGATATGGAACACGGGGAAATGTAATTCAAGAAACTACTACTAACTTCTTTAGATCATCTAGGCTGAAGAAAACTTTGATTTGAGAGTTATTAAACTAATTGTTAGAAAAGAAATCTAATTTACTGGTTTATGATCACAATGAGAAGAAATTTCCTAGGATTTTGGTTTCGACACGATTGACACTGCAATTTTTACCCTAAGATTAATATATGTTCCTCCTAATTATGAATAAAGAGACATGTAACTAAAATTACCCACTTTCATGGAGTAATCCACTATCTATCCTAATATCAATCTCACTCTCGTATTGATTGTGTTATTAGGCAGGTGTTTTAATGAGCTACTTTGGGTTATTCTCTTCACGCTCGTAGGCTTTCTCTCAAAATGAAGTATAAAATGTGTGTTACTATGGATTTTCAATCACTAATCCCCCTCTCGAAGCTATTAAGGAACTAATTAATCACCTATTATGCACAACATAGATAATTTAATACAATTTCATAGCAACATGCTAAAAAATAAGGAGAAAATAATATATTAATGCAAAACATCCATACACAATGTAGAACCAGGCTACTCCCGGATCCTAGAGAACACAGGGATTAGTCCCTCATGGTTTCCATGGACAAAAGCATGCTAGAAAGAAAGAAAAATGTGAAGAACATAGAAAACTTGATGCAACCCCTGGAGAAACTTGACTAGGATGCTCCACACCGATGAACGGATTCACAAGCCGTGAATTATACCCACAAAATATGCCTAGAACCTCCCGAACATGTTCCTCCTCATTCTCCTCTCCCGTGCCTTGGTCGTCGTGCAATGGAATAGAATGTGAGAGATAGGTCTGGACGCACTTCCCCTAAGTCATAAGAGTGACTTAGGGAGAAAATAAATCCTCAGCCGTTAGATTAAACTTAATTTTAGATTTACCTAACTCCACCCGGTCGGTACTACTGATTGGATGTCGATACTAATGTCTCCTTCGATAAGTTACGGTTGTTGTGCTTCTGTCGGTACTACTGAGCTGAGAGTCGATAATACTGAGTTTCCTCAATTAATTTCTTTTCATCTCAAGGTAAGTGTCAGTACCACTGATAGTGAACTGGTAGTACCGAGCTGTGTAGATTCATGTAAAATTAGTTGAAATTCACAAAATCCAAACATAAGCTCTCAAAACATATCAAACTGTTTGGAAACATTAAAATTACATTTATTTTATACAATTGAGTAGAAGATGCTAATATTAATAAATCATGCAAAAATTAACATGAAAATGAATAATAAGAGTACAAAAATCAATAATAAATAGTTTGTGAAAATGACAAATATACATTTCATCACACCCTAAAACCCTTAGAATGATTTTTGTAATCATTTGAATTGATGTAATGACTTGTAACTAAGGTGAGAAAAAATCAGGAGCCCTAAATTCAAAAGTTTAATCAATTTAATTACATTTTCCAAAATTCATAATAGGGAGTTTTTCGGTCAAGTTTTACACTCATAAAATTTGAAGGATCCCCTTACTGGATTTTGAGAAAATTCAACTTTGGTCAAGTTGCACACACAGAGAACTCGACCGATCCCTACACTGAGAAAAATGATTTAATCATTCGGTCGAGTCTCATCTAGGATAAACTCGACTGATAGTTCAAGTATTTGGTGCATAGTGCAATCTTTTGAGTTAACTTTATTAAAACTCGACCGAATGTGCTGTATAGAATGTACAAAAAAAATGATTCTAGCCATTAGAGTGTTGTAAAACTTGAAATTATATTTGTTGCAACCCTCAAAATGGCTAGTCATCTTTCCTTAGTGCTCCTACCTTCTAGTGGACTCCCCCAACTATAAATAGGACCTTTTGGAGTTCATTCCAAGGTTGCTCCTTCATGATATTCAAACTCCTAGCTATAATTGAGTGCATCTAATCCACTTGAGCCCCTTTCTCTATCTTTTTTGCAAATCAAAATGTCCATATGACTGAGATAGCATTAGTGTAAGAGAGCTACTTCATTGTATACTTGTAAACCTCTCAAAGATTCCTTTTCCCCAACCTCATTCTTTAAGATCAATTTGGTGAAAGCTTCTCTGAGTGAAGGAGAAGGTGAAAGCTTCTTCAAGCTGTAGAAGAAGGTGCAAAAAGCTTCTCCAAGTAAAGGAGAAGGACAAGGCTGAAGATCCAAGAGTGGAGTGGGTAAATCCTTCAAGGCAAAATACTTAGTGCTGAGAGGGGATCTCCTAGGCGAAGGTGTCCAACTGCTTGTAAGAGTGGGTAAGACCTTGGTGAGGTAGAAGACTCCAGTTCATGGATAGGTAAGACCTTGGTTGTAAGGTTATTGGATCCCTTGACCTCAAAGGGAAGTTGGGTATTCTTGTCATGAAAAAGGAAGGTCAAATTGTATGTCTTATAATGGAGTATAAGTATACATAGGTTGCAAAATCCTAGAGCTCGACCTCTCTAGGTAGTGGACTAACTCTCTCCTAGTTTGGATAGTGGAATCACTCTAAACAACTTATTCAAGTGCTTATTTCAATCTCTCTCATCCTTGTTATGCATGTTTAGATTTCCATCAAATTCAATATGTGAAATTGTTCCTAGATGAAGTAACATGAAGGTATAATGACTTTTGTGCAAGTTTTTTAGCTTTATTCCCCCCTAGAGAACTTTGATCCAAAAAGTGGTATCAGAGCCACAATCTTCTCTGACAAGTTCTCCCATGAGACGAGAAGATGGGTGACAACCTACTTGGGTCCCTCAACATAGAGGGAGGCTTCTCCATGAGACCCCCGATCTTTGACGACACCAATTTCCTTTATTAGAAATGACAAATGCATTTCTACCTTCAAGGAATGAACTAAAAAATGTGGAAGATGGTGATTCTTCCATACAAGGAGCAGGTGGGGGAGATATCCACTTGGGATGAAGTTACAATCAAGAAGGCACAATTGAATGCAAAGGCAATAAGCATCATCTATGCAGCCCTCACCCCCTCTGAGTTCAACCACATCTCTTCTTGGGACACATCCCATGAGATTTGGGACAAGTTATGCATCACGTATGAAGGTACAAAGTAGGTCAAGGAGTCCAAGATCTATGTGCTCAAGGGTCTCCTTGAAAACTTCAAGGAGTCCATCTCTTGGTAGAGATGTACACAAGGCTCAACACCAACATCAATGGTCTTACTCAATTGGGTCACATCATGAATAGAGGGACAATCAACTGTAAGATCATAAGGTCTCTCCCCAAGATATGAGAATCCAATGTGACATCCATTGAAGAAGTTAGAAGTTGTGGTGACATAGATAGAAAAGAACTCATTGGAAACCTTCAAGCCCATGAGCCAAGACTAGACAAGCAAGAAGAAGGTGAAAAGCAAGAGGAGAAGGAATCAAAGAAGACCAAAGATAGTTCATTCAAAGATCAAATGGAGGCAATGATTCTCCAACAACAAATTTCTTTCCCATCTTCTCCTCCCTCCTCAAGTGAAGATGAAGCCCTTAGTGACCATGAAGCAAACTACTCCAAGGGAAATGCATCCTCCTCCTCCACTCCAAGGTTCTATGAATGTGGGAAAAAGGGGCACTACAAAAAAGAATGCCCCAAGGGTAAGAAGTCATACCAAAAGAGCATATCCAAGAAAAGGGAGGACTGCAAGAAGGATGGCAAGTAAATGAAGAAGGACAAGATGGAAAAAAGAAGCAAGGATGCATCCCATGCCGCATGGGAAGAGTCTTCTTCGAGCAATTCAAGCTCCAACGAAGGAGAATGGCATCTTGCACTCATGGCCTCTACAAGTGAATACATTGGTGAGGTAAGTGAGGTACGCTTACATGAGTTATCTAAGGAAAGTCTCATTGACATTCCTAATGCTACTCACTCTTCTTATTCCGAATGCAAATCTAAGAAGAAGAGGTTAGGGAAGATCATAGATGGGTTTTATGCTAAAATTGATATTCTTTCTCAAAATGAAATGATTCATCTTGATAGCATTAATTTCTTACAAGGGTATTTTCTTGTTCTTGAGCTCCAATACAATGAAGTTGAAGTAGATAATAACATCTACCTTAATAACATCAATAGTCTTAAGGAAAAACACCAAGTCTGAGTAGATGAGCTTGCTTTACTTAGAACTAAAAATGATGATCTTAACTTGCTTGTGATGCTATTAAGGATGATAATAGGATTTATCTTGGTGAGCTTCTTATGCTTAGAACTAAAAATTCTAGATTGCTTTCTCAAGTTATGATTTCTCTTATAGACCTTTATTTATTTCCAAGTAATGAAGCTGCTAGTCTTGCTTTAGAAAAAGATTATTATATTACTAAAGCCCTCTATTTCGAGGTTGACTTACTTCATGTACAAGATGATCTTGCTAGCTTATCTTCTACTATCATTACTCTTAGTGATGATAATCAGAAATGAAGAGATTCCTTTCAGAAATTCCTCAAGGTGAAAAAGTCCTTTAGTGAAGTTCTAGATCACTCTACCAAACAAGTTGGTACTAGTGGTTTGGGATATGTAGGGGGAGCTCCAAAGAGCAAAAGCAAGGGCATGGGTAAGAAAAATAGTATGGAGCCTCCTATTTTCCATGGAGAGTCATACGAATCTAAGAACCATGTGGTTTGTGTGCATTGCAAGAGTGATGACCATTACTCTACTTATTCTCCTTATAGAGAGAAGGGGACCAACCCAAAGATGAAATGGGTCCTCGAGCTAACAACAGATCCCAAGGTTTGAATTAGGCACTGATATCTTCCCATGGTGTAGGTAAAAAGAAAATGGATTGTTGATAGTGGTTTCTCAAAGCATATGATAGATGAAATCAACCACTTCAACCAATTAGCAAAGAAGAAAGGATTCTCAATGACATTTGGTGACAACAAAAAAGGTAAAGTGATAGGTGAGGGTGATGTAGGTGATTGATTGTGCATAAAGAATGTTCTTATTGTGGATGGCCACCATCACAATGTAATTAGTGTTAGTTAATTATGTGATAATGGTTATCTTGTTCTTTTTACTCCACTTGAATGCTTTCTTTTAGATTCCCTCTCCTACAATGTTATATGTAAGGGAACTAGAAACGACAATCTCTATGTTATTTCTCTTGACTCTATTAAGCCTATTGTTGGTAGATGTATTGTTGTCAATTTGAATGATATTTCTTTATGGCATTTTAGGATTGGTCATGTAAATATGCATCAGTTGAAGAAGTTGAGCAAAAAGGAATTGCTCAATGGACTTCCTAAATTTGATTTTGAAAAGGATGAGGAACTCCAACTTTGTATCCAAGGAAATCTAACCAAGTACTCCTTCAAATCCAAAGGATTCCTTCGTACCAAAAGAGCTCTTGAACTTCTTCACATTGATATATTTAGACCAATGCGTACTCAATCGCTTTGTGGTAGCAAGTATTGTCTTATGATCATTGATGACTTTTCCCGCTAAACTTGGACCTTCTTTATTGTTAAAATTGATACTCTTGATGTTATCTCAACCTTTTGCAAATAATTTGAAAATGAAGCTTATTTTCATATTGTGTCTATCCATTGTGATCATGGGGGAGAGTTTAAAAATGACTTGTTTGAATAATTTTGTGAGGAATCCAGGTATGCATATAAATTTTCTCCACCTCGAACACCTCAAAAAAGGGGTTGTAGAGAGAAAGAATAGGTCACTATAGGAAATGGCTTAGACTATGCTTCTAGGGTATGATACTCCAAAGAAGTTTTGGGCCGAAGCCATTAGTACTTCATGTTTTGTGCAAAACTGAGTTTTCACTCATCCATCTTTGAAGAAAACCCCCTATGAGCTATGGCGTGGTAGAAAACCTTCCATTGATTTCTTTCATTATTTTGGTTGTCCTTGTTTTGTTTTGAACACCAAGGATTCCCTTGACAAGTTTTATTTGATACCTTACAAGGCTTTCTTTCTTAGGTATAACACTACTAGCTAGGCTTACAGAGTATTTAACATTGAAATTTCTAAAGTAGAAGAGTCTATTAATGTTAAATTTGTTGAAACTAACCCCTCTATTTCCAAGAATATCATTAATGATGATTTTTTAGATGAGGTGATCCCTTACTTAAAAGATCTCAACATTGTTGATAAAAGAAAAGAGGTGCTATTTGATGAAGAAGAGAAAGAAGAAGAAAATAAGGATCCAACTCCCCGCTTTGCAAAGCATCATCCTAAAGAGCTCATTATGGATAATCCTTTTGTAAGGGTGAGGATGTGGGCTACATTCAATAAATAATAAGACAACAATGCCTTCATCTCTCCACTTGAGTCAAAAGATGTCAAAGAAGCTCTCAAGGATGATGAGTGGATGACATCCATACAAGAAGAGTTGGAACAATATGAAAAGAACAAAGTGCGGACCCTAGCACCTAGAAAAAGTGATAGAAAGATCATTGACACCAAATGGGTCTACCAAAACAAGCTTGATAAATGTGGAAAAGTGGTAAGTAACAAAGCAAGGTTGGTAGCTCAAGGTTACAACCAACAAAAAGGTATTGATTTTGATGAAACTAATGCACCTGTTGCTAGACCTGAATCTATTAGAACGCTACTTGCTTTTGCTAGTTATAAAAATTTCCTTCTTTATAAAATGGATGTAAATGTGTGTTTTTGAATGGTACAATTGATAAAAAAAGTATATGTTGCTCAACCTCCCAGCTTTGAACATGATAAATGGTCTAACCATGTATATTTGTTAGAAAAATCTCTCTATGGACTCAAACAAGCCCCTAGAGCTTGGTATGAGAAACTAAACAACTTTTTGCTAGACAATGACTATATCATGGGCAAAGTCGAATCTACCTTGTTTATAAAACACACTTCTAGAAATTTCTCAATCATTCAAATTTGTGTTGATGATATTATCTTTGGCATGATTGATCTTTATCTTTGCAAGGAGTTTAGTTATCTTATGCAAAATTAGCTCGAGATGAGCATGATGGGGGAGCTTACATTCTTCCTTAGCTTTCAAATCAAACAAAAGAAAGATGGGAACTTCATTAAATAAGGAATTGACTTCAATGAACTAGTTAAGTGCTTTGGGATGGAGAACGCCCAGCCAATGGAGACCCCCATGTCAAACACTGCCAAGCTTGACAGAGATGAGCAAGGAAAAAAGGTAGATGAGAAGCTCTATAGAGGTATGATTGGAAGTTTACTTTTTTTAACTGCCTCTAGATCTGATATAATGTTTAGTGTTATCTTGTGTGTTCGCTTTTAATAAAGTCCTAGAAAATCACATCTCGTAGTAGTTAAGAGGATTTTTAGGTATCTAGAAAAAAAATAATTTTTTTGGACTATGTTATCTCAAGTCAAGGGATTTTACTATTACTACCTATAATGATGATGATTATGTATGTTTCCTAGAGATTTCTACTGTCTCTTAATAAAGGACTTTAGCAAGATATCAAGACCATTATTATGATGACCTAAGTTTGGTTTGGAGACCATGAACCTAGCTTATCCTTAATTTCTCCATAATATTTCTATTATCAAATTTTAATGGTTTATTGAGTTTCAAGAAAAAGTGATAAGTCCTACTTTGGTTCAAATTGCATGTTTTTTCCCTAGTTCCAAGTTTCCTTGCAAGTTGTTGTCCTAATTGTAAACTCAATATAGCACTAGGGCCTAATTGAAAAATATCTAAATATATGTTATTTGTCATATTCATACTATTTGAGTCTTAAATCAATTGGTTAAAAGACGATACTAATCTAGCTTCTATTGGTCAATGTTTGCCTTGATCTTGTAATTTCATGTACATGTGTGGACTAATATGATATTTCAACAAAATTAAGGAGTAAATTGCAATCTGTGTACAAATGAACTAAGTCCATGTTTTTCTTTCATAAGTGTTTTTTATTTTTAACAAATTTGAATACTTTTGAGACTAGCTGAGTAAGGTCATGTTTTCCCTCCTTGCCTTGGGTCTAGATAGCTCACTTATATCTACCCAAACCCCTCAACCTTTTCTTCCATTTTACAACAAAGGAACCTTCTAAGATGAGGATACACAACCTCAAAACCAAAAAAATCTCAATGAATCTCAATCACCATGGATTTGTTCTTGTAGTTTTGTGCATTTTGGAGATGTTGTTGGTATGTATGCCCAGAAAACCAATCATATGATGATTGTAATGACATATCTTATAAACAATTTGATTAATAATAAAATCAATCTTTGTCTATATGTTTTTTTAATTATGAGATGATGGTATAACATCATAGATGTCTAAAGAAAGGTTTTGCTCGATAATGTATGTCTTCAGGTTGAGGACCTGAACAAATGAGATCATATGAATGATAAGAGTACATACATTCTTGTAATGTCCCTAGTCGGATGTTATTGTGGAATCTAATAGACATCAATAACACATAAGAATAGAGTGTGTGTTGGTTGATAACAAAATTGTATAGTCATGATATGTGTTATAAAACCAAAGACTAGGTACTTGTTAATCGTTAATCAGATAGACCCACCTTGAGAGTGATGCATGGAAACCAACCACTATGCCCATCACATGTCATTTGATGTACTTTGACATCATCCAACATGACTTTGAATAATGGTTGCCATACATGTGATGCTTGGATACATTGTGACACATGGGGAATGACTGCAAGTAATGTAGATGGGATTTGTACCTCCTACTGGAGTTGATATCCTAGCCACTTGATAAGTGAGAATGAGAAACATATGGCTGTATTCATGTGAATCAATATATGATATGTGAACTAACATGCATCACATACAATCTACTCTAGTTCAGGGAACATGGATTGAACGTTGAGACAAAGATGGTTCCATGCCTTGAGTTTATTCTGGATATTAGAGAAAAAGGAACTATACGATCACTAGAACATGATGTGGTCTATCATCACACTAACAAACTCACCCAGGGATGAAATCCCTGAGTTTTACTTAAACCTTGTGCAACAATACCACCCGCAAGCAGACATGTCTTATCACAGTATAGTTGAGGATCAAATCCCAAGGGACAACATTTTTAAGAATCTTTACTAGTCGAATCTAGTTGAATCAAGACTAATATTTAGAACAAAGGTTGGGTTGAAGTTAATTAAACTAAATGCATGGAAAGTAAAGAGCAAGATTAAAGTTGAATCTAGATTAATGATGAAGATCGATGGGGTGGTCCCGGGTTTCACTACCGCTACACATGCAAACACATCCAAACACCAACATCCAGACAAGATCTAACTTATCAAAATAGAACTACTATGAACCCTCCTAGAGGGATGTTTAGGTTCGCGTAAGCATCACCTTAGGCATCAAATTTCTCATCGCCATCCGGATCATGCACTTACAGTTTTGAAGATACAGATATCCAAGTGAAGTTGTGGCCCTCGTTTAGGATATTTAGACACACAAAAGCATCACCGTGGGCTAGATGGCTCGTCCCCTCACAGATCACACACTTACAACCTCAGGGACTCCCATACGATTTCTCATCAGGGAGTCAACCACATTAATCAACATTCAATTCCTACATATTGAAGTTCTCACAACATAGGAACGAACAAGATAAATGCAAGTAGGTGATCAATCCACAAGCACACATCGAAGATTAACAACGAAATGAAAAGTTATATACAAGCCATGGAATGTTTAACAAAAGGACATATAAGCATGGGCAGTGAGGCTAGTCCCCGCATCCCAGTGAAAGGAAACTACTCACTCATGATGAAAGAAACCAGAAGAACAAGAGAGAGAGAAGATTCTGCCATGAGAATGGTGAAGAAGATGACCACAACTCGGTGGGAAAACAATCTTCTATACAACATCATGGTAGATCTAGATGAGGAGGGAAGAACACCATGGCAGGTGAGGTAGATCTTCTCTCTCCACCTTCTCTCTCTTCTCGTGGTCCTTTCTTGCAGTAGGAGGAGCAACTCATAGACGTAATGGCAACATAGGCATGGAGTGGATGCAAAAAATCTAGATCTGGATGGAATGTCTTGCATATCTGGGTTTCCACCTCAGATCTGGATGAACGGGGGTGCAAGACAACCACGGAGGCAGGCTCTTGGATGTGGGGATCGTCTCCTTAGGCTCAGGACAGACCTGTAGCCTAACGCCGTATGGAGAGGATGTCTAAATGGCTAGGGGTCGCATTCTATTTATAGGTAGGCTGGACACCGACTTACTTTTGCGACCTTGGTTGTTTGCAATAGGTCACGGTTCTTTAGTCACGATTGTAGGTCGCGAATGTTCTTTGTCTTGGCTAGCAAACTGCAGTTCTCTTCTGTTAAACCTGCACCTAGGTCGTAGTTATGAGTGGTGGACGATGATGCTGCTGTGTGGTGGAGTGACAGTAGTGTGGCAGCAGGGTTAAATCTGCTGGGTGATGAAGTCGCACTGCTACCGCTAGGGTTAGTGAAGGCGCATCAGGCTGAAGAGAGGGATGGTCACTGCTGGGCTTAACTGCGGTCGAGGCAATCATGGATGGTCGCGGTTTTGAAAGGAAGTGATTGCGGTCTTGGGGTCATGATTATGCGTGGAGGGAGCCCAGGTTGCGGTTCTGGATGACTGCGGTCTTGGGGTCGCGATTATGCGTGGAGGGAGCCCAAGTCACGGTTCTAGATGATCGCGGGCCACGATGTAGCTGTCGTGGTGGTGAGAGGCTAGGTAGTAGCAGGTCGAGGTGTATTGGCATTTTTGTGCACCGTGGGTGGAGACACAGTTGTGATTTTGGGATAGGTCATGATCATGGCGGAGTGGTCACGACTTTGAGTGGAGCAGAGCCGCGAGCCGAGGGGAGGCAGGTTGCGATGGTGGGAGAGAGCAGGTGTTAGATAATTGAGGGAACTGCGATCACGGTTTAGGGTAGGCTGACGAGAAGAGGAGCCACTGACCACTGCTAACCACATTATACAAGGCTCCATAATGGGCCGAGAAGATCAGGCCCATTGCCCAAAATGACCTGCACAAAGGTGCAAAAAATTCCATAAAAATAGGGATAATTCTGATTAAACCAAAACAAGTCAAATGTTAGAAGATATGGTCAATAAATGTGAGAATGTAAGAAAAACTGTGCCAGATGAGGTGACTAGACCGTAATGAATGCACATTCATCAAAACACCCCGAACTTAATTGTTGCTCGTCCTCAAGTAACACAAAATCTGAAACAGTTTCCAAACAAATACTTTCACTCTTGTGATTGCCTCATCTTCACATCACGATTGTTTCTTCTCTATTCTGTATGAAGAAGCATATCAACTTCCTAAGACCACTGAACACATCTTACCATATCTTCATTCCTGATTTTGTTTCCCATCATCACTTCCTCCCTACTTTTTCCAACATCAAGCATGTCTAAGAGTTTTGTAAGAGTCCAGAGATACCCGCATAACAACAAGTGTGCACCTGATCTGACACTGGTGTTTTTCAAGATATTGGCAAAGTAGGCATTCGTTGTGCCAGTAGGTGGAAATGGTAGTGAAGGGGGTTATGGAAGGAAGAAATAAATCTCTCCTCTATTCGACTTGAGATTTTTATTATATGGTTGCAATTTCATTGACTCCAACTCTTATTATTATATTTTTTTTGTGTGAATCTCTCCTCTATTTGACTCGAGATTGCATTTTTTTGTGCACATTGACATCTTTTCTTGGTGATAAGCCCCTATTACATAGCAAGGGGTATGGAATAAGCAGATAAAGAGGGAGGAGGGGTGCCACCCCGAACTTAGGGTTTGGTAATATTTTGGCTATTTTTTATTTCTTTTTGATGGATGGAGGGGTAAGAAGATGATAGAAGAAGTGTAGAAGAGAGTTCAGATCAAAATGCAACTTGATTTACAATTCAATGCACCAAGTTGTTCTCCTTATCATACTTTGCTCAAATAATGACTTGATGTGGATCCGGTGGAGATTCCATTCTATTGTTCCACTAGTTAGTTAGGAAGCACAATGTGTTTGATCCCTCTCAATTTGATAGATACTTGCCATTTTCACAATCATGAGGTTAGGATTCATAAGCTTCACATGGTGATTTCTAACCATTGGCTAGTTTCAGAAATTGTCCCCCTTGAGGCTTCGCTTCGAATAAGGAGGGTATAATGATTCAAAACTGTAGGGGAAAATGAGTTAGCCAGCTAGGTAATGGCTTTGATTGAAACAAAAAGCATCAAAACTTCATCAAGTTTCTATACAAAACTACTTTGAAAACTTCAAAATTTTGAATTTTTTTGAAAATTTTTATCAAAAATGCAACAATGAAATCTTAAGTCTGAAATAGGTAGGAGTGGGTGGAAAGTAAAGTACGTACCACCCACCCTCCACCCCGAACTTAGAAATTTGCTCATCCTGAGCAAACCCTAAATTCGAGATGGAGGGGAAAAATCATGCCGGTTGGTCCACCAGATGTGGTTGCATTCCTTTCGGCGACACGTCCTCCATCTGAAATCTCAAAAGTGAAATTTATTAGAACTTAAGATTGCATCTTGCGATGCATTATCTATCGGCTGCAAAATTTTATAATTCAAAACTAAAAGTAAAAACAAAATTATTGATCGGGTTGCCTCCAGACAAGTGCCTTTGTTTTACGTCGATGGCTCAACGTGGATACTATCACCATGGTTGGGCAATGAGTGGAGGTTGAGCTGGATTGACATATTCTCTTGGTGGTTTCTTTCTAAGCCATTCATTTATCCTTGCTTTGATTATGGCCTCTCGTATTCTTCCCCATACAGAGCAAGCATTGTCAGAACACAAAGGGAAACAACTTGAGTTATGTTGAATTATTCTATGTTGCTCAATCTGAGGTGGAGAATAGTTGTAGGGGATCTGAATGACTTCATTGATAAGGTAGTGTTGTTGAGGCTCAGAAGAAAAGTTCATTTGTTCATGCACTATCCCTTCATCGTAACAATGTTGGTCATTGATGTCAATCAGATATGGATCTGGGGGATGTTCTCGGTAGAAAATACAGTCCAAATCTTGTTGCAGAGGGAAGATGAAATAAGTAGTCTCTATCTATTGGGCTACTGGTTCATTCCAAAGGATAGTTTTTTCTAGATGAGGAGGCTCATGGACACCTGAAGAAGGTTCAATGTGTGTAACAGCAGGATTGAGATGTGTCTACTCCATAGTTGACGACATTTCTTTCATCTCTACATAGACTGGTTCACTCTCAGTCTCCTTTTCATCATGGTCCTTTTCTGAGGGAATGTCAGATTTTGAGGTAAGGAATTGTTGTTGCATTTGAGTGAATTGATTAACACAATCAACAAAATACACTTCTTCTTCTTTAGTGAGCTCCTTAGCACTTTTGGATGCATGGAAATAAAAAGATTGGTTTCCCACCCTTAGTGTCAAGACTCCAGCTTCGATATCAATCAGAGCTCTAGCGGTTGAAAGGAAAGGTCTTCCAAAAAGGAGGGGGTAGTGTGGATTCTCCTTGATGTCCATAACTACAAAATCACACGGGACATATAGATTCCCAAGTTTTACGGGGATGTCCTCTATGATGCTAACCGGTTTTTTCATGGAGGAGTCAACAAGCTCGATGGACATTCTAGTAGGTGAGAAGTTAATAAGGCCCAATCTGTTGCATAGGCTAAGAGGAATGATGGAGATGCTAGTTTTAAGATCAGCTAGACCCGGTTGGTTGATGGAATCACTTATCGAGTAGGAAATTCTAAAAGAGCCAGGATCCTTATGCTTACGAGGCATCCTATCCATTACTAAATCAGATGATGTTCTTGCCAGTTTCACTGTCTGATGTTCCTCAGTTTTGTACTTTTGACCGAGCAGGAGTTTGAAGAACTTAGTCCATTGGGGCATCTCAGCATGGCCTCCAAAAGTGAGATATTGACATACAAATTTTTCATGTTTTCCTTGAATTTGTTGAGCCTAGTATCGAGCTGGGTAAAATTCAATTGATTTGGAAATGGCACACGAGGTTTGTATACGGGAACATCTGGCTCAGGCTAGTCTTCTGCATAAAAAACAATAGGTTCCTCAGTACTTGCCTTATCAGTCTTACCATTTTGAGTGGCACCTTCACTATGCTCAACACCTTAGACATTTGTCACGGTGAAAGAAGTCGTGGGTTCTGGTAAGATAAAGCCTGAACAATTTGTCATAGCTTTAAGTTGTTCCACGTGCCTCAGATTGTCTTCTGATTACCCAGCTAAAGCTCCAATAGGTGGCTTGAGGCTAGATGCAAGTTGAGATAGTTCAGATTCAATGGCCTTTTGGTGTGCTTTCTGGTTAGCTATCAATGTTTGTTGCAACTGTAACATCTTCTCAATGACCGACAGTTTATCATCAGGAAAGATGGGTCTAGTTTGTTTCCCTTGTTGTTGATTCTGGTAAGGGACTTGATTGGGGTCTTGGAACTAAGGGTTGTTCTGGTAATTGTTGTAGTTCCTATTCTGGAAGTTACCCCTAAAGTTCCCTTGATTCTTGAAATTCTATTGTTGGTTGTTTGAACCAAATTGATGTGAGTTTACCGCTCCCGAAATATTTCCATACCGAAAATCAGGATGGTTCCTATTCTAATTTGGGTTATAGTATCCTTGACCAGGGATAGTGTTGACAGCATTCAGTTTTTCCATATGGCCATCATCTCCTTATTTGTTGACTTTGCTTAGGATAACATCATAGAGAACATTGCAGGACAAAGTAGAGTGATCGGTTACTTTACATGCTTCACAGAACAGTGAAGCTGACTTAACTTGTTCTTGTTGTCGAGGGGGTGAACGTCTTCTTTCATAGGCAGCAAAAGATGATTCAAGATGGTCTTTCTTGGCAACTAGAAGCTTAAGAGACTCGGCGATAGACTTGTACTCAGGAGTAGATTCTGGCATAGCTACATTCAACACTCCCTTACTAATGGGTCTACCCCAGTTGGCTTGATTTTCAACTCCAAGCGTAACAACCTTCCATGCATTGGCATAGCTTTGACGCATGAAGTTTCCTCTGGATGAGGAGTCTAAGAACTTCTTGATATCATCATCCACACCCCTATAAAATATTTTGATGAGTTGATTCTTAGGAATGCCATGGTGGGGACACTTTCGTAGAAGCTCTTTGTATCTTTCCCATACTTCTGCAAGGGTTTCACCAGGGACCTGAGTGAACTATGTGATTCGGCCCCTAATTTCATAGGTGAGAGAAGGAGGATAGATTTTTTCTAGGAAGACATTTTGGAGTTTCTACTATGTAGTGATGGGTTCACATTGCAAAGAGTTATACCAACTCATGGATCTATCAGCAAGAGAGTACTTGAAAATACGGAGTCTAATGGCATCATCTATGACTCCATTTTGCTTTGTCATAGCACATAGATCTATAAACCTCAGAAGATGTTCTTGACTATCTTCTCCTTGCTTACCATAGAAAGGGATATTATGAAGCAGCGTAACCCAATGTGCCCTGATCTCAACATTTGGAGCATTGATGGGAGGAGGTTGTATTGGGTGGTGAACATCATCAGCATTAGGGATTGATAATTCTCGAAGGTCTTTTTGTAACTCAGCTTTTTGAGCTACTGCTTGAGCTTCTTGGATTTCTTCTTGAACTGTAGCTCGGGCTTCTTTCATAAGCCTTTCTCTTTGTGCATTAAGGGCTTGAGCTACCCTTCGGGCAATTTCCTCCTCTTGTGTCATACTTGCTTGGTTTTCTCTACTCTGACGATGAAAGGTTCTTTCTATCTTAGGGTCAAAGCTAGCAGCAAGGCCAGAACTGTTCGAGCAGTGCATACACTAGTTTTTGAGGGTACCTAGGATGGAAAGATCTTTTAGAAGTAAGGTGGACGGAGTAGAGTCAAATTCAAGTAGATGCTCGATTGTATCAAAAATTAAAAGCAAATTCCTAAATTAGCCTTAGTAGAACTAGATTTGACTAACTGATTCCGTTGTCCCCGACAACGGTGCCAGAATTTGACGCTGTCTATTATCACACTAACAAACTCACCCAGGGATGAAATCCCTGAGTTTTACCAAAACCTTGTGCAATAATACCACCTGCAAGCAGACAGGTCTTATCACAGTATAGTTGAGGATCAAATACCAAGGGATAATGTTTTAAAGAATCTTTTACTAGTCGAATCTAGTTGAATCAAGACTAATATTTAGAACAAAGGTTGGGTTGAAGTTAATTAAACTAAATGAAAGGAAAGTAAAGAGTAGGATTAAAGTTGAATCTAGATTAATGATGAAGATCGTTGGGGTGGTCCCGGGTTTCACCATTGCTACACATGCAAACACATCCAAACACCAACATCTAGGCAAGATCTAACTTATCCAAATAGAACTACTGTGAACCCTCCTGGAGGGATGTTTAGGTTCACGTAAGAATCACCTTAGGAATCATATTTCTCATCGCCATCCAAATCACGCACTTATGGTTCCAAAGATATAGATATCCAACTGAAGTTTTGGCCCTCCGTTAGGATGTTTAGGCACATAGAAGCATCATCGTAAGCTAGATGGCTCGTTCCCTCACAGATACACACTTAAGACCTCAAGGAAATCCCATATGATTTCTCATTAGGGATTCAACCATGTTAATCGACATTCAAATGCTACATATTGAAGTTCTCACAACATAGGAATGAACAAGATAAATGCAAGCAGGTGATCAATCCACAAGCACACATCGACGATTAACAACGAAATACAAAGTTATATACAAGGCATGGGATGTTTAACAAAAGGACATATATGCATGGGAAGCACGGCTAGTCCCTGCACCCCAACGAAAGGAATCTAATCACTCATGATGCAAGAAACAAGAAGAACAAGAGAGAGAGAAGATTCCACCATGAGCAGGGTGAAGAAAATGACCGCAACTCAGTGGAGAAACAATCTTCTACACAACGTCATGGCAGATCTAGATGAGGAGGGAAGAACACCATGACAAATGGGGCAGATCTTCATTCTCCACCTTCTCTCTCTTCTTGTGGTCCTTGCTCAGTAGGAGGAGAAACTCGTGGACGTGATGGCGACATAGGCACGACGTGGATGCAACAAATCTAGATTCGAATCTAGATCTGGATGGAGTGGCTTGCAGATCTGGATGAACGAGGGCGCAAGACCACCACGGAGGCAAGCTCTTGGATGTGGGGATCGTCTCCTTAGGCACATGGCATACCTACAACCTAACAGTGTCTAGAGAGGATGTCCAAATGGCTGGGGGTCACGTTCTATTTATAGGAATGTTGGGCACTGACTTACTTTCGTGACCTTAGTTGTTTGCAGCATGTCTCGGTTCTTTGGTCGTGATTATAAGTCACAATTCTTCTCTATCTTGGCCAGCAGACCACGGTTCTCTTCTATTTAACGTGCGCCCATGCCACGTTTATGAGTGGCGGGAGACACTACTACTGTGTGGTGGAGTGACGGCAGTGTGGCAGTGGGTCTAGATCTGTTGGGTGATGAAGTCGCACTGCTGCCACTAGGGTTAGTGAAGGCACAGTAGGTGGAAGAGAGGGATGGTCGCTGTTGGGCTTAACCGTGGTTGAGGTGATCATCGATGGTCAACATTTTGAAAGGAAGTGATCACAGTCTTGGGGTCGCAATTATGCGTGGATGGAGCCCAAGTCGTAGTTCTGGATGATCATGGTCTTGGGGTTGCGATTATGCATGGAGGGAGCCCAGGTCGTGGTTTTGGATGATCACGGGCCATGATGTAGCTGTCATGGTGGCGAGTGGCTAGGTAGAAGCAGGTCTAGGTGTATTGTCATCACTGTGGACCATGGGAGAAGGCACTGTTGTGATTCTGGGACAGGTCGCGATCATGGTGGAGTGGTCACGGTTTTGAGTGGAGAAGAGCCGCAGGCCAAGGGGAGGCAGGTCATGATGGTGGGAGAGAGAGGGTGTTAGATAGTTGAGGGAACCACGATCACAATTTAGGGTAGGCTGAAGAGAAGAGGAGCCGCATACCACTACTAACCACATTATACAAGGCACCATAATGGGCCGAAAAGATCAGGCCCATTGCCCAAAGTGACCTGCACAAAGGTACGAAAAATTCCATAAAAATAGGGACAATTCTGATTAAACCAAAAAAAGTCAAATGTTAGAAGATATGGTCAATAAATGTGAGAATGTAAGCAAAACTAGGCCAAACGAGGTGACTAAACCCTGATGAATGCACATTCATCAGAACACTAATCACATATTGTAAATTGAAGTTGTTCTCCAACTTTCCAATTGTTTGGGTAGAAATGATGGTTGCAGGATACCTCTAATTGCTTTTGATGTCATAAATTAGTTATGGACATTCATTGCCTATGTAATTTGGGACCTATAGGGTCACACACAAAGGATACACCTGGAATAGGAGTTTACTCATGAATAAGGTTTAATTTGATTACTAAAGTGTTTGGGTATTCAATTTAACAAGATTGGTTGAAAATTGGCTGATCTTGAAAATGATTCAACTAGTTCGGAATATATGAACCGATCAGTTCACATTCTGAATCGACCAGTTCAGATTATAAATCACCTCATTTAGTGATCAATAAGATTGGTTCAAGTATTGATGCTGACATCATGTTGTACATTAATAGTCACATGAAATACAATATGCTTATTAATAGGAAATAATTTGAACCGACCGGTTCAACAATTGAATTTACCATTGTGAATTGACCGATTCAATAGTGAACTGACCGATCCATGGTTTGCAGCTTCCAGAAAATTCTTGAAATTCTATTTCTTTGACTCTCAGTTGATCTGGAAGCCCTGATCCTAGCCCTCCTATAAATAGAGGGGTAGTCAAGGCTTTCCATACACAACAATAAGCTCTAACAATTGTTATCCTCTCACAGTTGTGGTAGCGTGAAATCCTGTATGAGTCTGATGCATAAAAGGGAGAGATAACAAGGGAGAGTAGTCAATGCTAGCATGTTCACATTGAAGGGACAACTTCTTCCTATCAATTCCAAAAGAACTTCATGAGTTCTCAATGGTCTCTGTTGACTAAGTATAGGCGTGGAGGTCGTTTCCACCCCCTAGGAGGACATTATCAACTGCCATCCATGGTGCTACACTAGGAGGTCGAGAAGCACGTCGCTGCAAAGATAGTCATTGCACTCACTATAGGACCATATATATACCTTGCAAACCTGCCTTCCCAAGCTATAGTTGTTGATGCGATCTGGTGGTCAAGGGGTGGATGGGAAGAAAATGCTTTTTTCCGCTGCCATCTCTGATGCCATATTTCCCTACAGTGGTATCAGAGCCAGGAGAACTTACTATGTTTTGGGATTGAAGTGATATGATTGGATTTTTTTATCATTTATTTTATTGTATATGATGTTTATATTTGAAATGATTAATGTATATCTATGACTTAATACCACATACAATCCATATATATATATACACACCATTTTTAGTTAAATTCACACATATATATATATATATAC
The DNA here is from genome assembly GCA_963693085.1 of Alisma plantago-aquatica. Lineage (NCBI taxonomy): Eukaryota > Viridiplantae > Streptophyta > Magnoliopsida > Alismatales > Alismataceae > Alisma > Alisma plantago-aquatica. Next base: position 1,227,875,636 of record OY856411.1, read on the forward strand.
AATCCATATAATCCATATATATATACATATATATATACATACATATATATACATATATATATGTTTATATATATACACACACATACATATACATATATATAAATATATACATACACACACACGTATATATATATATATATATATATATATATATATATATATAATATATATATATATATATATATATATATATATATATATATATATATATATATATATATATATATATATATATATATATATATATATGGACAGAGAGAGAGAGAGTCAGGCTATAATACACTCGAGTGTACTCAGAGCCGAATACTCTCAAGTATTTTTTCATGATGCAATATTTTTTTCAAAAATCTAATCCATTGATCTTCTTAAACATATTGTGAATAGCTCATATGCAAAATTTGAGCACATTTGGACATTTATAGGTCATGTGATAAAGACCGCAAAAATTATGCATTACAAATTAGTTTCACACGTTGATTTTGTTGCCCATGGATGAGTGACTTACACTCATCCAAATGAGCTCAAAATTTGTATGTAGTCGAGTTATAGTATGACGGTGAAGATCAATGCTTTACATTTTGCAAAAAATAGTCTTGATATGCAAACACACTTGGATGTATTCATGCGATCTGTACACTTGAGTGTATTCTAGCTCGACTCTCTCTCTCTCTCTCTCTCTCTCTATATATATATATATATATAATACAAAAAAAAAACTCTCATTGTCCTCTAGGGTTCTTCCCTGGGCGATCGCCCGTGCGACCTGGCGTGCAAAATGACTACGCTGCCAATCACCCTGATCGGTAGTGTCCACCCCTCCGCAACCACCACCCACCCACCACCATGACTCCCTCACCATCTGGAATCGTCCCTCCAGTGCCAACCACATCTGACGTGACCCAGGGGAGTTCGGACAGAACCACCGCCACCACTATGCGTGTGACAAGGAAGGCCTGGGATCAGGTGTTGAAGCAGCTGACACCGCTGACTGAGGAGGTGTTGGACTTCTCCAAGCCACGCCTAATTGATGGAGCAGTCCATGTGGACCTGGAGGTTGATGAGTTCACTAGGATGAAGAACGTGTGGGAACATACACTTCTCTTGTACACCCTAGGAAAGAGGTCGTACTACCCTCACCTTCTGGCATGGATTCACCGGACATGGAGACTCAAGGGGTCGTTTGAATTATTCTCTAAGGAGTATGGTATCTTCTTGGTGTGGTTTGCAATGACAGTAGACAAGAAGACCACCTTGGACCTCGGCCCCATGTTCTTCGACACTCAACTGGTGGTCATGAAGGACTATGCATACAGTGACGAGATGAAGAAAGACCTCTTCTTTCGGTCCCGATGTGGATCACTCTGCACTCAATTGGCAGATCGTGGACAACGAAGGCAGCGGGAACTATCGCGGTTGGAGTGGGGAAGGTTCTACACATTGATAGCCGCTCGCTTGAGAGTGACATAGCCAGGGTGATCGTGGAGATCCAAGCTGATGGAAGCAAACATGAAGTCGTCTGGCTTAACGTTAGCAAGAAGGAGCCGATCCCAGTGCATGTGAGCTATGACTGAAAACTACTAGAGGGGGGGTGAATAGAGTTTTATAGATAATTTAACAATTATTGAACTCAAACAACCACAATGAAAATATTGGACAAAGAGACACAAGGTTTAGAGTGGTTCCAACTATAGCAAATACTATAGCCGTCAATCCACTACCCGGTTGCTTACCCAACCGGGATTTGAAAAGAAATTTATTTTATTACCTCTCAAGGAATTTACATAAAATACAATCTCTTTTCCTAAACCCTTCAAGCAGCCTTCACCTAGAAGTAATCGCCAACCTTGAAGCAGCCTTCCCTTGAAGTAGATGCACCAACTCCCGTTGCACCAGCCTTCTGAAGTAGCTTCCCTTGCGATAGCCTTCTTGAAGTAGCTTGAAGTCCCCTTCTCCACCTGAGAAGTCAACCCGCTCCAATCCGCAGCCTCCAACCCTAGGAGTAGCAAGGAGAGTATAAAAGATAAAAAGGAACAAGAAAGAAAAAGGAAAATACAACTTATCCTTTAAGCCCGAGGCTTGATATGCCTAGATCAAGCGTAAGATCTCCTAGCCAAGTATGTGAACTTGTGATTGCTGTGGGTAGGAGAATCTAGCCTATAGGACACGAGATTGAGCTAAGAAGGATGTAGGCCAATGATCACAGTGCTCAAATTGCTTGCAATAGATTGCTCAAGTATGCTCAAGTGTATTCTCAAGTGTAACAAGTAAGTTCTAGTATCCTATGGCTTGTCCTATTTATAGGAATGGCCTAAGTATGCTTAAGGACGTTCTAGACAACTTCTAGGGGTTTCTAAGTGCTTAACTAGCCGTTAGGTACAAAGTTGTTGCTTTAACAACGGCTAATTACTTTATTCTGCAGTTGCTGTCAGAGACCATCTCGGTCGACAAATGGTCGACCGAGATACCTACTCGGTCGAACTTTTGTCGACCGACAGGCTCTCTGGAACAAGTGATTTGCAACGTCTTTCTTCAACTACCAACTAACTTGTTTGTTGTGTCTAACGGCTACTTTGGATCTTTCTCGGTCGAGAAGATTGTCGACCGAGAGTGTCTCGGTCGAGGAGTTTGTCGACCGAGAATGATCCTGTTTCAAGGTTTCAGTTTAAGCATTAATTATATGTGTGAGTGTGCAAAGGTGATCCTAATTAAATGGGATGACAAGTCCAACTATGGTGTTTGGCTAGGGAAAATCTAACGCTTGATTTACATGCAATTCTAAGTACTTGTACATTATATATTTGTACAAGTTCTTACAACAATGATTACATTGCATGAAAATATAATTAAGTAAGCTCTTGGATTTTCCCTTGCTACTTTGTCATCCTGCACACTCAAGTAGCTCGTTAGATTAATAAGAATGAAATATTTGTCATAATCAAAACAAAGGGATTTTTAGATGTCCATTTAGCCAACAATCTCCCCCTTTTTGAAGATGACAAACATTTCCAAAATAAATATAAAACATATGAATTTCATACCTTTAGATTGCCTTATGTATCTTTTCCTCTTGTTTATAAAATGTGTGCTTATTATTCTCAATGAATTATGGAACATGAAATCCAGTTCATTTGGGAATGTAGCAACTTTCAATGTAAAGCCAAGAGTATATTTATGAAACTCATTGATTGAGTTTTTCATAAATACTAAGTTATAGTTTTATATATCTCTCCCCCTTTGTCATTTCAAAAAGATAACCGTTTTAATAAAAACTCCCCCTTAATTAGATAACTTGTTTTGATAAAAAATCCCCCTTAATTAGATATTCCGTCAAATCTAATGAAAAAGATGTCCATTGAAAAGCCAAAATGAAACAAGTAAACGGATTCATTTTAAGAACCGCAGATATCAAAGAAAACATCTTCCAAAGGAGTAATAAGCAATTGCTTCCTAATGTTGTTGAATTGATCTAGTGGAAGCGGTTTTGTAAAAATATCAGCCAATTGATTTTCCGTATCAACATGATGAAGGGAAACATGATTCTTTGAGATGTGATCCCTTAAGAAGTGATGACGGATTTCAATGTGTTTTGCCCGGCTGTGTAAAATAGGATTGTGTGCTAAGTTTATGGCGCTCGTGTTGTCACAAAAAATAGGTGTAGATGAAAGATTAAAACCATAATCGCTTAATACCTGTTGCATATAAAGCACTTGAGCACAACAAGACCCGGCTGCCATATATTCAGCTTCAGTTGTAGATAGGGCAACCGTATTTTGTTTCTTGCTAAACCAAGATACTAAGGCTCTCCCTAATAAGAAACATCCACCACTAGTACTTTTGCGATCAAGTCGACAACCAGCATAATCCGCATCAGTATATGCTTTAAAATCCAGGGATTGTCCTTTTGGATACCATAAACCAAAACAAGTAGTACCAGCTAGATATCGAAGAATTCTTTTAACCGCTAGAAAATGAGATTGCATAGGTTGGGATTGAAATCGAGCACAAAGACCAACGGAAAACATAATGTCCGGTCGAGAAGTAGTTAAGTATAGCAAACTACCAATCATGGCTCTATATAAGGAATCATCAATAGGTTCCCCATTTTCATCCTTATCAATTTTGATAGAGGTAGCCATAGGAGTAGTAGCATGTTTGCATTGATCCATCCCAAAACGTTTTAAAAGTTCTTTAGTATATTTTTCTTGGCTTATGAAAATTCCTACAGGTGTTTGCTTAATTTGAAAACCAAGAAAGAATGTTAGTTCACCCATGAGACTCATTTCAAATTCTTTTTGCATAATGTCACTGAATTGTGTGCATAATGAATCATTAGAAGCTCCAAAAATAATGTCATCAACATAAATTTGCACAACTAGGAAATCAGATGCATATGTTTTGAAAAATAAAGTAGAATCTGAATTTCCAATAGAAAAACCATTATCAAAAAGATATGTCTTGAGCCGTTCATACCAATTCCTAGGTGCTTGTTTTAGACCATAAAGTGCTTTTTTAAGTTTATAAACATGGTCACCTTTTTCTGGTATTTCAAAGCCAGGTGGTTGAGCAACATAAACTTCTTCTTGTATGATACCATTTAGAAATGCACTTTTGACATCCATTTGATATAGCTTAATGTTTTTATGGGCAGCAATAGCTAGTAACATCCTAATAGCTTCAAGTCTAGCGACGGGTGCATATGTTTCATCAAAATCTATTCCTTCTTGTTGATTATATCCTTGTGCTACTAACCGAGCTTTATTCCTTATGACTTCTCCTGCCTCATTGAGCTTGTTCCTAAATACCCATTTAGTTCCTATGATAGTTTTATCTTGTGGTTTAGGAACTAAATCCCATACATCATTTTTAGTGAATTGATTTAACTCCTCTTGTAGGGATATTATCCAGTAATCATCCTTAAGAGCTTCGGATATCTTCTTAGGTTCAATGATAGAAACAAAAGCCATGTTTGCAACATCTTTGAAGGATGATCGAGTTTTGACTTTATCATTTGGATCTCCAATAATTAGTTCTTGGGGATGACCCTTGATAAGCCTAGGTGTAGGTTGTGTTTCAACTTGGGGATCGGATATAGGAATTTTCTCACTATCATTGGAAATGGTTATATTTTCGAATTGATTAAGTGAGATCAATGATATCTAGATTTTTAGACTTCGATTCTTCATGAAAAGAAACATGAATGGATTCCTCAACTTTTCTAGAGATAGTGTTATATACTCTAAAGGCTTTGCTAGAAGTGGAATATCCCAAGAAGAATGCTTTGTGTGATTTAGAATCAAACTTGTCTCTATCATCTTTGGTATTTAAAATGTAGCATGTGGAGCCAAAAGTATGAAAATAGTCAACTCTAGGTTTCTTAGAGTGTAATATTTCATATGGAGTTTTCTTCAAATGAGAGTGAACAGTTACTCTATTAAGCACATAACAAGCAGTGTTTACAGCTTCATCCCAAAAGGTTTTAGGTGTGTTGTGTTCAAGCATCATGGTCCTAGCCATTTCCTGTAGAGATCGATTTTTCCGTTCAACTATACCATTTTGTTGTGGGGTACGTGGAGCAGAAAAATTATGAGTATACCCTTGAGATGTACAAAAGGTCTCAAATGTATGATTCTCAAATTCGCCACCATGATCACTTCTAATGGTACATATGTTATGTTGTAAAAGATTTTCAATCTTGGAACAAAATTGCATAAAGACATGAATAGTATCATCTTTAGTTGCAATAAAATGTACCCATGTATATCTACTATAATCATCAACAATAACAAAACAGTATCGTTTACCACCAATAGATTGTGTCCTCATTGGTCCAAATAAGTCCATATGAATTAATTCTAAGGATCTACTGGTGCTAAGTACATGTTTTGATTTAAAAGATGTTTTGGTTTGCTTTCCCATTGTGCAGGGTTCACAGTTTTCAACTTGATCAAAAGACAAAGTAGGTAATCCACGAACAAGATCATATTTCACTAACTTTTTAATAGCATGTGAACTAGCATGTCCTAGCTTTTTATGCCATAGTTGTAAGGTATTTTCATTTGCAAGCAAGCATTTACCTACTACTGATTTCATAGAGTTTGGTTTAAGGATATAAAGATTTCCAACTCTATTTCCTTCATAAACGACATTTGTAGTGTTTTCTATCAATAGTTTGCAGCAGGTTTTGTTAAATAACACATCATAACCACTATCACATAGTTGACTTACACTTATTAGATTATGATGCAATCCATCAACAAGTAGAACATTTTTAATTTCGAGATTTGTTCCAACATTACCTATTCCAACGATTTTTCCCTTACCATTGTCTCCAAAGGTGACCGTTCCACTTTTCTTTTCTTCAAAAGTTTGAAATGCGTCCTTGTTCCCGGTCATGTGTTTGGAACAGCCACTGTCAACTACCCATTCCTGCATTAGAATGTAGATTTTGGTACCCATGTGATGGTCCGATATGGTTAGAAACCTTTTAAGTGCTTATGTATATAAAAGTTCTGATACAGAAAACCAGTCGGTCGACAATTGTTCGACCGATATTTGTCTCGGTCGACAATTTGTCGATCGAGCAGGTTACTGTATCACAAGCAAAAACACAGAAAATTTCTCGGTTGACCAATTTTCGACCGAAATAGGTGCTGTAAAATTTTTATTTGTTAAAGACATCCAGTCGGTCGACAATACTTCGACCGACCCAGGGCTCGGTCGACAATACTTCGACCGACAGAATTTCTGTTTCAGCAATGCAGAAAAATAATAACAATAAGCATAGCACCTTTTGTTGAGATAAGACAATATAAATAGCAAAATTAAGCATTTGGTCATATCTCAACTACATTCCATTCTTCTAAGTTTGGGGTTTTGGGATCCAAACTAAGTCGGACTCCTTAGTCTTGTAGGGGCATGAAAAACAATAATGTCCAAGACGTAAGCAGAAATGACAAGTAATAGAGTCAATTTCATTTCTCTTTCTAGTCATTGTGTTCTTGGGTACAAACATAGTTTGGGTCTTTTTGGGTTGGTTTTTCTTTGGAACATATCCCAAACCTTTTCTTCCATTGAAAACATTACCAACTTTCAATATGTTATCAAGAATATCTTTTCTTCTTAACTTATAAAGTTCTCTTTGCAACGTAGCAATGTCATTCATCTTCTTATGTATATCTTTTCTTGCTTGGTCTAAATCAGAAAACAATGAATCCTTTTCTTTTACAATATTATCATAGTCCGAATGGTTGCACAAGATAGGTTGAGTTTGATAATCTTGTAGTTTAGCTAGAAAATCAGTCTTTTCTTTTGATAGAAGATCAACATTGGTTTCCAAATTGAGTAGCTTTCTAGTGCAATCATCTAAAGATGTTTTTAAAGATACATTTTCAAGATCAATGTTGTTCTTTTCATAAGAAAGTTCATCTAATTTGGCAATGAGCTCATTATTTGATTTTATAGCCTTCTTTAGTTTCTTCTTGGCATCAACATACTTATCATGAGTTTCTTGTAAACTAGTAACTAACTCTTCTTTAGAAAGATCAACTAGGCTTACCTCTTGAGAGTCTTCATTTTCTTCTCTTGCCATTAGACATTCCACCTCTTCTCCGCTTTCACTGTCACTTGACTCATCCCAGGCAGCTTTATAGGCTTTTTCTCCTTTCTTCTTATGTGAGCTTTTCTTTCCCTTCTTTGCTTTGGGGCATTCATTTTTGAAATGCCCTTTCTTCCCACATTCAAAGCACCTGGGAGTTGAGGAACTAGAAATTTTGTTAGATTTAAACCTTTTGTACTTCTTACCGTTGACGATTAAGGCTTCTTCTTCTTCTTCACTTGACTCCTCACTTTCTTGTGTGACAACTTTTGAGGCTTTGAGAGCCACATCCTTCTTCTTCCCACTTTGGTGTTCACGTTCTCTTCTTTCTTCCTCTTCTAGATCTGCTTCATGAGCTTCTAAATTACCAATGAGTTGTTCCATTTTGAGGCGAGTGAGGTCGTTTGCTTCTGCAATGGCTGTCACCTTTGGCTTGTACTTTGGAGGAAGTGATCGAAGAATTTTTGATACCTGATCTTCCTCAAGGACAGGTTTTCCTAAGGCACTTAAACCATTAACAATAGTAGAGAATTTTGAATACATTTCACTAATAGATTCATTTGGATCCATACGAAAATGTTCAAGCTTTGTTTTAAGAAGACTAATTTTGGAATTTTTGACTTGGGCTGTACCCTCATAAGTGATGGACAATCTATGCCAAATATCATATGCTGTATCACAATTTGATATTCTATTAAATTCTCCTACAGAAATAGAACAATATAAAATGCTTACAGCTTTTGCGTTCATTTGGGCCTGTTTTACCGTGTTTGCATTCCATTCCGCAAAGTCATTTTGAGGGAATGCATAAGGAGTAGATACCATTCTCCATAGATCCCAGTTGACGCCTTGGAAGTAGAACTGCATCCTTCTCTTCTAGTATTGGTAGTTTGTTCCATCGAATGCCGGCGGCCTAGCAACAAGAGTCCCTTCAATGTTGAGGTTGTTGAGCATTCCATCACCCGTTTCTTCAAGACCTTGTTAGGGTTCCTTGAAGCCTCGCTCTGATACCAATTGAAAACTACTAGAGGGGGGGGTGAATAGAGTTTTATAGATAATTTAACAATTATTGAACTCAAACAACCACAATGAAAATATTGGACAAAGAGACACAAGGTTTAGAGTGGTTCCAACTATAGCAAATACTATAGTCGTCAATCCACTACCCGGTTGCTTACCCAACCGGGATTTGAAAAGAAATTTATTTTATTACCTCTCAAGGAATTTACATAAAATACAATCTCTTTTCCTAAACCCTTCAAGCAGCCTTCACCTAGAAGTAATCGCCAACCTTGAAGCAGCCTTCCCTTGAAGTAGATGCACCAACTCCCATTGCACCAGCCTTCTGAAGTAGCTTCCCTTGCGATAGCCTTCTTGAAGTAGCTTGAAGTCCCCTTCTCCACCTGAGAAGTCAACCCGCTCCAATCCGCAGCCTCCAACCCTAGGAGTAGCAAGGAGAGTACAAAAGATAAAAAGGAACAAGAAAGAAAAAGGAAAATACAACTTATCCTTTAAGCCCGAGGCTTGATATGCCTAGATCAAGCGTAAGATCTCCTAGCCAAGTATGTGAACTTGTGATTGCTGTGGGTAGGAGAATCTAGCCTATAGGACACGAGATTGAGCTAAGAAGGATGTAGGCCAATGATCACAGTGCTCAAATTGCTTGCAATAGATTGCTCAAGTATGCTCAAGTGTATTCTCAAGTGTAACAAGTAAGTTCTAGTGTCCTATGGCTTGTCCTATTTATAGGAATGGCCTAAGTATGCTTAAGGACGTTCTAGACAACTTCTAGGGGTTTCTAAGTGCTTAACTAGCCGTTAGGTACAAAGTTGTTGCTTTAACAACGACTAATTACTTTATTCTGCAGTTGCTGTCAGAGACCATCTCGGTCGACAAATGGTCGACCGAGACACCTACTCGGTCGAACTTTTGTCGACCGACAGGCTCTCTGGAACAAGTGATTTGCAACGTCTTTCTTCAACTACCAACTAACTTGTTTGTTGTGTCTAACGGCTACTTTGGATCTTTCTCGGTCGAGAAGATTGTCGACCGAGAGTGTCTCGGTCGAGGAGTTTGTCGACCGAGAATGATCCTGTTTCAAGGTTTCAGTTTAAGCATTAATTATATGTGTGAGTGTGCAAAGGTGATCCTAATTAAATGGGATGACAAGTCCAACTATGGTGTTTGGCTAGGGAAAATCTAACGCTTGATTTACATGCAATTCTAAGTACTTGTACATTATATATTTGTACAAGTTTTTACAACAATGATTACATTGCATGAAAATATAATTAAGTAAGCTCTTGGATTTTCCCTTGCTACTTTGTCATCCTGCACACTCAAGTAGCTCGTTAGATTAATAAGAATGAAATGTTTGTCATAATCAAAACAAAGGGATTTTTAGATGTCCATTTAGCCAACAATGACTTCATTCACCCACGATGCTCAGGATGTTGCGCCTTTGGCCATGGTGAAGGGCAATGCAGGAGGGAACCACAAGTGGTGGAGAAGAAGAAAGAATGACGAGCCAAACCCAAACAACAAGAGGATGGAAGGGCGTCCACGAACAAGAGAAATGAGACTGAACCTTCTACAGTGGACCAACGCACACAATGTGTGGATCAGGCAGCAAAGGAAGGTGAGGGAGGCTCAAGTGTTCCCAATCTGAACAAGGATGGGGACAAGGAAGCTAAAAAGGAAGTTGATACAGCAAAGGAAAAGAAAGCCGGAGGACCAGAATGTGGATTTACACCTGCATCAAACCGGTTTGGGTCACGACAAACATTCCCAATTTCCCAAGGAGTGGGGTCTATTCTTGACACTACAAACAACTTTGGGGCATTGTCAGACTCAGATAAAGAAGAAGGAGAGATAGTGAAGGAGAAAGGGGCAAAAAAGAAGGATAACAAGAAGGATCCTAGCAGGCAAAGAAGGTCAAAAAAAAACCCTTGATATGTCCATGTTACTATGGAACATTAAGGGAGGGTGCGACAAGAATAAGAAGAAGGAGATCCATGAGTGGATTGCTTCTAGTGGCCACTCACTAGTTTCCTTGGTGGAAACAAAAATAAAGATTCAGAATAGCAATAGAATTAAATATCCTTTCCCACAGGGTTGGCATCATGTGTCTGACGTGGAGTGGAGTGATGTTGCTAGAGTCTGTGTGGCGTGGAAGCCCAATGCTTGGCAGGTGTCAACGGTACATATGTCAGATCAGCATATCACTGTTGAGTGCAGAAATAATGGTGGATTACTGATATGGATGATGGCTATCTATGGTCATAATGATGGCAGAGCAAGACTTGATCTATGGAGAGATTTGGTTACTCTTTCTAAATAGGTGAAGACTCTGTGGCTGGTTATTGGTGACTTCAATATTGTTCGGTTGCAGGCAGAGAAAAGGGGGAAAAGACTGGCTACTACTGCTGAAGTGGATGCATTTAACCAGGCCATTATTAAAGCTGGTCTATATGAGATACCTATGGTGGGGTGTGATTTATTCACTTAGAATAATGAAAGAACTCCAGAATACAGAATAGCAAGCAAACTTGACAGGGTTTTGTTGAATGATGAGTGTCTAAAAATTCTTCCCAATATACATGTAAAGGTTGAAGGATCTGACATTAGTGATCATGCCCCTATCTCAGTTCAGATTATGGAGAAAAAAAATGAGGCCTTTCATATTTCTAAATTACTGGACAAACTGGAAAGGATTTGAGGATGTCATAAAGCAAAGTTGGAACATTCAGGTGATTGGTAATCCTATGTATGTGTTTGCCAAGAAGTTAATGAACACTAAGATGGCCCTTAAAAAATGGGCAAAGGAAGAGGTGAACATCCCAAACTTGCTGAAGGAGACAAAGAAGGAATGCAAAGAGGTCAGAGAAAGCATGATGGATGACCCATTGAACCCCAACCTGATTGAGAAGGACTGGGAGCTGAAAATGATGCTTGAAGATCCTAAAAAGGTGGAGGAAAATCTTTACTGGAAAAGAAGCAAAGAAAAATGGATGGAAGATGGAGACCGGAACACAAATCTCTATCACTCTACAATTAGAAGAAGAGATGTAGGTAATATCATTTCTGAAGTTACTAATGTTGAAGGGAGGGTTGTCAATAAACATGAGGATCTTGAGGAACAAGCTATTGACTTCTACACATCTTTGTATAATAAAACTTCCCTACTGATGTTGATGAAGAAGAGGAGGTGGAGTGGAAGTACAGACTCACAAGAACTCATAACAACATTCTTACTAGAAGAACCAATGAACAGGAGGTCAAAGATGCAGTCTAGAGCATTGGTAGTAATAAGTCATCGAGTTCTGATGGTTTCAATGCCTTCCTCTATAAAAAGACTTGGGAAATTATCAAGGATGACTTACTCACTTATGTAGATTGGTTCCTAGAAGGTGGAAACATGGTGAGACAGGTCAATCATTCCTTTCTTGTTCTTATTCCAAAGAAGAAAGTCACTTCCTGTCTTGCTGATTTTCACCCTATTACTTGTTGCTCAGTACAATACAAAATTATTGCAAACATTTTGGCTACCCGGTTGAATTGGTTCTCCCTTATTTGATTTCTACAAACCAAGGATCCTTTGTTATAGGTAGAAGCATCAATGAATGTGCCCTTCTGGCTGGAGAATTTCTTCTGGACTTTAATGTCAAGAGAGGAAGTAGGAAGGCCTACCTAAAACTTAATATTTCTAAATCTTATGATAGTGTAAGATGGGAAAAATTATGGTGGATCATGGAACAGATGGGGTTCAATGAACAATGGGTCGGATGGATGAAGCAATGTGTCGGGACTACTAGCTACTCCATTCTAGTTAATGGTATGTTTGCAGGTCTTTTTAGAGGAAGTAACAGACTGCGCCAAGGTGATCCATTGTCTCCCCTTCTTTTTGTGCTAGTCATGGAGTATTTCACTAGGAAGATGCAACAAGCTAAAGTATAGAAGGAAATAAATCCCTACACTGTCCATGGAACAAAGTAATCACACATTTGATTTTTGCGGATGACGTGATGATTTTTGTAGAAGCCAAGCAGCAATTTCTAGAAAATCTTAAAAGCCTTTTGGAGAGCTTTGGGAAGCAAACGGGGTTGTGTGTAAATGCAGGAAAAACTCATATCTTCTTCTCTAAGAATTGCTACCAGCTAAAGAACAAGCTTACTCAAGGTATGTGTGTAGGGAGAGGTGAATTCCCAACATGATACTTAGGATTCTCTCTCACCCGTGACAACCTTCAAGTTAAAGACTTTACCAAATGCATTGATCAAGTGGAGCAAATGATTAGTAGATGGCCAACTCAAAAGACATCCATGGTCGGGTGCAAGACTTTGATAAAGTCTTCTATTGAAGGACTTCTTATCTTCTGGGTGCAATAAGGTGAAGTACATGGATCTGTTCTTGAAAGAATTGAAATGAAGATGGCCAATTTTCTGTGGGGGGAATGAGCATCATCCTATGAAGTACTCTAGATTGGCTTTTCCTACATATGAAGGTGGGATGAATTAAAGACTCTGAGGGACATTGCTAGATGGGGCACCACAAGGAGTATCATTACTTACAAGGAAGACACTTCTACGTGGGGCAAGTGGATGAGGGACAGATACCCAAGAGGGTTGGATTTTATTCCAAAGACAAGAGAAGGATATTCAAGAACCATCAATGTCATGAGGGAGACATGGCCACAAATTAAACATTTGTTTGCAGAAAATGATTCTGGAAGATGGCAGCTGAAAGACAAGAAGATATGTATATGGGAGATGACCCAGACTAGGGGCACAAAAGATCCTTTGGGCAAACAAATATGGGCTGGTAGGTATGTACCAAAATGGAGCATGTGTGTTTATAAATTTCTGCATAATGTCCTTGCTACTCTAGATAGAATAAAGAGATGGAACTATGATATCTCTACTGTTTGCTTGCTATGTGGGGAAAGAGAAGAAAATCACAACCACCTTGTGGGAGAATGCAACTTCACAAAGGAATTATGGGAGTATATTTGCAGAGAATTCAGATTACAAATCCACCTATCTGTGGATCCGAAAAGAGTGCTTACTAAGTGTGGCGGTGAAGAAAAGAAGATCCTCCTATTCTCTGGCTTGTGCTACCACATTTGGGAGGAAAGGAATGCTAGGAAACATCATGAAAAGTCCACGAATTCTATAAGCATTGCTGTAAAAATTTGTAAATGCGTTAGATGTAGACTACACATTAGTTAGTTGTGTGAGTTGTAGCTTTTCTTTGGGTGTATGGCATTGGGCCTACTTGTAAACTCGACCCCCTATATTTTTAGGGGGGACGTTGGAATATACTTACTTGATTCCGATATATATAGAGAGTGTCAAACAATATTTGGTTGTTGTGAATGATCTACAATTTGGATGGTTATAAAATTTTTATAAGGTAGATATTAAGGTATACTTGTAATATGTATGGTTGGATTATGAAAAATTGATCTATGTGGAGAGTTATTCAAATGCCTCTCATGCTCTCACCAGATATTTTTTTCACTGGATCATTGCCCTATATATATATATATATATATATATATATATATATATATATATATATATATATATATATATATATATATATGATGCCTCTGAGGCATTGTTCAAGTGCAATATGACAGAAGGATATCCAGTTAGGTATGCACATGCTCAAGCTAATTGGGTATGTGGAGAACCTTGTTATACTGGGATTTCCCTTGGGACAAAGTTGGCCACATATGTGATTCTGCAGTCATTTCTGGGATCATACAACTAGTTTGTCATGAATGACAACATGAACAATTTTGAATAGCCATTGTCAGAATCGCTTAGCATGTTGAGAATTGTTGAAGCGTAGATGAAGAAAGACAATCCCAAATCCGTGATGAAGATCAAAAAAGGAAAGGGGAAGTCCAAGGGCAAAGGAAAAGCTAAGAAGAGTTCTAAAGTTGGCCAGAAATCCAAGTCTTCTACACTCATAGCAAAGGGAGGGGTGACCTAGGGAGGCAATTGTCACCACGATTACCAACCTGGAAACTGGAAAAGGAATTTCCCTCTTTACCTAGAGGAATTGTGGAAGAAGGAGGGGATAGAGATATCCTAAGATAAAATATGTCTGCTTATTCATCATGGGTACTAGATATGGATGTGGATCTCACATATGTTCAAATATGTAGGATCCAAAAAGAAGTAAGCCATTAAGAAAGAGAGAGGTCAAACTGTATTGAGAATGGAGCAAGATTTGATGCCACTAAAGTTAGAATCTAGCATTTATCTCTTCCAATGGGGATTGTAATAGAGTTAGAAAACTACTATTTTGTACCTTCCATTTATGGAAACATTATCTCTATATCTTGTATGGATAAGAATGGATTTGAATTTCATATAAAGAATGGTCAATGTTCTATTTAAAAGATGAGATCTTCTATGGTACTGCCGCAATGTCCTATGGTCTTTACTTATTAGATCTAGAGAAAATTTTTTATAATGTGAATACCAAAAGGTTAAAACTCAATAACTCAAACAAAACATACCTTTGGCATTGTCGTCTTGGACACATCAATGAGAAACGCATTTCTAGACTCCATAAAGATGGATATCTAGACTCTTTTTATTTGGAATCAATAGAGACATGCAAATCTTATTTGTTGGGAAAGATGACAAAGTCTCCTTTAACTGGAAACAATGAGAGAGCAAGTGCTCTATTAGGACTTGTACATACTGATTTATGAGGACCTTTTAGAATAAATGCTTGAGGTGCTTACCAGTGCTTCATTACCTTTAATTATGGCTTTAGTAGGTATGGCTATGTATACTTAATGAAACATAAGTTAGAAACCCTTACAAAGTTCAAGGATTTCATAAATGGAGTACAAAACCAAATTCTATAAAAGCATTAAAGCACTTCATTCTGATAGAGGTGGATAGTAATTAAGCCAAGAGTATGATGACCTTCTGTGAGACTATGATATTGTATCACAATGGACTCTACCTAGAACACCACATCAAAACTGTGTATTAGAATAAGAAATTGTACGTTACTAGATATGGTGGGGTCAATGATGAGTTTTGATAATCTTCCAACTTCCTTTGGTGGATATGATCTTGAAACTAAAATGTTTACACTAAATTGTGTACCATCTAAATTGGTTCAAAAGACACCACATGAGATATGGTATTGGAAGCGTCCCAATGAGTCTTTTATGAAGATTTGGGGAGTGAAGATTATGTGAGAAAGAAGTTTCCCAAAAAGCTTGGACCCAAATTGGATAAATGTTATTTTTTTGGATATCCTAGGTAAACCAAAGGATACTACTTTTATACTCCATCTGATAGCAAAGTGTTTGTTTCCATGGATGTTGTATTCCTAGAAAAGGAATTTGTTTACAAAGGAATCAGTGGGAGGAAAATAGAATTCAAAGAGGTTTGACCAACAAGAAAACATTGAAGCTATAGAGGTACAAGAGGAACATAGAGAGCCACAAACTACTGTGGAATCTCAAATTCCTCAAGTAACATAGGAACCTCACAGATCTAGTAAGTCACACCTTGAACCTCAAAGATTTGTTTATCTTATGACTCAAGAAGGTAATGACTTGGTCATTGATGATGAGCCAACAACCTACCTTGAAGCTATTAACAGAACAAAGTCTAAGAAGTGGCTAGAGTCCATGACATCTGAGATGGAATCCATGTATGCCAATAAGATATGGACCTTGGTGGATCCACCTGAAGGGGTAAAACCCATAGGGTTCAAGTGGGTCTTCAAGAAGAAGACTGACATGGATTATAATGTACAAACCTATAAAGGGTGATTGGTTGTGAAGGGTTTCAGACCATTTCAAAGTTTTGACTATGATGAAACCTTTTTCTCAGTTGCCATGGTCAAGTCCATCGGTATCATGCTTGCCATTGCAACTTATTATGACTATGGGATTTGGCATATGGATGTTAATTCACATTTCTTAAAATGAATTTTCTTGAGGATGTGTACATGACACAACCCCAGAGTTTTATAAATACAAAGGATGGAAATAAAGTTGTAAGATATAAAGGTCAATCTATGGATTGAAACAAGCATCTCAGAGCTAGAATCTTTGATTTGATGAAATAGTCAAAGAATTTGTCTTTAGTCAAACTGAAGATGAACCATGTGCTTACAAGAAGGTCAGTGGGAGCATGATTGTATTCCTCATACTATATGTAGATGACATACTATTGATGGGAAATGACATCCCTACTTTACAAATGGTAAAAATCTAGCTAGGAAATACATTCTCTATGAAGGACTTAGATGAAACATCCTATATCTTGGGAATCAAGATCTATAGAGATAGATATAAATGACTTCTTGGCCTAAACTAGAGCACTTACATTAACAAATTGTTGAAGAGGTTCATCATGGAGAACTCAAAGAGAGGAAACCTACCCATGTCTCATGGTGTTACGATCTCTAGAGCTCAATGTCCTAGTTCTTGTGAAGAACATGAATGCATGAGTAAGATTCCATATGCATCTACAATTAGATCTATCATGTATGCAATGTTATGTACTATTCCTGATGTCTCGTATGCCTTGAACATGAGGAGTAGATATTAGTCAGATCCCAGTGAAAGCCATTGGACTATCATTAAGAGCATCTATGAGTACTTGAGAAGAATCAAGGATTAATTTCTTGTCTATGGTGGTGAGGAAGAGTTGGTGGCAAATGATTACACCGACGCAAGCTTTCAAATTGATAAAGATGACTTTAGATCACAATCTGGATTTTTGCTTTGCCTAAACAATAGATCTATAAGCTGGAAGAGTTTCAAGCAAGAAACAATTGATGATTCTACAATAGAAGTCAAGTATACTACTACCTCCAATGTGGCAAAGGAAGTTGTTTGGATCAAGAAGTTTATCACTAAACTTGGGGTGGTTCCAAGCATCAATAGTGTTGGATAGTTGTATTGTGACAACAATGGAGCTATTGCACAAGCTAAGAAACCCAGATCACATTAGCGTTCCAAGTACATAAAACAACTGCTCCATCTCATATGAGAGATCATACAAAAAGGATATGTGAATATTTACAGAGTACCAACCAAAAGTAATGTTGCTGACCCGTTGACAAAAGCACTTTCATAGTAGAAGCATGATGGTCATTTTAAATCACTTAGGATTAAGTTCATGGGTGATTGGATCTAAGTGAAATTGGGAGTCTATTGGTATGTATGCCCAGACATCCAAACATATGATGATCGTAATGGTATATCTTATAAACAATTTGATTAATAATAAGGGAAATCTTTATCTATATGTTTATTCATTTATGAGATAATGGTATAACATGATAGATGTCTAAAGAATTTTGTTTCTCAATGACATATTTCTTCAAGTTGAGGACCTTAATAATGAGATCATATGAATGATAAGAGTACATACATTCTTGTTATGGGCCTAGTAAGATGTTATTGTGGAAGCTAATAGACAACAATAACACATAAGACTAGAGTGTGGGTTGGTTGATGAGGGAATCTCATTAGTCATGATATGTGATATCAAACTAAACTCATAGGCACTTGTTAGAGAACAGTGTGTAGGACAGACCCACCTTGAGAGTGATGCATGGAAACCATTGAATGGTAGTCAAAATCAGCTCTCATAGTGATCGTGGTGATTGTTGTTCTTAGGCCTATAATCGCTACACTCATCACTTGTTGTTCGATGTACTTTGACATCATCTAATGTGACCTTGAATAAGGGTTTCCATAAATGTGGTGCTTGGATACATTTTTACACATGGGGAATGAATGTAAGTGATGTAGATGGGATTTGTCCCTCCTACTGGAGTTGATATCCTGGTCACTTGATTAGAAAGATAGAGAAATGTATGGCCATACTCATGTGTATTAATATATGATATATGAGCTTGCATGCATCTAAGATAGTCTACTCTAGTTCAAGGAACATGGATTGAACATTGGGAGGATGATGAGTTCATGGTTTGAGTTCAATTTGGATATCGAAGAAAAAGGAACTATATAATCACTATAACATTAATGACAAGTTGTAGGTTGAAGTTGTTATCCAAATTTCCAATTACTTGGGTGGAAATGATGTGTTTATAGATACCACTCATTGCTTGTTATGTCATAAATTAGTTATGGACATTCACTGCTAACATAATTCGGGGCCTATAGGGTCACACACATAGGATACACCTAGACTAGGATTTTACTCATGAATAAGGTTTAACTTGATTACTAAAGTGTTTGGGTATTCAATTTAAACAAGATTGGATGAAAATTGGTTGATCTAGAAAATGAATCGACTGATCAGATTATGAATTGACTGGTCCAGATTATGAATCCCCTGATTTAATGATCAATAAGATTGGATCAAGGGTTGATGGTGACGTCATGTTGTGCATGAATTGTCACATTAAATCCATAATGTTTGTGAATAGGAAATAATGTGAACTAATTTATTCAAGTGTTGAATTGACTGTTTCACATGTGAACTGACCGGTTCATGGTTCACAACTTCAAGAAATTTCATGAAATTTTGTCTCTTCGACTCTTAGTTGATCTAGAAACCCTAACCCTATCCATCCTATAAATGGAAGGACAATCAAAGGCTTTCAAGAGACACAAAAATAATCTTTGACATTTTTTTCCTCTCACAGTTGAGGTCACGTTAGACCCAATCAAGTCTTATATGTAGAAGGGAGAGACAACAATGATGAGACAAAAATGGAGAGCAGTCAATGCTAGCACGTTGACATCGAAGGGACAACTTCTTCCTATCAATTTCAATAGAACGACATGAATTTCTTGTGGTCCGCATCGACTACATAAAGGCATGGAGGTCGTTGCCACCTTCTAAGAGGACATCACCAACCATCATTTGTGGTGCTACACCAGGGGGCATCATGGACAACTGTTCATGTGCTACATGCAAAAGAAGCACACTGCTACAAGGATAGTCGTTGGACTTTATCCAGGACTAGGTATATACTTTGCAAACCTTCCTTCCCAATTCATAGTTTTTGTTGCGATCCTCTGGTCAAGGGAAATATGGCAAGAAATTTTTGTTTCTACTTCCATCTCTGATGTCATTTTTCCCTACAGATGCAACTTCCTTAATGGTACTTTGGCCTTACAAATTCGTTTCACTAGCATACATGTAAGTTATCCTTTATGATCTCTCTTATCTATTAATTTTGGTATCTTCTTCCTTATTATAATATTCATGATTTGCATGGTGTTT
Organism: Alisma plantago-aquatica; assembly: GCA_963693085.1. NCBI lineage: Eukaryota > Viridiplantae > Streptophyta > Magnoliopsida > Alismatales > Alismataceae > Alisma > Alisma plantago-aquatica. Next base: position 1,227,895,481 of record OY856411.1, read on the forward strand.
CTCACTCCAAACAACTTAAGAACCCTACTATATCCTCTTTTTCCCATGTTTCTCCCTAGATCTTGCATAGGGGATCTTCTTTGGGGCCTTCAGATGGATTTTAATGAGCTTTGGTCTTGAGTTCTTGGTTTTTGTGGAGAGAAGCTCATGTTCATCTTCCATGGAAGCTCATCATCTTGAGAAAGGAGCTTATATACATGCATGTCTATGCATGACTATGCATGTTGACGATCAAGCTTCAATAGGACATCAAAAATTTTGATAGCTACATTTCTATCCTTAAACATGTAATATCATCTTGTTCCTCCCTCTTTTTATTGTTTTTCTATAGTTCTTTATCCTCTTGGCCAAGTTCTGTGGTTACCCATAGTAGTTTTAGCTTTTTAGGGTTAAAAATCTCACTTTTCTCTCTCTTCAACCTAGGTGAGACTAGATATAGCTAGATGGAGCTTGGGGAGGTTGACAATGATGTTTGAAGGATGTTCCATGTGGCCTAGAAGAGGAGGATCCTTCCCACACATTTTCAAGTGACATGCATATTATTTCTAAGAGGATGATCCTTCCCATACATTTTCAGGCGGCTTGCATAATATTTCTTTGATTTAATCATGCACTCATAGCCCAAATAATATAGAAACTCTAAATTCTCACCTTTTATACCTAGATATTACTCTATATGCTTAAATTTATGATTACTATAGACTGGTTTGTATCCTTATGGGATGATATCAGAATTTATTTCTTACCTCTATGTTTTGTTGTTGATTCATATGCTCATAAGGTGTCTTCTTGTGATGTTTAGATTTAAAACATGAAATACATGTGATTTTGCCCTAAAATGACTCATTTATGTCTTTTAGAATACCAATATTATTGGAAAATTTGTGATCTTTATTTATATACAGATGATCATTTGGAGTGTATATAGAGCGTTTGTGCAACTTTCATGTGGCTAAAAATATACTAAGTGTATGTCATATACCTAGAAGTACCTCATATAGACTTCATAAAGGCATGTTTGTGCTTAATCTTATTTTATCTATAACTTGATCATAGTTTGGAGTTTGGTCTAAAACTTTATATGGTGTTACATGATTGTATTGTAAAGACGATTATACTTTTGGTGGTAAAAATAAAGTCTTAATCAATGTTAAATCTCTCTATGATTTAAAATGACATTTTGTGCAATAAATGGGTACTTTGAAGAATATTTTTGATACATAACCCTCACTGTAACCCACCCGAATACCTATTTTAATTCTTGAGAATTAATTTGAAATTACTTCATGAACTTGGCATTGATATAATGCAAATGGTTATTTGAACCTAGCATGATATTTTGTACCCCAATGGGTACTTGGACAAATGTTTTTGAATTACTTTATATCTTCAAAATGTTCATATTCTTATACTAAGTTATAATGGAAGTACACTAGTTACATCATAATTTCTCATTATGGAATAAAGTAACATGAATTTTTGGGGGTTTACAAATTAGCATGAACTCTATCTAATAGATGAACCTTAGTTAAAAGATGTCACTTATTGGAATATCTCACCTTCTAAGATTAATATCTATACTTTTATTCTTTTATCTTCCTATAAATATAAGAATTGAGTATGTGTGACATAAAATATGACATTATATAATGTATTTTAGATATGAGCATAGAGGTAGAGTTGATGCCTTGAGACTTTTACCTTTATTATAATAGCACCGTCGTTGGGATGATGATAAGGTCAAATTGTTAGATTTTAATCCATGACTTCATATATATATATATATATATATATATATATATATATATATATATATATATATATATATATATATATATATATATATATATTAGAAGATAATGGGAGATATTATCATATACTTAATATGGAGTTCTATGTGGTCATGTGTGTTGCTACATTTTCCCTCGAATAGATGAGATACACTATACAACAATTAAGTAGGCCCTAGAGGAGATATGTGATGTGGTTTATATACCTTTGAATAAAATGTTCTCAAAAACAAGTTTGATGTGATGTACTTAATAATGACGATTAATCTTATAGAATTTTACTTCTTTTCCCTAATGACTATGATGTTGGAATCTACTTAGAAACATAATTCATCTCTCAAGATGTCTCATTTATGTTTAGTTTCATCCTACTTGCACTCTAATATTGACTTAATCATAACTTTTACACCCTTTGTAGTTTTAATCTATTTTGGATCTTATTTGATTACTATCTTCTAAAGATATTTCTGAAGTTCCAGGTGTATATGAAATTCTTAAGATGACTTATTGCTATTTTCATCTTAATGGTATTTTGGGCCTTGTTATGTCCTATAAGTTGTAAATTGGGGCCTTGTTGTGACAAAGGATGGAACATGAATCCTATTTTGTGTGGTTTGGAATATGTGAATACACTTTTTAGTTGTTTGAGTTGATTAATTTCTATTAATATATCTCTATGTCATGTTTGCAACTTGTTTCATGCAAATGACAAATGATTAATAGCTTATTAATCAAGTGTAACCCAAATCATGTAGTGTCTTGTGACCCTAGAGCTATCTCATTATCACAACTTGCTAGATTATGAAACAAGATTCACTATAACAATCTCATATTGTGAAAAGGAGCTTGGAGTCATAAACTATTGAGTATATGTAGGAGCTAAGAGGGTTTTCTCTATCATCCTAGCATCAATGTGATTTAGATAGCCTGCGGTTGTAACTCAAATTTGAGGTTTTTATACCTTGGTTTTTAATGTGTGGCCTACGTACCCATGATGGATTAGCTTTAGTGAGATGGTCATTCTGCCCCTACTAGTAGTGGATCCATTACTGCTATAATTTGTTAGTCATAGTGACTGATGGGAGGAGATCTTCAGGAGTTCAGTAATCCTATGATCTTATACAAGGTTGCAGTTAGAAGTTTAAATGGTATGTCTCAAACTACCTAGGGATCAAAACATGTAACTCGGTGTTTAGTAAATCTACTTAAAATTTTATTGGAAAATCACATTGGATGTTACTATTGTGCTCTTATTACCTACAAGATTTTTATACCTTGCGAGTTCTCTATAAGTAATGTTATCTTTATTGTATTCAAGATGATCATACTATAAAAATATTATTTTTGCGATATGAAGTTTCTTATACTCTTTTCATAAATATGCATGAATCTTAATTGTGGTGTAACATAGATAATTAGAAATAGAAATGAATATTAAATTTCCCTCTATTATCTATATTTCATCTATATATATATATATATATATATATATATATATATATATATATATATATATATATATATATATATATATATATATATATATGGGATAAAGAGAGGCATTCTCTCCCCCTCTCCCACGCCCATGACGGAGGCCGAATGTCCGGGAGGGTGGTAAACCAAGGCGGAAACTGGGATTCGAACCTGGGTCCCTTCGTGAGGGGACACCATGCTTGACCACTTGAGACACTCCTTGTCGACATATATATATATATATGTATATATATATGTATGTATATGTATATATATATATATTGTTGGAAGTGATCCTTTGGCTGGGACTCCTATAGAGTTTCACAAGGTCGTTCCACAATGTTTTATGTGTGCTAGAAAAGCAAAAACGCTGTGGTGATCAAGTTGTAACAAGATATAACATAGTTGAGTCTAGATCGTCCATGTACTCTCACTTTCTCAAGTGATGGGTGTGTAGTTTATCTCAACTGGGATAGGTTTCTTTGCTTGATGTGTCCTCACTATTAAAAGTTGTAACTTAATTTAAAATATTATAGTGTTGTGTATCTATAGATAGGATCATATTTCAAACCTATTTGTTATAGTAAATTAAGAGATTTCAGTTTGTCTTACTATCTTGTCTAGTCTTAAGATGATTTCAGTGAGAAATATTCTGCTTTTCTACGACAACATGTGGTATTTTATTATAATCATTTGTAATAGGATCTTTAGGTGGATTATTTTATTCCTAATTTTTTTTTATTTTGATAAGTTGCTAGCTGTATCATACTGAAACTTTGACATATTCTCTTTTTGGCCCTTTCCCAATATTTTCCTATCATTTTTATCCTTTTTGGCCTTGGTGCGTAAATTGTGGAATTTATAGTGGTTTGGTGAACATTTTTTCAATGATTATACCAATTTAAGGGTTTATGCACAAATACCTTGGTGAAATCTTATTTAGGATCTAAAATGTAAAATCACTACTTAAGTGGAATAATGGTAAATAAATCCATGTTAGAAGTGTAAGGCCTCAAACCTTAATGTATTGAACAAGATTAACTACCATAATTAAGTACTTTAAACCTTAATCTAACCCTGTGAGGTGTTTTTAAATCACGATACAAGATTAAGTTTCAAGTTTGGTTCAATTTGGATGTTGTTTGTGCAAGTTATGCAATTATATGCACATTCTGGACTTTTATGCAATTTACCCAATTCGGAGGGTTTCTTTGTAAATTGTCACATGAATTATAATCTTTAAATATTACCTTACCATTCTTGAGTTTTTGAATAGTGGGTCACCTAGTTACACCTTGGTTTGAAGGTGTTTCTTTCTAAGGGCATTATAGGGATTACCCTCTTTATAAATGGGCTTATCTTTAAAAGCTATCGACCAATGGGGTTATTTCTTTGTTTGAAGGACGGTGGGGATGGCCTAGAAGTCTCCATGGGCTTTTATGACTAACGTTTGACATAAAATAAGTCTCTATGAGTTGTCCTCTTGCATGGACATGAAGCCCTAGGTTAGGGACACATGGAAAGTCCCATAGACACCTCATGCTTGCCCCCTTCTTTATAAAGCCATGCCTACCCCTTCCCACCTCCCAATCCAAGAATAAATCCTATCCTTATCTTTTCCCCATCTTAGAGAATTTTTACTACTTTGTTTGGCCATGAAGGTGTTGTCCCAAGGTAAAAGAGAGTGCTTATCTTGGTGAAAAAGGCTCCTAGGGTTCCAAATTTGCTCTATTTAGGGTTTCTAAAGCTCCTTCTTGGTGATTTTGACCAAAAATAGTAAGTTTCCTCCTTTTCTTCTCTGTTTTCATGTTGTTCGTATTCCTCCCACCTTCTTCTAGGTCAGAACCATGACCTTACATGGTAAAAATCCACCTAGAACCCTAAAACATCTCATCTCCATCCTCTTTTGCTAGGGTTTGCACCTCTAAAGTGGAGAAGGTGATCTTTGCTCAAGAAAGGAGCTTGGTTTGGAGCAACCAAACCTTATAATCTCAGGTTCCTTTCTGTTTGGACCTTCTTACTTTCCTAGTGGCGAGTTTTATAATCCCCTTCTCATATATTACTTACTACATGCTTAAAACTCATGTTTCTATGTTTAAAATCAATGATCTCCATCTATATTTACCATGTTCTTCTAGGGTTTTGTTTTCTTGTTGTTTTACCTCCTCTAGAAGATCTAGTTTGGTTATTTTTGAAACTCCAAACCCTGGTCTTGGGTCAAATGGTGTTTTCTCCCTCTCTCTCTTCGCTTGTATCGTTCGGTTTAATGATGTGTCAATTTCTGATTTGTCGAATTTCAATAATTCATAACTTTTGATTTGTTTGTCCAAAAATTAAAGTAAAATATATTATGAACTCAAAAAACATATTATTTTTGATAAAAATGTTTTCAATTATTGTTTTTGAGTTTTATTGAAGGTGATTTTCTAGAAAATGATTTAATCACTTAAAAATCACCAAAAATACACTCTAAACATCATAACTTCAAAATATACAAAATTATATGTTTTCTTAATAAAGAGAACATAATAAGATCAATGGTGATATTTTCATAGTCTAAATCGAGGATTTTCTCAAAAAGTCAAAAATAAAGGTTTTCTTTACATTGATGCATATAACATACCCTAATGAATGGTTATACATTGGAATATGAAAAGTTGATCTTGGACTCAATAAAGTGATAAAATTTGATAGTTGAAATCTTATGAGAGGTGTGTACAATCCCTATTTATGTATGTGCATTCCTTACACCCTATGTTGGGATATTTTTGAACCAACCTTACTTTCCCTAATGAGGCTTTATTGAACCCAATTTCCTCTACTCATAATTCTTTTGATGTACTTGCCTCAAAATTAGTATTGATGTTTTATTTCATGGGTCTTGGAACCACCATATTACAATTATATGACTATTTATCTTGCCAATCTACTACTTCTTATGCATGATGATTTATTTGACTATTTAGCTATAGTAGTGGTACTTATGTACAACCACCCATAGTAGGGCATGTGTTAATTCACCCTAGGGAACATCTTATTCTACCCCTTATAAAAATATGTGTAGGTGAGTGGAAATGTATTAATTCTCCCCTCACCTGTAGGTTGAGGTCCAATAGGTGCATCAACCTTACTTAGTTAATGTAGTCCAATATTGATCATTCATGCAATTCATTATTATTTGTTGGTTTTTTGGCAAGAATCTATTTTTATATGCCTCATCCTCTTGGCCCTCTCATCATGTGATGAATCCATATATTTATGCTTTAATGTTATCATTATCTTTCATAGTTGTTTAATATTTTGACACATACCTTGTTTCCTTTTGCTTTTGCTGGGTGCTCTCCCAATCACCCAGGTTAAGATAAGTTGTTGACTTGAATCAGGACAACATACCTTTGGGCATGGACCTAGCACTTAGAGATTTTCCTTTGGAGACAAGATTTGAAGTAGTTTATACTTCCCTCTATCTAGATCCTTTTTTTGTGTCTTGTTGTAAACCCTAACGATAGATTTTGATGTACTTGTGTAATCTTTTATGAAAGTTGAATATAGTCAGTTATTTTTATTCTGCTGCTACACTTTGGTCTTTTGCATACCATTATAATAAATTTGGAAAATTTATACCTATTCCAACATACCTTTGTGTGTGTTTGGAATGGATGTTAATTCTTCAAATTTTATTATAGTAAGGGGGTGATCCCGCCTCCTTACACTAGCTCTAAGATGATTTTAGTTTTGTGGATTTGTCCCAATGATTCTTTAGGGTTTGATCAACATGGCGGGTTGTCACAAGTGTTGTATTAGAGCATGGGTTAGTTGAGTCTAGAGGGAAAATATAAATTAGAATTAAACGATGACTATGTGATGAACATGGCACTAGAACGATGCATGCTACTTGAACTTGGTGTTTGGATACACTAGAAATGTATCCAAGTATTGAGGAAGAGTTAAGTATTGAACTATTTGGCTATTCTCTTTTGGAGTACTCTAACAAAGTAGTCAGTTGAAAATTGCCTGAAGAGTGTCATAAAAATATTAAATCAGGATGAAAATAATGAGATAGAAGATGAAGAGAGTTGTGGAACCCTGATTGAATCCAGAAATGTTGAACAAGAAAAATGTATAAAATTAGTTAAACTGGTGATAAAATATACGAAACTAGTTATTTGAGAAAGATAAAAGCATGTTAAAATACATCAAAACTCAAGAGTGGATGATTTAAGAAAAATATATGACACTACAAAGTTTAATTATCATAAGAATAATACAAAAGAGAGTTCCTAAATTTGGAAGGACACCTTGTATGGATACGAACTGAGTGGTTGAAATTGAGATTCCATTTATTTACAATATGAATAAGAGATAACTCTATATAGGAAACTTCAACTATGAGTAGTAGTCAGGAAAAATCCTAAAGTAGAGTATAGAACATACAAATGTGTACTAGAAAATTCAAGAAAATAAGAATTATAAGGATGACTCTAGATGTAAAAATCCATAATAATAAGAGGATATTTAGAAAATGAGTATAATTTGAGCAGATAGTTATGTAGGATGATAGAAGATAAGACTAGAACCTAAGGTAATCTCATGCCATCCAATGTGTGCTATGAGGAGTTGAAGTAAATAATCATGATACAACGAGGAGATTAGACAAGTGTTTAGGAAATTTTCTCTTGTGAATGGAAATAGTGTGACTAAGCATGAGTAATAAAACAATATATAAATCAAGATAAGGAGATAGAATCTCTAATCTAATATAGAATCAGTTCCATGTCAAGGATGTATGATGATAATCAAGATAAGAATGTAAATGAATGACATAAAGAGGGACAACTATAAGATTATGCTAGAACAATTATGATACAAATAGAATTATACTATTAAGAAACAAGAATAAATGATGACCTTATGATTTGATATGATGTTGACCTAATCCATTTCTATGATTAGAGGACAAGAAGTATATGAATCGTATGCTTTAGGAGTAGTCCTATTTAATAAGAATGTGTTTCAACCATAGAAAAAAGCCATGATGGTGATAACTAAGAGGAGAAGTGAGGAAATGTGGAACATACCCATGTGATGTTGAGTTGGATGAGAAGTTATAACAGCCAAGGGTTGTTACCAAGGATGAATAGGATGAACCTATACAATAAAGTGTCCATTAATTGAATGGTTTTGTGGAACACATCAACCAATTTCCTCAAAAAAATAAATCTTAATAAAAAAGTATATGATAAGAAGAATATTTACATAAAATACGATGACGGGTAAAGGGAAATATAATGCAGTGATTAGAACATAAAGATGACTAAGAGATAATAAGCAGGGATAGTGCATAGGTCTTGGGAAGATCTAATGGATTATCTTCCGGGGTTGTTTCTCTCTCTAGGGTTTGCCCCCCCTTCCCTCTAGGATCTCCCTAGAAGCCTTTGTTGTGGGGAGGGAGTGTCTTCTCAATGGCTTCCTCCCCCTGGCCTAGTCACAGCTTTTGCAGCTCCATCTGGAGTTAGGGACTCAGCTCCTTGGGGTGTATTGTCGTGGAGAAGGGGAAAGATGGGGGTTATGGAGCGGCCAGCGGATCTGGGTGGAAGCAACGTCTGGTTTGAAAATCGGCATGCGCTTGCCTACAAGCCCCATCTAGTTAAAGGTGACTAGATGGAGAGGAGTCGATGCCACCTGTTGTCTTCCTCAATCCCTTTTCTAGCTGCAAACGGCAACCAGTGAGTAGCCAAGTGCCATGCCCCGTCTCTGGCCCTTTTCTTCGTGACTCCTACCTCTTGTATCGTCTCTCTTCATGCAGGAGGTTTCTCTGTTGGCTGACTATGGGATTGATCCTTCGGGCTCATTCCCCTGGGGACTACCTCGACACCGAGACTCCTCGGTAGCACCGAGGTGTGTCGTGAATTCCGTTGCATCTTGCGGCCATCCTGCGTCTAGGGTTCCTCATGTGATGCTGCTTCGACACTGAGCCCACTCGGCAACACAGAGATGGTTTCGTATGCCCTCCGGCGTCATCGTTGCCATCTTGCGTCCATGGGTTTTCAACAGACTCCTTCTTTGGTGTTAGATGAAATCATGGTGGAATACATGCCGATTTTCCATTAGTCTACTGAGTTCCACTTGATTGACGGTGTTAGGTGACATTTTTCCCTATTTTGGTAACTCATCACTGACATCGTTGATGTTCCGAACACTGGGTGCACACCTGGCATTCATGCTTATATCTCTACGGACTGATGATCCTTCTACCAAACCTCAGTTGGTTCAGATTAAATAGATGATGAGTCGCCATGGATGACGATGGATAGAGGTTTACTTCTAGTCCTCCCCTACGACCGTGATTCTGCTTCTATCTGCTCGTCGAGTTCACCAAGACACTAATCAGTGTTGTTCGGTGCCTTGATTCAACCTTCATATTTCTTCTGACCACTAATTTTAGAGGATGATCATATTTCTATGTGCGAAGGAGTATTATGATGGTCAATTTGATCATTGTTCTAGTATGATCAGTCTGCCTTTGGAGTTTTGTACGAGAAGATGGTATGACAGGATAGACACTGCGATCTGTAGCTATTTGAGACAGAAAAACTCCAAAATAGAAGTGCAACCTTGCTTGGTGCATAGGTAGATGCTGGATGTCCTTTGTCCACCTTATGTGCCTACACAATTTGTGGGTGGTCATTATTGTTAGTATAGCTCCTTAGCTGTGTAGACTGATGGATAGTCAGTCTCTTATTTGTGTATCTTTCTGGGATGCTTCTTTCTAGTTTGTAATTTCTTCTGTTTAGAGATCTTATGTTCAAGAACAATTAGAATATGGTCTTTTACTTTCTTTCTATAATCTTGTAAAGGGTTAGGGGTGCGTCTTCATGTACCTAAAGTTTTGGTAAATTTTAATAGCAACAGAGTTTTTTCGCCGACAAAAAAGAGAGATAATAAGCATGAAGAATAGAATATGATCGTATCACTAATTCTTAAGAACATGTCAAGGATCCTGAATAAATAAGGATAATGCATAAGAAAATGGACCTTTAAATTGGTTATTCATGATCTACCCTAACTATCCAGAAGAAACTCCATGATGAATATGAACTAATGATGTTGATGTAACATAGTTTGTGTCTAAGAACTTTCAAAAATAGGGTATCTAGTTGTTGTTCATTGCCCTAACCTTGGAATTTTTAGGGCAAAATCCTCTTGGAGGGTTTATGGGTTTGAGACCATGAACCTACCTTAACCTTAATTCCTATTTAATATATCTTATTATTGTAATTCTATGGTTTATTAAGTTTTAAGAGAAACTGTTAAAGATAAATCCTTACTTTGGTTTAAATTGCACATTATTTGCCCTAGTTTCAAGTTTCCTTGCAAGTTGTGGACTTAATTGTAATTCAATATAGTGTAAGGACCTAAAGAATTAGTTTTGTGAAAAATTAGAGCCACCCATGGTGATTTTAGCTTTCTAGATCTAAAAATCCCACTTTTCTCTCTCTTTAACCTAGTGAGACTAGACATATCTAGATGGAACTTTGAGATGTTGATGGTGATGTTTGAATGCTGATCTATATGACCTAGAAGAGGTGGATACTTCCCAAACCTTTTTCATGTGGGATGCTTTTTCATTCATTGATTTAATCATGCATTCTTGGCATAATAATAGAGGGTTTGTGATCTTATGGGATGATCTTAGAATTTGTCACGTCCTCTGTGTTTCAATGTTGATTCATTATGTTAATAAGGTGTCATGTTGTGGCCTTAAGGTGGAAAATTAGAAATATATGTCATTTGGCCCTAAAAAGACTTATTTATGGCTTTTGAAATATCATATACCTAGAAGTAGCTCATCTAGACTTCAAAGAGATAAGTTTATGCTTAATCTTGTTTTAGACATAACTTACTGACACTTAGGAGTTTGGTCATGGAACTTTGTATGGTATAGAATGACTGTATATAAAGAGAACTATACTTTTGGTGACAAAAATAAATCCATAATTAATTTTTAAGCCTCTCTGGGTCCAAAAATGACATGTTGTGCAAGGAATGGATACTTTGAAAATTGTCATGAGCCTTCCTTGACTCCCGCAATTCTCATACACAACACTCAATACAGCATACCCTTATACCAAGTTAGATACATGAAAGTTAATGTGAAATTACTTCATGAACTTGGCTTTGATATGTCCTAAATGGTTATTTGAACCTTATCATGATATTTTGTACCCTAGTGGGTACTTGGATATATATATTCTTGGGATACTTTATGTCACTTGTTGTTCCTATGCTTATAATAAGTTATATGGAAGTTTACATCATAATTTCTAATTGTGTATCATGATTATAAAGTAAAAATGAAGTTTAGGTGGTTTATAAATCAAAATTGAACTTTGTTTAATTGAGAGAAACCCTAATTAAAAGATGCCACCTAAAGAATTATGTCACCTTTTCAAATTAATATCTACGCTTTTCTTATCTTATATTTGTATAATTATAAGAATATATTAAGCCTAGCATAAAGTATGACACTATATGGTAATATTTTTGGATATGAGAATAGAGGCAGACTTGATGCCTTGAGGCTTTACCTTGAAGGCAATCATAGGGGTACCCCATTGGGATGATGGTAGGGTCAAATTGTTAGAACTGAATCCATGATTGGATATAACTGAACTAAAAGATAATGTGATGTTATTTAGTACTTAATATGGTGTTCTATGTGGCCATTTGTGTTGATACACTTTCCCTTGCAAAGAAGAGATACACTCTACAACAATTTAGTAGACCCTAGAGGATAGATGTGGTGGTTTGAATACCACTGAATAAAATATTCTTAAAATATAAATTTGATTTGATGTCCATAATAGTGATGAATAATATTACTACTTTTTCCTAATAGTTATGCTTCTGGAGGCTAGTTTGAAGTAAACTTGATATGTCAAGATGTCTCATCCATGCTTAGTTTCATCCTACTAGTACTCTAATATTGACTTGATCATAACTTTTGCATCCTTTTTAGTTTTGATTTAAAATTTTGAATCTTGTTTAATTACTATCTCTTACATATGTATGAAAAATTACTAGTGTATGTGAGATTCCTACGAGGACTTATTACTATTTTGGTCTTAGTGGTATTTTGGGCCTTGTTGTTCCCTATAATTTGTGAATTGGGGTCTTGTTATGGCCAAGGATTGAACATGAATTATGTTTCGTGTGGTTTGGTATCTGTGGATATGCTTTATATATAGTGAATTTTATATTTGAATAATTCTAGAATTATATCTCTATTGCTTTTTTGATGCAATTGAAAAATGAGTAACTAACTTAACTAATCAAATGTAACCCTAATCATGTAGTGCCTTGTGATTGTAGAGCTGTATTAGTGTCAGAACTTGCTAGATAGTGAAATGAGCTTCAGTGTGGCAATCTCATTATGGGAAGGATATTAGTTGTATATTGTTGAGTATATGCGGGTGTGGAGAGGGTTTCCTATGTCATCCCTAACTTCATGGTGTCTGACAACAATTGCGGTTGTGTCTTGGTTTATATGCAGTTGAGAGTGGTTGTGGTCGTAACTCAGATCTAAGGGTTGTATACCCTAGTTTTTGGATTTGTGACCTATGTATCTAGGATGGACTAGGTTTTTAGTTGGATCGTAATTGTACCCGTACTAGTAGTTGAGCCATTGTACCACTATAGTTTTTCAATCATATTGATCAAGGGAAGAGATCATTAGGAGTCGAATAATCATAGGATCTTATATGAGGTTGATTGTGACTTCGCAGTGGTCATCTAGTGGTTTGAGTAGAAGGCCTTAAACTACCCAGGTCCTAATAAAACATGTAACTCATCTATGTAGTATATATGGTTATAGTTTTGTTAGCGAATCACATTGAATGTTACTAGTGTGCTCTTATTATCTGTAAGTTTTATTATGTTTTATGAATTCTCTAAAATTGTAGGGACTGTCTAAAGCATTTCAAATAGTGTTATCTTTATGGTATTAGAGATGATTATACTATGTAAAAATATTTTTCTAATATGGAGTGTTTTACACTCGTATCATATATATGCCTTCATCTGAATTATGGAGTGATATGGATAATTGGAAATAAAAATGAGTAATAAAACATTTTCTATTATCTATAGTTCATCTTCAAGATAGCTATGTATGTTTATATCTTGGTGGAGTAATCCTCTCACAGAGACCCTTTTAGAGTCTCAACAAGTGTCCCACGTTGTTCTTCCACAATGTTTTTAGGTATACTAGCACAACAAAGAGAACATGGTGATAATATGTAACAAGATGTAACATAGTTGAGTCTAGTCTATTTCTATAATCTCACTTTTATGAGTGATGGGTGGGTAGTTTAACTTGGATATGATGGATTTCTTTTATTAATGTTTCCTTACTATTACAAGTTGTAACATGATTTAAACATCTTATAATATTGTGTATTTATAGTATGTTTTGTAAACCTATTTGTTGTACTTAATTAAGAGATTTCAGTTTGTCTTTCTATCTTGTATACTCTTTAGATAATTTAAATGAGAAATATTATTCTTTGATATGACATCATGTGATGTTTTATAACAAATAATTGTAATAGGATTTTTACGTGGAACCTTTTTTCTCTAAATTTTGTTTTAATTTTTTTTGGATAAGGTAATATATTACGCCAAGAAGAAAAAAGCGAGGTGGTATAAGCCAAACTCCGTAAATAGCAAAATAAAGGGGGGCAATATACTCTACAAAATCCCCCAATGTTCCCGTATCCTATGGTCCAGACCTTTACAAATCTGAGGTCTGACCTTACAAACGTTTCTCACATCAAGGATGATGTTACAACCCCAATTTTGGGTTCATTTACTGAGAAATGTAATTTCTCATATTAAAGATAAGTGAACAAATAATGAATGAATGCATGATTTTCATTTGAAATAGCCTTGTTGATTTATTTGTGGGCTTTATTGGCTATTGGGCCCAATAACAAGGATATTCAATTAATTAATGAATAACTGAGAATTTGAAATAAGAAAGGTGTGGAAACCTTCAGAAGGCAAATCCAAAGAGTATTTCGTGCCTTTGGGTTTCCTTGAGGTCCAAGGGACCCAAATTAATGAGATAAAGGCAACAGAAATAATGATAGGAATTAATGGAGAGTTTTTAATAAGAAAACTTGGGAGAAAAGAAATCCCATTCATACATTGCTTTTTGATTCCCAATTTTCGTACAGAAATAGAGAATATTAAAAGGAACTTTCCTTTAAATTTTGAGACCAATCAGAGTTATAGGTAGAGAGATATTAATTTTGCAAATTTGGGAATTCTCTTGAATTAAATAAAAAAGGATATTCAGTTTCCTTAGAACACGAGCTTTTCTGGCAGTTGGATCTTGATCCAACGGGGGTCGATCATCGCCTAAGTCCCGCTGGGACTAGGACTGTGGATGTTTACAGGGTGATTTTGCAACCCATATTTCTCACGATCTAATGATCATGACAGCTGGATTTCGATCCCATTGAATTCAGGAGATGGAATCGCAAAGATTCCATCCTAAGATCGCTGGGTTTCATCGCCAAATCAAGAAACGCCGAACTGGGCAGGTATAGGCCTCGACCCTATAAATAGGGGAGGGCGATGGAGGGCACCGACATCACATCCTGATAGCCAAAACTCTGCGGACGGTAGAGAGGAGTACGCCCGTGCATTCAATTGGTGGATTTGAGTCAACCTGCACTCTCAACCTCGCAGAGGTCCTCGCCGGAGTCCGGTAGGTGGTGGACGGCCTCAGTGTGTTGCGTCGAGAAATTGGCGACGCCAATCAGTCCGAGGGAAGGTGGCAGAGCTATCTGGACCATCGGCGCAAGCAAAGGCGCTCTGAAGCCCAGAGTCAACCTAGCGGTGGACCGCGCCATGTTGTACCTCGCGCGAGGTCAATGAAGAAGACGAAGGGCAGAATTACCAATCAACCCTCCGCGTCCCCGTGAACTGGTAAGGACATTTCGGTCCTTTTCCTCACTTACAACGCTGTTAAGGGCGCGCGCGATCGTGGCCGATGGATCCTGAGTGGACCACCGGACCATTGATCGTGCGGTCCGCATTTTTCTTAAATCAATTATTAATTGGATAAAAAGGATTTATCTTAGAAAATTTATATCTAGAGCTAGGAGGCTCGTATGGAAAAACTCAATACATGAAAAATGATCAGAAAAATATGAGGGATTTAATAAAAATAGTTTGAGACCCTGAATCTGACTAGTTTGTAAAAGTGTATTTCTAGAATAAGAAAAAGAGTTAATTTGTGGATAAAAACTCTAATTGTTGATAAAAAGGGTAATTAATCTTGCAATTAAGATAATTCGAAGATGGTTAACTTATTTTCTGTTTTAGATAATTATTAACCTGTTGTGATGATAGAATTGCAAGTTTAGGGTTTTATGACTCCATATGTGGATTAAAGGTTGGAAACCCTAATTTAGAAAAAGGAAATGATGAAGTAATTCGAAATTAGGATTTATTGGACTAAGTCTGATCCTAGGAATCCTAATAGTTGATAAAGCAAGAGAATTAGGGTTTGATGTATAATTTAATAAAAGGAATGTAAAAGCAATAAAAAGGAGATGAAACCCTAATCATGGTTGAAACCCTAAAAAGGACAATTAACCTAGGGAAACCTTAGTATTATTGAATCATCATGACATGATTAATAATAGAGGAATTAAATGTATTTTTCAGGAAATTGTGTATGTGCTTGCTTGATTTCCTTGTTGATTAAATTAGTTCAGCATTCAAGAACTCATTAACAGGTATGTGGTTAAATATGAGTAACCGCTTTAGTTTCCCGAAAGATTTCCGAATGTTTAATCGCATTGAAGGCAACTAACTGTTTGGATGTTCATATTGCAATTATAAAGTGACTATGATTATCATCATTTAATATAAATGTGTAAATCCCGCACCTACATGCCACCCTGATGGAAGATGCCATAAAGGTCAGGCCCAGGAGGGTAGACCAATGGGCACCTTGAGAGGTGACCCTATACACCAAGCTCGGGAATGAGAAGGTGATTGATGAGGCAAGACTAAGGAGCACTATGAGAGGTGACTCCCAGACACCAAGCTCGGGATTGAGAAGGTGGCCTTAAGTCAAATCCAGGGTTAGGGCAAAAGCGGTGGGGATTGTCACTTGAAAAATGTAAATTGACTTGTTAATTACCTTGATTGCAATAGTTACATTGTTAAACTTATTTGTGAAATTTTGATTGCCTCCACATACCAGCAATTGATGATCGATGTTTTGTTTGTCGGCGTTTTAGGTATAACCCTGAAAGCACAAACAGTAAAGTGACACATCTGGAAAGTAAGAATAAAGTACAAGGAGGATTAGATAGAGGATTTACATTATGGGATAGATAGTTTCCCAAAGTTTCAAAAAGGTAAATAAAGTTTCAATTTTTACTGCCAATACTCAGTTTAGTAGTAGAATTTAATAATTATAAATGATTATTTGCTGAACCTTTGATCCTGTAAATTGGTTAATGGCTCTGACCTCCGGGTCTTCCTTAATTGGGGGTTACCGGGAGGCAGGGTTGTTACAATTGGTATCAGAGCGTAGGTTCTCCATCTAATCATCAATAATTATTAAATTTTACAAATTCCATAGAATCGAGGGAGTTATTAGAGGAGTGCCCGAAAGACTGAGGTGTCTAGAAAAGGATCACTTCCGGGGGCTGGCAAGATTTTCCTCCGCACCGCTAGTCGGAATACGAGGACTCCCAGATTGTGTGACTGCCTGGCCAAAGTCTTAGTGTATGAATCGAAATAAGATACCTTTAGGACTCTCTCATCTTGTTCATCCCTTCGCAACTCAAATTCTATTAAGGACCTTAAGGATTAGGGTTTTCCCTCTTCTCCTCACCCTCTTGAGGTATGGGTAAAGATAACAAGGTCTAAGGAATCCTCCACCAAATTAATGAAAAGCATGTAAATAAGATGTCATGGACATAAGCTTAATAGATAAAGCGCAAAGAATAGATACATGCTTAGGTCGGATGACACGAGTTGTCATTGCCCTCAGGAGAGACCTGAGGATAGACCTCCTTGTCAGGAGGATGAGTAGAGAGAGTTAGTCTTGGAGGTAGAGACCTCCATTGAAGGTAGAGACCTAGCATATCTTTTGGGGATGATGTTAACTCTAAGTGAAGGTTAGAGAGAGATGACATGATGAGTTAGATGTCATGGTAGACTGCGTGTTTGGATAGATATACCTTTGGTTTGCCATACGAGCTAGGAGAGGTTAGATGACCTAGTACCTTTGACGACCCAACCCTGGAAAGGCGGGCATGTTAGAGTGAAGGATAGCTCCTTCATTGATGAGGTTAGTGAAGGGCCTATAGAAACCCTATGGCTTATGCAAGTAGGGGATAGCATGCACCTAGAGTACGTCAGTGGTACGGTAGTAGGATGAAACCCTGGCCAGAAGGGCATGATAGATGGCTAATGAGATAAGCATAAAGGGATATGAACAATTTTGAGCCAAACATGAGTTGAGCATAGGCTTCAACCACATAGGGGTTTGCTTGAGAATACGAGCCTTCATGGAGAAGGGACCTCTAGTAGGTATGGTTGGAGGTGGTTTTAGCTCTAGAGAGAGAAAGTAGGACCCCAAGAAGGAGGTGGGAAGTATAAAACCCCGAGACTTGAGGAATAGTGGGGAGTTGAGGATGATGCGACCTACGTGGATGATAGTGGTTGCCTTATGCTTGACTCTAGGAGGTTGATGATATCTTGGTTGCCTTTAGAGGAACCAAACCCTAGAAAGAGGACGATGCTTCTAGTACCCATGGTATAAGTGGTTACCTGTTGGATGAGATGAAGAGTGCTTTAGACCCTGGGAGGGTTTAAGTAACCGGTTGTGAGGCTTTATACCTAGTTGGTTGTCCTTGAAGAGGACTCGACTCTGAAGCATTGCTCATATAAAGGGATCATGGGAGTACATGACATACCTTAGACATGCTTGATTCGTAGTTAAGAGGTTGAGCATGTAGTTGGATACCCAAAAGTGAATCTAGGGTTCCTAGGCCTAAGAGGGGAAGCAGTGTATCCGATGCTCATGATGAGATTTGAGTCTCTATAGTTTCGAGCATGGTAATTCTCATGTGTAGAGGTAAAGGAAATCCCTTATGTTAAGGGTATGTTTGATGAACTCCTCACAACTAAGTGGGTCTAATGTTGAGGATGAGAACAAGTGTGACCTAGCAGGGTTTTGTAGGTATGCTTGTGCCTTAGTAGTTGTTGGTTTAAGCATGCTCATATGGATGTAAACCCTAAGAAGGCTTGTGACCTTTGTTATAAAGGAGTAGTTCCTCCCATCCTGGGAGAGAGACCCTTTGGTAGGGAGTTTACCAGTTTGGTTGGTTTTGAGGTAACCTAAAGAGGTCTCGTAGGATCTTGAGAAGCTAAGTGAAAAGTACATGGTATGAGAATGAACCTATAGACCCATAGATAACCATCTCTAAGTGAATGTGGATGTGTTACCTTGAAGGTAACTGGTATGGGGCCTGACCAAGGTAGGCAGGTTGCCATGACCCCTATGAAGGGACGAAAGTCAGTCATGTATGCAGAGAGAGATGAGGAATGATTGAGTAAGGTTCTAAGTTGGACATGTACTATAATAGAATCCCAAGTCTATCCTAGGGTCAGGTAGGGATAAGACCGATGGAAGAAGGAGTTGCCTAATTCCCTAGTTGCACATGACCATAGGGTCGGGAGGTAACATCTATCATTGTCTGAGGGCCATGGGTTAGGAGATTGATCACCTTCATGAACTCATGGGACCCAAAGGGCAGATGAGTAGGGCACTCTCTGGATGCATAAGGAAGAAGGATGACCCCAAAAGTGCCGGCACCCTATAGACTTAGAGGAGACGACTAAGGATTGTGTTTGGACCAAGTAGGTTTGAGACTAGTTTTCCTTGGAAGAAATGTTTATATCATGATGTTTGTGATATAGAGACATAAGTGGCATGTTCAACTCAGGTTTAAAGGTGTACTGGCAAGGTGGGATGTACCATCTCTACTCGTAGAATAGGAAGAACTCTATATTTGGACTGCAACCAAATGCTTATTTCCTCTTGTTATGGGAGTGAGAGATAGGACAGTACGCATGCCACACACCAAGGATAAGGATGGTGTGAGTTGAGACGTTGCTACAGGAAGGATAAAATACCCTGGTGAAGAGAATAATACATGGATGGTTTACAAACACTAAGAGTATTAAGGAGATCATCATGTGAGGATGTTTTGTCTTGAACTATGTGCAATTTGCAAGTTAACCAAGGTCGAGTTCACAGTGAGGATGAGCTCAGAGCTTTTTGAGGAAGATAGACTTAGAGTTTGAGATGAGATGATAAGTATTATACATGGAGGTGTATGTTACCTAACACTTAAGGATGAGAGGTGGTAATGAATGCTCTGGCTGAGATATAGCTACCTAGTTTAGCTGGAAGCTAGAAGAAGTTGAGGTTGTTCGACTAACCCTATGATGGGAGAGAAGATGTGTTTTGGCTAACACTCGGATGTGATAAGATATGTTGAACAAATTAATGGTTGTTTGGTTATCCAGTTTAGTCCTTGATGTAGTGAAAGGATGGTGATAGAACCTCAAATACACTTCTTTGGATAGGAAGGTGATAAAACCCTTTTGAGAGTGGTTTAGGGTTTCCTAGGTATCAAGCTTGAGGAATCATAACAATACAGGAGGTCATGATATACCTTGATATTACAAAGATAGTAAGTGATGGTAGCATTCTGGATGCTTAAAACAAAGTTGCATGTAGCATGTGGCCATGCAAGCCAGGAGGTGAAGGACAGACACCATTAACCCAGTGCATGGATATAAAGTATAAAGAGTTCCCGAGAGGGAATGAGAGTTCATCACTATGGATGTTGTGAGTCTCTCCTAGACCAAGAAGGTCAAGATACAATATGGGTTATGGTAGATCGCCTTACCTAGATGACATGAGAAAGGAAGATTTCTGTCAAGGGACATATCTGGTTGAACTACATATGAAAAGAGATGGTTCAACTACACCATGATGTGAGTTCAAAAGTTCTTGAGTATGACCAAGGTTCACTTCCATGAGGTGGAAGTGGATACATGAAGAACTCGATGTTAGTACAGTTTATCACCCCTAACTAATGGTTAGTATGATCCAGACTAGAGGGTCTGATGAGGACAAGTGGACTTGTTCGGGATGATACAAAGAGACAGTTCTTAAGATGTGATGTTAACCACCATAGCCTTTATCGGGATGCAAGAAGTTCCATAAGAAGGTAGTGTCGGTCACCACTTCATTTAGATGATGTTGGTGAAGGAGGCCTCGTGAAGGTCATAAAAGAACCATAGTGTGTGCAGATGAAGTCGCTTGATCGTGCAATGGCTGAGAGAGAGACCAAGGGTGACATGAGTCACGAGCTGATGCAAAGCAGACTGACATGCAGTTCACTGTGGGAGAACATGTGATGTGAAAATCCAACCCCTCTAAGCTACAGCTGAGAAAGATGAGTCCCCGATATATGGGTCCATTTGAGATGGATTGGTGGAGATGGTTGTGTTTAACCTTACCCCTCAGGATAAAATGATGTGTTGCATGAGTCCGATCTAGAGCACTATGTGAGGTACCCAAGCCAGGTGTTGAGCCCTGAACCTATTCAGCCTTTGAAAGGCTGAAAAGTCCTGAGTCACCTATGAGAGTACGATATACCAAGGTAAGAAAGAACTGAGATGGAAGGAAATGAGATAATGAAGGTTCTTGGGGAAACACCATGGAAAGGGTGAAGCCACATGGGAGCCCTGATGGACATAAGAAGACTTATCCTGTTTGTTTGCTTGCTTGATGGAATTTTGAGGGCAAAATTCTTATAAGAGGGGAAGGATGTTACAACCCCAATTTTGGGTTCATTTGATGAGAAATGTAATTTCTCATATTAAAGATAAGTGAACAAATAATGAATGAATGCATGATTTTCATTTGAAATAGCCTTGTTGATTTATTTGTGGGCTTTATTGGCTATTGGGCCCAATAACAAGGATATTCAATTAATTAATGAATAACTGAGAATTTGAAATAAGAAAGGTGTGGAAACCTTCAGAAGGCAAATCCAAAGAGTATTTCGTGCCTTTGGGTTTCCTTGAGGTCCAAGGGACCCAAATTAATGAGATAAAGGCAACATAAATAATGATAGGAATTAATGGAGATTTTTTAATAAGAAAACTTGGGAGAAAAGAAATCCCATTCATACATTGCTTTTTGATTCCCAATTTTCGTACAGAAATAGAGAATATTAAAAGGAACTTTCCTTTAAATTTTGAGACCAATCAGAGTTATAGATTGAGAGATATTAATTTTGCAAATTTGGGAATTCTCTTGAATTAAATAAAAAAGGATATTCAGTTTCCTTAGAACGCGAGCTTTTCTGGCAGTTGGATCTTGATCCAACGGGGGTCGATCATCGCCTAAGTCCCGTTGGGACTAGGACTCTGGATGTTTACAGGATGATTTTGCAACCCATATTTCTCGCGATCTAATGATCATGACAGCTGGATTTCGATCCCATTGAATTCAGGAGATGGAATCGCAAAGATTCCATCCTAAGATCGCTGGGTTTCATCGCCAAATCAAGAAACGCCCAACTGGGCAGGTATAGGCCTCAACCCTATAAATAGGGAAGGGCGATGGAGGGCACCAACATCACATCCTGATAGCCAAAACTCTGCGGATGGTAGAGAGGAGTACGCCCGTGCATTCAATTGGTGGATTTGAGTCGACCTGCACTCTCAACCTTGCAGAGGTCCTCGCCGGAGTCCGGCAGGTGGTGGACGGCCTCAGTGTGTTGCGTCGAGCAATTGGCGACGCCAACCAGTCCGAGGGAAGGTGGCAGAGCTATCTGGACCATCGGCGCAAGCAAAGGTGCCCTGAAGCCCAGAGTCAACCTAGCGGTTGACCGCGCCATTGCTGTACCTCGTGCGAGGTCAAGGAAGAAGACGAAGGGCAAAATTACCAATCTACCCTCCGCGTCCCCGTGAACTGGTAAGGACATTTCGGTCCTTTTCCTCGCTTACAACGCTGTTAAGGGCGTGCGCGATCGTGGCCGATGGATCCTGAGTGGACCACCGGACCATTGATCGTGCGGTCCGCGTTTTTCTTAAATTAATTATTAATTGGATAAAAAGGATTTATCTTAGAAAATTTATATCTAGAGCTAGGAGGCTCGTATGGAAAAACTCAATACATGAAAAATGATCATAAAAATATGAGGGATTTAATAAAAATAGTTTGAGACCCTGAATCTGACTAGTTTGTAAAAGTGTATTTCTAGAATAAGAAAAAGAGTTAATTTGTGGATAAAAACTCTAATTGTTGATAAAAAGGGTAATTAATCTTGCAATTAAGATAATTCGAAGATGGTTAACTTATTTGCTGTTTTAGATAATTATTAACCTGTTGTGATGATAGAATTGCAAGTTTAGTGTTTTATGACTCCATATGTGGATTAAAGGTTGGAAACCCTAATTTAGAAAAAGGAAATGATGAAGTAATTCGAAATTAGGATTTATTGGACTAAGTCTGATCCTAGGAATCCTAATAGTTGATAAAGAAAGAGAATTTGGGTTTGATGTATAATTTAATAAAAGGAATGTAAAAGCAATAAAAAGGAGATGAAACCCTAATCATGGTTGAAACCCTAAAAAGGACAATTAACCTAGGGAAACCTTAGTATTATTGAATCATCATGACATGATTAATAATAGAGGAATTAAATGTATTTTAAGGAAATTGTGTGTGTGCTTGCTTGATTTCCTGGTTGATTAAATTAGTTCTGCATTCAAGTCCTCATTAACAGGTATGTGGTTAAATATGAGTAACCGCTTTAGTTTCCCGAAAGATTCCCGAATGTTTAATCGCATTGAATGCAACTAACTGTTTGGATGTTCATATTGCAATTATAAAGTGACTATGATTATCACCATTTAATATAAATGCGTAAATCCCACACCTACATGCCACCCTGATGGAAGATGCCATAAAGGTCAGGCCCAGGAGGGTAGACTAATGGGCACCTTGAAAGGTGACCCTATACACCAAGCTTGGGAATGAGAAGGTGATTGATGAGGCAAGACTAAGG
This sequence comes from Alisma plantago-aquatica, assembly GCA_963693085.1. Lineage (NCBI taxonomy): Eukaryota > Viridiplantae > Streptophyta > Magnoliopsida > Alismatales > Alismataceae > Alisma > Alisma plantago-aquatica. The sequence goes on from OY856411.1 coordinate 1,227,918,933, forward strand.
AGCACTATGAGAGGTGACTCCCAGGAACCAAGCTCGGGATTGAGAAGGTGGCCTTAAGTCAAATCCAGGGTTAGGGCAAAAGCGGTGGGGATTGTCACTTGAAAAATGTAAATTGACTTGTTAATTACCTTGATTGCAATAGTTACATTGTTAAAATTATTTGTGAAATTTTGATTGCCTCCACATACCAGCAATTGCTGATCAATGTTTTATTTGTCGGCATTTTAGGTATAACCCTGAAAGCACAAACAGTAAAGTGACACATCTGGAAAGTAAGAATAAAGTACAAGGAGGATTAGATAGAGGATTTACATTCTGGGATAGATAGTTTCCCAAAGTTTCAAAAAGGTAAATAAAGTTTCAATTTTTACTGCCAATACTCAGTTTAGTAGTAGAATTTAATAATTATAAATGATTATTTGCTGAACCTTTGATCCTGTAAATTGGTTAATGGCTCTGACCTCTGGGTCTTCCTTAATTGGGGGTTACCGGGAGGCAGGGTCGTTACAGATGAGGTCCTAAAAAATGTGTAAGTAGTCTCTCTCCCTACCGATGTGAAGCCTACTATTCCTCTGCTTCCACACAAGGAACATCATAGTAGCTATACAAAGACCGGTGAAGCATCTAAGAACATGGTTGGAGGATGTTTTCTCCAGGATCCAAAGAATGCTATCATCCAAGGTATCTGGGGGTAAACCACCCCAACACAGCTTCAACAAAACTCTACACCAGATATACTTTGAGAAGGTGTAGCTCCACTAAAGATGCAGATGAGATTCCTCCGCGTTCTATCATAGGAGGTAGTGAGTTTGATTGACCAAACCCCACTCCTTCATTCTATCTAGCATAGGCATCCTCTTCAACATACCCCTATGGTATCACGAAGATTGTCTAGAACAGATCCATACATGGAGCTAGACCCCTTGTCACTCGAGATGGGAATGCCCAAGTACTTTGTAGGAAAGATCCCCTCCTCCAAGCCAATGGCCGCTTTCAACCTTCCTCTCCTTGAATTGCAAGCTCGATAAGAAGACTTTGGACTTCAAGTCACTCATATACAGCCCCATCATATTACCAAAGCTAAAGAGAATGTTCCGAACACCACGGAGGTTCCTCGCATGCCCGGTCGCAAAAATCAACACATCATCGACGAAGACTAAATGTGAAAACATCGGTGTACCTGCAGCTTTAAACACCTTGAGCTCATTCCTTTGTTGGGCTTCATCAATCATGGCGGTCAGAGACTCCATGACAATCATGAAGAGGAGTGGGGAGAGAGGGTCTCCCTTCCGCAACCCATTAGAGGCAGTGAACATCCCTTTAGGCACTCTATTCACCAAAATATAGAAGGAGGCTATTTCCACACACTGTTTCATCATCTAAATCCATCTGGGTGAGAACCCCATAGACTCCATCGTGTCCCACAAATGTTGCCACCCAACATTATCATAGGCTTTCTCAAGGTCCAACTTCACACATGCTCTTCTAGATTTATTTTTGTTGTTGAAGTCAATAAGAAACTCCCCTGCGAGCAAAGCACTATCCAAGATTGATCTACCCTGTATAAAAGCCATTTGATTAGGGGACATGATATCTGGAAGTACCTTCCTTAACCTCCTGGCAAGGAATTTGGAGATGATCTTGTAGAAGACCGAGCAATAAGCAATTGACCTATAGTCTGAATGGGAGATAGGTAACTTCTTCTTCAGTATAAGCCTGAGGAACGCATGGTTCACCTTCCTGACCATGGCGCCACCAACCAGAAACCATCGCACAACTCTACAAATGTCATCTTTAATGATTGGACAGAACGTTTGAAAAAAAATTCTATTGAAGCCATCAGACCCCGGGGCTTTGGACGCCTTAATGGAGAACACCACTGCTTTGATCTCCTCCTCACTAGCAGTTCTACATAAGGATCGATTCATGACCTTGGTGACCCTGTTCTGATCACTACTCCCCAGAACATGTGTGGAATTCTGGTTATATAGCTATTTGTAGAAGGCAATAGCCTCCTCCACCACCTCTTCAGGTCCTCTAGTGACCACACCATTGGTCTTGAGCAAGGAGTGGATGCAGTACCGCATATGATTCTACCTAATCATGTTGTGGTACACTTTTATGTTGCGGTCACCATCTCTAATCCAGTCCATACGGCTGCGTTGCCAATCCATAATCTCCTCAGCTTTTTCCAATTGTAGCACCCTCAGGCCAGCCTTCTTTTCCCGATCAATAAGGTCGGTGTTGATAGGATCACTCCTGAGGTCACACGCCGCACTGTCAAAGTCAGCCATCGCTTTCTTGAGCAGCTTAGGAATATCAAAAAGCTCCTTAGACTAAGATTTCAATACCCCCTTCGTAAGTTTCAGCTTTTCCACCACCACTAAGATCGGATTACCTGCCACCTCCTTCGCCCAACACTCCTTGACTACTGAGGAGCAGGTAGGCCAGTCAAGCCAGTAGTTCAGAAAGCAGAACGGTTTGTTGGGTTGTTTCACATTGGTAAGATTCAAGGACATCGAAACTTGATCGCGTTAGGGTGCCCGCTGAGAACAATCTTTGATTCCAGGAACACACTCAGCCAACAACTATTACCAAGCCCCCTATCAAGGTTACTCGCAATTCTGAAGGCAGGGATTCTCTTGTTGTGCCAAGTAGTGATACCACCTGTCATATTCAATTCTGCCAAATCTGCCGCGTCCACCGCCACATTGAATCTAGCCAAAATAGAGTCTGGTATCAGTTTACCCCCACTTTCTCAGAAGCTTGACGGACATGGTTGAAGTCGCCTATCATGATCTGGGGTAGATCCTGTTGGGTGGAACTCACGGTCATCTCCCATATAGTACGTCTACACACTTCATTGTTGAAACCATACACATCCGTGATAACACAATGGAACCTACCTGCATTGATGCAGCTGAACACCATCACTTGGTCTGCCGAGTAAATGCACTGAGCATCCCACACTTATTTATTCCATCCAATTGCAACTCTACCTCCCTCAACTTGCTGGAGGTTTGAATCACAACCCCAACCTCTAGGAAAAAGCTTGGGTATCTTATCCGCATAAACTCGCTTAACTCTGGTCTCCAAATAGACGACGAAAGAAGCCTTCACTCTACTGATGACCTTCTTCAGAACTCTCTGCCTCTCCGGTCTAGAGGCACTCCTTACGTTTCATGTGAGGATGGTCATTTGGACTGTGTCATCCCACCCCATACAGAGGTGGACAATCTAGAAGAGGTTCTCCTCCCCCTGCTTGAACTGTCAGGTTCCTTCCCTTTCTTTGAAGAAGACCCAACCATCTCCTCAAAGGACATGTCTGGGTATAACTCCTCAAGCACCGTGAATGGATTTTCAAGTAGTGGGGGGCACCCTCTCTCTAAGAGGGAGAATTCCTCTGGTCCCTCCCCATCACTTGCAATAACCTCTGGACTGCCATCAGCACTACACTGTGTGGTAGCCATGATACCAGGTATAGGAACCACAACACGAGTGCCAGTAGAACCAGTCTCATCCTCAGTGGGTTCAACAACTTGGACCTCCTATGTGGGATCAGAGCTATCGGCAGCAGCAAAGCTACCAACCCTCACGGCGCCTTGTCTACCCACCATTTGCTTGTCTTGGTTGCTCCAGTTGGGTCTCCTCCTTCTGTGTGGTATCCTGCTAGTGGAAAGCCCCCGCTCACCCTCGGGTTCAATGACAACATACACATCCCTCGCCCTGGGCAATGGCCAGGAGAATGGCCGAACACCTTGCAGGTGTGGCACCTTTTGGGTAGGGCATCATAGACGACGCACACCTCCACCTACTTCCCATCAGGGAATTCTAGCATAACCACCGGAGGTGGTTCCTTCTCTGCCACCATCTCCACATAGATGTGAGCAGCGCCGATGTGCTTCCCATGATAGAGGAAATCTATGACTTTCGACATTCCCAGGCCATGGGAGATGATGGTGACCGCCCTCCTCATCCAGTGTGCCCCAACATCCAGCAACATCGCCCATATGGGAGTAGAAGAGAAGGCCACCCTCCTAACATCAACTTCCGGGGTCCAGCGCCTAGTGAGGACCAATTGGTTGTCGAAGAACTAAGGGCCCCTATCCAGGGGGCTTCATGTCCTCTTCAGAAGCGAATCGGACCAGGAACAACCCGCTTTGGAGCGGCGAGATCTAAACTTCCCCTTTAGGCTTCCAGGACCTGAGCAGCCAGCCGTGAAGTTGAGCGATATAGAAATTCCTCCCTAGCACTTGGATGGTGATGGTACACCGGTGGAACTCATCCATGGCCGTAACCACATGCTCTGTGATCTTCATCCAGGGTGTCGAGTCACCATCTCGGAAATCAGGGTGATTGGGATCACCCGAAACCTCGAGTGGTCTGTAGCTCCTCCTCACCTCCATTGGTCTACAGAGGGTGTTCGCCTAGTTGCGACCCACCGTGACATCGGTGGCCGGGTCAGACCACACCGACACACCAGCACGTCCAACCGGGGGTGGAAGGGAAGAAAGGGAGGTAGGGGTTGGAGGTGGTTGAGAGGATCTGGTGGAGGTAGAAGGAGGGGCCGCCACAGAGCCAGTGGCCCCGCCAGCAGGGGGGCACCCACCATCAACAAGGTGAGGACCACCGAAGGTAGGTGACGAAGAAGTACTGATCAGGAAGACTTCAACTTCAGTGCTCATTAATCATTCTGTGTTTACTTGATTGTAAGTTGTAAGTTGCAAGTTGCAAGTTGTAAGATGGTTTTTCAATTATTGTTTAAGGTTTGATCAATAGGGAAGGTTCTCACATTTTCACTTTTGGTTGATTTACCTTTACCCTCCATATTTCTTATCCTACGGCTCATTCATCATTCCATGTTTACTTGATGTTGTGTGACACTCGAGTTGAAGATATTATGGGCTACACTGCTTTACGACATTAACTCCTAACCGATATTTTAATCTTGCTACTATTCTAATGAATTTAAGATCCAAAATTATTTTTTACATAAAATCTTTTTCTACATACACTAGACTACATCAGAAACATTTGTACACAATTTTATCTCAATCAGATACTCATATAGTTTTCTAAAGATTAGCTTTAGAAATACTTATTAATTCCTTTTTTTGACCCAACACCTTGTGGACCAGACCGTTTCCCTTGAACTGGCTATTCACCTTCCCTAGGCCTGTCTCTAGACTATGAGGGTTGCACTGTGTGGTGTATGTACAAGAAGACATTAGATTAGGATCCCATTAATGGATAGGATGATCGGTGATGAGGCTAATTATGTGGATATTGAGTCCCTACCTTGCTCTTTTCTTGTAACGATGAGGAACTACAGTCAAACCCTAAACCTAAGGCTCTGCCTCTATTCAAACCCTTTCCCAAGATATGTAGCCTCACCTTGAACTCATTTGCACCTATCATATGCCTTGATTTAGACCCAGAACCCCTCTGAGCCTCATTGTTTCTCATTTTTCTCCATGAGCACCATCACCATTCATCTCACCTTGGTAGAATCCAAGCCAACCATCAAATTTTTATGCCTCGATGAGGGTGAGAAGACTACCCCTTGGTCCCCAATGATCTCTCCACTATTCCTCTCCCCTCTTGTGATAGTTCCACCACTACTTCCGCCCTCCCTCACATAGGGAGGCTAGGGAAGAAGAGTAGTTACCACTTGGTCCTAGTCAAAAGCTGACCTGATCAATCTAAGACACCTAGTCATCTCCCCCTCTCGAACAATCTCTTGATTGGAGAGGAGAGATTAAGCCCATCCAATATTTTAGTGCTCGTCTGCTGACTAACGGTCCATTGCCTTGGATTTTTATCCAATAAAAGGGTAATACCCTCTATACCCCAAAAATCCTTGAAAATGGAAAAACTAGTTCAATTCAGAAAAATGTCCTTTACCCAAAAAAAAGTTGAAGTACTCTAAAATGAAAACAAAATGAGAGGGACACAATAAAAGTACTTTCGTGACCTAAATATTGATCCTTCTCTCCTGTCAACTTACAAGATGATTCTTTATGAGCATTTGAAATACAAAATCTATCTTTGTTGACAAGTTTGATCTCAATGACCTAGACCCTAATTAGGTCAGAATTTGGAGATCATTTGAAAACCTAGTCCCTAAAACTTGATGATGATGCTCATAATGATGACTTGAATCTTAATATTGAGCTTAGGGTTATTTTGGGTTTGTAAACTGTGACCTTGGTAGATCATTCATCCACTTAAATGCACTTTATCATGAAATCAGTGATGAACTTTGGAACTTTTCTTGAATTACTTCATAGATGATAGGAGTCAACAGTAGGAATAATATACCTTAACCTTGAATACTCAGAACCCAAAATTTTCAATACCCAATCTTGACTTTTTGATCTACACATTCCTTGCTATGATATGATCTAAACCATTGGCTACTCCTAGTGAGATCTTATTACTATGAAAATCATTTAAGGTAGGCATACATTCCTCTTGACTTTATTGTTTGCATTACATGATATATTGTTATCTATCTCCCACAAGAATATTGGCTATTTATATGTATAACTTCATTTGGTACACATTTTGCAAAATGCACCCAAACATAAACAACAATGTCATTATGCTACCTCTTGTTGTCTTTTCATTGCTTATTTAATGGATTTCCTTTATTCTTGGATATGGATTAAGTGATATCTCATTTCTAAAGGCCTTTCCCTTTGGGTCAAGTATGTATGCATGTATGTATATATACATATGTATATATATATATATATATATATATATATATATATATATATATATATATATATATATATATGTGTGTGTGTGTGTGTGTGTGTGTGTGTGTGTGTGTGTGTGTGTGTGGTGTCTATACATAGATGTATTTCTTGTGGGGTTTAGTGGTATCTATGGGACCTTCACCCCAACTTGTGAGTGTGAGGTGAGTTACTGAATTTTGTTTGGAGTACATTGGAAATTTCAAAATAAAATATAAAATTTTTCAATTAGATAGAGCTTTGAATTGCCTAATTCCAGTTTGTTATTTTGAAATGTAAACTATTCTACTAATTTCTAAACTGTGCCAATGCTTTTTATTGATTTTGTATCTTGATGTTATGATTAAGTGATGGGAAACCTTGATGAACTCTTTTCATGCTTGCCTTGAATTCTTTATTACATTATCTGATGGGCTTAAAAAATGATACACTAAACATATCTTCATTGGGGAACTATATTCGAAATTAGATTGTAGCTTTTATATAGAAACTTTTTCTTTTATAACTTTCTTTTCTATGTTGCCTTCAACCTTTTGTAAAATCTTATGGTTCTTTTTAACAAATTTAGATGTCATTTAATCATTTGCATATGATCATGTGTGATCCTTCCAACCACTCAAAAATGGGTTATTAAATTCCTTTAACATTACCTACCTAAGAAGTGAGATTGGGACTGGAGTAAAAATAGATCTTTGTCAGTTGGTATCAGAGTAGACACACTTTCTTATGTAGTGATTAAATAATATTCCCATCTCTTGAACCAACAAAACTATAAGGAGTGGGACCCAATAGGGGGGATCCACTTCCTACAAAATCAAATAAAAATTAACATTCCATATGCCAAACACCACTATACTTTTTTTGCAGAAGGGTATGATAACCAATTTATTCAAAGTATGATTCAAGATACCAAATGTAGCAGTGGAATACAAAATATCTAACTATTTAAATGCTTTATATTATCATCATATCTCACCATGTAGGGTGATTGATAAGAAACTAAATGAAATATAGGATTAGTAGAGGGTCAGCTAACCACCTCAAAACTGTCTCCCAAAAGGTTCATCTATACTTAATGATGTCTTGGTCCAATTTGGTTAACTTCTCCTTGACCTACACGTCGGGTTGGAACCATACCCCAATAAGAGGAGAAAAAGTAGATACATAAGCATAAATGCCGGTATGAGCATGTTACAGAATTGAGCAATATAAGTAATAAATGATGTCAAGTAAATAAAGCTTCCCATAGAAAATGGAAGGACTACCAAACTGGGCATAAAAGAACATGAATTTCAAAAGACAATAAACAAGAGAAATACTTGCCATTAAGACAACATTAAAGTTGTGCCACACAAGCACATATAAGTTTTTGCGCACAAATGCCTTCACAAGAATATCAACATGCATGCATGTGAGATAAACATAGCACTACAATATCATATATAACAATGGTAGCTAAGGCTAACAACCTTAAAACCTGATAGAAAATGACGTACTGCCAAACTCCCCAATATATATAAAAGTGGGCACGCAACCCGGGTATGGGGCACGTAACCTCAATCCTAAAAATATAACATGGGTAGGAAACCGAAAAACCAAAGTAATTACACTACTCTAGGGCTACTAGATCACATAACGTGTACAATGTAGAGGCAAGTATACAATTTCATCTTTTATAGAATAAGTAAATTTGCCATCACAGATGGGCAAAATCAACAGTAACCACATAAGTGGGCAAAAGTGGTACATATCATCCATTAGGGTTTCATCATGAAGATAAGTACATGCTAGAGTCAAAACAAAGTCCAAAAAAGTAGAATGATCTTAATATCAGAATCAAGCAGGATATTTCATATGAATAAATTATTAGAAGAGAGATATTGTGTCGATTATCAAGAAAGAGATAATTTAGGTTAACTACTCAATATAGAAAAATAAGGAATGCAATCATACCTTGACTTGAGTGTTAAGTCAAAAATCAAGTCCTAACCCTCCAAGTCTGAAGTCAACACAAACCTACATATATAATTAGATCCATAAATTGATGTTCAATGTATAGCATGTTGGGTGAAACCCTGAAAATCCAAACCCATCAGAAAAACTCTACATTAACTCATGATTTTAGTCTAGAAAGTGGATACAAGGTTATTAAACATGGATTTGATCCAAGATCCAATTTTTACCCATTTAAATCTTTCTACAATTATTATTAAGTGAATATGGATTATTAAACCCTAAAAATCATGTTTTTAAATTTTAAAATTAGCCAATGAAAATTGGAAGAAAAGATAGAGAATAATTTTTTGAATCCAACAAGTATTTTTGCATAATTCTTGGATAATCATAGAATTAGTTATGACTAATTGAAGTTAACATTATTTAATTTATTAAAAAATAGATAAAAGCAAAAGACAATATTGCCCTCATATTAACATTCAAAACTATATGAGCCTGATAGGGAAAAAATTCCAATGTACATGCAATAAAATGTAGCTAAAATAAAAAGGAAAGTGATCAAAGGACAATATTTCCTTCACATGAGAAATCAGATGTAAGAGGTGAGAGGGGTAAAATTGGAAAAACATATGAGAAGTAATCCTCTTCCCATAGACATGGCCACGTTTGTAAGAAGCAACAGACAAGACCTCAACCGAATTGGGGAAACATCACTGGGAAATGATCAGGCCAAACCTATGTGCCGTAAACAAAGAGGAGGTCCCTTAGTATCCTACCTTGGTGTCAATTGCAAGAGGAGGGGTAAGATTAGGTGTCGGTGTGAGGATTTCAGTGAAGAGAAGAAAAGCTTGGGCGGTAGTGAAATACACAATCTCAAACAAAATTTATGGGAGAGGAAGGTTGTGTGATGTCCAACGATGTTAGGGGTATATGTTTTTATAGGTGTGATTTTGTTCAAGCAATTTGAGAGTAGGAAATTTGAGAAGTCATGAAGAAGGATTTGAGCGTTTCTAGAATTCTACAAAACATGCCATGTGTTAGGTATGGTTAGATGCATAATTGAGAGATGAACTCGTAGGCAAAGAATTTTTGTGAAGCGATCGACTGTGGTGAGAGAAATCATTGGTTTACCAGACATAAAACGGGCGCCCTGCTTTCCTAATCTGGCGCTAGCTAGGAGATGATCTCTCGATCATGTAATCATGATCTGATGGCTTGGATGCATGTGTGCATCTGCTAAAGTCACTTGTCAGTCTATAGTGTGACATTTAAATGTTTCCAAATCAGATTGGAATAAAGTGATGCTTTAATTATTCCCTTTTCTCTCTTTCTCAGATTAAGGGTGCAAACATTATCCAATTAAGCCCAAATTTGTTATATTAGGTAATTGAGGGGTGAGGAATCCAATTTTGGAATTAGTTTTTACTTTCTAAGACTTTTAGTATTTTAATTAATATTTTTAAATCTTACCACTTATTTTATTTCTTAATTGAATTAGCGGCATCTAGAAACTCTCCAAAAATATGAAACTCAGCCTATAAGAAAACCTAAACATGAGGATTATGATTTTAGATTTAATTTTCCTTTTTGGCATGTTTAAACATGTTGTTTAATTTTTTGGGCTTTAATATACATTCTCTCTCCTAAATGCACCAAGATAGATAAGTTTGTCCAAATAAGATCAAAATTCACACATGATATTTTGGTATGTGGATTTTGAATTCGAGGTTTATTTTCACTTTTGGTGACTTTTAGTAATTTATTTAACATTTTTTTCTCTTATTCTTATTTTCTTTTCCAAATAGAATTAAGTTAGTTATTATTATGCTAATAATGTGTAACTTGGCACCTAAAATAATTGGGACCCAAAGAACACATCTTCACTGTTATCATTTTATTTTGAAATTTCCTTTAATGAGTTATGACACCATTAGCATTTTTGACACATTACCATTGTTTTTATTCAAATATTATATCTTTATTGTCAACACTTACTTAATAGGGTCCTATTAATTCACATTATTATAAAAGAGTTGTATATTATTATTATACACAAAATTCCACATATTACTTATCTTACCTATTATATCCACTAATACCATATTTATTTAAGTTATAGGACATTATTATTATTATTATTATTATTATTTATGAACATGGAATTACCACATGTTACTCCAAAGCATATTATCCATTTTTATTCAACGATTGTGTTTGTTAAAGAAAATATATGTAACATATTTCATGATTTTATTTACATGTTGGCACATAATTAAGTTATTTTGTAAATGTGTTTTAATTTTTATCCTTGTTTGGTCAAATCTAAGGGACTAACCTTATTAGAATTCTAATCATAGAATAGGGTAGGATTCTAGATTCTGGTTCGTTACAACACTCCACTCTTTAAAATGATTTCATCATCGAAATATAATTGTAATGACCTTGATTTTCAGGGTTTTCATAACCAATCATATTTAAGGTTCACATATATTCCTGGTTGGTTAATCCCAAATTAGGGTGACTTTTTTTCAATAATGGATTCTTTTGAACCACATGTATGACTATAATACCATTAGAAGTTCAATAACTGTTCGATGCCATTTATGGACATGGAGATGTTATATATATGGTCATTTTATGTAAGTTGAGCTCATGTAGATAATATTAGTGGTCAATAGATGAACTTTGGAATTACTAGGAACATAACAAGTCTTTTGGGATTTGTTTGATCACGACTTGATGATTGATTTAAATTGTATTCAATGTTTTCACGCATATTGATGAGGTTAATTGAGAACTTAACTTAAGAAATTTGTAAAGCATTGATTGTGGCTCAAACTGAGTTGAGAGAAAGAGGGACTAAATAAAAAGACATGTTTAAATTTCTAGGACAATTGGATAAGCACATTGATTTACATGGAGGTTTGGAATTTGATCAAAACAATAACGAATCATTGATATTAGATCTAAGTTCAATTTTCCAATTGAGGATACACGTCTATTTGTGTTAGTGGGTTGTGTGGAAACTTGTCAGCCGCCTATTTGAATGGCTACCTGGTCGTCCCTTATCCATACTACTATAAAAAGAGCGAGTTTGATGCTGCACTCTCATTGATTCACTCTCTTCTCTCCTTTTTTTCAAGGAATTTTACTCCTACAAATATTTATTCTCACATTCTCCTATTAACTTTTATTATCTTTAATTCTGTATTTCTCTCTCCATCCCACGAAAAAGGTTCTTTGATTCTCTCCTTTCAAACAACCAACACAAATATCTTTTACCGTAGAGACATTTCCACAGACGAGTCATCTCCCCGCATATTTTCAACAAATTTTATATGTCACGTGCATGTGCACATGTGTGTTCACTAGTCTCCAGAAACATACTCCCTTAAGTGTCTACTGATGCGATAAAAATGGAGTGATCACATTGAGTCTTGTTTGCATAACCATGATCTATACAACAAACAAACAAACCCCTCACTCACCCCTCTCAGTGACTGGATGAGGGAGAACAATACCCTCTCTCTCACACTGCCTTCATTGGCTTTTACAGAAGGCAGGCTGGATGATACCTTCGTGGAGTTCTAGTATCCTTTCCTAATGCTCACAAACGTTGATTGAGGTCTCGGCTCAATGGACAAACTAGTCCTCTAGCAGGTAGGAGACCCAGATGGGAGGTCCATCTCCGGTCACCCACCCCAAGCGGACAACAGAACCAACTCGTGACCACACAATTGAGGTTCAGCTTCTTCTCAGGACGCAGGGGAGCACCGCAGGCATAAACCCCAATTCTGATCGGAAGCTTTGCCTGATATTTGATTAGGCAATGGCAACAGATCCCTGGCGGAAGAGGCCATGTCCTGTAGTAGCTCTGAAGCCCGGGAGAATAAGTGACGGAGCAGAATGATCCGTGCGACAACATGATGATGAAGAAGGGTCTTCGGACTGCATCCCTGGCATTCCTGTGCCCACCGACAATGACCGACCTGGACTTGGCTTGGGGAACAATGGCGATCGGTAGGAGCTTCTCTGTTGCTTCAGGTGAAGCACGGGAGTGGAGGAGATCCATGAGGATCTTCCAGGTACATCCGTAGGGGATACAAGGCCCTGCCTATGGCTCGCGCTCGTGAACGAGAAGGTGAGGTGCTCGTTCGTCTTTGAGACCGATGCAAGCAGAGGCGAGGGTCCTCGCCTTCATCCCAGGCAAAGACGACGCTAGAAGCAGGGAAACCCAGGATGCGCCGTTGACGTGCAAAGGGAGGTGGAAGCGTGGATGACCAGTCCAGTTTTATCATTCGACGAGTAAATGCCAGCCGCTGTGGATTCCTCATCACGCCGTTCCTTCACGGCGGCGCTGCCGTAATGATCGTATCAGGCGCTGTGAACGCAAAGGGAGAGAGAACCGACATCCGGTCGGCTCAGCAAAGAAAACCAGCCAAAGCCTATCGGTTCAAGGCAAGATAATAGAGCAAACGCGTGGAGTCTTCTAACGCTGGATGAGGAGATCCGACGGCCACTGAATATTCGAAAAAGGTAAATACCTTAGTTATTGTATAGATATTAGAAATAGGGTTATAAATAACTATCATGGCCAATAAATACACAAAAAGTACTATTAGACTAAAAAAATACCCTCCTTATTGGACACCTATATCAGTATTTTGAAGGATAATTATGTCGATATCCAATATAGATGACGATGTTTCTTCTTTAGGATTAGTTTATTGAAATAAATAGAAAATGATCAAGATTAAATCTTAGAAAAATATTACTGAACTCTAATATTATCTTGAGACAATAAGTTGGCCCTGATTTGAAATATATTGCCCAATATTAGGTATTTTGGTATTAAAATATAGTTAAGTAATTGTAACCTCATTTTAATTCTAGAAAATAGACCAAGCATCAAGAAATTATGAAAAAGAACCAAACCCTAATTATGACCCTATGATCATTTTAAAAATATTTAATATCAAGTTTAGGATTCTAGATTTGGGTAAACCCTAGTTTGGACCTAAATATCAAGTTAAATAAAGATCTCATAATTAATGATGGTTAATTTGTTATTAATCGGGTGATGACCAGAGATCTAGATTATCATGGATATAAATAGGAGTCTCTAAACTCAGCTGTGTGGATATAATTATATGACTAGTTTTGCTGGATGATATAAGTATGTGTACTTGCTTGCATTTATTTGCATAAACTTGTTTGCATGTGTATATATTATGGTACTCCTCCATTTTAAACATTAGAGCATTAAAGAAAGAAAGTGAAATGTAGTTACTGATGATGTTCATTAATTTCTTGATTAGAGAGGTAAAGTATTAATGTTGACTAGCACCTCCCTAATGGTACATGGTACGCGGGGAGATCCCTAATGGTACAAGATACGCGGGGAATGAGCCCAATAATATATGTGATATTATACTAAGTCCACCATAGTAATGCATGTTCATTGAAATATGGTTAATAACTTGGGTTTACCTGATTCTTCGCCTTAAATAATGTTTTTATTTTCTTTTCTTCTTTCTTCTTTCTTCTTTCTTCTTTCTTCAAGTACTTTAAATATGCCAGCATAGTATTAATATTTTTTCAACCACGTACCAACTTTATGTTGATTCGTTGTTTCACATATTTTCTAGGTCCAGAGATAGCATGGGATAAAATATGGGAAGTGAGCAGTTTCACATGTTGTACCTTTTGTGGCTAATTAATATACATATTCAGACTTGTAGAATTGTCCTTTCAATATGTACTGTAAAATTGTAACAATCCATGTTGTAATTATATACGTATTGCATGTTGAGAATGGTATGGTCTATGCATTTTGATTATTTGTTCATGTATGTGCATTACTTTTGCATCGTTCTTGAAAAAATTAGCTAACATTTTCGGATTTTTCCTCTTGGACTTTTAAGTCTCGAGATGGCATAATCAGGGGACGTTACAATAATCATTCATATATTATCATTCACTTATAATCCACCCCTTAAAATGTTTTACCTAACAAGTCAGACGACCCTATAGGTACCAAAAATAATCTTTCCAAACTCTTGCACTACATCACTTCCATCCTCTAAGGTATCATACAAAATAGTAAACATATCTTTAAAGTCTAACTAAGAAATTACAGGTTACCATAAACATGATCTTATTCATAAACTTCTTGGCCATCCAAAGCAAAGACTCTCTCGACATATCTCTCAACATACCTTCTTCCATTATTATTGCCATTATTCTGAGGAGGTGTCTGACGTGGATGTAGTTGAGCAGGTGCACATCCATCATAAAGTTGGGGGCATCTAGGTCAAATATGACCAGGCTCATTACAATGATGGCATATAATTTGAAAGTCAGGTCGAGGTATTCCTTGATTTCCACCATGAGAATACTTCCCAGGAGGATGGTAACCATTACACTTAGCAAACATGTCCCTCTTCTGATCATCACCAGAGAACTTCCTTTTCTTATGTTCCTTAGGTTGATATCTTGCATTAGACTCAGTAGCTAAATGTTTATTAACCATATGTTGAAAAGTCAGGGGAAGCTATGCAACAAGAGCACAACCCACATTATAGTTAAGTCCTTACAAGAATAGGTCAGCCCTAATATCCTCAGTCATTCTAGAAACATATCATTCAAGCAACAAACACTTTTTCACATAAGAGGAAACAAACATGGAACCCTACTTCAGACTGTAGAATTCTACTCCCTTCTTCTTAAGAGTAGTAGTGGAGATGTACTTACCATGAAATAGTGCCAAAAATTATTTCCAAGTCATGGTAGATATGTCATGAGTATGTGTTATTCCATCCCACCAGACACGACTTGGTCCATCCAACATGTAAGAAGCAAGCCTGACCTTCTTGTATGAAGGGCATGCCATACCATCAAAACTTTGCTCTATGCCTAAAACCCAGTCATCAACCTTATCAACCATCTCTAATTCTCCTTCTCCCTTGAGTAAGGTGGTTGCATCTTCATGAGGTTAGTTAATGAGTACTCCTTTGGCTTATCAGACATAGAAGGAGTGTTCAACTTTCCCACCATGTTTGTGGTGAGGAACTATCATAGAAAAGCTAACTCCTACTCAGGAGAGATGATGGTGCCCATGGTAGAAGTTGCAGAAACTAGAGTATCCTACCCCACTAATGGATGACTTCTAGTTGGAGGAGTAACTTGAGACACCGCAGGGGTAAAGGGATGGTACATCCTTGACATTCTATACTTAGAGTTCTGAGGTGTCTCATAACCATTTAGGTTATCAACAGATGAGTTATCTCCCACCCTAAGGGTTTGCCTGCACAAGGCAAGGGTACTTGGTATAAGGAACCTATGACAAAGGTAAACATCCTAAGGGAGACAAGATTGAAATATTAAGATAACCGACATCTAATGGCTCTAATACCATACTTGTAAGGAGTGGGACTCGAGAGGGGATCCACTCCCTACTAACACAAAGAATAAAAAGGAATATCTCATATGACAAACACCACTATTTTTTTTTTAAAAAGGGTATGATAACCACTTTATTCAGAGTATGATTCAAGATGCCAAATGTAGCAGTGGAATACAAAATATCTAACTATTACAATGCTTTATATTATCACCATACCTCACCATGCAGGGTGATAGATAAGAAAACTAAACTAAATATAGGATCAGGAGAGGGTCATCTAACCACCTCAAAACTATCTCCCAAAAGATTTAGCTATACTTAACGATGTCCTGGTCCAACTTGGTTAACTTCTCCTTAACTTACACCTGGGGTTGGAAGTGTACCCCAACAAGAGGAGAAAAATAGGTACATCAACATAAACGTTGGTATGATCATATAAAATTGGGATTGAGCAATACAAGGAATAAAGGATGTCAAGTAAACATGGCTTCCCATAGAAAAGGAAAGGACTACCCAACCGGGTATACAAGAATATGAATTTCAAAAGACAATGAACAAGAGGAATACTTATGACTAAGCCCACATAAAAGTTGTGACACACAAGGACATAGAATTTTTTGGGCACAAAACCCATCACAAGAATAGCAACATGCATGTATGTGAGATAAACATAGCACTAGAATATTATAAATAACAATGGCGACCAAGGATTAGAACATTGAAACCTGATAGACAATGGCGTACTACCAAATTCCTCAATATACATAAAAGTGGGAACACAACCCAGGTATGGGTCACACAACCACCATCCCAATAATATAATATGGGCACAAAACCCAAAAATTAAAGTAATTACACTAATCTAGGGCTACTAAATCACATAGCATGCATAATGTAGAGGCAAGTATAAAGTTTAGTCTTATAGAATAAGTAAAGTTTCCATCACAAAAATGGAAAAAATAAACAATGACCACATAAGTGGGCAAAAGTGGTACATATCATCAATTAGGGTTTCATCACAAAGAAAAGTACAAGCTAGAGTAAAAAAAATTCCAACAAAGTAGGATGATCTTAATATTAGAATCAAGTAGGATATTTCACATGAATAAATTCTCAAATGGAGAGATTTTATAGGCTATGAAGAGAGAGAGAGATAATTTGGGTTAACTATACAATATAGAAAAATAGGAAATGCAATAATACCTTGACTTGAGTGTTAAGTTGGATATTGAGTGCTAACCCTCTAAGTCTAAAGTCAACACAAAACTACATAAATAATCAGATCCATCGATTAGGGTTCAATGTATATTTTATTGGGTAAAACCCTAGAAATCCAAATCCATCGAGAAAACCCTAGGTTAACTCACGATTTTAGTCTAGGAAGTGGATAGAAGGTTACTGATCATGGATTTGATTCAAGATCCAATCTATACCCATTAAAATGTTTCTTCAATTAATATTAAGTGAATATTAATGATTAAACCCTAAAAATCATGTTTTTAAAATTTGGAAATTAGTTGATGAAAACTAGACCAAAATATAGGGAATAATTTTCTAAATCCAACAAGTATTTTTGCATATTTTTTGGGTAATCATAGAATTGGTTATGAATTATTGAAAGTTACATTATTCACTGAGGCCTAGTTTGGGAAGGAGATTCTAAAATGCGGCATTCCTATACTGATTGGAGCAGAATTGCATGTACTAGATAGTGATGATGAATACTACGACCGACCTGATTGTTAACTAATTATAGTAGTTTTAAAGGCCGTCAAAATGGATAGGCTTTCAGAAAGCCACATTTCGTTCCTGTTGTGTCTCACTGGAATGGCTGGGACGCGTCACTGCTGCAGCAACAACAGTTTAACTGATTTAACAAAATACCGCCCGCTCGTAGTCGATGTACAAAATTACTAGTAGTCATAATGATGGGATGCAAACGACCCCTAAATTTATTGAAAATTAGATAAAACCAGAAGACAATATTGTCCTTGTATTAATATTTAAAACTATCTGATTATGATAGGACAAAAAATCCAACATACATGCTAGAAAACACATCTAAAATAAAAAGGAAAGTAGTTAAAGGACAATACTGCCCTCACACTAGAAATCAGATGTAAGGGGAAAGAGGGGTAAAACTAGAAAAAGATAGGCAAAGTCATCCCCTTCCCAGGGTCCCGACCATGGCTGCAAAAGCAGCATATCATGACCTCATCATAATCGGGGAGACATTGTCAGGCGGTGATCAATTTATGTGTCATAAACAAAGAGGAGGTCCCTTAGTATCCTACCTTGGTGTCAATTGCAAGAGGAGGGGTCAGATCAGTTTCTAGTGTGAGGATTTTGGTGGAGAGAAGAAAAATATTAATGCATCGAAGTGCACTACAATCACTAAGATAATTATCCTAGAGTTTAATCCTTTGTCAACTTTCCGATTA
The DNA here is from genome assembly GCA_963693085.1 of Alisma plantago-aquatica. Lineage (NCBI taxonomy): Eukaryota > Viridiplantae > Streptophyta > Magnoliopsida > Alismatales > Alismataceae > Alisma > Alisma plantago-aquatica. The sequence continues at coordinate 1,227,937,496 of OY856411.1, forward strand.
AGGTTAGTATAGAAAGGGTCGATCCCAAAGGACAACATTTTTAATATTGTTAAATCTAATCCCAATGGTTTCAAATAACTTTTTATTTCTTTTTAATGTTTTTTAGAATAAAAAGTAAAGATCGGGTTGGGGTTTGATGATTATCACTAATACTAAAAAAATAAAAGAACAATATTGCACTTAACAAGAAATAATTTGCCATGTCACAAGGAAAATTGAGATGATTGTTAGCACAAGTAAACTATTATGAATGAGAGACTAGAATATAAAGAGAGCAGATCAAACACAAGAATAAATTAAAAGATGGAGAATCGAGGCTTTAGGGTTTTCACCACCTTAGCCTAGGTGAGAATAGACTAAATCCTTTAAAATGACAATTATGATGAAGGCATGTGAATTAATAAAAATCCATAAAAGATAGACTCCATATGAGTCCATTGGTCCTGGTGTCAATGTTTCTTAATCCATCATCCCAAAAGAGTAAGATCCACGGTTGTTTCAAAACCCCTATGCGATTGATTCTATTGTTCTAAATTTGGATGTCCATGGTCATTTCCATCTGGATTAACATGTGATCAAACCAATTAATTACTTTGATAGATCAACAGTTATTAAAACCAAAATCCATCTAGAAGTCGTTCTAAGGAAATAGTCTATTTAAGCCATGGCTAAGGGGCTATTCCCCTTGCCTTGATAGAGAACTACTCACTCATACTCGTGGAGAAAAGGGAGATGGAGGGAAGAAGAGTTCTAGCCATAGTCTAGTCTTACTAAAGGATAGTTCCTTAGGCTAGAGACAATGAAATGGCCCAAAAAAATACTAAATTCAAGGGGTTAAAATGATAAACATCTATTCAAACTGGCCAACAAGGTAATGACCTTTTTATAATAAAAGAAACTGAAACATGGACGATTAGATAATGGCCATAAAAGAAGAAAATATAGAAGTAAATATATGCAAAACAAAAGAAAACAAGATGTTGAAAGGAAACGATAAGGGGGAGAGTAGAAACATACCACCCACCTCTACCCCTGACTTAGAATTTTGCTCATCCTGAGCAAAACCCAAACCTAAGATGGAGGGAAGAAAATTCATGGATTCATCAGGAGGCCCTGGTAGCTCAAAATATGTCCATCTGAAGGGAATGTCGATGATAGATGGGGCTTTGAACAGAGGATCTTCATAGTACACTGAATGCATGGGTGGTCGAGGAAGCTTGAAGATGTTTTTTGAATGATGTTGCTTGTCACCTCATAGTCCTTCGAGTAGGATCCACATATCTTCCTTCAACGGTGAAAGTAGTGTTGAAGATGAATGTGGATTGGGGGAGATTGGCGGGTGCCAGTTGGGTAAAAAATTTAGTGTCGGATTTGTTAGATCGGGCGGAGGATCTACCTCGAGGATCCTTTTACCACCTAGATCTTCATGTAGTAGAGAGGGTGCCAGTATTGGAATAGATGGTTTGTTAGCTGAGTAAACAATCACATGGGGATGTATGTCTTCTTGGTGGATTATGCAATAAGGTGCATCCAAATCCTTTTCCCCATAAATGGAAGCCAGTGGATTTGGTGTGGACAACTCACAGATGGAATAATTATCATCATAATTATAAAAAATGATCAAGCCAGGTTGTTCCATCTCTATTGGGGAATTGTCTGTCTCATCTTTATAAAAGATCCCATCACCATGGATGTCTACGGAGTCATCAGGCTCCTTTACTATGTTGGAGGGGAGATCTAATTACTTTATAGGGCATGTGCCCAACTCAATGGGCTCAAAAGGGATCGTCTCAAAATATAACGGTGGAATGTAAGGTTCTTGCGGTGGTGGAATCACCTCATCAAGTTTAACCATATGTGGAAAAAGTGGTGGTTGAGTGAGGGCATAGTGCTCTTGATGAGGAAGCCTTTCAAAAGAATCCATCAGTGCATCTTGGGGAGGTGATGGTACATTGGTCACAATAGACTCAACCAAGATGGGATGATTATTGTTAACATCCAAATATGGGCCTACAACCAAGAAAGGTGGTGGAGCCTTAGGTTGTTGGGATGTTTTTTGAGCCCACCGGTCTTTAACCTTTTTGTGAAAAGATTCTTGATTCATGAATTTATCCACATAGGCCTCCATCCACTTGTTTTCTGACTTATATGGATAGTCAGGGCCCCATACAGTTGCGGCCCTAGCTAAACAAAGTTCTTTATTTGTGGCATCCTTAATTTCTTTAAAACACCTATCCATATCTTGATCAAGGTTGTGTGGAATCCCAACTACTTCACATTGGACTTCTTCTAAGGGTGGCGGTTCATTATACAGAAAGGGTTCAAACGAAGGATATTGGTCATTAGCATAGCCTAGATTAACATCCACAATATTAGTGATTGGTGGAGGTTCAGGTATTGGAGTTGGTTCTACTTGATTGAATGTGATATAATCATCGTCATCATCATCAATTAAAATCGTCCATAGCCTCTCTGGTTCCAGATTAAAAAATGGCGGCATGGAATTGGCGTTTAGTGAGCGTCACATACACAGTTAATATCGAGTACAGAAAAAACATATCGCTGGAATGGAAACTCAATAGAAAGAGGAGATAGCACTTTCAAAATGTTACTTGGAAGGCATAAAAAATGAAAAAAGGTTTTTCAAATTTTTTTGGGGGTTTGAGAAAACAATCGGTTGTCCCCGGCAATGGCTCCAAATTGTTAATGCGTCGAAGTGCACTACAATCACTAAGATAATTAAACTAGATTTTAATCCCAAAGGACAACGTTGTTAAGATTGTTAAATCTAATACCAATAATTTTGAAGAACTTTTTATTTATTTTTAGTATTTTTTTTAGAGAAAAAAAGTAAAGATCGGGTTGGGGTTTGATGATTATCACTATGACTAAAAAAATAAAAGAACAAGATTGCACTTAACAAGAAATAATTTTCCTTACTATAAGGAATTGAGATGATTGTTAGCACAAGTAAACTATTATGAATGAGAGTCTAGAATGTAAAGAGAGCGGATCAAACACAAGAATAAATCAAGAGATGGAGAATCGAGGCTTTAGGGGTTTTCACCACCTTAGCCTAGGCGAGAATAGACTAAATCCTTTAAAATGACAATTACAATGAAGGCATGTGAATTAGTAAAAATCCACAAAAGATGGTCTCCACATGCGCCCATTGGCCCTGGTGCCCATGTTTCTTAATCCATCATCTCAAAAGAGGACGATCCACGGTCGTTTCAAAACCCCTATGAGATTGATTCTATTGTTCTAAATCTGAATTTCCATGGTCATTTTCATCTGGATTAACATGTGATCAAACCAATTAATTACTTTGATAGATCAACGATTATTAGAACCAAAAGCCATCTAGAAGTCTTTCTAAGGAAATAGTCGATTTAAGCCATGGCTAAGGGGCTATTCCCCCTATCTCGATAGAGAACTACTCGCTCATGCTTGTGGAGAAAAGGGAGATGGAGGGAAGAAGAGTTCTAGCCATAGTCTAGTCTTACTAAAAAGGATAGTTCCTTAGGCTAGAGACAATGAAATGGCTGACACTTAATCCCTTGCTCCAGTCCATGGAAGAAGAAGAAGAAGAAGAAATAAACTAGATATAAATGAGAAAAGTAAGAATAATAGTTGAAGGAGATACTTAACTTACAAATAACAAATCTTTATTGATGAATCGAATACAAGAACATAAGAACACAAGAGTGATTTCTCAGAAATCTTCGGTACAAAAGATGATACAAAAGATAGAGAATCCCCCCTCCTTTTATAGGAGAAGGATGGGGTATGCTTCCCTCAAAAGAGGGAAAAAAGGGGGGACCAGCAGTTTGAATGTTTTAGATCTAGTCAATAGACTCATGTTTGTCTTTAATTATCTTGACCACGTAACTTTCTTTAATGTAGATTCTCACATCAGTAATTTCAAGCAAATTCCCGTTGTCCTGAGAATTTATAGTTCACCCAAAAATATGATTTTCCTATAGGCCTTTGAATTTCCTTTCAAATCATATATGAACATTAAATTCTGCCTTGGGATGTGAGAGTTATGCCAATTTTGGTGCAAGATATATATTTAAATCAGCACTATGGGAAAACTGAAATGCATCGTACCTTCATCTCTTCTTATGTTCAATAATTCGTGAAATTGAGAGAAATCTCATAATAATTCATAAAATGAATATTGAGAGAATGAAAGAGCAATTGATTTATGAATATAAATAAATTACCAAAAAACTCTTGACTAATCATCCTAAATGATGCTCAAATAAATGATGAATATGCATTCATCAAAAAGTTTGGGTGGCAGTGAAATAGAAGATTTGAACAAAATTAATGTGAGAGGAAGGTTGTGTGATGTCCAACGATGTTAAGGTTATATGTATTTATAGGTGTGATTCAGTTCTAGGGCTCCGAGAGTAGGAGCCATGGAGAAGGATTTGGGCATTTATATAATTCGCTACAACATGCCATGAGTTAGGTATGGTTCAATGTAGAATCGAGAGAGGACTCATAGGTGAAGACATTTAGTGAAATGGTCGACTGTGGTGAGAGAAATTATGATTTTACCAGACACGAAACTGGCGACCTGCTTTGCTATTCTAGTGCAAGCTAGGAGATGATATCTCAACCATGTGATCTTGATTTGAAGGCTAAGATGCATGTGTGCATCCACTAAAGTCATGTGTTGCACAACAACATGACATTTACATGTTTCCAAATCGGATTGCAATAAAGTGATACTTTAATTATTTATTTTTCTCTCTTACTCAAATTGAGGGTCAAACATTGTCCAATCAAACCCAAATTTGTTAGGTTAGCTAATTGAGGGATGAAGAATCTGATTTTGGGATTACTTTTACTTTTAAATATGTTTCATACTTTAACCACTTATTTTATTCCTTTAATGAATTAGAGGCATCTAGAACTCTCCAAAAATATGAAACTTAGCCTATAAGAAAACTTAAAATGAGGATTATGAGTTTACAATTAATTTTCCCTTTTTTGATGGTTTAATATATTATTTAATGTTTTGGCTTTAATATACATTCTCTCTCCTAAACTACACTAGGATAGATAAATTGGTCCAAATAAGATGAAAATTCACACATAGGCTAATTTTAATATATGGATTTTGAATTTGAGGTTTATTTCCACTTTTTGTGACTTTTAGTAATTATTTTAATATTTTTGTCTCTTATTCTTATTTTCTTTTCCAAATAGAATTAAGATAGTTATTATTATGCTAATAATGTAAAACTTGGAACCTAAGACAATTGGGACCCAAAGAATACATTTTCATTATTATCTTTTTATTTTGAGGTTTCATTTTATGAGTTACGGAACCAGTCATATTTTTGACTCATTACCATTGTTTTTATCCAAATATTTTTTTTTATCAACACGTACTTTGTGGAGTCCTATTAATTCACATTGTTACAAAAGAGTTGCATATTATTATACACAAAATTCTACATATTACTTATCTTACCTATTATGTCCATTAATTCCATATTCATTTAAATTATAGCATATTATGATTATTTATGAACATGGAATTGCCACTTGTTACTCCAAAGCATATTATTAATTTTTATTTAGCTATAATGTTAGTTATAGAAAATATATATAACATATTTCATGATTTTATTTACATGTTGGAACATAATTAAATTATTTATAAATGTGTTTTAATTTTTATCCTTGTTTGGTCAAATCTATGGGACAAACCTTACTAGCTTTATAATCATAGAATAGGGTAGGATTCTAGGTTTTGGTTTGTTACAAAAACCCTAAAAGTCCACATATGAAACCAAGGTGTCTAGGATTGAGCATAAGGGATCATGGTTAGCAATGACATCATAACCTAACTATTGTAGTTGATATTCCCCACTCTACCTGGCCTTGGTAGATCTGAAAATGGAATGAAGGAATTTCCTTTAACCTTAGAGAGTCAATCTAGCATCTCATCTCTTCTTCAAGGACTACCCCAAACCACCTATTAGAAATAATTAGGGAAATTTTTCATCTTTTCTTGTTTAGTAGGGTGTCTTGACTTGATCTATGATCTCATTCATGGGTAACTTAAATACAAGGCAAACAAAGTTAGAATTAATTTAAAAAATGGAACTAAAACTATAATTGTTTCCATGATGTAAATATCTTTGCTTGAAACTGATATAAGAGAAAAAAATATCGCATAAAATATGTTAGCATGCCTCCCAAGACTAGACACAATAAGAAGGATGGAGGTCCTTCAGGGTAAAGAATGGTAATGTCAAAAAATGAGACATAGAGACGATGAGGAAGAGAATGTTAAGGAACCTCTTTCTAAAAAGATAGTTGATTTTGAGGTATGGGAAAAGCAACACAATCTTCTTATGGATGTCATTCACAACTTGCCAGACTACACATCATCATTAGTCCTAGGGTAGTTAACATGAATATCCTGAACCCAAGATCCATCATTATATAAGAATTCCTAAAGCTCAATCCCAATGGGTTTTATGAGGAGGATGTCGAGAATGTTTTGGATACAATAGGCTCATGGTTGGTTTTCATGGATAATACCTTCAAAGTTTTAGGGTGACATACGAAAAACAAAGTAAGATTTTCCACCTAACATCTTAAAGGGGTGAAAAATTATAGTTGGAAAACTATACTTACTCCCAATAGATCATTCCCTAGAAATTGGAAAATTTTAAACCCATTTTTACTATTGTATGCCATGCTTTGACTTAGGAGTAAGAAATAAAAGTCCTTATCCTCACCCAAGATAAATCTTCTATTTATGAGTACAAAAGAAAAGTTTTATTTTTAAAGTGTGAATGCCACATATAGGACTACAAAAGAAAAATGATTAGTTTCCTTGGCGAGCTGCAAATCACTCTTAAAATATTATTTCTACTTAAAACTTGCCACTTATCAAGATGCTTCTTGTCATGCCCTAAAGATGAAGGGGACACTTGGGATGGGGTAGGGAAATAAATGATATAGCCTAGATTTATTAAGGTTGACAAATATTGTGCCCAATAGGCCTAAATAGATAACAAAGTCCCAAGGAAATTGACACTAGGAAAAATAATGGTCCCAAAAATGCCCTTCCTCCAAACAAGAATTGCAGCCCCAACAACAATTACAATCACGGTTAGATTCAAAATAACAACCTAAAAATTAGAATTACAACAAAGTCCCTATGCAAAATTATAATCTAGTCTCGAGTAGAGGTGAAGTCCAGAATCCTAATGCTTTTAGGTCCCTCAACTATGATAAAAATCATGAAGTCTAACAATTCCCATTCCAAAAACATGTCTACCATTTCTATAAGAATAGGGACATGTTAGGGACAACTACTCCTTTCCACCCCTAGAACGGGCCAAGCAAGTTGAGTACATGAATTCCTGGTGTCTTTTCCATGAATGTTGATGAGGAAAATACAATTTTAAACTTGTGTGTCAAGATGCAAGATAATAAGACAATTTCTTAGGCTTATCAATAGTTGAATCCAAACATGGTCAATTACTCGACTGTGGCCCTAAGATAGTTGAAGCCAAACCAGGTCAATTACTCAACCCATGGCCCTAAGATTGCCATCATCATATATGCCCTAAAGATATGGAGACATTACTTATGCAATGTTGCTTTTGACATCATGACTGATCATAAGAGTTTGAAGTATACTTAAAAAAATATCTAAATCTTAGACTGATAAGGTGGTTAAGATACCTTAAGGGCTATGAATTAACAACTTTCCACCACCCAAGTAAGGAAAATGTTGTAGTTGATGTCCTTAACAAGAAGCACATTTAATTGTGCCATTGAATTTTCCATTGAATGGAAAAACATGGATATCATATCATTATGGGCCCTGAGGTCTATGGGTGTATAATCATATTGACTAGCATTAATGTAAAACTAGGCCTTTATCTTGAGATTGTGATAACAAAATGGGATAGTCAAAGCCTTAAGGAGATGAAAAAGTTACTAGAGAAACTCCAGGAACATATCTTGAGTTGGTATGGATGGTGGAATCATATATAATAAATGTAATTGGGTACCCGAAGATTTGATTTTAAGGAAAAAGTATTATAGGAAGCTCGTAGATCAAGGTACATAGTTCACCCTAGATTCACTAAAAGGTTGAAGGACATGTAGAGCCACTTTTGCTGGGGTTACATGAAGAATGGTATAGCCCCTTCATCTCAAAATGGCTAACTTTCCAACAAAACAAGGCTAAACATCAGAGGGCCGAAGGTCTTCTACAACTATTACCTATCCTAGAATGGATCTGGGAGAACATCACCATCGATTTTGTGGTGGGCTTATCCAGGATTAGGAAAGGGAGCAGTGCCATATGGGTTATAGTTAACTGACTAATTAAAAAAACCAACTTTGTTTCTATAAAGAAAATGGATTAAGTTATAGAGTTGGTAGAACTTTATAGTTGGGAGATAGTCATGTTGCATGATATTCTTGCACCATTGTGTTTGATTACCATGAAAAGTTCACTTCCCATTTATGGTGCCAAGTACCAAAAGAGTTAAGGAATGATTTGAATTTTAGTATGTCATATCGTCAAAAAACTAATGGACCAACTAAAAGGATTATCCATGTTCTAGAAGACTTATGGAGATTTTTTGTCCTTGAATGGGGTGGTTCGTTGGAACACTACCTTCCTTTAGTGGATTTCTCCTAAAAAAATAGATACTAGTACAGTATCAATATGCCTTCATATGAAGCTTTATATGGAATGACATGCATATCCCCACTTTTCTGGGACTAAGTGACAGAAAGCCAAAATTTGAAATTTGAGGAGTTTAAACTCCATCATGATAAAGTCAACCTGATTGGAAGAGTTTGAAAGGGTACAAAAATGTCAAAAGTCATATGCTGAGGCACATAAGATGGATATCCAATTTTTGGTGGGTGACCACAAATTTATAAAAATTAAACTTATTCAAGAAATCATGAAGCAAGGGGAAATTGATTCCTAAGAATCTGGTTCGATCAAAATAATGGATCGTATTGAAGAATGTGTTTGTAGACTACAAAATATAGTATGATGCATAATTTTTCTATGTATTCAATCTAACGTAATACATCAAGGATCCAAACAATGTCCTCAAACATGAGTATATGGAATTGAAGGACACCCTTGTGTACCAGGAAGAACCAGAGTGAACATACTTGACAATCAAACTAAGGAGATCTGAAATAACGAGATAGATATAGTGAAAGTGTTGCAGAAACACCATGTGGAAAAAATATATCTGGATCTCTTTAAGAAATCTTGAATTTTATTTGGGGGGGATTTCCTTGTAAGGAGGGAGGACACAATGAAGTCATTTTTGTACTTTGTTCAAAATTTCATCTCAATCGATTACACCTATAGTTTTAAATATTTTTTCTAAAGTTTGGATTCAAAAAACCCTTTAATTCCTCTTTTATGGCCCATAACCATGTGGATCAATCTGTTTCCCTTGAAACAGAAGTTCACCCTCCCTAGACTTGTTCTTGGGTTGCCTAGGTATCACTATGTGTTGCTCGTCGTAGAATTATGTTGGATGAGGATCCAACAACTATTTCATCATCTTCTTCCTTTGATTTCTATTGTGAGAAATGAGAACAATAGAGCCACCTCTTGTCCTTGTGGTAGCCTGTGTCTTCTGACTCCTCCGCAAATTTCTCTTCAATATGACCCCATTAATGGGAAAGATGATTGGAAGCCAGGCTAACTTTGTGGGCACCGAGTCTTTGCCCTACTCTTTTCTCACAGTAGCGAAGAGCTAAAGCCAAAACTCTAAACCTAATGATCTCTCCCTATTTGAGCCCTTCCCCATCTTTGTGACCTTACCTTGAACATGTTTGCACTTCTTTTGTTCCTCGATTCATCCCCAAAAATCCCTCTCTACCTCATTACTTCTCCTTTTTCTCTGTGAGAGTCACCACCTTCACACTCCCACATCATCTCACCTCAATGCAACCTAAGCCCACCACTGAGTTTGAAGAGCCTCAACCAGGGAGACAACCCTACCTACCCCCAAGGTCACCCATAGTTTCTCTCTCCTCTCCCTTCCCCCCCTCATAGAAACACCATTGTTTTCCCCTCCCCTGCATAGAGAGGTTGAGGGAGAAGAAATAGGGGTGATAGCTAGATCATGATCAAACACTGACTAAGATCAGTCTAAGCCGCCTAGTCATATCCCCCTCTTGCACGCTTTCTTGAGAGGAGAGGTGAGTTTGTCTATTCCATCTTGCAACGGTCAACTGTTGAATATCCTTGGATGTTTGCAAGTAAGTGTAATCCCCTCTCTACCCCAAAATCATATATAATAGTATACCTTGTTTAATTCACAAAATGATTAATTCACCCCAAAAAAATTAGTGTAAGTGATCTAAATGATCAGAAAATTGAAGGGTACATAATAAAAATACTTTCATGACTAAAATATTGATCCTTATCTATTGTGAATTTAATAATAGGATTTTTATTAGTATTTAAAAATAAAAATTAATATTTCTTGTCAAGTTTGATCTCAATGAGCTAGAACATAAACAAGTCAAAATTTGGCAATCATTTGAAAATAAAAATCTTGAAACCCGATGTTGATGCTCATAATAATGACTTGAATCTTGATACTAATGCTTAGGGCTATTTTGGGTTCCTAATATATGACCTATCTAGATCATTCACCACTCAAACTTACTCTATGATGAAATCAATATGAACTTTGGAACCTTGTATGACTTGCTTTAGAGATGAATGATCACACCCAGAGTTAAAACTATTATAAAATACCCTAACCTTGAATTCTCAAAACCCTAATTTTTAAGTATCCAACTTGTCTTTATGATCTACATGCTCCTTTCTAGGATTTGACCTCAACCACTAACAATCTTAGTTGGATCTTGTTACTTTGAAAAAAAATTTGGTCGGTCTATTGCTTGGAAGGCAATTACCCTAACCGTTGGACTACAAACGTTGTTACTTTGAAAATTATTACTTGTAAACATATATTCCTCTTGTCCTAATTGTTTTTATTGAAATAATAATTTTATCTATATCTCTCAATAAATCTTTATTGTATATTTGGATGAACCGCTTCATTTCCTACTAAGTAAGATTTTGATTCAATACATGTTTTGCAAATTTGCCTGAACATAAACAATGTTGCCATTGTGTTGGCCATTTTATTTAGCCATTTCTTGTTTAATGCCTTTCCCTCATCCTTTGATATTGGTTAAGTGGTATCTCATATATAGAGGAATTTCCCTATGGTTCAAGTGGTATCGAAGAAAAATGTCCTTCACCCCCACCTTTGTGAGTGAGAGGTGAATAGTTCACTCTCATTTGGAGTGCCAAATTGAAATAAAATGTAAAGTTATTGCTCAAATGGAGTTTTGAATTGCTTGTTGTTATTTACTATATAAGTCCCCAAGTTGTAATTTTGCATGAATTTTTAATTTGTACTGATTCTTTGCATTTATTTGTGTGTTTATTTAAAAAATTTAGGCAATGGAAAACCTTAAAGAACTCTTTTCATGTTCACCTTGACATCAATACTATTTATCTATTGGACTCGAGAAATGCTAAACTAAAAAGATCTTCACAGGGAACTATAATTGTAATTAGGTTGTATTTCTTATCTAGATAGTTATTCATTCATATCTTTCTTTTCTATGTTGCCATTGGGCCCTCGTGTAAAACCTTATGCTTCTTTTTAATAAGTGATACACTATTTCACCATTTTCATATGATTATTTGTGATCCTTTGACGTGCTCTGATATAGAAGTTCTAATCTCCTTAAGATTGTCTACTCAGGCTATGGGAATGGGATTAGGATTAAAATAATTCTATGATAGTTATGACATTTTCTCAAGATCTTATTTATATTGAGTTTGATGATAAATGTGTTGAAGCCTTCAACCACATGAAGCTAATATTAATTTCTACTCTTTAATGTAACTACCAAATTTATCTAGTCCATTTTAGAGCATGAATAATGTGTCTTATGGGGATTTTCTAAACCAAAGGAGTGGTAGTGGTCTCCATGTCATCAAATATGCGATTAAGACTCTTGATGAAGCCCAATGAAATTATAAAACCACCGACAAAGAGTTTCTTACTACATTTCCCACACTTGATAAGTGTTGCTCTTATCTCAAACACAAAAAAGCCATAGTGTACACTTATCACACCACTCTTAAGTATCTTATGTAAAATAGCTACTCAAAACCAAGATTGATTAGGTGGATCCTTTCATTTCAAGATTTTATATTGCAATTTAGAGTTGTGAAAACTTAGCTAAAGGCCATCTCTCCCCCATTGTAGGACCTTACGATGATCTTAAAAAAATGAAGTAAATAGTGTCAAATGAGAAACTCATGCTTGTTAGTACAACTCAAAGATCGTTGTACATACGCATTGCCAACTTCTTGGCTAGTGGGAGAGTACCCAAGAATTGATCAAGCAAAGAGATGATGAGTATGCCACAAAGACTGTGTGGTAGTACCCACATCTCTTTGAATATTTCTCCATTCATCTCTTTAGAAGATGTTTTCTTGAAAATGAGCAAACAAATATCCTCACAATGTGCCACTATGGTGCACAATAGGGGCACTTTGGTAGGAAGCATACTGCAACTAAGGTCTTGCATTTTGGATTCTTTTGGCCTTATCTCTTCAAATATACCCATGAGTTTTGTAAAATTTTCAAAAAATGTTAAAAACATGGCATTATTTAAAGAAGAACATAATGCCTCTCTGCCCATCTTACTGGTAGAGGTGTATGATATTTAGAGAAATGACTTCATGGGCCCATTTCCTCCTTCATTTGGATTTGTCTACATTTTGGTGGTGGGCCTTATTTCTAGAAGGACATGATGCCTCTCTCCCCATCTTAGATGTGGAGGTATTAGATGTTTGGGGAACTGACTGCATGGTCATGTTTCCTCCTTTTTTATTTGTCTACATTTTGGTGGTTCTTGATTATGTATCTAAATGGGCAGAAGAATTGCAACAAGGAGAAATGATGTAAAAGTTATTTGTGAATTTTTGAAATCTAACATATTTAGTCATTTTGGAGTTCCAAAACACATGATAAGTGATGGAGGTAGCCATTTCATAATTGGGCAATTGAGAGCTTATTGAAGAGACATGGTGCAAACTATTGGGTAACTACCCCCATCATCTTCACACAAGAGGGAAAGTGGAGCTTTCCAACTGGAAGAGGACATGCTTATTCTTGAAAAAATAGTGAGACCGGACTGTAAGGATTTGTTTATTTGCCTTGATGATGTTGTATGGGCCTCCATGATCGCATATACGATCCCAATTGGAAAAACTCTATTCAAATTGATGTATGAAGAGTTTCCAAAATTTAATAGAGCAACATCACAAGGGGACATTGATATGGAAACAAGATGAATATCAAGGAAGTTATAGATGAATGAAAAAAAAAAGACATAACGAATGAGGCATATTAAATATCCAAGAGATAGACAGAAAGAATGAAATTCTTGCATGAGAAGCTCATCCACACGAATAAATTTGAAGTTGATAAATGATTTTTGATGTAAAAATCAAGAATGAAGTTCTTTTAAGGGAATCTAAGGACATGATGGAAAGGATCATACCATGTCAGTCCTGTATACCCCTCTAGTATAATTGTAATTCAAGAAAAGAAGGTAGCAATAAACTTATAGTGAATGTCTAAAGGTTGAATCTTACAATTGAAATTGGCCCTAACAAGGCAGATCAAAGTTTTGATATTATAATGTGTTTTGAGAAGTTAGAAGATCCATGAAGAAATATTGTCTAGAACAAGGCATAAAACTTAGAACTAGCGGGATGCAATCCGACTAGTTTGCAAAATTTTGAACCCTCATGTAGGTCTTGAGTATACTTTTTGTTTTTCAAAATTCTAAAACACACACATACACAACACTCAGTAGTGTTACTTTGTTGTTGATTCTTATAAGACAACGTATGTGAAAGGATACATCAATAGAAAAGATTTTTTGAATACCAAATGTGATGAAGAAGATTCTTGAGATTGAACTAAATGTTGCTAAACAAACCACCAGAATGGCCTGTCTCCTTTATAAAGGCCATGGCGATTGTATCGAAATTGATGCAATTTCCTATGATTTTAAGTAAAAGATGAGAGTGACCATTCTACTCAAAAGGGTTGGGTTGCCTTGACTCCAAACTGTCATTCCGCATAAAATAATTGTGCAAAAAACTAAATAAAATGTTAGGAGATTGATTAAATTGACTCCCCCTAGAATGACCATTCAAATTTAGAATCTCCTAGTGTTAGTGATGCAAAATGACCATTCTAGTCAGAATATTAGTGGTATATTGAGGAGAACCACTAATGAAGGTTGAAGAAAAGTGGAGGCAATAAAATACACTCTAGCAAGAATTGTCATACCACCTATGACCCAAAATGGTCATTCTAGCATGGGCCCATAGCCACTTAAAGGATTACAACTGATATTAAAATTGTACCACTTGACCCCCACGAGTGTGGGGTGACCTTGAGCCATGATAGATGAAACCTAGCTTCTCCAAATAGAATTCTAGATCATTCAACTGAAATCAAAGCTTCCTCAAGCCTCTTCAATGCTTCTCCAAGCTTCCCCAACCTGCTTCAACATCAATTTAGGCCTCCTCTACCTCTTTTCCTCCTCATCTCCAATAATGAAAATATCTACCCAAACCTAAAATTTCAAAATTGTAATCAAGTGTTTGATATCTTTACAAGATGAATAAATTTGGCAAGGAACTTGCGTCCAGAGCCTAGAAACTCATTCCTATCCAAGCTCATACTAAGAAAGACACAAACCCATGTGCACCATATCATACCCCAACTCTATCTTCCACACCTCATCCACACCCTCACTCCCCCATCCTCAAATTATGATCACTCTATTGAGGATATGAACTACCATGGAGGAGTTGATCCTATCTCTGATGATGACATGGATAAGTTGGTGGATTCCATTAAAGTGGGAGGTCTGAGCTAACAACCAATAGGGGGAAGCAAACTCCCTAGTCCTCATGAGAACCACCACATGAGCAACCAAAATCTACATTGATAAGGACAAGAAGTTAAACTTTGTATTGAGAATGATGGTGATGCGAATAAAAGTTCTTGCCAAATGTCAGTTAGCTTTGATGATTCCCTAAGAAGAGTGTCACTTAATTTTAATTGAATCGTATGGTTTGATTAGAATGAAGAGGATGGACATGTTTTTGACAACAGAGCTGGATCAAGAAGAAAATATCTTGGATGAACATAAAGGCCAAGAAGTGGGAAGCCAAAGAAAAGGGGATTTCATCATCACCCAATGGGAGGAATATGGAGAAATAAGGGGTTCTTATATCCCCAAAACATGTAAAGGAAAGTGCTTGATCTGACATATGATTGTGTCGAAATGATTAATGATATGTAAATTAACTTGGTTTTATCCTAATAAAGATATGTAGATGAAGAAAATTTACATGGAGGCATAAATCACATATATTGATATCATCAATGAGTTATTTAGTACCTTATAGAAGGTAAAATACAAGAACCAAGATGGGAATAAATTCCATTTATTTGAAAATGTGCATGTAATGATGACCATTGATCTCAACAATATCTTTGAATTTACCCCTGAGTGGTTAATAAATTTGATGAAAGATTTACAAAGAAAATATATGGTGACTTCCAATGTTCTACATCTTGGAAAAGCATAATGGGGAAATAAGTTCATTCTAGGGAAGTCAGAGAAGTAGGATAGCCAGCTTGATACTTCACTACACCCAAAAGGTCTAGAAAATACTATTTGTTCTCTGAATACTATCAATGCTAGTGCTTACAAAATAGTTGCTTGTGATGACTTCATTGCTAAGGGAGAGAGTTTCAAACCTATAGGAGACATTCATTGATCATATGAAGTCAATCCTAAAAAATAAAAAAAATTCATTTGTCATGGACGTGATAGTGACCTCCATTTCCCTCTTGTTCATATTTTACTTGAGCCACATCGCTGTGGTCCCTGACTCATTGCTTGTTGACTTAAACTACCTTTTCAGGGAAAACATGATTTCCATGCAAGAGGATAAGATATTCTATCACTTCCATCCCAACTACTTTACAATCACCTTTACAATTTGAAAACACTACTTGAGGATGTGAGAACATTTCCCAACCTCATGGAGTGAATTACAAACTACGAGCACAACCATCCTAGGGAATTCTTTGAGGCATCAATGTCAAATATTTAATAAGAAGGGTTACATCCTAGTCTGGTACACTATCAAGAAGAAAGCAGTATGATTCAAGTGGAGAAGTACCTGGTGATAGATGATGATGTGCAACCACTATTCCAAAAAATGCCCATGGCATGTATTCCATCACGACATAATTAGAGGCTATACAAATGAGACAACAAGAGATATGGTTTAACCAACAACAAATGCATCATCTGACAAACCATCACCGCAATTATGGATGTGAACATGCAAAGAAGGATAGAGTAAAGGATTAGTTTTCTTTTTTGATTCTTACCAAGATTCCTTGAGTCATATCCTCCTCTACATGTTGATAATTAGGGACACTATTGCCAAAAATTACCACCTAACTCATATGGATCTACTGAGTTATTTAATCAGCTTCAATACCAGCCACTACAGGTCTCATAGACACCATGATTGTTCTCCTATGAACCTAGTCCTCGTTTCATGCTGAGGACATCGTGATTCAAAATCTTAGGATGGTCGGGATAACTTTTGCCTTATCATTTGTTATACTTCTATTTTGATGATTGATTTTTCTTAACATGATGGACTGACTGTGTTATTTATTTTCTTGCACGCCATGCATTTGCAAATCATGTTTCCTTGCATTTTTTCATAATTTTTAAAAAGGTTTGTTTTCTTTCCAATCCATCGAACATCATTCATTGTGTATATTTTCCATAAATTGTTGTATATACTAGTTAGTTTTTAGAAATTGCTATTTCTACTAGTTAATTCTGTAATTTGTGCTTAGTAGTTAGATCTTGACATGATGATGAGCATTTTGATGAAATATTTCCACCATTTCCCCAATCATATAATACCTTTCCCTAAAAGGGTTTTTCATTTAGGCTTCTACATGATTGGATTATTCATTTTGGACTTTGATGAGTATATTCATGATTTCATGTGGTTATTGCTTTTTGATATGATTTCTTGGTTTTTGTATACACATGATACCTTTCTAATGGCATGTGTTTTGATGGATGTGTTGTAGTCATTGCAAACCACAAACACTTAGGGTTTTACTCGAAACTCATGAAAATATAAGGTTTACCATGGCCTCTTATTCTAATGTTGTTAGTCATGAATTGGTGAAGCTTCTGAAGAAGTCTTTCTTGTAGGAAGCCCTATGTGGAAACATGTATTATTTGGGCTATCTCTTCACCCCCTTTCTTTCATAACTTAATATATATCCACCACATCAAGAGTATAAAAACATAAAAAGATAAGTGTTGAACAAGCTACAAAATGTTGGGGTGGCAAACCCTTTCTACTTATTCCCACCACTCCACAACCCTACAATACACAAGGTATAAGGAAAAAAAGTACAAAAAAAGGTTTTCCTATGTAATAGTATTGAAGAAAAAGAAAAAGAATATAATCGTGCCCCTATGTAATAGAACTCCCTTCTATTTCCATAATGCCCTTCTTCTATTTGCATACCCATCGCATCAAGCATCGTAGATCCTAGCCCCTTTCACCCTTATACATAGACAGGTAGGCCAAGTAGTGTGGATGTACACATAGGGTTGAATGCATGAATGAGGAATAACATTCCTAACCTCTTTGGTTGTTCCTAATATGAAAAGTTGAATCAAAGCATCATGAATGTTGGGTATAGCTTTGAATAAGATTTTTGATGTCCTATATGTGAACTTTATGATTTAGTGCTTGGTTGAAAACAACTTGATATATCAGTGCGGAGAGCAGTGGACTTCATAAATAAAATCATGTTCAAATTTATTCTTTAAATAAACATCTCTTGGATATGTTTGCCATTCATTTTTAATTCAAATTGAATTTGAGATCTAGTTGGAGCACACTTGAGGAGAAGTCTCAAGGTTGTGATGGACCCCTAGTTTTACTCTCCATATGTCTTCATGATGCTCAATTATTTGACAAGATATATAGATTTCATGTCCAACTCCAAATAAATCTATACTTTAGTCAAATACACCTATGGATTCTTTTTACATATTTGTATAGGTACTTGAGATTTATTATGGAAGGGTGATGTTGGAGAATAACCCATGGACTTCACTAGCTATGTAGGAGGCCAAATAACATTAAAAGTCATTTCAAACCCACTAAAAGTTTCTCAAGATTATAGCTAAAACAATTGACTCCATGAATCTCAATGGAAGAATTGAAGTGCACCATACTATCCTCAAAATGGTCATTTTATCTTTGAATGGATGTTCCAAACGAGATCATAAAAACCCCAAATACCTAACCAACCATGTCATTTAAAAAATAGTCATTCTTCCTAGAATAATCATGCTACCCTAAAGCCAAAATGGTTGCTCCACTCAAGAGTGAATGTTCCATCAATCCAACCCCACAATCAATTTCAACCAGATTGACGGTGGGAACCCACCCAAGAATCCTCCAAAACCCTAAGTTTCCTTCATGTCCACCATCTAATTCTATTCCTTCTTGACATACTCATATTCCCTTCAAAACTCTATTCCCTCTTACCACGCTCTTGCCACCCTAACTCTATTCCATCCAAAACCCTAAATTTCTTTCATATACACCATCTAACTCTATTCCCTCTTACCATGCTCATCTGTGGAAAAATGAATGTTCAAACTATTACCACAAAAATGATCATGGTGGGGCAGACTGGTTGTTTTATCTGGAATTCAAATACCATTTTTCTATTGACTTTTCCATTTTACCCCTAACCTAACTCTACAACCCCTAGCTAAGAAATACCTTCAAGGTGTATATATTGGAGGGTTGCTACTACTAGGAGCATTTTCTACCCTTTTTTCTACTGCCTACCACTCTATCTACCATTCCACCTCATATCCATATAAAAACCCTAACTTTCTTTCATGTCCACCATCTAACCCAATTCCCTTCATGCCACTCACCCATTGGAGAAGAATCATGTTTGTAATACAACTGGAGGTGAAGAGTAAGGAGTCTACATCAACATCAGTGACAATTTATTTTATATTCTTATCTATTTTGTGGTTCCTTTAATAAAGAGTAGGTATGCCCCTCCTGTGGGCTTTTGGGGGGCTAAATATTGGGCTATAATATTGTGTGATTTAAGAACATTCATGTAAAACTTTATAATTTTTGTTGTGTGTTTTAGACTTTGAATCACATAAGGTATAGATAAAAGACATAAAACAAGGCTTGGAGAGAGATGACCCAAGTACCTTGTGGAGCCCTATTTAGCATCCCTTTCTTCCATACTCAACCTCTACTCTACTACCCCTATGGGGGATATCTAAGTGTGATTTTCCACTCTTTTTTAGTAAATAGCAAACCTAAGAGTTTGATAGAAGGTAAAGGATGGAAAATCCTCATTCTACACCCTATACCAACTGTTGACACCAATGGAGGTTGGAGAGTCACTCTTAGAGGCCAATATTTTGGCATGGTCCTAATTATAATACATATACCCCCAAGTCAACTGATTCCCATAAGGTTGGGTATATAGTGATTATGGTTTAGTTTCCTACATACCACATATACCACCCATAGAGAATTAGTAGGGTAGGACACCTATAGTTAATACGTATCCTTGTTGTTTGGTTTAGTAGCATAACTATATGATATGTTCATTAATATTACCCAATTGCATGGTTAAATCCTCTATTATCCCCTAAAAAAACCACAACTCTTGTTAGTTGGGAAAACCACATTTTCTTATTTTCTTGCTTGTCTTGTTTTCTTGTTGCTTAGTCTACTTTATTTTGAATGGTGAATAACTCTTTCTACATTAACTTATTTCCTTTTGGGGATGATAGTTTTTTTTATTCCTTTAGTGAATTTATTATTCTAGTTATTCTCTTCTAGTCAGTAACTTGCTTAATTAGTTCTAGTTGTTATCTTCTAGTTTAAGGAAGTTAATTTCCCTTGTTTACTTAGTTGTAAATTTCTTCTCCCATTCATTTAGTAATCCTATTTTCGAGCTTTAATGTAGTTTTGGTTTGCCTTTCCTTAGTAGTGTGATCCATACCTTAATCAAAACCAAACACAATTTGAAACCCAAAAAACCATAGATCTACATCTAGGAACCTAAAGAACCATATAGATCAGAAGAATATTTATGGATCAACCTCAACTTTCCAATTCTACTATAAGCCTGAGCTAGTGCATTTTCAAATATGTTGCATTAGAGTGTGTGATTTGGAATAAATACTATAAGACTAAGAATTCAAGCATCAACTGGTCCTCCCTTATTAGATTTTTCACCCAGAGACACAATTATAGTGTGTGTTGTTGTTCGAACACATTGTGTCTCAAGCCAGTTTTTCATGGTCTACTCTCTGGCATACAACATGACATGTCAAATACTATCACTAGTATTCTACAACTATACAAGAAGAGACTAAGACTCAACTCTCCCATATACTATTCTAAAACTTTATCATCATTTCTATCAAACTATTGGATGCTACAACCAATGTAGTTATAAAGTAACCATTTGTCTTAAGAGTCAATGCAAGGATAAGAACCTCACTGGGAGACATCTAACTAATGTTTCTCTCCCAATCGGTTCATCACAATGCTACCCTTCTATCTACTTCATGTAACTCCATGGAGCCTCATATCATAAAGATCACTGATCATCTAACGCTTTTCACGGTAGACATGGAACATCATGAACTTGTGCACTCAAACAACATCTCGAGTATGTATGACATGACCGTGTAGATGTATAGCCTTCACTAAGAGGGAAGGACAATGCAAAAAATAGGGACGTTGCCCACATCAATAGAGAAATACTCTTCCCTTATTCCTATTGACCTAGCCTAAATTCAAAAGCAGCAAGATCTTATAAAAGTCATCAAAATCCTTATCAATATTCACAAAAAGTATGAAGGATTAGGAGCCAAACAATCTTGGGATTAGAGCTTCCATCTTTGGTAGAGTCGTATCATAATATATAATGTGTTCCTTGTGCAAGATTCACCTATGATTGTGGTGATAGATAGGACATATATTGTACCTATAATAACACTAACATGTCCTCTACACGAGCACATGGTCGTGGTGGTAGGTGAGACAGACATTCACCCAGAAGAAGGGGTCGACATGAGTGCACCCACTGTGGGAAGAAGGGTTGATACAAAGAGACATGTTATAGTTCCATGGTGATCCTTCAAAGTCCTCCTATGCCAATCACATCTCTGTTGATAAATATTTTGACTCACTAATGCACGTCAGACTAAGAAAAGTCTGAGACAAGGCACACTCTATATAAAATTATCCACAAGCAAACAGGGCCAGGATACATATAGGAGTGGTGAGTACAAGGTCTAATCCACATGGAGACATAGAAACACTAGAGTTAGGTATTCTTTTATTGGTTCCAAATGTAAAGTTTAGGGTTTATAGGGTTTAATTGTGGGTTGAATTAAACTAAGGGTGCTGGAAATTAAAGAGATAAAGAATTAAACCTAACTTAAGGATAATTAACAAGCAGAGGGAGAAATTAGGACTAATTATGCAACAAGAACACTAATCAACAACTAAGAAAGAAAAGAGAGAGAATTAACTAACACAAAGTAAAGAAAGATAACCTACACTAAGAAATAAACTATCCAATCAAACACAATCAATCTCTAAAATAACTAATTGTCATTAATAAGAAACTAAATTAAGCAAAGGGAAAACTAGCTAGCACTAAACAAGTTATAATTTCAGCAAACAATGAGGGCATCATGCCATTTGAGGGAGATGTGAGCACCAAATATATACAAGGGTCATGTTCATACACATACATCCAATAATTAAACTACCAAACCAAAAAACAATGAGTAAAGTAGATTATGAATCTTATCCTATTAGATGATCATGGTTGATAGGGAAACTAGTTCCTATCACTTACCATTCAGCATTACAAGGTTTTTTTTACTAAGGGATAGGTAAACATTGGTCTAGATCAACCAAGTATAGGTTTATAACAATGATTCTCCTATTACACTTAGTGGAAAGGGGTTGTATGGGTTGTAGGAGATGGATGATTCACCTCCTATTATCCCCCATCCAACCACCTAACATGCTCTTCTGAATGTGCACATCGAGGAACATACCTAGATACTTAGATCTCTTACCTATGTCTAGTGGAAGTGAAGGACAGAGGAAAAGAGGGGAAACTAGATAAGGTTACTATAGGGAACTTAGCATTTTCTCCACCAAAAAGGCCAAAATCACACCTTTCTCTATGACATATGTGATTGTATAACTCAAACTACCAAAGAAATAGATAAGGAGACATAAAAGGAAATAACATAGTCATTGGAAATGTAATCAAAGTATCATGCATACATCTTTTCCTATGTTGTATGATATTTACATATTTTTCCCAAAAAATCCCACAAAGGGTGAGTAGATACTCATAATCAAGCAGAGAACATAAGAATATGGAGAAGAAGATAGAAACCCCATGAACATGGGTGGAGAATCTCCTCTTCACATATAGTAGATCCAATCAAGAACTCCTCCTCCAAGTGGGTGAAAGAACATGGAAAATGGAGTGGATATGGTCAAAACCCTAGAAGACTAGGGTCTTAGGGTGGAAAATTAGAAGCAAATGGAGTATGAGTGAGTAAGTGGCAGTCAAGGGCTGCTAGTAGTAGATACTGGTTGCTAACCCTAAATCCTATACACCACTAATGTATAGCTAGTGGCCTAACGGGACTACATTAAGTGGGGATAAAGTAGTAAAAAAGGTAGTAGGAAGCACTTTGGTTAGGTGGGCAGCATGGTTGTGGTTTCCACTATAGTCATAGTAGGTAGGTGTAGGAATGGTAATGGTAAGTGAAAAGGGTTGTGATGGTGAAGGTAAAGTGATGGAGTTGAAGTGGGATTTTGAAGTGTTGTGCCATGGACACCACAATCATGGTGTCTTGAGGGTGGAACAACGGCGGTGTGACCATGTTCATGGTGAATGGGGAGTAAGAAGTCAAGGCCTAGAGAGCATTTGTCTCAATTATCTCCTACCATGATAGTTTTGATTGGCACAGCTGTGGTGGGTTTGTCTTTCCATTACCATTTTGTGTAGAATGATCATGGTGTCTCAATTATCTTGGTCCTTGAAGAACATGTGGTCCACTATATTTTGGGGTCTTATCGCATGGCTTTAGTAAAGTACCACATCTATTTCTGGGGGCTTTTCCATGTACTTTGGTTTTGAAATTCGAAATCCATGGTTCTGTTTGCTCAACTACAACCCTTGGACACTTAGGATAGGTTGGAGTTGACTTTGATGACTCCTTGGACTCCTCAATACATTTTGGAGACCTCAATATTGTCTCTCTCTCCTCCTTTTGTCAATTAATGCCAAATTACTCATAAAATAATGTAAAGAGAATTCATGCATGCATTTTACAATAAACCAATTGTTGTGAATATAGCATGCATTATGAAACATATAGATTTTATTATGTGAAAAGAGATACAATATGGAGACCCAATATTAGGCTACATCACCATCCCCAGCTTAAAACATACTTGTCGTCAATTATTCTCCAACTAAATCTCTTCACTAAATTAATCAATTAGGAAATGATAAATGCAGTCACATACATGTTCCTTGACTAGATAAGTTCATGACTATATCTATGCAATCCACCTCTCTCTTCTCTGCAATCATAGTTCAAAAGAAACCAAACCACATAGCACACAGACTTCCCATATAGGGCATCAAAATTCATGTAAGTGTTATGGCATTCACAAGGGTCAGGGTAAAACCATTCCATGTATAGATTGGTACAACGTAGATAAGAATGTAGTTTCACTTTCATCCATTTCTTCCTATAATTCAATCCACCCTACTTGACCCACTTGTCTATGGTTGGGGTTAAGGGGGCTAGATGTAATGTTTTCTAGCCCAATATGCAAAAAGAAGAAAGAAATTGTGAAAGGAGAGCGGTGTGTTATTACATATAAGCACACCAATTTTCTTTATTTAATTTAGATGCTATTAGATAGGATAATATTTTAATTTCTTTTTGCATTTTTATATTTATTTTTCCCTTTGTGTAGTGGGCATATAGTGGTAGGAGTGAATATTATGGGAGGAACAGTTCACCGCTCCAAAATGGGTGGAAGGGTTAGCAAGAATGGTGCCATATGCCCCTATTCACATAAAGATCTAACTAGAAAGTAGGAAATAACACGAAAGCCAATCTTAAATATGAGCACACCAAGGAATTAGAAAGTAAATCTTGACTAAGAACACACCAATAAATTACAAAAACTACATGTAATGCAATACAATGGATGGCATGGAAAGAAAGTGCAAAAATATTGAAAATTACAAATTAATGCAAGGAAATAAGATACAAGGTATGCAAGGATGCAAATATATAAAGTAAGGAAAGTGTAATTAGAAAAGTGTGGGGGTCTGTCAGGTAGTTGATCATCTTATAAAAAATTAGAACAAAGGAACAAAGAAATAAGTTCTTATCGCCTACAACCTTAAGCTTTTGAATCATGTTATCCTCAACATGAAACAAAGGCTTGTAATAGTACGGTAATGATCATGGATTGTGGTTGCTAACTAGCTAGGTGAGGGGATTCATGTCACTCAAGTGGGATGGACTAGGTCCATCATGTCTATTAGCATAAGAGAAGTAGTAGTAGAAGATAATTTATTGATATCATCTCTAGCATGCAAAAGATTAGTTTCTAAGTAAAGAGCTTTGGTCATATAGGAATCGTTTTTAATATGAAGTGCACCAACATTATTCTCTATGTTAGTAGAAGTAGAACAAGATTCAAGGACATTGATTTTAGCAATCAAGGAAGCATTTTCCCTTTTAAGAAAAGCAATATTAGAAAGATAGACACTATTTTCATATTCTATTCCTTACATAACAAAGTATTTGTCCTCAATTTCAATTTTGTGAACATTAATGTCAAGCATGAGAGAATTCACAATTTTAGTATGCTCTTCATTAGAACTAGGCATAAGAGGTTGAGCTTCTAGAAGTCTAATCTTATAATAAAAAAAGTTAGCATTTTCAAGTTTAAGAGCATCTACTTGTCTAAGATAAGCGTTGTTTTCAATCTCAGCACTATTGAATTGAAATTCTACCTAGATAATACTTTTGAAGAATGCCAAAATCATCTTACAAGTAAATTTTAGTGTGTTCAGACTATCTTTTTCTTTATGCACATCATCAAAAATCTTAGCAAGCCCTTTTCTTTTATGCATAGGTGAGAGAGGCACAGATAGCATGAATGATTTTAGTTAAATATTATTTAGATAAAGAGATGAGATCTACCTTATTTAAGTCTTCAATTGAACTTGCCATGAGGGCATAGTGGCATCTTCCATCTTCATATCCACTAGATCATCAAATAGTGCTTTCATTTGTGTTGATGGAGCCTTTGTGATCTTTCACTCTCTTGTCCTTCTTCTTCATCTTCTTTTATTCCTTTCTCTTTCTCTCTTTGATGGAGTATCTCCCCTCTTGTTAGTTTCCCATCTTCTCCTACTTGTAGAAGTATTTCTTGGAGAAGACCCACTCGGATACCAAATGTTGGATAAGGTGATGGGCTCTAGAGGCGGGAGGTGAATGGAGATATAAACATCTGAACCAAATATATTGTTCCTTAGAAGTATATCACAAGATAAGGTTTCTTATATGAAATTTGAGTTCAACTAAACATACATAGCAAGGATGAGAGAGACTGAACAAGAACAAGAACACAAGCTATGCATAGCGGTTCCAAACTCCAAACTAGGAGAGTGTACATACACTGCCTAGAGATGTCAACCTCTAGGATTTTTCAACCATGTCTCACTTCTTATATTCCATTATAAGAGTTACAACATATGACCTTCCTTTTTTCAAGACAAGGATACCCAACCTCCTATTTGAGGAAACGGGAGCCAATAACCTCCCCAAGGACTTACCTATCCATGATCAAGAGTATTCTACCTCACCAAGGGCTTACCCACTTTTGCAATGAGTCTTCTGCCTTCACCAAGGACTTACCCATTCTTGCAACAAGTCTTCTATCTTGAAGGAATTACCCACTAGTAACTTGGATCTTCTACCTTTGACTTCAACTTCACCAAGAAGAATCTTTCACTAAGGGACTCCTTCCCTTCTTATTCTTTGCCTCTATTATATAGGAGAGAGAACTGTCATCTTCATGGTAGAAAGAAATATTTGGAGCTAGAGGAAGTGAGGGCCTCACGAGATTTATATGTAGGACTAGCTCTCTTACAAATCTGCTACTCGCTCTAATGGATGTAAAAAGTGATTAAGCTCAAGAGTGGAAGGAGGCTCTTAAAGGCACTCAACTACAATATAGGTACCTTCATAGTGCTTATCTAACCATAGGATGAAACCCAAGAGGTCCCATTTATAGTTGAGGTTGCCCAATAGCCACAAGAGACACTCAGGGACGAATTCTAACCCTTTGGGGTGTTGCATAGATATATTTTCAAGTTTTGTAACACCCTAATAGTTAGAAACACTTCTTATGAAAATTTCGTACAATGGTGTTGGCTGAGTTTACTTTTGGGAAACTTGAGCTACGATACTATTTGAAAAATCAATTTTGAGATGTCGATCAAGTTTATTGTCACATCCAAAATTTCCAAGCCAATTTAAAACTTAGAATGAAGTTTTTCTAAAAAATGATAGTTGAGGGGTTTTAATGCAAAAGACCAATAATGGTTTTCTTTGTATGAAAATGGGATAAGAGAAGCTTGGAATGATACTCAATTTGATTTTCACCTTCAAATATGCATTATGTATATCAATTTACTCATATAAGTCCTCTTTCCTTTTCTCTCTCCTCTAAAATGACCATAAAACATAGGAAGTGATTAAAGAGGTGACCATGTGGTTATTGAATGAGTAAAACTCGAAATGGAGCCTCAATGATTCAGTATTAGGAACCTTTTTAGATTATATTACTTGTGATGATTTTTAATTTAGGTTAATAGTTAATATAGAAGTTGTGGACCATAATGTGTACAAAAATGAAATATAATTTCATAGGAATATTATAGGCCTTCTAATTTGGCTATTGTTCAAATTTAAACTCATTCAACCCATGTTTGACCCCCCTATTGAATTAAATAATTTTCAATATGATTTTAATAAAAAATGATCATAAATTTCATTAAATGAACCCGTTTCCCTAGGTTTGCACTATCACACATTACCATTTTTTATCCTTCCTATTCTATGCTTGATTGAATGCCATGGTTTAATCATAACCCAATACGACGAATCCCCTACCATCTCCTACCTCCAGTTATTACTCAGTTTGAAATGAGATTTCACAGTGACCCTTTCACGATGCCTTTCTCCCTCTCCTCACATCTGTTTTGTGAGTTTTCTACTCTAGAGTGACTGTCTTGTTCTCTCGAACCTATTGGACCCTCATTAAATCCTTTCATGCAATATACAAGAAATTCCCAAACTAGGATTCTCTCCCCTCTCATGCCACACTTGCAACTGCCACCATAATGCCCCTCGTCTCTATTTGATGCAACCCTGAGCACCAGTGACCCCCTCTAGACTCTCCTCCTCTACCAATTGTACCCTCAACACTCCCAAACTTGCCGACCTTCTCCACTTTCTCTTTAAGCAACCTTCTTCTCATTACGACCATTAATACATGCTCGACATCCATTTACCTACTGGTGAGCTTCCCTAACCCTTGGTGGTCATCCTACACTCCTTGGGTTTTGCTGAACTTCCCATGTCACTTTGGCCTATAGATTGTCCTTGTAGGTTTTGTCTCTGTCTATTGCCTTGGCACCTCAGTGGCCCTTCGACCTCAGAAATGCCTTCAAATACTTTGCCTCATCCCTAGGATCATGTTCTAGGTGTTTGGGGATTGGTTTATGAGTGCTCTCTTACATATTTGACTTCTGACCCTTTACCCTATTATGGAGATGTTTCCCTTCAAATCAATGAACCACTACTCTTCTGGTACACTCTCTATCCATTTAACATTGGATTGGGTTCATGAATGTGCTCGTTGTGTCTCGTTGCTCCTTACACGTTGATTTTCTAGCTTGGGTCTCAACCTTCCCCTTTGCCATGGCCTAAACCGGTTTCCAATCTCCGGTGCATGCCTGACCTCGAGCTTTGGCTCTATGACTTCTGTATGGGGCAAGGATTCCAATGGCAATTTCATCTTCCCTCTAGAGACTTTCCTTTATGAGCTTTGATTAGAGGTAGTATCTCTATATGTGGTTCCTCGTGCCATGGCCAAGGGAGAAGAAACCTAGTCCTTGAATGACCATGGTGTCCCTTCCAATCTACTCAAGCTACAATGTTTGTATGGGCAGTCCTGAAATTTCATGCACACTTTACCTTATTAGTCACACATACTTGAGTTATGATCGAATGACCATTTTACCCTCAAATGTTTGATTCAATGTGATGCTCACCATAGTCTTCTCGGTCTTTTGCTAATTATTTACATCATCTTTTAATTGGGATTTAAGTGATGTCATGCTAAGATTTCCTAAACTCTAATTGGTCCATTTTGCAAAATTCATATCTTTACCATACAACCTCAAAAAATATAAATAAATATGTTTTAGAAAGCTATTTTGATTCCTATCGATTTGACCTATTTTCAAACACTAATTTCCATATCCAACATCCTCAATAATTCGAAGACCATGATTAAGGTTTAGTGACCATGAAGTTATGTACCCATTACGATTTTAACCAAATTACAGTTGGTTAGAGGCTCAATCAAATGAAGGGACTTGACCATAAGGTGACCTACTCTAGGTAAGTGGGGCATGAATTTTTGGCACAAATTCTTTGTTTTATTGATTGTTATTTATGATTATGCACCTTAGTTGATTTCATAAATTATGAATGTCTTTTCAAGAATACATCAAATATAAATATCATTGATTGATTTCTTGTTTACTTATAGTCTATGGTAGAACCCTAATTATGATTACGATTAGGAATTTAGATTTAATGACGCATGTTAAAGAAGAGGAAACACTATTATGATTTAATAGGGGAGTAATCCAATCATGTTCAAGATTAAGATTGAGAAGATTTCATGTATAAGTCAAGAGATAAGTTAATGAGGAAAATTAAGTAATTGGTTAAGTTTTTATATGTTCCTCGTTTATGGACCTGAAAGGATTTTTATGGCCTTTCCTAGCAATCATGGGCTCCTACGGGGCATTGATAGAGGTGGAATATATCTAATTTTCCAATTCATTGTGTTAAATGTTCAAAGATCATGTTAATGTTAATGCTAAGATAAATGGAATTGAATTAGTTTTTATATGATCTCACCCTTATGGACCTCAAGGGGTGATTATGGGACTTTTTGACAAATCATGGGCATTTATGCCAATTATGGGCTTTATAGCCAATCATGGACCTCAAGGGGTGGTTATGGGCCTTTTGACCAAATCATGGGCATCGTGATAATCATGTGCTCTTAAATGAGCATCATAGAGAGATGCATATACTTATTGTTCAATTCTTCATGTAATTAATGAATCATAAATGCTTAAGGAAAACCATGTTCAAGTTTATGTCATGTCAAGTTATATTTATCTTATGTCATATAAAGTGCCAAATACTGCTTACTGATGTGTTGTTTATTTTGCATGGTTGGGGACGCAATGTCCACATGACTTGGAGCAAGTGAAGAGTATCAAGGACAATCAAGGACTAGGAGGACTTCAAGCTTAGCCTGGCGGGGTGCCATTTACCAAGTTGATCTAGAGTTTTACTTTATGTTTAGTCATGTAACTAGATAGATTAGATAATATGATGTAGTTCCTTTTATGATAGGAACTATGTATGAATCAATTTTAAATCAATGCAAGTGTTTCATTTACTTTAATTACATGATTAGCATATTGTGATTACCACATTGAGTAAAATGCTTCCGATCATGCATTATGGTAAATAGGGTGTTACATTATGGTATTAGAGCCATTTTGGTAAATGGCCACTAGCAAAACATGATTATCATAGTCACCCTAGAATGAATTAGGATTTATCAATTGATTCGCAAGGAAAGATTTTATGTCCTACATGATTATGTTTTCACCTTAGAAGAGATAGAAGTCAGAGATAAATGATTACCTAGTTTAGATATCAAGTGTCAACCTACCCTTAATAATGAGATGACCTCTCCATTGTCATCGGTTATGGTCAGCCAATTGACTTTCTCTTTAGTGCGTGTGGTTAGGGACTTGTGCATCAGTAAGTTAGTGATATATCATGTTACAATCCCACATCTCTGGGTATGTGCCTGATCACCACATATTTAGGAATGTAGGAAGCACCTAAAGACCTAAGGGTGGATATTCACCTATGCCTGATGTTAGAAAGTTGTGCCAAGTTGAAGGTATGTGTCCTAAGTGTACGGATGGGTTTGGTCTCATAAACCCTAAAGTATAAAGTTGAGGAGGTAAGGAATGATGTAATAGTTAAATCTATGACCACATGAACCTTTTTCATAATATAATCCTTTTCACACGAAATTGAGTATGCTAGCTTTCGTCAAATAAATAAGTAGCAAAAACCCTAAGGTAGGTATTACCCTAGAAAATTTCGTGGATGAAATTTATTTTAAGGTGGGTAGAATTGTCACATCCCAATTTTCAACGCCAATTTAAAACTTAGAATAAAGTTTTTCCAAATAATTATAGTTGAGGGGTTTTAATGCAAAAGACCAATAATGGATGTCTTTATATGAAAATGGGATACGATAAGCTTAGAATGATACTCAATTTTATTTTCACTTTCAAGTATGCATTATGTATATCAGTTAACTCATATAAATCCTCTTTCATTTTCTCTCTCCTCCAAAATGGCCATAAAACAGAGGAAGGGGTCATAGAGGTTACCATGTGGTTATTGAATGAGTAAAACTCAAAATGATGACTCAAGTATTCAATATTAGGAACCTTTTAAAATTATATTACTTTTAATGCCTTTTAATTAAGGTTAATAGTCAATATAGAAGATGTGGACCATAATGTGTACAAAAACCAAATATAATTTCATAGAAATATTCTGGACCTTATAGTTTTCCTATGGTTCAAATTTAAACTCATTTGACCCATGTTTGGCCCCCTAATGAATTAAATAAGTTTCCATATGATTTTAATAGAAATTGATCATAAATTTCATTAAATGAACCAGTTTCCCTAAGATTCACGTTGTTTTGTTCCTATTTTGTACTTCATCAAACGGCCAGGTTTTATTCATAACCCAATCTAATGGCTCCCCTTTCATGTCCTACCTCCAGATGTTACTCAGTTTTAAATGGGATTTGACAGTGACCCTTTCGTGATGCATTTCTCCCTCTCCTCACATTTGTTTTGCGAGATTTCTTCTCCAGAGTGATTGCCTCGTTCTCCCGAACCTATTCAACCTTAATTCATTCCTTCTCATGGAATATCAGATAAATGTCCAACCTAGGGTTATCTCCCCTCCCACACCACACTTGGAGTTGCCCCCATAATGCCTGTAACATACCAAAACTTTGGCATATTCTCTTTTTGATCCTTTCCCAATATTTTCCTATCATTTCTATCCTTTTTGGCCTTGATGCTTAAAGTGTGGAATTTATAGTGGTTTGATGAACATTTGTTCAATATTTATACCAATGGAAGGGTTTATGCACAAATACCTCGGTGAAAACTTATTTAAGTATCTAAAATGTAAAATCACCGCTTAAGTGGAACAATAGTAAATAAATCCATGTTAGAAGTGCAAGGCCCCGAAACTTACTTAATATATTGAACAAGCTTAACTACAAAAATTAAGTACTCTAAACCTTAATCTAATCTTTTGAGGTGTTTTGAAA
Source organism: Alisma plantago-aquatica (assembly GCA_963693085.1). Lineage (NCBI taxonomy): Eukaryota > Viridiplantae > Streptophyta > Magnoliopsida > Alismatales > Alismataceae > Alisma > Alisma plantago-aquatica. The sequence goes on from OY856411.1 coordinate 1,227,969,603, forward strand.
TCATGATAAAAGATTAAGTTTCAAGTTTGGTCTGATTTGGATGATGTTTGTGCAAGTTATGCAATTATATGCATATTTTGGATTTTTATGCAATTTACCCAATTGGTAGGTTTTCCTTGCAAATTATCACGTGCATTATAATCCATAGATATTCCCTTACCATTATCAATCTTTTTAACCATGGTGAACCTGGTTGCACCTTGGTTTGAAGGTGTTTCTCTCCAAGGGCATTATAGGGATTACCCTCTTTAGAAATGAGCTTATCTTTAAAAGCTATCAACAAATGGGGTTATTTCTTTGTTTCAAGGATGATTGGGATGGCCTAGAAGTCTTGAGGGGCTTTTAGGACCAATATTTGATATACAAGAAGATTTTATGAGCTATCCTCTCTCATGGGCATGAAGCCCTAGCCTAAAGACACATGGAAAGTCCCATAGACACCTCATACTTGCCCCCTTCTTTATAAAGCCATGCCTACCCCTTCCCACCTCCCAATCCAAGAAGAAATCATCTCCTTATCTTTCCCACAGATTATAACATCCTCCCTTCTATGTTTGGCCATGAAGCTGTTGTCACAAGGTAAAAGAGGGTGCCTACCTTGGTGAAGAAGGCTCCTAGGGTTCCAAATTTCTCTATTTAGGATTTCTTATGCTCCTCCTTAGTGATTTTGACCAAAACTAGTAAGAATCCTCCTTTCCTTCCCTATTTTCATGCTGTTAGTAATACTCCCACCTTCTTCCAGGTTAGAACCATGACCTTCCATGGTAAAACTCCACCTAGAACCCTAAAACATCTCATCCCCATGCTCTTTTACTAGGGTTTGCACCTCGGAAGTGGAGAAGGTGATCTTTGCTCAAGAAAGGAGCTTGTCTTGGAGCAAATAGACCTTCTAATCTCGGGATCCTTTTTGTTTGGACCTTATTACCTTCCTAGAGGCAAGTTTTGTTAACCCCCTTCTCATATATTTCTTAGTACATGCTTAAAACTCGTGCTTCTATGTTTAAAATCGAGGATTTCCAACTCTTTTTACCATGTTCTTCTAGGGTTTTGGTTTCTTGTTATTTTACCTTCTCTAGAAGCTCTAGTTTGGTTACCTATGTAACTTCAAACCTGATCTTGGGTCAAATGGTATTTTCTCCCTCTCCCTCTCTCTTCAATTATCTCGATCAGTTTGATGATGTGGCAATTTCCTATTGGCCAGTATTGAAAAATTCATATCTTCTAAACTGCTTATCCAAATTTGACAAATAAATATGTTTCGGAATTCTAAATTAATACCTATCTAATGAAAATATTTTCAAAGTCTGATTTCATGTTTTCATGAAGGGTAATTTTTGTAAAATGAATTTAATGCATAAAATCCATAAAAATTACATATTAATCATCCTAACTCCAAAATTAACATAAAAATATGTTTTCTTCATCAGGAGAGCCTAATAAGTTCATTGGTGATATTTTTAAAATCTAAATCTGAGTTTTTCTAAAAAGTTCTAAAATTAGAGTTTATATACATTAACGTGCACTATGTACTCTAATACATGTTAATACATTGAAAATAGGCAAAGTGGAAGTTGGACTCAATTAAAGTGGTGAAAGTTAGTAATTTATATCATTAAGAGAGGTATGCACATTCCTTACACCCTATGTTGGGATTATTGTAGCCAAATCCCATATTTCCCTAATGAGGCCTAAATGAACCCTAAATATTCTATTCTTGAATCCTAATGTTGTTCATGCCTCAAATCAGATTATAATTTCTTTTTGTTCGGGTCTTATACCCCACTGCCATGCTTATTGAATATTATGAATACTCTTGTCATGAATACTTTTCTATCATGTAGATTTATGTTCTATTTAATTTAAAGTAGTGGTACTTATGTGCAACCACCCATAGAGGGCATGTATTTAATCGCCTTGGGAAATGTTTTTATTATCCCCTATATAATTGTGTAGGTGACTGGGAATGTCTTATTCTCCCCTCACCTATAGGTTAGAGGTTCGGTAGGTGCCTCAACCCTACTTAGTTAGGTAGACATAATTATCTTACATGAAAATCCTTTTTTATATAATTGTTAATGGCAGGTTTCTTTTGAATATAGCCTCATACTCTTGAAATCTTCATGTTATGATGAAATCTTATCCTTTACTTTCATGTTATTCCTTATCTTTTGTTCTTTTTCATTATATGACACATACCTTATCTTCTTTCCCTCTTGCTGGGTGATGTCCCAACTACCCAAGTTTAGATTGAGGTGTTAAACATGAACAAGGAGAACATAGCTTCCAACATGGACCTAGCTCTTGGAGATATTTCTTGGAGATAGATTTGAAGTAGTTTAGACTTCCCTCTACTTAGATCCTTATGTTGTATCATACATGTAAACCCGTATGGGAGATTATGATGTACTTTTGTAATATTTTGTGAAAATTGAATATAGTCATTTGTTTAATTCCTCTTCTACACTTTGGTTGTTTTGAATACCATTTATTCAAATTTGAAAATTTTACACCTACTCCATCATACCTTTGAGTGTGTTCGGAATGGATGTTTTATTCTTCAAATTTTTAGTAATGGGTGTTCCCGCCTCCTCACAGCATGGTATCATAGCCCATGGTAGTCAGAATCTGACTATTTCAATTTTGTCTCCCTAGTTAGAATCCTTGCCTTACCTTTAAGTGACATGTTTGCCCTAGACTTGATTAATAGATGATGAAGAATTGATTTAGGATCCTATAATTTCACATTATAAGATGAATAGATCTCTAAAATACTTTCAACTAAAAGATGCATAAGTAACCATACTAACTTGAGGTTGTTTAACTTTGCCTTTAGGCGGCTACTAGGACATGAAGTTGAAAGCAGAGGTGTCTAGAAAGGATCAGGGTTCAGGGGCTGGCAAGATTTTCCTCTGCACCACTAGCTTGGTTTATGAGGACTCATGAATCCATATGATACCGTCCTGGCATGAGATGATATGAATTTTTCAAAATGGCATGCTTTTAGACAATAGTAGCCTTAGACATCTATATAATTTATCTTTAGGGACCCTAATATTTTGAACTAGTCTCCCAGGTGTAATGACTTGTTTGAGGATGGATACCCAATACAGTTTCCTTATAACCCATAGAACCACATGTTTGGATTGTTATCCCTAGAACCTAGACTTTGAAGTTTGGTGTTTAGTAAGCAATTAGAGTGCACAGTGAAGCGTGATGGATCTTGTATATGGTCTAGTTAGACTCACCCTTTTACCTCTAAATTAGTTTTCCTTGGTAGGTCAAACCTTTAAGGGGTTGAGAGTAGTTGGTTTGATGATGTTTGGGTAGTTAGATTTTGAAGATGAAATCATTTCCAAGGGGATGGAGTCATCTAACATACTGAAATCGAGCTACTTTGACTTTAGAAACCCTAACTCCCTAATTAGGAAGTTAGTGTGCTTGAGTCCTTAGTTTTGACCAAACAAGTTATAGTTGTAACCACATGTTTCTTGGTATCCAAAAGAACATATAACGATCATCTAATGAATAGTTTAAATGTTTGAACCCTAATGAATATCTAATGCATATAATAATAGTAACTCACATTTTAATACTAATAGTGGATAAGCATGATGTTGACCATGTCATAAACCAATAAACCTTAATGATAAGATGGGTAAGATAATTGTAATCTAACATTAGACCAAATGCATCCTAAGAAGGTATAGGTGAAGAATAATGTTCATGTTAACCTGAAACCTAAGTTGTAATCATATAACCTTAACCTATACATCCTTAATGACATTCATGATGCATTAGCATCACTAGGTGTCATAATCAGATAACATACTTTAATACACATAAATCATAGATTAATCAGGTCATCAATATGAAATGCATATCACCTTGTTCTCTAATACACACCTAATTAATCACCTAATGACTTAGTATGTGAATCAAATCATTAATATGTAATATGTCCCACCTTGATCATTAAAATACATATAATGACTTCAAAATGGATAATAAGTAATTGATTCACACAAATGTTCATAATCAATAATAAGAAGTGAATAAATATGAGAGAGTGATTAATGATGACATTAATGTGAGAAAGAGCGGTAAGTAACAAAGTCTAATACATATACAAGTAATTAATGTGACATTATTTGGATTAATTATAAAAATTGGATAAAGTGTCCTATTTCATACAAAATAATTTGATACAATTGATAATGGAGTCTAAATCCAAATTATTAAAGGTAATGGTCATATATAATAATTCATATTAAGATAATTTAGTATAACTCCAGTTGTGCTAAAATTCCTAATGAGATAAATAAGAAATATATTGGGTTTGTGCATAATAATGAAATATAGCTCTTTTCGGAAACAAAGTAAATATGGCATGACATAATTAATAGAATAATAATGATAATGTGATATCCTAATGAATATAATTCTAATATGCCAAAAAAATTAAAAAGAAATTGTAAAAGTGGAACCTTTAGGTGATCCATGAGAACCTGACCTATGTGAAGTTGCTTGAGAAGATTCTAAACTCCTAAGTTAAGCAGTTGAAAAACAAGGAATTTAAGTTAGTAAAAGTTTTGGTGGAAGTTTAATGGAAACAACCTAGGAGTTTAGTGGTGAGATGTTGCATACTCACACTTCTCACTTTTCTTTATGTTTTGAGGACAAAATCCTCTTTAATGGGTGGAGTGATGTAACATACCAAAACTTCAACATATTCTCTTTTTGGCCCTTTCCCAATATTTTCTTATCATTTCTATCCTTTTTGGCATTTATGCTTAAATTGTAGAATTTATAGTGGTTTTATGAACATTTGTTCAATAATTATACTAATGGAAGGGTTTATGCACAAAGACATCAGTGAAAATTTATTTAAGGATCTAAAATGTAAAATCGCCGCTTAAGTGGAACAATGGTAAATAAATCCATGTTAGAAGTGTAAGGCCCCAAACCTTACTTAATATATTAAACAAGCTTAACTACCATAATTAAGTACTATAAACCTTAATATAAACTTTTTAGGTGTTTTGAAATCATGGGAAAAGATTAGGTTTCAAGTTTGGTCCAATTTGGATGTTGTTTTTGCAAGTTATGCAATTATATGCATATTTTGGACTTTTATGCAATTTACCCAATTGGTAGGTTTTCTTTGAAAATTATGATGTGAATTATAATCCATAGATATTACCTTGCCATTATTGAGCTTTTGAACCATGGGGAACTTAATTGCACCTTGGTTTGAAGGTGTTTCTCTCCAAGGCCATTATAGGGATTACCCTCTTTAGAAATGAGCTTATCTTTAAAAGTTGTCAACCAATGGGGTTATTTCTTTGTTTGAAGGATGGTGGGGATGGCCTAGAAGTCTCCAGGGGATTTTAGGACCGACCTTTGATATACAAGAAGAGTCTATGAGTTGTCCTCTTGCATGGGCATGAAGCCCTAGCCTAAGGACACATGGAAAGTCCGATAGACACCTCATACTTGCCCCCTTCTTTATAAAGCCTTGCCAACCCCTTCCCACCTCCCAATCTAATAGGAAATCCTCTCCTTCACTTTACCACAGCTTAGAGTATCGTCCCTTCTATGTTTGGCCACAAAGTTGTTGACCCAAGGTAAAAGAGGGTGCCTACCTTGGTGAAGAAGGCTCCTAGGGTTCCAAATTTCTCTATTTAGGATTTCTTAAGTTCCTCCTTGGTGATTTTGACCAAAACTAGTAAGAATCATCCTTTCCTTCCCTATTTGCATGCTATTAGTATTCCTCCCACCTTCTTCCAGGTCGGAACCATGACATTCCATGGTAAAACTCCACCTAGAACCCTAAAACATCTCATCTCCATGCTCTTTTGCTAGGGTTTGCACCTCTAATGTGGAGAAGGTGATCTTTGCTCAAGAAAGGAGCTCGACTTGGAGCAACTAGACCTTCTAATCTTGGGATCCTTTCTATTTTGACCTTCTTACTTCCTAGAGGAAAGTTTTGTTAACCCCCTTCTCATATATTGCTTAGTAATGAAAAACCACTAGAGGATGGGTGAATAGGGTTTTATGATATTTTAATAATAATTCAACCAAATTAAGAAACCACAAAAATATTGGACAAGGGGACAAGGATTTAGAGTGGTTCCAACCTTAGAAAATACTAAGGCAGTGAATTCACTACCCAGTTGCTTACCCAACTGGGATTTTGAAAGAATTAAATTTTATTACCTCGCAAGGAGATTACATAAAATTACAATTCTTTCACCAAACTCTTCGAACAGCCTTCACCTAGAAGTAGTTCCACAAACCTTGAAGTAGCCTTCTTGAAGTAACTTCAAGCTCCCCCTTGAAGTAGCCTTCCTCTTGAAGTAGCTTCTCGTTGCAACAACCTTCTTGAAGTAGTCCGAAGTCCACCTTCTCCACTGAGAAGAACCTTCTCCACCTGAGAAGTCAAACCCTCTCCAATCCGCAACCTCCAACCCTAGGAGTAGCAAGGAGAGTACAAAATATATAAAGGAACAAGAAGGAAAAATAGAAATTACAATACCGTTGTAGCACAAGGCTTGATTTCCTATATCAAGTATTTTTATCTCCTAACCAATTTATATGAAAGTGTAGTGTTGTGGGTAGGAGATGTTAGCCTATAGAACATGAAATTGGAGCAATGGGAATGAATAGCCAATTGTTGGAATTGCTCTATTGCTCACAAGAATGAATAGCCAGTTGTAAGTATATGCTCAAGTGTTGCACAAGTGTATATTAGGGTGTCCTAAGGCATGTCCTGTTTATAGAAATGACCTACAAGTGTTTATGGACGTTCTAGACACTTTCTAGGGGGTTCTAAGTGCTTAACTAGCCGTTAGGTACACATTAGTTTCTTTAGCAACAGCTAGTTAATTAACTCTGAAAATTGCAGACAGAACACTTCTCGGTCGAAGATTTGTCAACCGGGAGTCATCTCGGTCGAGATCTTGTCGACCGAGGGACTTCCTGGAGAAATAGTTTACAGCGTTCACTTTTAACTCCCAACTACCTTGTTTGTTGTGTCTAATGGATACTTGGGTCTTTCTCGGTCGAAGAATTTGTCGACCGAGAGTGTCTCGGTCGAGAAGTTTTTTGACCGAGAATGACCATGTTTCAACATTTTAAACTAAGTACTAAGTGTGTGTATGAGTGTGCAGATGTGACACTATTTTAGGGGATGACCTATCTAAGTGTTGTGATTGGCTAGGGAAGATCTAACGCTTGATTTACATGATGTCTAATACTTGTGCATTATATACTTGTACAAGTTTTTACATTTGATTACATTCATAAAATTAAAGTAATTTAGCATATAGATCTTCCAAATATTTGTCATCCACTTTATTCCTGCAACACTCAAGTAGCACGTTAGATCGACAAGAATGAAATGTTTGTCATCATCAAAACAAAGGGATTATAATAATGTCCAATTTAGCCAACAATCTCCCCCATTTTGAAGATGACAAACATTTCCTAAATATAAAATAAGGAAGTGTAAATCATATGAGTTTCATACCTGAAGTTTACCTTTTGTAGCCATTCTTGTTTTGCAAGTGGGTGTTGTCCGAGACATTATGAAACTCATTTTATTTTATGTTTTTGATTTTATATTATTTCTCCCCCTTTGTCATTTCAAAAAAAAATATCCAAGATAATCATTTAGTATGACTATTTATTTCTCCTCCTTAATTTTATGATATGCTCCCCCTTAAAGAGATATTCAAATTAAAAGCAAGGGATTAATGCAAACCAATTATTGTTAAATTTAGCCACAATTTATTTCTCAATCATTTGCAAAGTATGTTAAGCCTTGAAATGATATGAGCTCCTTTTAAGTTCATGGCATATGTGTATTGATTTCTCAACCATTTTATAAGGGATGTTAAGCCCTGAAAATGAAATGAGATTCTCTTAAGGTCATGATGAATACATATTGATTTCTCATCCATTTTGCAAAGGATGTTAAGTCATGAAAATGATATGAGAATCCTTTAAGCCTATAGAAAAATATCTCTAACCAAATGCACGGGATGTTAAGCCCTGACTTGTTTAGAGAATTCCATTAAGAACAAGATATATATCACATTCATGAAATTTGTAGATTCCTTTATTTTCATAATCAAGATTAAAAATACTAAGGTCATAACAAGCTTCTTAATCTTATAATCAAGATAGTTTGTGTGAGCTCCCCCTTAATCTTATAGTCAAGATAATTTAAGGATTCTAAGGTCACAATCAATATTAGATCATAATAAGTTGACCTTTTATGAGAGTTATGCACTAAAATTATGTTTTCAATATGATAAACACATTTTAAATCAAGATACTAAGATTAAGTGAAGTAAAATGATGTACAAATAAGCATTTTGTCAAGCTTATTTTAGGTCGACCTTGACTATGACCATAGCGCCCCTTGGTCAAATTTAATTTCAACTAAGAGGCAAATTCTGTAGATTTCCAATTTGAACATTCATATGTGAAGTATAATTTCTGCAGGTAGCTTGATTAAATATCAATTTGAATCACATTAAGTGATACCTATTATGAATATGTTTTAAAATTTTAATATATGCATCATAATAAAGTTTTTGTCTTTGATTATTGTTTTGTATTCATTTTGAATGATGTCTCCTAATCTCTGCAATGGGTGCATAAATTTCAATTCCTTTATTTTTAGATTAATCATAGGATTCTTTAGGAGCATGTATCCTTGAAAGCAAGATTGATATCTTAAAGTCAAGATTGTGCATTAGATTTCATAGAAAAAACAACTAGATAAAACATTAATATTCTTGTTCTAAGATACACTATTTTGCTTGTCATAGCAACATCATTATTTTATTACAAGCCATGCCCATAATAATCATTATCTATTATGTCAAGATGCTTTTATGCTAATGGCATTTTCAATGATCTGAATCACAATGATCAAGAATAATATCCATTCATGGTTTGTATATATGGATCAAAGATTATTTTAGACAAACCAATGAAACATAATGATCATGGCACAATGATTATGATAGAACAGTAGAAGCATATCCACAATACAATGATCAAGATAGAAGCATGTAATTTCATGAAATATAATGATTATGACCATTTAAATTTTAATACACATGGTTCCTACATAGATAGACCAACAAATACTTAGGATAAACCATGTGGACTATGATAAAACAATAATTTCCTTGATTAAACTAATCATGGTTCATAAGTTTTCAATTTTAAGACAAACCATGTAACTGAACATGCTTAATAAACTTTTTCAATCAATGAATAAGGTTTGATCAAAATCATTCTTCATATAACACTTTCACAATATGTTTAAGGATTTCATATTCATAATGTTATACCTTAATTCATGATGAAAAAAGATAAATATGTCTTGTTTCAAAGATGGTCTCTAAGATTTATTCTTGATTTGCATATTAAATCAATCATTAATAACAAGTTGATAGCAAACTAGATTAATTGAAAACATGTTCAGCAGAACTTGACTCGATCGAACTGTTTATCGACCGAATTTATCTCGGTCGACGTTTTTCTCGACCGAGAATGCTGTTGTTTGTACAGTTTTTATCAAATTTGTTGTAAACTTGAAAACAATAACCTTCTCGGTCGACTATTTCTCGATCGACAATGTTCTCGGTTGAACAGTTTCTCGATTGAGAATGTTTCTGTACTGTTTCAGAACTGCTTTCAGTAATTGTTTTCAAGTAAAACAATAGGTCATTTTTAATTCAATTATGCAATTTGAAAACTCAGTTTAGTTGAGATTAAACATATGAATATCAAAGTAATATTTAGATCAAATCTAAACTAATCATATTCAAATCTTTATGTTTTGAGGACCCTAGTTAAGATAATTTTCAAAGATGTGTCTCTACAGATTTGTTTAAAATGTATATTTTCAAGTTAGAAATTACTTGAATCAATTTGTTATTTCATTATGTTAAGTTGAGATAGACATAAAGATATACAACTTAGAGTCTTTGGTCATATCTCAACTTAATTTTGTTCATTTAGTTTGGGGGTTTTGGAACCCATACTAACTCAATATTCTTGTTCTTATAAGGACATGAGAAAGAATAATGTCCAAGATGCAAACAATAATGGCAACATATAGAATCAACCTCATATCTCTTCTTATGATTTTGTTCTAGGTTGTTCTTGGGTACATATGTATATTTTCCTCTAGATACATTCATAGATTTATTCTCTAGTACTTTTGTCTTTCTCCAACTAGGTTTTTGGTAAGATTTTCCTTTAGGCTTATAACCTAGTCCTCTCCTTCCAATTTGACGATAAGAATCATTTAAGATTTTATCAAGGATATCATTGTTACTCAAACTACTAACTTCTTGTTGCGGCTTAACAATCTCATCCATTCTCTTTTTGATATCTAACTTTGCTTGATCTAGATTAGACAACAAAGAATCTCTTTCTTTCACAATAATATCATAATCTAGATGTGTACATAAAATAGGTTGTTTTTTAAGTTCATTTAACTTTGCAAGTAATCCAACCTTTTCTAGAGATAGAAGATCGTAATTTGTTTCTAGAGTAAAAATCTTCACATTACAATCACCTAGAGATGATTTCAAAGTATGTCTTTCAGAAATAACGCTATCCTTTTCAAATCCAAGATCATTTAATTTAGCATACAAATTTTCATTTTCAGATGTGATAGCAAGAAGTTTAGCATGTAACTCATCATTTGCTTTATTAGATTTCTTTAATTTCTTCTTGCACTCAATATACGTATTATGTGTTTCTTCAGGACTAGCAATTAGCTCTTCTTTTGATAAATCAAGAAGGCTTACCTCTTCTTCTTCTTCATTGATTGTAGCAATTAGGCAATTTTTGTGCACCTCTTCCTTCTTTTCTCTCCATGGGCAACTAAGTGTTGTGTGGCTTGTTCCTAAGCACCAATTACAACTTGTTGAAGATTGGTCCATGCTTTTCCTTTGTTTGCGGTTGTAGACACCACCACCCTTCATTCTTTAAGACTCGATTAGAGCTCCTTGAAGCCTGCTCTGATACCAATTGAAAAATCACTAGAGGGGGTGAATAGGGTTTTATGATATTTTAATAATAATTCAACCAAATTAAGAAACCACAAAAATATTGGACAAGGGGACAAGGATTTAGAGTGGTTCCAACCTTAGCAAATACTAAGGCAGTCAATCCACTACCCAGTTTCTTACCCAACCGGGATTTTGAAAGAATTAATTTTTATTACCTCACAAGGATATTACATAAAATTACAATTCTTTCACCAAACCTTTCGAACAACCTTCACCTAGAAGTAGTTGCACAAACCTTGAAGCAGCCTTCTTGAAGTAACTTCAAGCTCCCCCTTGAAGTAGCCTTCCTCTTGAAGTAGCTTCCCGTTGCAACAACCTTCTTGAAGTAGTCTGAAGTCCACCTTCTCCACCTGAGAAGTCAAACCCTCTCCAATCCGCAGCCTCCAACCCTAGGAGTAGCAAGGAGAGTACAAAAGATATAAAGGAACAAGAAGGAAAAATAGAAATTAGAATACCGTTGTAGCACAAGGCTTGATTTCCTATATCAAGCGTTTTAATCTCCTAACCAATGTATATGAAAGTGTAAGTGATGTGGGTAGGAGATGTTAGCCTATAGGACACGAAATTGGAACAATGGGAATGAATAACCAATTGTTGGAATTGCTCTATTGCTCACAAGAATGAATAGCCAGTTGTAAGTATATGCTCAAGTGTTGCACAAGTGTATATTAGGGTGTCCTAAGGCATGTCCTATTTATAGGAATGACCTAAAAGTGTTTAAGGACATTCTAGACACTTTCTAGGGGGTTCTAAGTGCTTAACTAGCCATTAGGTACACATTAGTTGCTTTAGCAACGGCTAGTTAATTAACTCTAAAAATTGCAGACAGAACACTTCTCAGTCGAAGATTTGTTGATCGAGAGTCCTTCTCAGTCGAGATCTTGTCTACCGAGGGACTTCCTGGAGCAAGAGTTTACAACATTCACTTTTAACTCCCAACTACCTTGTCTGTTGTTTCTAACGGCTACTTGGGTCTTTCTCGATCGAAGAATTTGCCGACCGAGAGTGTCTCGGTCGAATAGTTTGTCGACTGAGAATGACCTTGTTTCAACATTTTAAACTAAGTACTAAGTGTGTGTATGAGTGTGCAGATGTGACACTATTTTAGGGGATGACCTATCTAAGTGTTGTGATTGGCTAGGGAAGATATAACGCTTGATTTACATGATGTCTAAGTACTTGTACATTATATACTTGTACAAGTTTTTACATTTGATTACATTCATGAAATTAAAGTAATTTAGCATATAGATCTTCCAAATATTTGTCATACACTTTATTCCTACAACACTCAAGTAGCACGTTAGATCGACATGAATGAAATGTTTGTCATCATCAAAACAAAGGGATTATAATAATGTCCAATTTAGCCAACAATCTCCCCCATTTTGAAGATGACAAACATTTCCTAAATATAAAATAAGGAAGTGTAAATCATATGAGTTTCATACATGAAGTTTACCTTTTGTAGACATTCTTGTTTTGCAAGTGGGTGTTGGCCGAGACATTATGAAACTCATTTTATTTTATGTTTTTGATTTTATATTATTTCTCCCCCTTTGTCATTTCAAAAAAAAATATCCAAGATAATCATTTAGTATGACTTTTTATTTCTCCCTCTTAATTTTATGCTATGCTCCCCCTTAAAGAGATATTCAAATTAAAAGCAAGGGATTAATGCAAACGAATTATTGTTAAATTTAGCCACAATTTATTTCTCTATCATTTGCAAAGGATGTTAAGCCTTGAAATGATATGAGTTCCTTTTAAGTTCGTGGCATATGTGTATTGATTTCTCAACCATTTTATAAGGGATGTTAAGCCCTGAAAATGAAATGAGATTCCCTTAAGCTCATGATGAACACATATTGATTTCTCATCCATTTTGCAAAGGATGTTAAGTCCTGAAAATGATATGAGAATCCTTTAAGCCTATAAAAACATATCTCTAACCAAATACACGGGATGTTAAGCCCTGACTTGTTTAGAGAATTCCATTAAGAACAAGATATATATCACATTCATGAAATTTGTAGATTCCTTTATTTTCATAATCAAGATTAAAAATACGAAGGTCATAACAAGCTTCTTAATCTTATAATCAAGATAGTTTGTGTGAGCTCCCCTTAATCTTATAGTGAAGATAATTTAAGGATTCTAAGGTCACAATCAATATTAGATCATAATAAGTTGACATTTTATGAGAGTTATGCACTAAAATTATGTTTTCAATATGATAAACACATTTTGAATCAAGATACTAAGATTAAGTGCAGTAAAATGATGTACAAAGAAGCATTTTGTCAAGCTTATTTTAGGTCGACCTTGACTACGACCATAGCACCCCTTGGTCAAATTTAATTTCAACCAAGTGGAAAGTTCTGCAGATTTCCAATTTGAACATTCATATGTGAAGTATAATTTCTGTAGGTAGCTTGATTAAATATCAATTTGAATCACATTAAGTGATACCTATTATGAATATGTTTTAAAATTTTAATATATGCATCATAATAAAGTTTTTGTCTTTGATTATTATTTTGTATTCATTTTGAATGATGTCTCCTAAGCTCTGCAATGGGTGCATAAATTTAAATTCCTTTATTTTTAGATTAATCATAGGATTCTTTAGGAGCATGTATCCTTGAAAGCAAGATTGATATCTTAAAGTCAAGATTGTGATTTAGATTTCTTAGAACAAACAACTAGATAAAACATTAATATTCTTGTTCTAAGATACACTATTTTGCTTGTCATAGCAACATCATTATTTTATTACAAGCCATGCCCATAATAATCATTATCTATTATGTCAAGATGCTTTTATGCTAATGGCATTTTCAATGATCTGAATTACAATGATCAAGAATAATATCCATTCATGGTTTGTATATATGGATCAAAGATTATTTTAGACAAACCAATGAAACATAATGATCATGGCACAATGATTATGATAGAACAGTAGAAGCATATCCACAATACAATGATCAAGATAGAAGCATGTAATTTCATGAAATATAATGATTATGACCATTTAAATTTTAATACACATGGTTCCTACATAGATAGACCAAAAAATACTTAGGATAAACCATGTGGACTATGATAAAACAGTAATTTCCTTGATTAAACTAATCATGGTTCATAAGTTTTCAATTTTAAGACAAAACATGTAACTGAACATGCTTAATAAACTTTTTCAATCAATGAATAAGGTTTGATCAAAATCAGTCTTCATATAACACTTTTGCAATATGTTTAAGGATTTCATATTCATAATGTTATACCTTAATTCATGATGCAAAAAGATAAATATGTCTTGTTTCAAAGATGGTCACTAAGATTTATTCTTGATTTGCATATTAAATCAATCATTAATAACAAGTTGATAGCAAACTAGATTAATTGAAAATAGGTTCAGCAGAACTTGATTTGGTCGAACTGTTTGTCGACCGAATCTATCTCGGTCGACATTTTTCTCGACCGAGAAAGCTGTTGTTTGTACAGGTTTTATCAAATTTGTTGTAAACTTGAAAACAGTAACCTGCTCGGTCGACTATTTCTCGACCAACAATGTTCTCGGTCGAACAGTTTCTCGACTGAGAAAGTTTCTGTACTATTTCAGAACTATTTTTAGTAATTGTTTTCAAGTAAAACAATAGGTCATTTTTAATTCAATTATGCAATTTGAAAACTCAGTTTAGTTGAGATAAAACATATGAATATCAAAGTAATATTTAGATCAAATCTCAACTAATCATATTCAAAGCTTTATGTTTTGATGACCCTAGTTAAGATAATTTTCAAAGATGTGCCTCTGCAGATTTGTTTAAAATGTATATTTTCAAGTTAGAAATTACTTGAATCAATTTGTTATTTCATTATGTTAAGCTGAGATAGACATAAAGACATACAACTTAGAGTCTTTGGTCATATCTCAACTTAATTTTGTTCATTTAGTTTGGGGGTTATGGAACCCATACTAACTCAACATTCTTTTTCTTGTAAGGACATGAGAAAGAATAATGTCCAAGACGCAAACAATAATGGCAACATATAGAATCAACCTCATATCTCTTCTTATGATTTTGTTCTAGGTTGTTCTTGGGTACATATGTATATTTGCCTCTAGATACATTCATAGATTTATTCTCTAGTACTTTTGTCTTTCTCCAACTAGGTTTTTGGTAAGATTTTCCTTTAGGCTTATAACCTAGTCCTCTCCTTCCAATTTGATGATAAGAATCATTTAAGATTTTATCAAGGATATCATTATTACTCAAACTACTAACTTCTTGTTGCAGCTTAACAATCTCATCCATTCTCTTTTTGATATCTAACTTTGCTTGATCTAGATTAGACAACAAAGAATCTCTTTCTTTCACAATAATATCATAATCTAGATGTGTACACAAAATAGGTTGTTTTTGAAGTTCATTTAACTTTGCAAGTAATCCAACCTTTTCTTGAGATAGAAGATCGTAATTTGTTTCTAGAGTAAAAATCTTCACATTACAATCACCTAGAGATGATTTCAAAGTATGATTTTCAGAAATAATGCTATCCTTTTCAAATCCAAGATCATTTAATTTAGCATACAAATTTTCATTTTCAGATGTGATAGCAAGAAGTTTAGCATGTAAATCATCATTTTCTTTATTAGATTTCTTTAATTTCTTCTTGCACTCAATATACTTATTATGTGTTTCTTCAAGACTAGCAATTAGCTCTTCTTTTGATAAATCAAGAAGGCTTACCTCATCTTCTTCTTCATTGATTGTAGCAATTACGCAATTTTTGTGCACCTCTTCCTTCTTTTCTCTCCATGGGCAACTAAGTGTTGTGTGGCTTGTTCCTAAGCACCAATTACAACTTGTTGAAGATTGGTCCATGCTTTTCCTTTGTTTGCGGTTGTATACACCACCACCCTTCATTCTTCAAGACTCGATTAGAGATCCTTGAAGCCTGCTCTGATACCAATTGAAAAACCACTAGAGGGGGTGAATAGGGTTTTATGATATTTTAATAATAATTCAACCAAATTAAGCAACCACAAAAATATTGGACAAGGGGACAAGGATTTAGAGTTGTTCCAACCTTAGCAAATACTAAGGCAGTCAATCCACTACCTGGTTGCTTACCCAACCGGGATTTTGAAAGAATTAAATTTTATTACCTCACAAGGATATTACATAAATTTCAATTCTTTCACCAAACCCTTCGAACAGCCTTCACCTAGAAGTAGTTGCACAAACCTTGAAGCAACCTTCTTGAAGTAACTTCAAGCTCCCCCTTGAAGTAACCTTCCTCTTGAAGTAGCTTCTCGTTGCAACAGCCTTCTTGAAGTAGTCCGAAGTCCACCTTCTCCACTGAGAAGAACCTTCTCCACTTGAGAAGTCAAACCTTCTCCAATCCGCAGCCTCCAACCCTAGGAGTAGCAAGGAGAGTACAAAAGATATAAAGGAACAAGAAGGAAAAATAAAAATTACAATATCGTTGTAGCACAAGGCTTGATTTCCCATGTCAAGCGTTTTGATCTCCTAACCAATGTATATGAAAGTGTAAGTTCTGTGGGTAGGAGATGTTAGCCTATAGGACACGAAATTGGAGCAATGGGAATGAATAGCCAATTGTTGGAATTGCTCTATTGCTCACAAGAATGAATAGCCAGTTGTAAATATATGATCAAGTGTTGCACAAGTGTATATTAGGGTGTCCTAAGGCATGTCCTATTTATAGGAATGACCTACAAGTGTTTAAGGATGTTCTGGACACTTTCTAGGGGGTTCTAAGTGCTTAACTAGTCGTTAGGTACACATTAGTTGCTTTAGCAATGGCTAGTTAATTAACTCTAAAAATTGCAGACAGAACACTTCTCGGTCGAAGATTTGTCGACCGAGAGTCCTTCTCGGTCGAGATCTTGTCGACTGAGGGACTTCCTGGAGCAAGAGTTTACAACGTTCACTTTTAACTCCCAACTACCTTGTCTGCTGTGTCTAACAGCTACTTGGGTCTTTCTCGGTCGAAGAATTTGTCGACCGAGAGTGTCTCGGTCGAGAAGTTTGTCGACCGAGAATGACCTTGTTTTAACATTTTAAACTAAGTACTAAGTGTGTGTATGAGTGTGCAAATGTGACACTATTTTAGGGGATGACCTATTAAGTGTTGTGATTGGCTAGGGAAGATATAACGCTTGATTTACATGATGTCTAAGTACTTGTACATTATATACTTGTACAAGTTTTTACATTTGATTACATTCATGAAATTAAAGTAATTTAGCATATAGACCTTCCAAATATTTTTCATCCACTTTATTCCTACAACACTCAAGTAGCACGTTAGATCGACAAGAATGAAATTTTTGTCATCATCAAAACAAAGGGATTATAATAATGTCCAATTTAGCCAACAAGTACATGCTTAAAACTCATGCTTCTATGTTTAAAATTGATGATTTCCATCTCTTTTTACCATGTTCTTCTAGGGTTTTGGTTTCTTGTTGTTTTACCTTCTTTAGAAGCTCTAGTTTGGTTACCTATGCAACTTCAAACCTGATCTTGGGTCAAATGGTGTTTTCTCCCTCTCCATCTCTCTTCAATTATCTCGATCGATTTGATGATGTGGCAATTTCCTATTCGTCAGTATTGAAAAATTCATATCTTCTAATCTTCTTATCCAAATTTTACAAATAAATATGTTTTAGATTTCATAAATTAATACCTATCTAATAAAAATATTTTCAAGGTCTGATTTCATGTTTTGACGAAGGGTGATTTTTTGTAAAATAAATTTAATGCATAAAATCCATAAAAATTACATCTTAATCATCATAACTCCAAAACTAACACAAAACATTTTTTCTTCATTAGGAGAACCTAATAAGTTCATTGGTGATATTTTAAAAATCTTAATCTGAGTTTTGCTAAAAGGATCTAAAATTAGGGTTTCTATACATTAATGTGCACTATGCACTCTAATACATGTTAATACATTGAAAATAGGTAAAGTGGAACTTGGACTCAATTAAAGTGGTGAAAGTTAGTAATTGATATCAATAAGAGAGGTATGTGAATTCCTTACACCCTATGTTGGGATAATTGCAGCCAAATCTGATATTTCCCTAATGAGGATTAAATAAACCTGAAATCTTCTATTCTTGAATCCTAATGTTGGTCATGCTTCAAATCAGATTATAATTTCTTTTTGTTTGGGTCTTATACCCCACCTCCATGCTTATTGAATATTATGACTACTCTTGCTATGACTACTTTTCTAGGATGTAGATTTATGTTCTATTTAATTTAAGGTAGTGGTACTTATGTACAACCACCCACAGAGGGCATGTATTTAATCACCCTGGGGAATATTTTTATTCTCCCCTATATAATTGTGTAGGTGTCTAGAAATGTCTTATTCTCCCCTCACCTATAGGTTAGAGGTCTGGTAGGTGCCTCAACCCTACTTAGTTAGGTAGACATAATTGTTGGGTTTTAAGGGAGATAGAGAAGGCAATAAAAACAAAAAAATTCTTCTCCCAAACCCAGAATAAAGGAATCGCATCAACGTCTATACAATAGGAAGGATGGTTTGTAGACGCATACCTTATCCCGAGGCTTGCTCGGTGACATTACCTCACGTCTTACGCAGTCTTCACCTCCAATCTTGGATGGTGTCTGTGCAACTCCTGGTCTCATCGGGACTGTCGGGATTCATAGAAGTCCTCCGAGCGGCAGAAGTCTCCCGCCTATGAAGTAGTCCACATGGACCATATGGAACTCTAATCTCCTTGTCTCATAAGGAATCAGAAGGAGTCACACCCTCCTGTCGGCATACAAGTCACCAACACACTCTCCTACAACCAATTGCTTTTCTATAGTTGTCTTTCCCTTGTTGTGCCTCCCTTATCGGGTAGCACTTGCTCGGGCTCTCTCGGTTACCACAACCAGAGAGAATGACAACTTTGCAGAGCATCTTGTGTTCTGATTTGTTGTCTTTGAGAATCCCCCACTACCCCTATATTTATAGGAGGGTCATGGGATAGGGTTCTCTACCCCGGGCAATTCTGTATTAAACAGGAGTAGAAGGATTCAATATTTTTCACAAAACAACCAACTGTGCCACCTGAACCGATCGTTTTAAGCATGAAACAGTTGGCTGGGGACCTGAGCCAATCGGTTCACACCTGAACTGATCAGTTGGAGCACCTGAGTTGATCGGTTCACTACTGAGCTGATAGGTTCATGGTCCTGGTCCAACTCAAATTGACTTTCATATTTGTTTCTGATTAATCAAATATTAATCCTTGTCCAAATCGAATTTGTACATGTGAAACAAATTGTATTTGCAAAATAGTCTTATGACTTTCTAAACGATCTCGGTTGGTCACACGAATCGACCAGTTCAACAATTGAGTTGATCATTTCATGACACATGAGCCGATCGACTCACAACTTGAGCTAATCGGTTCACCAACCTGAGCTGATCGGTTCATCCCATGAGCCGATCGGTTGGGGCAGTAGACTGTGCAAATCAGTCAATTGTAGTTTCAATCAATCTGATACTCCAATCAATCAGTCCAACACCTTGAACACTATGATATTAAGCTATCAATTGATTGAGTGTTTAATTGAACTACTAAACTCCTTTAGTAATCAATCTAAACATCGTTTGTGGATAAACTCCTCTTCTAGGTTAAATCCTATGTGTGTGACCTTGCAGGTCCATTTCATGTTGGCAGTGAAAGTCTATAACACTTATGACTTCACAAGTAAAGACTGGTTCCTAGTCGCACATCAGTGCTACCCAAGTGAAAAGGAAAGTTGGAGAACAACTTTCAATCCTACAATCCGTGAATGGTGTTACAGTAAATGTATAATTCCTTTGTCACTGATATCCCGAATGAACTCAAGGCATGGAACAATCATCCTTTCAACGTTCATTCACTTTCTTGATCTCAGAGTAGATTGGAGGAGATATGTATGACATCAATATCACATACTAATTCACACATGCGTGCATGCCTATCTCAATCCTACTCATCAAGTGGCCATGGA
Source organism: Alisma plantago-aquatica (assembly GCA_963693085.1). NCBI lineage: Eukaryota > Viridiplantae > Streptophyta > Magnoliopsida > Alismatales > Alismataceae > Alisma > Alisma plantago-aquatica. The sequence goes on from OY856411.1 coordinate 1,227,989,764, forward strand.
TATCAAACTCCCTCTAGAGGGAAAAATCCCATATCTATCACTCACCCCTCAAAAGCCCCATGTGTCAAAGCCACCAAATCATCACCTTTATAACAACACATGTTTCAGGACTGCGTTTGATGATGTCAAAGTGTACCCAACGACATGTGTTGAGTGTAGTGATTTTAGGTCAAAGAATCACAGTCACCACCATCACTGTGAGAACTGACTGTGACTACCATGTCATGGTTCCATGTGTCAAACTCACGGTGGGTCTGTCCGGTAGACTTGTTCTCTAATAAGTATCTATGTGTTTGGTTTGATATCTCCATATCATGACTAATGAGATTTTGTCATCAACCAACACCACAATCTAGTCTTGTGTGTCATTTTTATCTATCTACTTTCCATAATGGCATCCGACTAGGGACATAATAAGAATGTACAAACTCTTAGCATCTGTATGATTTCATCATTTAGGTCCTCAACCTGAAAGCATATGTCGTTGAGTATTGTCATTCTCTACACATTGAATATGTTCTATCATTATCTCATATGACAGAACCAAAAAGAATTGGAAGCTTTCCTTTGATGTTTATCAAATCAATCTTAATGTATCCCACCAATCATCCCATGATTGGCTCTCAAGGCATACATACTAACAGACTCCCACTTTCACTATGAGCCAATCACCCTTGAATCATTTTCTTAGTGATCTTCAAACATGACCCACATGTTACTGTGCTCTAGTGCTAGCATAGTGAGTTATGGCAACACCTTGCCAAAGTCGGTATTAAATGCATGTCTCTCATCTCTTCAATGTATGTCACACATATGAGATGGAGTTTCCATAATATGCGATCTAGTATTCATTTGCTAACCTTTAGCCACATTGCATGACCAAGTGCTCCTTACTTGTCATCAAAGATCAGAATATCTATAAGTTCATCTTATGAACTTATAGATCCATATAGTATCCACTATTGTTCTTAACACACAGATACTTCGTTTTTTCTTTTAGATAGATTTATTGGAAGATTTCCAATTATCAACAAACATTCACTTTTATATGTCCCACATATATATTGCGACTAATTTTCTATCCTTTTTGAAAGTTCGCATCAATGTAACTCTTTACAGTGAACCCTTCCTTATTTCCATAGAACTAGTACTTCTCAAGTACTTATCAAGTTCTTATGGTATTCCAGTAACCCTTATTGGAACTAGACAGACATCCACTCGTCATGTCCCACATACGAGTTATCAGGTTGACCACATCATATTGTCATGTCCTACATACAAGATGATGAATGCATCTTATTCTTTATATGTCCATACATGCAAGATGATGGGATGATTACATACATGATAGATCCATATCTATTCTTAGTGTTCCCATTCTTCATAAGAATTGGACACTTGGCCTTGGGATACTAACTCCATGTAACATGGATAAGTTTTCTCCCACTAAATCTGTGCATACTGAACCCTTCATTATAGATTGCCAAATGTATGTTTTCTCTTTATAGGTCAAGAGGTTTTTGAGAACTATCTCTATAGATCTCTATTCCTATCACATAGGAAATGTCTCTATCTTCCTTAAAGATAATTTCCACTTTGGATTTCCATTCTAGAACATTTCCATTTCACATCAACATGTAGAATGTGAATATGCTCCCACTAAATCACATATCTCTCTTTATTTTTGTCATATGAGTCAAACCCTTTGACTATATTATCAAAATAAAGATCACAGTTCTGAGTTGCTTATACTCAATCAATCACATTGATTAGTCCATTGTAACTTATAGACTTCATTTGCATTAATGGATTCATAAACCTTATAGGTTGTGTCACGCACACATCCTTGTTTTATTCCTCATAGGAATGTAGTTTTAGTATCTGTATGCAAAATCTTTTAGTCATTAAGTTGCTATTAACAAGCATCATCCTTCTCAAAGTGTTATTCATGTGTCTTAACACTTAAGACTCATTTGCACTTATGGATTTCATCCCAATGGGTGCTACCATCAAGGTCATACCTTATGGTTCACATGGAAGTCATTTAGGATGTAATGATCATAAACCATAACTCAGAATCTAATTCTTCATATTCATCTAGATAGTTGACTCATCATATGATCAATTCATCACATAGATAATCGAGGTGTATCTATTAAGGATATAAGAACTCACAGCCCTTTGTGATTCTTAATATCCTTTATTAGTGTGGGATATTCTTTATCTAAGAAGAAATTAGTCATTTGATCATCATCCTCTAACTCCTTAGAGTATGACTCCTTTTGATTTAGACATCACCATGCCTTAATCACGAGCTCACTACGATACATTATCATAATCACTTACAAGGATCTCAAACATTTGGTTCAAGTATTTTATTCATTGATCTCATCAAGAATTAACACTTTTACCAAATTCATACTTCATCTATGATACTCTTGAACACTTCAAGATATTCATATTGGTATTTCTCTAAACACCATTTGAAGTATTAGCATTAACTCTAATAGGTATGTAAATACATCTCATGTATCATACCTAATAGGATAATCATTCTCCCACTACCTTAGTGAAGATTGATTAATCATGTCCAAGAGATTCATGTCTCTTACTGGTTCTCTAACCAAAAGAGTCTAGATTTATCCAGCATATGGAAACTAGAAATGAATTTCTCATGATTTATGCTAATTCGATTGTTTGAGTTATCAATAACTTTCAGGTATCATTTTATCTTGTGCATACCAATTACCATAAGATAAACAAGGCATTGCCATAAAGGTAATATTTTTTGAAATTGAAACATCAACTTTATTAATTGCTATCATTATCATACAATATGCAAAAATAAAGTGTTTCTATCCATTGGAAAATATGAAATAGCAGTTCATAACTCTATTACATGCCTTCAAGGCTGAAAACAAACTAAAGTACTTCTATCTATGGAGGAAACACTTGCCCCATTTATTGAGTGCTTTACATTTTGTATCTTGGTATCATATACCTCAAAAATGTTACAAGTTTATTTCATGACACCTTCAGGTGGAGACTTTTGTCACCTCATTCTTCTATAGTTCTTCCTGATAGAGTGGACAATTCCTTTTCCAATGTCCTATCTTTTGACAATGGTGGCAATTGCCTCTCTTGGTCACGCCTCCCTTGGCCTTGAGAGTTGAAGATGACTTGGGCTGCTGGCTAGCAGCAGAACCTTTCTTAGCCTTACCCTTGACCTTGCACTTGGACTTGCCTTTCTTGTTGCTGATCATCGTCACATACTTAGGCTTGTCCTTCTTCATCTGTGCCTCGGTTGTCCTCAACATGCCCAACAACTCTGTCAATGGCTTGTTAAAGTTGTTCATGTTGTAGTTCATCACAAACTGACTGTATGATTCTGGCAACGATTGTAGTATCACGTCAGTAGCCAACTCTTGGCTCAGGGGAAATCCCAGTCTTGTCAGGTTCTCCACATACCCAATCATCTTGAGCGTGTGAGGACCAACTGGATCTCCTTCGGTCATGACACACTTGAACAGTGCCCTGGAGACATCATATCTCTCTTTTCGTGTTTGATCTTCATACATGTTCTTGAGATGCTGAATCATCTCAATGACAACCATGTTATAATGTTGTCTCTACAACTTGTGGTTCATGGAGCACAAAATCAAGCACTTAGCATCAATGGCATCATCAGAATGCTTCTTATAAGCATCCCTTTCTGCCTTTGGTATGGTGGGAGTAGGTTCCTCTGGAATTGGAGTATCCAGGACATAGAGCTTTCACTCTTGAGTGAGGACAATTCTCAATGTCCTAAGCCAGTCATGGAAGTTAGTCCCATTCAGCTTTTCCTTCTCAAGGACAGATCACAACGAAAAGTGATTGTTTTTTGTTGTCATTTGAACTACAAAAGGAAATATATGCAATTTAGTCCAAAACTCAATTTTGACTTATTTTGATTGACATAAAAAATTAACGATATAATGAGGACTTCAATTGATTATCACTCCCACTATTTTTGTTCAAATTGATAGCCCTCACCATCAATTCAGAAGATTGCATCGTACAATCTTCTAGTGGGTCAATATCCATATTTCATCAAGTCATGAGTCAGCTTTGGCTGATCACCCATAATCTTGACTATTTAGGTAGGCCATCATGCCAATTGCATCATATGCAACTCTTGATGAATGAACATGCGCAACACCTTACCATGAAGATTCCATGCCTCTGGGCTTAGACACTCTAAGAATCACCAGTTAAGTCTAACCCAAAAGCTGACACGGTAAACATGCACCCTGCTTTGGCATAACCTACATTTTTACCCTTCACACATCCACGAGATAGACAGCACACCATGCTTTAGCGTAACCTACGCTTGGTCGATCAAGTTTTTCATGTGTGCCACTAATGGAAGACATAAAAGACTTAATATTTAGATGAGGGATTTGGTTTTTATAGGTACATATACATATCCAATCACCACAATATATAGTATGTATCATATACATGCTATATCCCACAGAAAATATGTGAAATGATAAAAGCGATGATTATGGTCATCCTAATTTGATTCCTCGAGCCAAGTGGAATCACGGTCATCTAGGTCTACATCACATGCAACCTGTCCATGATGAAGTGCTATAGTCGTCCGAGTTGATCAACTCATCACATGAATGACCTGCTCGCCCTGGCCAGTCGTCTGGGTGCCACCAGTCGATTGGTTGGCTCCTCCAACTGATCGGTTCACCTGGTCGTCATTCATTTCCTCAGATTGCAACCCGCTCATCTCAGTCCTCGAGCAGATCATCTAGATCGCCAACCGACTGATTCATGCCTTGAATTGATCGTCTCAGTCGTCGTCAGATGTCCTCCATTCTTTGATATAACAGGAAATAAAAGATCTATCCTATTTTACATTTGAATGGGGAAACCCCAAGTTACATTCGGGGGGAGTAAAGGTGGGAAAGAAATCTCAAGTTACATCAGGAATAAGGAGGTAGGGAATTGGCGCATAGACCAATATGCAAGCAACCACATACAACCAAGCACACATATAGGGTTTATTGGCCAGAACCACGCTATACATCCACCACAAAACTCATTTAAGGGCGACGCGTATCGAGTGCATTCATATTACATAGCATATATGTATATTGGGATTTGTGGATTTAGGATTGGACATGCATAAAGCCAATTTTATTCCCATCGTATGCAATAAATAAAGGTGACAAACCAAAATCGATCACATCAATAATCCTAAAGTATAGAGCAGTTGACGTGGCTCTGATACCACTGTTGGGTTTTAAGGGAGACAGAGAAGGTAGCGGAAACAAAAATTTTCTTCTCCCAAACCTAGAATAAAGGAATCGCGTCAACGTCTATAGAATAGGAATGATGGTTTGTAAATGCATACCTTGTCCCGAGGCTTGTTGGGCGACGTTACCTCACGGCTTGTGTGGTCTTCACCTCTGGTCTTGGATGGTGTATGTGCAGCTCCTGGTCTCACCGAGACTGTCATGATTAAAAGTTGTCCTCCAAGCGGCAGAAGTCTCTCGCCTCTGAAGTAGTCCACAAAGACCACTTGGAACTCCGACCTCCTTGTCCCATAAGGAATCGGAAGGAGTCACATCCTCCTTTCGGCATACTAGTCACCAACACACTCTCCTTCTGTAGTTGTCTTACCTTTGTTGTGCCTCCCTTATCGGGTAGCACTTGCTTGAGCTCTCTCAGTTACCACAACTAGAGAGAACAACAACTTTGTAGAGCAACTAGTGTTCTGAGTTGTTGTCTTTGAGAAGCCCCCACTACCCCTATATTTATAGGAGGGTCAAGGGACAGGGTTCTCTACCCTGGGAAATGCAAGATTAAATAGGAGAGAAGGGTTCGAGATTTTCCACAAAACAACCAACTGTACCACATGAACTGATTGTTTCAAACATGAAACGTTCGGTTGGGGACTAGAGACGATCGGTTCACACTTGAACCAATCGGTTGGAGCACCTGATCCGATCAGTTCACTGTTGATCCAATCGGTTCGTGGTCCTGGTCCAACTCAAATTGACTTTCATATTTGTTTTCGATTAGTCAAATATTAATCCTTGCCAAAATCGAATTTTTACAAGTGAAACAAATTGTATTTGCAAAATAGTCTTCTGACTTTCCAAACAATCTCGGTTGGTCACACGAATCGACCAGTTCAACAATTGAGCCGATCGTTTCATGAAACATGAGATGATCGACTCACAGCTTGAGCCGATTGATTCACCAACCTGAGCCGATCGGTTCATCCCATGAGCCGATCGGTTGGGGCAGCAGACTGTGCAAATCAGTCAATTACAGTTTCAATCAATCTGATACTCCAATCAATCGGTCCAACACCTTGAACAATATGATATTGAGCTATCAATTGATTGAGTGTTAAATTGAACTACTAAACTCCTTTAGTAATCAATCTAAACATCATTTGTGGATAAACTCCTCTTCTAGGTTAAATCCTATGTGTGTGACCCTACAGGTCCATTTCACGTTGGCAGTGAAAGTACGTAACACTTAAGACTTCACAAGAAAAGAGCGGTGCCTAGTCGCACATCAGTGCTACCCAAGTGAAAAGGAAAGTTGGAGAACAACTTTTAATCCTAAAATTCGTGAATGGTGTTACAGTAAATGTATAATTCCTTTGTCACTGATATCCCGAATGAACTCAAGGAATGGAACAATCATCCTTTCAACGTTCATTCACTTTCTTGATCTCAGAGTAGATTAGAGGAGATATGTATGACATCAATATCACATATTGATTCACACATGTGTGCATGCCTATCTCAATCCTACTCATCAAGTGGCCATGGATATCAAACTCCCTCAGGAGGGACAAATACCATATCTATCACTCACCCCTCAAAAGTCCCATGTGTGAAAGCCACCCAATCATCACCTTTATAACAAACCATGTTTCAGGATTGCATTTGATGATGTCAAAGTGTACCCAATGACATGTGTTGAGTGTAGTGATTTCAGGTCAAAGTATCACACTCACCACCATCACTGTGAGAACTGACTGTGACTACCATGTCATGGTTCCATGTGTCAAACTCACGGTGGGTCTGTCTGGTAGACTTGTTCTCTAACAAGTACCTATGTGTTTGGTTTGATATCTCCATGTCATGACTAATGAGATTATGTCATCAACCAACACCACAATCTAGTCTTATGTGTCATTGTTTTCTATCTACCTTCCACAATGACATCTGACTAGGGACATAATAAGCATGTAAAAACTCTTAGCATATGTATGATTGCATCGTTCAAGTCCTCAACCTGAAAGCATACGTCATTGAGTACTATCATTCTCTAGACATTCAATTTGTTCTATCATTATCTCATATGATAAAACCAGAATGAATTGGAAGCTTGCCTTTGATGTTTATCAAATCAATATTAATGTATCCCACAAATCATCCCATGATTGACTCTCAGGGCATACATACCAACAATAATTATCTTACATGCAAATCCTTTTTGACATAATTGTTAATGGCAAGTTTCTTTTGAATATAGCCCCATACTCTTGAAATCTTCATCTTATGATGAAATCTTAGCCTTTACTTTCATGTTATTCCTTATCTTTTGTTCGTTTTCATTATTTGACACATACCTTGTTTTCTTTCCCTCTTGTTGGGTGATGTCCCAACCACCCAGGTTTAGATCGAGGTGTTAAACATGAACAAGGAGAACATAGCTTCCAAAATGGACCTAGCTCTTAGAGATGTTGCTTGGAGATAGATTTGAAGTAGTTTATACTTCCCTCTACTTAGATCCTTATGTTGTATCATACATGTAAACCTGTATGGGAGATTATGATGTACATTTGTAAACTTTTGTGAAAATTGAATATAGTAATTTGTTTAATTCTGCTGCTACACTTTGGTTGTTTTGAATACCATTTATTCAAATTTGAAAATTTTATGCCTACTCCATCATACCTTTGAGTGTTAGGAATGGATGTTTTATTCTTCAAATTTTTAGTAAGGGAGTGATCTCGCCTCCTCACAATGCCCCTTGTCTCTATTTGATGCAACCCTGAGCACCACTGACCCACTGTAGACTCTCTTCCTCCTCCAATTGTACACTCAACACTCCCAAACTTGTCGACCTTCTCCGCTTTCTCTCCAGGCAATCTTCTTCTCACCGCGGCCATCGGTACACGCTCGTGAGCAATTGACCATCCAATGAGCTTCCCTAACCCTCAATGGTCTTCCTACAATCCTTGGTTTTCCCCAAACTTCCTCTTATCATTGTGGCCTATAGACCGGCCTTGAAGGTCTTGCCGACGTTCACTGTCTTGGCACCTCAGTGGCCCTCTGGCCTCAGAAACACCTTTAAATGCTTTACCTCACCCCTGGGATTGTATTCTGGGTATTTGAGGATTGGCTTATGAGTGCTCTCATATGGATTCGACTTCTGATCCTTTACCATGTTACAGTGATGTTTTCCATCATGTTGGTAAACCACTATTCTTCTGGTCCACTCGATAGCCCTTCATCATTGACTTGGGTTCATGAATGTGCTCATTGTGTCTCGTTGCTCCTTACACAATGATTGCATGGTCTGGGTCTTGGCCTACCCCTTTTCCGTGGCCTGAGCCAGTTTCCAAAACTTTAGTGCATCCCTGACCCCAAGCTTCGTCTCTACGGCTTTGGTATGGGGCAAGGATGCCAATGGCAATTTCAACTTCCCGCTAAAGACTTTCCTTCATGAGATTTGATTAGAGGTGGCATCTCTAGATGTGGTGCCATGTGCCATGGCCAAGGGATAAGAAACCTGGTTGTCGAATGACCACGGTGTTCCTGCCAATCTAATTGAACCACAATGTTTGTATGGGCATTCCTAGAATTTCATGCACACTTTACTATATTAGTCACAAATATTTTATTTATGATCGAGTGACCATTTTACCCCCAAATGTTGTATTCAATGTGTCACTCACCATAGTCTTCTCGGTCTTTTTCTAATTATTTGCATTGTCTTTTAATCGAGATTCAAGTGATGTCATGCTAAGATTTCTTGAACTCTGATCAGTCCATTTTGTAAAATTCATATCTTTTGCATAAAACCTCAAGAAAATATAAATAAATATGTTTTGGAAAGATATTTTGATTCCCTATCTATTTGATTCATTTTAAAATGTTGATTTCCATATGTAGTCTCCTCAATAATTCAAAGACCAAGATTAAGGTTTAGTGACCATGAAGTTATGAACCCATTATGATTTTAATCAAATTACAGGTGGTTAGAGGCTCAATCAAGTGAAGGGACTTGACTTTAAGGTAACCTACTTTAGGTAAGTGGACCATGAATTTTTGGCACAAATGCTTTGGTTTATTGATTTCTATTTATGATTATTCACCTTAGTTGATCTCATGAATTAAGAATGCCTTTTTAAGAATACATCATGTATAATTATCATTGATTGATTGCTTGTTTACTTATAGTCTATGGTAGGACCATGATCATGATTATGATTAGGAATTAATATTAAATGATTCTTGTTCAAGAAGGGAAAACTGTATTATGATTCAAAAGGAGTAATCCCATCATGTTCAAGATTAAGATTAAGAAGAGTTAATGTGTAAGTCATGAGATAAGTTAATGATGAAAATTATGGAATTGATTAAGTTTTTATATGTGCCTCCTTTATAGGCATGAAAGGGCCATTATGGGCATTCCTAGCATTATGGGCTTTCCTAGCAATCATGGGATCCTATGGGGTATTAAGAGAGGTGGCATATATCTGCTTTTCCAATTCATTATGTTAACTGCTCAAAGATCATGTTAATATTGATGTTAAGATAAATGGAATTGAATTAGTTTTTATATGGTCTTGCCATCATGGACCTCAAGGGGTCGTTATGGATCTTTTGAACAAATCATGGACATTTATTCCAATTATGGGCTTTATAGCCAATCATGGACCTCAAGGGGTCATTATGGGCCTTTTGTCCAAATCATGGGCATTCGTGCTAATCAATGTGCTCTTAAATGGATGTCATAGAGAAATGCAGATACTTACTGTTCAATTCTTCATGTCATTAATGAATCATGAATGCTCAAGGAAACCATGTTCAAGTTTATGTCAAGTTATTTCATGTCATGTCAAGTTGTATTTATTTTATGTCATATAAAGTAGCAAATACCTCAACTGATGTGTTTCTTGTTTTGCATGGCCTGGGACACGATGTCTATAGGACTTAGAGCAAGTGAAGAGTACTAAGGACAATCAAGGACTAGGAGTGCTTCAAGCTTATTCTGGTGGGGTTCCATTTACTAAGTTGATCCAGAGTTTTACCTTATGTTCAGTCATGTTACTAGATAAATTAGATAATATTATGTAGCTCCTTTTATGCCAAGAACTATGTATGAATCATTTCTAAATCAATACAAGTGTATCATTTACTTTAATTGCATGATTAGCATATTGTAACACCCATATTGAGTAAAATGCTTCCGCTCGTGTGATATGGAAAATAGGGTGTTACATTTATCTTGGATGCAACTCAGACGACGAATTAAAATTGATTTTCCTCTACAGGGGTGTTGGTTGACTTTGTCCTGGGGAAACTTGACCGATCCTGGAAGTTCCCAAGATCCATCAAGGGTGTCAGTTGAGTTTGTCCTAGATGAAACTCGGCCAAAAAAAGCCCCTTTGATGAATGTTGGAAATTACCATAAAAGCGCTTAAATACTAGATTTAAGTGCACTTGATTTGTTCTAAGCTTAATTAGAAGTCATATAATCATTACAAGTGATTTACAATAGGATTTTAAGTGGTTTGAGGCATTTTCCACAAAAGTGCACTTGCATTGATTTTGACTTGTCTTTCTTCAAGTTTGGATGCACACGTTTAGACATTTGGAGTGTGTATCTACCTAATATGAAATATTCAAGTAGAAGAATTAGACACAAATGAGTGGAATGGTTAGTCATCATCAAAATAAGGGTTTAGTTGATTTATTCCTTGAGTCAACACCAAGGACTCCAACACACACAGAGGATCCCAATCAGTCATCAAAGTCAACTCCAACCTACTCCAAGTGTATAAAGCTTGAAGTTGAACAAAGAACACCATGAATAGACAAGCTAAACACCAAAGTTCATGGAAAAGCTCCAAAATAGTGATGGTACCTTGTTTGGGTCATCTTACAAGACCCCCAAACGTGGATCATATGATCTTCAAGGACCAGGACACCTGAGCCATAATGATCAAGCTAGAAAAAAATAGTCTTAGAAAGATAGACCCACAATGACAATGCTAGCCAAAACGGTTGCGGTAGAAGATCATCAATATGACCTCCTTGTCCTCCATTTACCATGTATACGATAATAACCAAGGTCATTCCACCTTCAAGCCACCATGGCCGTGCCATATCCCTCCAAAATCCCACTTCAACTATGTCATTTTACCTCCACCACCATGTTCATTTTCACTTACCATACACATTCCTATACCTACCCACCATTGCCATGGTGACCACCATGTCCTTTCTACTCTCCTAACCCTAATGCTTTTCACTACAATTTTTACTAGTTTACCCCCCCCCCTCTTAACCCTAGATCCCCTAGGCAACTATATATATGCTAGTGGTGGTTGGGAGTTAGGGTTAGCCATCAATAGCTACCACTAACACCCTTTGTTCACCACATGCCCACTCCCACTCCATTTCCTTCCGTTTTCCATCAAGAAACCCTGGTTGTCTAGGGTTTTGACCGTACCCACTCCAGTTCCCATGTTCTTTCACCCACTTGGGGAGTAGCTCGTGCTTAGATCTGTTGGAGGTGAAGATTGGAGATTCTCCACCTATGTCCATGGAGTTTTTATATTTTTATAATTATTCTTTTGTTATTTACTCAATTATCAATAGCTAAGTCCCCTTTGTTTGTTGTTGGAGGGGGGCAAATATGTAACTAGGATACCATGTTGGGAAATACTTGTGCATGATACTTTAATTTTGTTACCAATGGATATGTTATGGCTTGTTCTCTCTCCTTGAATTTTTCTTTGGTTTTTTTGAGTTATGGAATAACTTAAGGCTTACCGAAAGGGATGACTTAGGTCTTTTATATGCAGAAACTCCAAAGTTCCATAGAGAAAAGTTATCGTGTTTCTCCTCCTTCCCCTTTGTCCCAACAGTCCACTAGCCCTATATGAAAGATTTAAGTGTCTAGGTATTTGTCTCCATATGCACTCAACAAAGAGTGTGTGAAGTGTTTGGATGTGGGGAATTAGAAAATTCATTCCTAGGACCTAGAATTGGATGATCTAAACCAATGTTTACCTATCCCTTAGCCAAAAGAGTTTATTAAGTTTGTATGGGAAGTGATAGAGCTTAGCTCTCCTATACATCACCATACCAAGAACAAATGACTAATAGGATATGATTCATAATCTACATTAATCGTTGTTGTTTGGTTCGATATCTCAAATATTGGATGTATGTGTATGAATAGGAACCTTCTAAATGGTTGGTGCTTATATATCACGCACCCCAAACATCCCACTACCATCATCATTTTGTAAAACCCTAACTTGTTTAGTGCTAGCTAGTTTTCCCTTTTCTTGTGTAGTTCAATTTTCTTGTTCATGATATTCAATGTTTGTTAGTGATTGGTTGTGTTTGATTGGATATTTAATTGACTTATGTAGTGTTAGCTTACTTTTCTTAGTTTAAGTTAGTTCTTTCTCTTTCCTTGCTTAGTTGTTGATTATAGTTTCCATTATTTAGTTATTGTTAATTTCTCTCTTATCTTATAATTAGTCTTTATTGTGTAGGTTTAAGATAGGTTTAGTTCTTACTTTCTTTGAATGCATTCACACTTAGTTTAATTCAACCCCCAATAAACCATGAAAACCTACACTCTATATTAGGAACCTAGATCTAGTTCCCCCATTGCACCCTACATATTTGACCCAGTACTCAATGCTCTTGTACTACATCTTGAGCTTGTGTGCTTGCAAATGATTTTATATAGAGAATGAGCCATATGGGATTTTTCTTATCCTGGTGTGCCCCACTACACATAAAGATTTCTAGATTGTTTCTAGGGAGAGTGAAACATGGCATATCTAGTTTGTTTTACTTTGAATTTTCCTATTGAACCTCACCATTGTTATTCTTTCTTCTTTTTTTACTTGTGCATTTGAGATTTCTAAATTTGTCTCTTTAGTTGTTTTGTGCATGAGTAGGTGACACTTCATGTTTGTTCATCACTCTCTATTCATGGAGGTCTTATTTGATGACTAAACCACCATGGCAACAATGAATACCCTGAACATGTAGGTGATCAAAATCAACCTCCTACACTGCTACATGATTTCTTCTTTTTGGGCCACTATACTTCCCCAATTTCTATGAGGGTTGGTGCAATGTTTGTGCAAGTTTTTTGCATACCTCCAACGTTATTTGAAATTCTCTGTACCTTATATCGACTAAAAAGGATAACCCATACTACCATATAGACTCCTTTGCTGAGACATGCTCAAACGTTTGCACACTAGACACCATTGATGATGTCATCTACATGACCATGGTCCCATTCTCATTGAAAGATAAGGCTAAATAACAATAATTACTGACATTGACAGGGGAACATATGAAGAATGCATTTTTGAAGAAGTTATAATCTATTGCTAATTTGACACTCATGAGGAAATCCATCTTGAACTTTTGTCAAATGATCCACGAGCACTATCATGATAGTCAAGAAATTAATTATAGATTGAACCCATAACAAGATTCCCTTGTGGAATTTATTGCAATCCTTTTACTCTATTCTAACCTCATTATGTCAAACTAAGTTGTATTAATCATTTAGTGGAAATTTCATGGAAAACCTTAGGAAGGTTCTTGGTTTCTATATGAGCACTTGGTTGAAAAATCAAGATAGAGAGCTTCTAGTGAGATCAATGAGCATGACAGAAATCAGAGTGGATCTTCACTAGAGCCACATCTCCACTTTACAATGACCCTAGTGTACAATTGATGAAGGTTCTATTTAAAATGATGATTATGATTAAGAATCAAGGTGAAAATGCTGCAAGTAACTCAATACAATCTATTGAGACTCTTGAGGAAGACAAGTTATGTAGTCCTTTGGATAAGAACAAAAACCAAGGACACATGTCTCAATATTACACTCTTGAGTGGTGAAATCACCCTAAATTCTCATGGAAACAATAAGTTGATGATGCATCAAGGGAAACAAAGTAAAAATCAAGATAAAAAATACAAAGGTTTGAGGAAGAATTTCTTAGTAGGCTAAGGAGTCTAGATGAAGTAGAGAATGATGGTTACACTCATGGACAAACCATTGTTAGTCTTGGATAAAGGCTAGATCATCTAGAGATGTTTCTTTTTGGTTGTGAATAGGGAAAACTTCCTTCCCAAACCATGGTGAATCTGAACAAAAACAATGGACAAATGGCAACCCAACAAAACCCTTATGGCCCACCACCATTGCAAGTGCAACATGTGCAACAATATCAAACTCCTTGTAACCCATTTAATCATCAAAAACCACAACCCCCTTAAACTACAATTGCCCTTCTCCACCTCAACAACCCCCCCAAAAACCATACATCCTTCAACATCTACCTCAACAGCCACCTACACAACAACCATACATCCTTCAACCTCCACCTCCACTATCAACAACATCAAAGACCACCACCACCACAGCCACAAGCATCAAAAGCCCCCCTCCCTATGAGCAAGTGAATGTGGTGATCATCTTGAGGATTGGTAAAGTTATTAAACATGAAAAAAGCAAAAGGGGAAAGATCATGTTAACCAAGTATATGATGATAGGGAGATGTCATAGTAGATCATTTTTTATATCACAAATGAGACAATTGAGAATGATGCAGAGATTAAAGAAATAATGTTCTGAAGCCTTTAATTGATTTTTTGATTCCAACACCCTCTACTCCATTTGGGATTGTTTTTATTCCCTTTATAGATTTTGATTCCCAATATCCAACCCATAACTCCAAGGATCGCTTCTGTTATTACTCAAGATCTTTCTAGCGATTCAAGCAAGAGAAATGGAAGAGCCTCAATTCCCCAATGATTTAGAGGAGCCCTCATCCATGATGAGTTAGAAGAATTGTATTAATATTGTTAAGGTATTTAACCAAGTGAATGTCAATATTCCATTGTTTGATGCAATCAACCAAATTCCATCCTACACATAATTTCTTATGGATATGCACACCTTCAAGATAAAGACAATAATGTGAATTACCAACAAAGTGAAGCTCAACGAGCAATTGAGTTATATTTTGTAACATGCCCTCCTATTGAATAAAAAGGACCATGGTGTTGGTATTATGCTCTGACATCTAGTCATAGTATGATTCTAATACCACACCCTATAATTGATTTGAATAAGAATTTAGACTATTAAGTTTATTTTAGTAAGAGACGATGAATAAATATAATTATGTCTTGACTATGTACGACATGATGACATGTGATTTCATCTTGAGGACCTGAACATGAAATCATGTATATGCTAAGAATATCTGGTCTTGTCTAGATCCCTTGTCAGGTATTACTTTCAAGGTTAGAATGACAATAATACATTAAGACTAGTATGTATTTTTACTATCTACATCTCATTTGTCATGATATTTGACATCAAGTCAAAAACATATGTATTTGTCAAGAGCAAGTGTACGAAACAGAACCAACTTGAGTGTGATACATGGAAGCCATAAATGACAGTCATAATTATATCTCAATGTGACATCAATCATTTCGTGGTCCTTAGACTTGAAGTCACTACAAAGATCACATGTTGTTCAATGTACTTTAACACTACTCAATGTGAACTTGAATAAGGGTTGCCATATAGGTTGTTTTTCGGTGCACTATGACATATGTGGATTACTTTTAGTGATTTAGATGGAATATGTCCCTCATATAGAGTGATATCCTAGACATTTGATGAATGAGACTATAAAATGCATGTCCATGCTCATGCGATTCAACATATGATGTTGATCTCATATGTATCTCAAATAATGTGCTCTACATGAAGGAACAAAGATTGAACATTGACAAAATGTTGTTTCCATGCCTCAGATTCAATCTCAATATTTAAGAAAGGTATTGTACAATCATAGTAACACTGTTCAAATCACTAGGATGAAGTTGTTCTCCAACTTGACCAATCACTTGAGTGGCAATGAAGTCTTTCTACAAACAAATCACTTTTTGGAAAGGCATGATTTGGTTTTAGACATCACTGGCAATGTAATTTGGAGCCTACAGAGTCACACACATATGATGCACTGAGAAGAGGTGTATAATCATGGACATAAGATTAATTGGTTATAAAATATATAGGCAATCAATTAGATCATTTATAGAGTGACTAGAAGTCGATTCGTCCAAGTGAAAAGTTCAATCACCTGACTGGACATACCATTAGATCAACCCGAAGGTCCAATTAGTTAACTGAGCTGAATTCAACCCAATTGGTTGACTGGATTAGCCCAATTGGTTGACTGGACGCGATTAACCCAATTGGTCAACTAGACAATCCAATCAGCTAATTAGTCTGGATCTATAAGTCAACTAATTTATTTCATTAAGTTCTATAACAACCCAATCGCTCGAGTGCACTCTCCATTCGCTTGACTGACTGTCCATGAGCGTACTTCTGAAAAGTTATCACTGTCTTTTCATTTCCTAAGGTTTATTAGAAACTATGTGTTTTCCTCTCCTATATAAGGGGGCATGAAGGCCAGGGTTTTTGTTACACCTTTTCACAACTGAGCCCTAGACGTCACTACCCATAAGGAGGGAGATAAGGAGATCTAGTGCAATTCTAACTCATTGGGATGGAAATGCTACTCCTTCTTTGTCGTCTCTTGTAGTGCAACATGGAGTTCTCATCATCTTTTAGGAAATATAGAGATGCATACAATTTTTTGACTGTGTTGGGAGAACATCTTTATATATTTTTCATGTATATTTTTGTGACTTACGTCTCTAGATCTACTCCATGAAAAAATATATCCCACATCCCTTCCTTTATAATATATTGATTTTGATGAGATCTACTTGTTGCTTCCATTGCGTGTGTCACCTCTACTATTCCTAGCAAGTGGAGTCCCTCTCATACCATGCCACATCTGGACCGTCTCACTAAAAAAATCATTGATTAACTTGGGTTCTAGTGTGAATCTTATGCCCTATTGTGTTTATCTTTAATCAGGCTTGGGTATATCAAATTATGCAAATTATACTCTACAATTGTCCAAATAGTCTATCAAAATCCCAAGAGTTAGGGCGGATTATGTGCTAGTGATTATTGACACAAAAATGGTGATGGTGTTCCAGATCAACTTCAATGTTCTTGATATGTAGCCAGAGGAAAAGAATATCCATATTATCTTGGAGAGACTCTTCTTGGATACTGTCAGAGTTGATATCCATGTGCGCATTGAAAATATCATGGTCACCTACATGAAATTTAAGTTGACCCTCAACATCTTTAAAACCTCAAAACCCCAAGATGAGATGAAGGAAAAGGCAGATGAGGAAGCTATGAGGACTCACATGACCGATGGATTGAGTAGAAAATGTTGAATGACAATGAGAAATTTCTTTATTTCCAAAATGTGACCACAAACTTAGCCAATGGATAAATTAAGAAGAAAGAAAACCATTATCAATTGAAGGCAATAGACTTAGGACTACTGGGAGGACACCCATGTAATTTTGAGGAATTTTTCACCCGAGCTTTGTTTTTGCTATACTTTTGTTTTATAATTTCCAAGAAACACACAAACATACAACACTTAATAGTTTTGTTGCTTTGATTCATCTTAGAATACTGACTTATCTTGAAAAAATTTCATGGAGTAGACAACTCATAAGAAGATCCAATATTAGAAGAATAAGAATGATGAATTGGACCAAGAATCTATAAGAAGCCACCCGCAACAACCGTTTCTCCACTAGGATCATAGTGAAAGTGGGCAAAAATGATTGTTCTCTAATAATTATAGTTTCAAATCCTCTATGCAAATATTCTTATATGATAAAAAGAATCTTAATAAAATCATAGATCATACTACCAAACAAATGGGTAGAAATGATATTAGACTTGATAGTAGCCAAAGGAACAACAAAGACAAAGGACTTTCAATTTACAATGAAGAATCCTCTAGTTCCAAGTCTATGAGATCATGTAATCATTATAATAAAATTGGTCATTATTCAAAATGTTTCCTTTTTAGTAAAGCACCCAAGAGTAATAGACTTGGGTTGTTAAGCTAACCCCTCCGGACCCAAAAATATGATTGGGACCATTTCATCTTTCTTCTTGTAGGTCACTTGCAAATGGATTGACATGAGATATTAATTTTCATATTGATTTCTCAATCCACATAAAAGAAGAAAGGTGATATGTGTATAGGGTAGAAACTAGTAGAAAAGAAATGGTAAGATTATAGGTAATGGTATTCTTTCTCATATCCAATAATATATTGTTCTTGGCAAGTTTGTATGCACTTCACATATGATTTTTGAGTCAATATTGGTATATGGTGATTCCCATAACTTTCTTTCTCAAAAATCACCCCTGATTCTTTCATAGTGCATTACTAACTTGCATATACATGTTTTGATATCATTTGTATTTTTATCATGACTCTAGATATGTTTCTTTGAAATATATGTGCATTTTTACAGTACTTTTTTTCAATTGAGTTTGTCTTGAAAGAAACACGACCGACAAGCACCAATCGGTGTTTCCAATAGTTGTTGTCAAAATTTGAGAAGTTCAATCCAAAAACTCTACTAAAAAAATTGTGCACTGAAATACAAATGGTTTGTTGGATGAAAATTTCCCTCTCAACTAGACTCTTTCAATTAATAGCCTTACTCTATGACACTCCCCTTAGTACCTTTATATATGCATATTTCGATTCATTAAATTTCCTATGTTGCATACAACTCTATCTTTATAATTGCTCTAAATTGGTATCTCTATATCTTACAAATTACTTGTCTTGAATTGTTATGCAAGTTTTGATGATGATCTCTTTGAATTTCTTGGTTGTGATCTAAATTGATTTTATTGTGCTCTAACTTGCTACATCTATATAGTTGTATATATATTTTTATACAACACTAGGTTTATTAGTGGTAATCATCTTTTGGTAATGATGCATATTTTCTAATGAGTAATATCCTTTCATGCTTCTAAAATTGCATATCCCTTTGTTTGGATATTTCTTTACAATCTAGTCACAGCTTGTTCTTTAACTTGTGCCTCTTTTGCTATGATCTAGATCCTACTAGTATCTCTAACGTGAGATATCATTTACTAGTAGTTCATATACATGTAGTTTTATACTTGTTAATCTTTTGGTATCCAATCATATGTTATGCTTGTATCTTGTTTCATACATACTCAAGCGTGTTCCTTGACTTGCATATCTACTATCTTGAGTTACTTGCTTGCACAACATTACCTTTATATATGTTAGAATTACATCCAGGGTCATTCTAAATGCATGTATTAATTTGCTTTTCATACATTGCTTGGACGAGCCCTTAGTTTTTGCTCTTCTACAGTCCCTTTTCTAATAATTTTTGTTTTAGCTCTTCAACCCCCTAACTTTTTGAAATGACAAAGGGGGAGAAGACATGTTTTATGTAAAGTAGAGAACACACATATATAGAACATATATGAGTAGAATATATAGTTTCTATAAATGTTATGAAAGCTAACCATGCAGGAGACATAGCATCAGTTGAGAGGGAGTATGAGAACTCCATTAGCATCAATTGAGGGGGAGCATATGAACTCGATTCCATTGAAACCCCTAGATTTTTCCAAAGGTATGATTTTACTTAATTTCTTTAAATACATTCATCGAATGGTTTGTCATATTCAAAAAGGGGGAGAATGTTGTTTCTCCAAAGGTATGATTTTACTTAATTTCTTTCAATACATTCATAGAATGGTTTGTCATATTGAAAAAGGGGGAGAATGTTGACTCTCAAGTTCTAAATCAAGTAAACCCTTGTTTTGATGATGACTACCCATTCCACTCATATGTGTCTAATTATTCTACTTGGGTGATTTCATATTAGGTATAGACACACTCCAAATGCCTAAACTTGCACGTCCTAACTTGGAGAAAGACAAGTCCAAATCAATGAAGTGCACTTTTGTGGAAAATGCCTCAAACCACTTAGAATCTTGTTGTAAATCACTTTTAATGATTGTATGACTTGTAACTAAACTTAGAAAAATCAAGAGCACTTACATTGAATATTTAAGCACTTTTATGGCTATTTCCACAATTCATCACAAGGACTCTTGTCAGTGGAGTTTCATCTAGGATAAACTCGACCGACACCCTTTATGGATCTTGGAAACTGCCAGGGTCAACCCAGTTACCCCAGGACATACTCAGCTGACACCCCTACATAGGAAAATCAATTTTAAGCCGTCGAGTGACCTTCATTCAGGATAAACTCGACGGACATCTCAAAATTGATTTGTTAAATAGTGTCATTGGTCGAGTTTCCCAAAAGTAAACACAGCCAACAACACTATACAGGATGTGTAGAAAAAGCATTTCTAACCATTGGAGTGTTGTAAAACTCGAAAACATATCTTTTGCAACACCCCAAATGGCTAGAAATCATGCCTAAGTGTCTCATGTGGCTATTGAGCAAATTAAACTATAAATAGGACCCCTTGGGTGTCATCATGTGGTTAGCTAAACACTATGAAGGTACCTATATTATAGTTGAGTGCCTCTAAGAGCCTCCTTCTACCCTTAAGCTTAATCACTTACTACATCCATTAGAGTGAGTAGGATATTTATAAAAGATCTAGTCCTACAGGCTCTCACTTCCTCCTATTCCCAATCTTTCTTTCTACCATGAAGATGAACGTTATCTCTCTTAAATAAGAGAGATGAAGAAGAAGGAAGGGAGTCCCTTAGTGAAAGCTTCTCCTTGGTGAATGTGAAGTCAAAGGTAAAAGATCTTAGTCAAGAGTGGGTAACTCCTTCAAGGCGGAAGACTTGTTGCAAGAGTGGGTAAGTCCTTAATGAAGGTAGAAGACTCATTGTAAAAATGGGTAAGTCCTTGGTGAGGTAGAAGACTCATTGTAAAAATGGGTAAGTCCTTGGTGAGGTAGAAGACTCTTGATCATGGATTGGTAAGTCCTTGGTGAGGTTATTGGCTCCCTTTTCCTCAAAGGGAAGGATGGGTATCCTTGTCATAAAAAGGGGGAGTGATACATGGTTGAAAAATCCTAGAGGTTGACCTCTCTAGGTAGTGGATGTACACTCTCCTAGTTTGGATTTTGGAACAAGTATGCATAGCTTGTATTCTTATGCTTATTTATTCTCTCTCATTCTTTCTATGTATGTTTAGTTGCACTCAAATTTCATATAAGAAACCTTATCTTGTGATATACTTGTAAGGTTTAATGAATTTGGTAAAATGTTTATAAACCTATTCACCCCCTCTAGATCTCATCACCTGATCCAACACTTGGGATCATATCTCTCTCCTCCTTTCATAAATATGTGACCAAGTAACTATAAAAACATGCATTAAACATTTGTAAGTGCATTTCAAAATAAACAAACTATTGGGAATATAACATGCATTATGAAATATTTGGATGTGGATAAGGAAAAAAGACACAAGAATCTAGAGCTCCGCCACTGACCCACTCATCAAATTATGATGACTGAAGAGGAATATAGTCAAATTCTCTTATTTGAGGCATCCCAATCTGTTGGATCCTAGATGGATGATTAGATTCTCTAGAGGGGGGTGAATAGAGCAGAATGCACTTAAACAAAATTCATTAGACCTTCAAGATATATCACAAGATAAGGTTGCTAAATAGGTAATTTGAGTGTCACTAAAACATGCATAGCAAGGATGAGAGAGATTGAGCAAACACAAGAGGACAAGCTATTTAGAGTGGTTCCTCACTTCAAACTAGTAGTGAGTCAGTCCACTTACCTAGAGAGGTCAGCCTCTAGGATTTCCTAACCATTACATTCTTATATTCATTCATAAGACTTATAATACATGACCACCAAAGGACTTACCTATCCAATACAAAGAGTCTTCAACCTTACCAAGGACTTACCCACTTTGCAAGGAGTCTTATGCTTTCTTCCAAGGACTTACCTACTCTTACACAAGTCTCCAACCTTACAGGAATTACCCACTCTTCTTGGATCTTCAACCTTTGACTACACCTTCACTCGGAGAAGCTTCCACCAAGGACTTACCCACTTGAGTAAGGAGTCTTCTGCCTTCACCAAGGGCTTACCCACTCTAGCTCCAAGTCTTCATCCTTGATCTTCACCAAGGGACGCCTTCCCTTGTTCTTCTTCACCTTTCTTAGCTAAGAGAGAGAACCTTCATCTTCATGGTTGAAATGAGAGATAGGAAGGTGGTGGAAGTGAGAGCCTCACAAGATATGCATGTAGGACTAGCTCTCTTACAGATTTCCTACTCACTCTAATGAATGTAGCAAGTGATTAACCTTAGAGGGAGAAAGAGGAGGTTGTAGGAAGCACTCAACTATAGAATAGGAACCTCACATAGAGTTTGCATTGAATGCTCAACCTTGGAATGAATCCCAAGGGGTCCTATTTATAGCTGAGGATGCCTCTTAGCCTTTGGGAACACTTGAGAACAAAAACTAGCCATTTTTTGGCTTACAATGAATATATTTTCACTTGTTGCAACTCCACAATGGCTAGAAGCACTTTTCTGTACAGTGCAATAGGTCGAGTTTCTATAAGGGTAACTCTCCCGATAGAGTAAAAGACAAAGCCGATATTAAGACCATCGGTCGAGTTTGTCCTGGGGAAACTCGACTGACCAATGAAAATAAAATTGGTCAGGTACTCCCTCGGTTGAGTTCTGTGTAGTGTAAACTCGACCGATCAAAAGTCATTTTCGAGATCCAATCAGGATCGGTCGAGTTTGCAACTCACAGAACTCGACCGATGAACAGCCTGATGTGAACTTTGGAAAATGGCTTTTGAGTGCTTAAACATTTGATCTAAGTGCTCCTGGTTTTTTCTAAGCTTAATTACAAGTCACACAATCATTACAAGTGATTTACAACTTGATTCTAATGGATTTACATCATATTACAAAAATGTGCACTTGTATTGACTTTGACTTATCTTTTCTCCAATTTGATATGTGCAAGTTTGGGCATTTAGAGTGTATCAATACCTAATATGAAATCACTCAAGTAGAGACATTAGACACCAATATGTGGAATGGTTAGTCATCATCAAAACATAGGTTTATTCAACTTAGACGTGAGTCAACATTGACCTAATTGACCCTTAGTCAACATTCTCCCCCTTTTTGAAGATGACAAACCATTTCATAAATGTATTGAAAGTTTTTAAGTAAAATCATACCTTCAGAGAAACCTAGGGGTTTCAATAGGATTGAGCTCATATGCTCCCCCTCAATTGATGTGCATGGGGTTCTCATACTCCCCCTCAATTGATGTCATTTCTCCTGCATGGTTAGCTTTCATAACATTTATAGAATACTATGTCTTCTACTCATATATGTTCTACACATATATGTCTTCTCTCGTTTACCTTCTCCCCTTTACATGGACATACTTCTCCTCTTCATGTAAGACATGCCTTCTCCCTATTTTGTCAAAAGAAGGCATACCTTTCTCCCCCCTTTGTCATTTCAAAAAGGTGGGGGTATGAAGAAATAAGAAACACCACTTGTTAAAGGAAAGGAGATAACAAAAAATTATATAAAGAGAGTATAAGAGCATAAATAGGGGCTTGTCCAAGCATAGAAAGAAAAGCAAGTTAAAGCATATACTTGAACAAACCAAAATGCAAGATGAAGTGTTGTAGAAAAACCATAAAACACAATTTTGACCCTCAAGATGACAGAATTTGCCCAAAAAGCATCAGGGCTCATGGTGAAGCAATGAGTCTTGCTTAGAAGGTCGTTTCTAGATAGATGTAGCAAGTTAGAGTACAACGGAAGCAATTTTAGACACAACCAAGAGATCCAAAGAGATCATCATCAAAACTTGCAAAACAACTCAAAGCAAGTAATTGCAACATATAGATATACCAATTTAGAGCAATTAGAGAGATAGAATTGTAAGCAATATAGGAAATTTAGAACATGGCAATATGCATATATAAAGGATACAAAGGAGTGCCATAGAATAAGGCTATTTGGTTGAGAAAATCTAGTTGAGAGGGAAATTCTCATCTAATAAGCCAACTGTGTATTCTGTGTACAGTGTTATCGGTCGAGTTCTATGCATTGACAACTCGATCGATGCAGCTGTTGGCAACCCCCATTGGTCCCTATCGGTCGAGTTTCAAATAGGACAAACTCGATCGACAGAGCTCCTGTAAAAAGGCACATATATTTCATAAAAACATATTTAAAGGCATGCTAAAAATACAAACCATATCCAAACATGTCTAAGCAAGTTGGTAATACACTATAGAAGCATTAGAAATAGTTTTTGAGCAAGAGTGTGAAGAGAAACACAAAATACCAATTTTTGACTCAAAAACCATACGTATAGTGCACACTAACTTGACAAAAACAAGTTAGAAATGGTTATAAGCAAGAAAACATTTACCTTTGTTCTTACCATTCCTTTTCCACTTATTATCACCCTCTATACATCTCACCTTTCTTATTTTATGTGGATTGAGAAATCAATTAGAAATTATATAGCTCAAGTCAATCCATTTGCAAGTTCCTACAAGAAGAAAGATGAAATGGTCCCCAATCATGTTTTTGGGTTCAGAGGGGTTAGTTTAGCAACCCAAGTCCTATTGCTCTTAGGTGCTTTCCTAAAAGGACAATAAGTAGAATAATGACCAAAATCATTGCAATAGTTGCATGTGCCCATAGTCTTGGAACTAGAGGATTCTCCATGGAATATTGGAGGTCCTTTTCCTTTTTTGTTCCTTTGACTACTATCATATCCTAAACCATGTCTACCAATCTGTTTAGTAGAATGGTGTAGGATGTCATTAAGACTCTTTTTACCAACTAAGAATCTCTGCAAAGAGAATCTCAAAATGTCATTATCATGCTTAATAGAAGCAATAGTAGAAAACAAATTATTGATATTATCTCTAGCATGCAAAAGATCATTTTCTAAGAAAAGAGCTTTAGTTAAATAAGAAACTCTATCAATATGAAGAGAAGCAACATCATTCTCTCTATTATTAGAACTAGAACAAGATTCATGCACATTGATTTTAGCAAGCAAGGATGCATTTTCTGTTTCTAATTCTTGCAAAACAAAATCTTTGTCCTTGTTTTCAGATTTAAGAACATCAATATCATGCATGAGAGAATCAACAATTAAAGTATGCTCTTCATTAGAACTAGGCATGAGAGGTTGATCTTCTAGAAAGCTAATCTTATCAAGCAAACTAGCATTTTCAAGTTTAAGAGAGTCTACTTGGCTAAGACAAGCATTTTTGTCATCAAGCAAGCAAGAATTAGCATGTTCAAGATCATCTAGTTCTGCATGCATATTATCAACAATTCTAGCAAGCTTTTTCCTTTTCCTTTTAGAAGAATTAAGAGAGACACAAGTATCATGAATAATAGCAATCAAAGATTCTTTATTTAAAGAGTTTAGATTTACCTCACTTGAGTCCTTACTTGTTGATGCTATAATAGTAAAATGGCAGTATTCTTCATCACTAGAGCTTGAGCTTGATCCTTCACTTAAATCTTCACTTGAGCTTGAGTTGGAGGAGTCACTTGAGCTTGAGTGGCACTTATCTTCTCTTTTCTTGTGATGATGGGTCTTTATAACTTGTGAGCAATCTATCTTGAAGTGACCCTTCTTTCTCCACTCGAGGCACCAGATGGAGGAGGACTTTCCTTTTGTAGAATCTACCCTTGGAGTACATGGCATCTTATTCAATATGAGAGGATGGAGAGACTTGTTCCATGATAGCTTCAATTTGAGCCTTCAGTTCAACCTTCTTCATTCTCTTTAGCTCTTTCTTCTCTTGTCTTTCTACTTCCTCCCTCTTCTCAAGTGTGGCTCCATGTGCTTGTAGATTTCCAATGAGCTCTTCAATAAGGACATCCTTAAGAGACCTTGCTTCTTCAATGGAAGTCACCTTGGGCTCCCACCTCTTGGGAAGAGTTCTAAGGATCTTTGAGTTGATCTCTCTACTAGACATTGGATGACCTAGAACCACAAGACCATTCACAATGGTGTTGAGCCTTGAGTAAATGTTGGCTATCCTCTCCTCCTTTCCCATCTTAGAAGTTCTCAAACAACCCTTTGAGCATGTAGACTTTGCTTTCCTTTAGTTGATCTGTCCCCTCATAAGTGATGCATAGCTTTCTCCATACCTCATAGGTTGTTTCACATGAAGAAATCTGGTTGAATTCGGTGGGGGTCATGGAGGCATAGAAGATGTGCATGGCTCTAGCATTCAAGGTTTCTTTCTTCAAGGTAGCTTCATCCCATTCTTCAATCTTTGTCTTTGGTAGCTTGTATGGGTTGTTCACCATTTTCCACATCTTAAGACTTGATGCTTGGATGTAGAATTGAAGCCTTCTTCTCCAATAGAGGAAATTTCTCCCATCAAAGATTGGTAGGTTGATCAAGTATCTCCCTCCTTGGTAGTCACTCATATTCTCCTACTTGTTGAAGTATGCTTGGAGAAGCCCACTCTGATACCAATTGTTGGATCATATATGGGTGATTAGATGTTGTAGAGGAGGGGTGAATAGATCTGAATGCACTTAAACAAAATTCATTAGACCTTCAAGATATATCACAATATAAGGTTGTTAAATAGGTAATTTGAGTGCCACTTAAACATGCATAGCAAGGATGAGAGAGATTGAGCAAACACAAGAGGACAAGCTATTTAGAGTGGTTCCTCACTTCAAACTAGAAGTGAGTCAGTCCACTTACCTAGAGAGGTCAGCCTCTAGGATTTCCTAACCATTGCATTCTTATATTCATTCATAAGACTTACAATACATGAACACCAAAGGGCTTACCTATCCAATACAAAGAGTCTTCAACCTTACCAAGGACTTACCCACTTTTCAAGGAGTCTTCTTCCTTCTTCTAAGGACTTACCTACTCTTGCAGAAGTCTTCAGCCTTGCAGGAATTACCCACTCTTCTTGGATCTTCCGCCTTTTACTTCACCTTCACTCGGAGAAGCTTCCACCAAGGACTTACCCACTTTAGCAAGGAGTCTTCTGCCTTCACCAAGGGCTTACCCACTCTAGCTCTAAGTCTTCAGCCTTGATCTTCACCAAGGGACACCTTCCCTTGTTCTTCTTCACCTCTCTTAGCTAAGAGAGAGAACCTTCATATTCATGGTAGAAATGAGAGATAGGGAGGTGGTGGAAGTGAGAGCCTCATAAGATATACATGTAGGACTAGCTCTCTTACATATTTCCTACTCACTCTAATGAATATAACAAATTGATTAAGCTTAGAGAGAGAGGAGGAGGTTGTAGGAATCACTCAACTATAGAATAGGAACCTCACATAGAGTTTGCATTGAATGCTCAACCTTGGAATGAAGCCCAAGGGGTCCTATTTATAGATGGGGATGCCTCTTAGCCTTTGGGAACACTTGAGAATGAAAACTAGCCGGTTTGAGGCTTGCAACGGATATATTTTCACTTGTTGCAACTCCACAATGGCTAGAAGTACTTTTCTGCACTTTTCCATATAGTGCAATCGGTCGAGTTTCTATAAGGGTAACTCGACCGATAGAGTAAAAGACAAAGTTGATATTCATACCATCGGTTGAGTTTGTCCTGGGGAAACTCGACCGACCAATGAAAATCGAAATTGGTCAGGTACTCTATCGATCGAGTTCTGTGTAGTGTAAACTCGACCGATCAAAAGTCATTTTCAAGATCCAATTAGGATCGGTCGAGTTTGCAACTCACAGAACTTGACCGATGAACAGCCTGATGTGAATTTTGGAAACTGGCTTTTGAGTGCTTAAACATTTGATCTAAGTGCTCCTTGTTTTTTTTAAGTTGAATTACAAGTCATACAATCATTATAAGTGATTTACAACTTGATTCTAATAGATTTACATCATATTACAAAAATGTGCACTTGTATTGACTTTAACTTGTCTTTTCTCCAATTTGATATGCGCAAGTTAGGGCATTTAGAGTGTGTCTATACTTAATCTGAAATCACTCAAGTAGAGACATTAGACACCAATATGTGGAATGGTTAGTCATCATCAAAATACGGGTTTAGTCAATTTAGACGTGAGTCAACATTGACCTAATTGACCTGGAGTCAACAACATCTTCATCTATCTCCTCTTATGCTAAAGAGTCAAATAGTTCAAGCAACTCTACAACTTGCATATCTCAAATACCCATACAGGTTCATATTTTTCAATTCTTAGCTCACGTGCAACATGTCACATTACGGGTATATCAATCCTCATCTCAAACCTATCTACTAGACAAGTACCTCCCAAGTTGCCATTGCTAATGGCTCGTCCATTGTTGTTCAAGGAACTAGAACTATTTCAACTCTTTCAAGCATTACCCTACCATCAACCTATTTATTCCATTATTTTTTTTTATTTTGTTGTCTATTAGTAAAGTAATTCAAAGTATACGCCACTTTCGGTCATGATTGTTGTTTTATATAGGATTTTTGAACGTTTGAAGTGACTAGAGACAGCTATGAGGAAGCTAATATCTATAATATATGTAGGATCCAAAGGCTTTCTTGGTTGCATCTCCCCTCCATGTCCATAGTAATTATGTTCATCTATCACTTGGGAAACTCTATATTTTTCACTCTTAGTTTCTAGATTAGATAAACTTGACTGCGAACCTTAACAGTTAGAGAAGTACCACAGATGAATTATCAAGTCTTTAGATCATATATGTGATAATTCTATCTTTCATCTTATTCGGTCCTATGTATAGCAATTTAATAGGGTCTTTTA
This sequence comes from Alisma plantago-aquatica, assembly GCA_963693085.1. Lineage (NCBI taxonomy): Eukaryota > Viridiplantae > Streptophyta > Magnoliopsida > Alismatales > Alismataceae > Alisma > Alisma plantago-aquatica. The sequence goes on from OY856411.1 coordinate 1,228,018,831, forward strand.
TAAAGTTGTATATCATTATTTTTGACATATCATTACTAATTTTTAAGGGCAACTTGATTATATATAATAAAAGATCCTTATGATATTTGTCAATATCCAAAGCTTTGTTCTTGAATTGAACCCCACTTTTCATAGAAGTATGCATCCTTCACATAGTTAATGGTAATTATATCTAAGTGTGTGTTTCTTGGACATTCTAAAACTCAAAAACTGTTAATATTGCACAACCTATACGTGCGTCAATTCCTTACATCTTTTGATGTCAACTTTTATAGGAAACTCAGTATTTTGGTCAATCATACATTGTTCTCAAGATGATCAATAAATTGAATATTCTCTTCTATTTCCCATGATAATCGTCCTACGTGAAGTGTCTCTCACACTCCTCCCAATCCTAGAACTACTCATCAGGAACTGAACCTATAAGGGTAATCTGACATGGTACAGGAAGATGCAACTCAGCTCCACCCTATGCTAACTCTAGGGATCCATTGGTTTATCTTATTCTTGATAATAGGGTCATTACCTTATGTAAGTAAAATTGGTCATGTAAATTGCATCATGTGTCCATCTTTGTTTCTTATGACTTGATGTCACCTCCCTGTGTTGCTTTTATCACCTATCTATATTTTGTCCCTATACCTCATATTATATTTGTTGTGCTAAGCCACCCAAGTTGGCAACAAGGTATGGATGATGAGCTGGCTTCACTTTAAGGGGAGCATATTCTTGTGTTGGCTCCCTTCAAAAAGAAGTGGTCAGCGACAAATGACTTTCAGTCAAAGTTGGTCGTGATGGTTCCATTGATAGGCTGAAAGCAAGACTTGTGGCAAAAGGTTATGTATAGGTCAATGAAGAGGATTATCTAGAAATTTTCTCTATGATAGTTAAAATGGCATGCATGCGACAATTCATCTTCCCACCTAGTCATTTATCTTAGCCCCTACATCAACTTGACATCAAGAACACCTTTCTTCATGCTTATCTTTTTGGAGATATTAATATGGAGCAACCAACTAGGATCATTCTCAGGGGGAGTCTAATATAGTTTTTTGGCCTCATAAATCTCTCTATGGCCCGAAGAAATTACCCTAAGCATGGATTGGACAGTTTAGCCAGTCTATCCAAGAGTTTAACCCATGATTATCAAATCTAGGCCACTCTTTCTTCCATAAATGGGTTTATTGTTTATATTGTCCTTTTTGTTAGTGTATACAATATTTTTATTACATGTGATGACCATCAATGCATTATGAGACTCAAATAGTTCCTTTAGGTAAAATTCTAGAGCAATGATCTAGACCACCTAAAATGATTTGTAAGTATTGAAGTGGCAAAGTCCAAGGATGAGATTGTTATTTTTCAACACATATATCTACTTGATCTTCTTGTAGAAAATGGTATGTTGGGGTCAAAACATACAAACTCATTTATGGATCCCAAAGTCAAGCTATATAAAGAAAAATGGAGTCTCTTATACAAGAGATTGGTTTGGAAACATATATTTGTTTTGCTACTAGTGTGGTTCTTCAATTTATGGGCAAACCCCAATCAGGTAATTGGGATGTAGTTATTTGGCCTCTTCTTTATCTCAAAAGAACTCCAAGAAAAGGCATTCTCTATTCTTATCATGATCATATGAAGTTGCATGGTTTCTCAAAAGAATACTAGACAATATTTATCATCGGTTGACCATCTGTGATCGGCAACTATGTTTTTGTATGAGGTAATCTTTTCTCTCCAAAAAGCAAGATTTAAGATTTTGTTTCCCATTCTAGTTTCGAGTCTAAATATCAAGGTATGGCCCATGTCATTTATGAGATGTTATGGGTAAATAACTTTGTGAAAGAACTTGGATTTCATTTAATAGAGAAGCAATAGACTTTTATTGTGATAATAAAGTACTAGTTCATATCACTTCAAACCCCATCTTTAATGAGAGAACTAAGCACATAGAAGTTGACTGTCAATTTGTTCAAGAAAAAATACAAAATAATTTGATCAAACTCAATCCAATATGTTCAAAGTATCAGCTTGTAGTTTATTCACTCAATCTTGAAATGGATTTTGAGCCAAATTCATGTGTAACAAACTTGGTGCTTAGATATTTATTCACCAATTTAAAGGGGAGTGTCAGAATACTTTACTCATATTCTTTCAATTTCTTGTGTACATTGGGATCGGTCCCAAAATATGCATCTTAATTATTAATAGTCACCCTTATTCTTAATATATAGACTAGACATGTTTATAATACAAACACAATAGTATTCCATCTATCCTTCAGTCATACCAAACCACCACAATGATCATATTCACTCCACAATTTGTAGAACATTGGTTGTGACATGTCTTATATCCCTAATAACATGTATGGGCAACTAGATAAAAAGAATATAAGATTTCCTCATTTTTCTATTTTTCTTATCCATATTGGTTTGAACTTCTTATGAAGTTTCCAAGAATCCTAGACATATCACCTATGAAAAGACAGATTACAGGAGAAGACACTTTAGCTTCTTCATTGTGAAAAGACATTTTATCATGTTCTCTATGATAATCTTCAATTTTTTATGGACATGACCTACTTATCTATACATATCTTGTATTGTTTATGGCAAAGGAACTTGGAAGATTTCTCCTACCAGGGAGGAAGTTATGCCTTCAGAAAAGCTACATGTATGTTTTTGTCTATTTGTAGCATTTGGACATTGACTAAAAAATTAGATGTTGATATTAAAGAATTTGTCCTGACATAGATTTGTATAAACCAGGTGATAGCTAGGTCATTTAACAAATGAATATATTGTAAGTGAATAATCATCATGACCAAACTTCCTCATCAAATTCATGTCAGAGTTTCAAGGTGGTAGGATAGGTTTGGTAGATATCATACAGTTCGTGCATTGTGGCAAACACGTATAATCATATCAAATTAATCCATCTCTTTGGAGAGTGTAGAAGAATGCAAATGCAGTGGAGAAGCATGATCGCCATAGTTTACAATGAAAATTTGATAGGATTTGAAACAAAATGACGGCAAAGGCATGCCCTTTGATCACTATCTTCTAGACAAATTATGTTGTTATTTGGCACAAGCTTTTTTGGCATAATGGTCCCCTATAATCAATCATTTCCAGTTTGAGTAGGGTTGTACATCGGTTAATCGGACCGAAACAGACCGAAAACGGTTTACGAAAATTTCAAGACCAAAGACTGGATCGAGCCAATATATGTACAAGCTTGTTAGTGAGAAGACTATGCCAACTTGTTTGTTGGATTAACAGTTGTGGAAGTACCATAGATGAATTATCAAGTCTTTAGATCATATATGTGATAATTCTATCTTTCATCTTATTCAGTCCTACGTATGGTAAAATAGGGTCTTTTATAAAGTTGTATATCATTATTTTTGACGTATCATTACTAATTTTTTAAGGGCAACTTGATTATATATAATAAAACATCATTCTGATATTTGTCAATATCCAAAGCTTTGTTCTTGAATTGAACCCCACTTTTCATAGAAGGTATGCATCCTTCACATAGTTAACGGTAATTATATCTAAGTGTGTGTTTCTTGGACATTCTAAAACTCAAAAATTGTTAATATTGCACAACCTATACGTGTGTCAATTCCTTACATCTTTTGATGTCATCTTTTATAGGAAACTTAGTATTTTGGTCAATCATACATTGTTCTCAAGATGATCAATAAATTGAATATTCTCTTCTATTTCCCATGATAATCGTCCTACGTGAAGTGTATCTCACACTCCTCCTAATCCTAGAACTACTCATCATGAACTAAACCAACAAGGGTATTCTGACATGGTACAAGAAGATGCAACTCAGCTCAACCCTATGCTAACTCTAGGGATCCATTGGTTTATCTTGTTCTTGATAATAGGGTCATTACCTTATGTAAGTAAAATTGTTCATGTAAATTGCATCATGTGTCCATCTTTGTTTCTTGTGACTCGATGTGACCTCCCTGTGTTGCTTTTATCACCTATCTATATTTTGTCCCTATACCTCATATTATATTTGTTGTGCTAAGCCACCCAAGTTGGCAACAAGGTATGGAAGATGAGCTGGCTTCACTTTAAGGGGAGCATATTCTTGTGTTGGCTCCCTTCAAAAAGAAGTGGTCAGCGACAAATGACTTTCAGTCAAAGTTGGTCGTGATGGTTCCATTGATAGGCTGAAAGCAAGACTTGTGGCAAAAGGTTATGTATAGGTCAATTAAGAGGATTATCTAGAAACCTTCTCTATGATAGTTAAAATGACATGCATGCGACAATTCATCTTCCCACCTAGTCATTTATCTTGGCCCCTACATCAACTTGACATCCAGAACACCTTTCTTCATGCTTATCTTTCTGGAGATATTAATATGGAGCAACCAACTAGGATCATTCTCAGGGGGGAGTCTAATATAGTTTTTTGGCCTCATAAATCTCTCTATGGCCCGAAGAAATTACCCTAAGCATGGATTGGACAGTTTAGCCATTCTATCCAAGAGTTTAACCCATGATTATCAAATTTAGGCCACTCTTTCTTCCATAAATGGATTTGTTGGTTATATTGTCCTTTTTGTTAGTGTATACAATATTTTTATTACATGTGATGACCATCAATGCATTATGATACTCAAATAGTTCCTTTAGGGAAAATTCTAGAGCAATGATCTAGACCACCTAAAATGCTTTGTAAGTATTGAAGTGGCAAAGTCCAAGGATGAGATTGTTATTTTTCAACACATATATCTACTTGATCTTCTTGTAAAAAATGGTATGTTGGGGTCCAAACATACAAACTCATTTATGGATCCCAAAGTCAAGCTATATAAACAACAATGGAGTCTGGTATACAAGAGACTGGTTTGGAAACTTATATTTGTTTTGCTACTAGTGTGGTTCTTCAATTTATGGGCAAACCCCAATCAAGTAATTGGGATGTAGTTATTTGGCCTCTTCGTTATCTCAAAAGAACTCCAAGAAAAGGCATTCTCTGTTCTTATCATGATCATATGAAGTTACATGGTTTCTCAAAAGAATACTAGACAATATTTATCATTGGTTGACCATATGTGATCGGCAACTATGTTTTTGTACGAGGTAATCTTTTCTCTCCAAAAAGCAAGATTTAAGATTTTGTTTCCCATTCTATTGTTGAGTCTAAATATCAAGTTATGGCCCATGTCATTTACGAGATGTTATGGGTAAATAACTTTGTGAAAGAACTTGGATTTTATTTAATAGAGAAGCAATAGACTTTTATTGTGATAATCAAGTACTAGTTCATATCACTTCAAACCCCATCTTTAATGAGAGAACTAAGCACATAGAAGTTGACTGCCAATTTGTTCAAGAAAAAAATACAAGATAATTTGATCAAACTCAATCCAATATGTTCAAAGTATCAGCTTGTAGTTTATTCACTCAATCTTGAAATGGATGTTGAGCCAAATTCATGTGTAACAAACTTGGTTCTTAGATATTATTCACCAATTTTTAGGGGAGTGTCAGAATACTTTACTCATATTCTTTCAATTTTTTGTGTGCATTGGGATCGGTCCCAAAATATGCATCTTAATTATTAATAGTCACCCTTATTCTTAATATATAGACTAGACATGTTTATAATACAAACACAACAATATTCTATCTATCCTTCAGTCATACCAAACCACCACATTGATCATATTCACTCCATAATTTGTAGAACATTGGTTGTGACATGTCTTATATCCCTAATAACATGTATGGGCAACTAGATAAAAAGAATATAAGATTTCCTCATTTTTCTATTTTTCTTATCCATATTGGTTTGAACTTCTTATGAAGTTTCCAAGAATCCTAGACATATCACCTATGAAAAGACAGACTACAAGAGAAAACACTTTATCTTCTTCACTGTGAAAAGACATTTTATCATGTTCTCTATGATAATCCTCAATTTTTGATGGACATGACCTACTTATCTATACATATCTTGTATTGTTTATGGCAAAGGAACTTGGCAGATTTCTCCTACCAGGAAGGAAGTTATGCCTTCAGAAAAGCTACATGTATGTTTTTGTCTATTTGTAGCATTTGGACATTAACTAAAAAATTGGATGTTGATATTAAAGAATTTTCCTGACATAGATTTGTGTAAACCATGTGATAGCTAGTTCATTTAACAAATGAATATATTGTAAGCGAACAATCACCATGACCAAACTTCCTCATCAAATTCATGTCAGTGTTTCAAGGTGGTAGGATAGGTTTGGTAGATATCATACAGTTCGTGTATTAAGGCAGACATGTATAATCATATCAAATTAATCCATCTCTTTGGAGAGTGTAGAAGAATGCAAATGCAGTGGAGAAGCATGATCGCCATAGTTTACAATGAAAATTTGATAGGATTCGAAACAAAATGAGGGCAAAGGCATGCCCTTTGATCACTATCTTCTAGACAAATTATGTTGTTATTTGGCACAAGCTTTTTTGGCATAATGGTCCCCTGTAATCAATCATTTCCAGTTTGAGTAGGGTTGTACATCAGTTAACCGGACCGGAATAGACCGAAAACGGTTTACCAAAATTTCAAGACCAAAGACTGGATCGAGCCAATATATGTACAACCTTGTTAGCGAGAAGACTATGCCAACTTGTTTGTTGATTAAATATGATGGAAAAGTTTTTAATGCATAGTGTGAAGAAGAAAGTGTCTCACAAGAAGTTAGGGTTATAGAGGAGTGCTCAAGCACTATGGTTCTATCTTGGATGCTTTTCAAATTTGTTTATAAAAACAAGAAGAAGTTGCCTTAAAAGGAAAATGAGAGCCTCTCAAACAAGAGACAAGTCAAGTAACCGTTTCTCATTCCTGTCTTATGTTTCATTTCGAGGAGCCATAAAAAAGTTGGACCGCGCCAACAAAATCGATTGGACACAAATAATAGTTGAGGACAACAACCAAAAAGCTAGCTCTCATCTTCGAGCATCCCTCAGATACAATAGCTTCTACGACCGAGTAAATGATCACTTATAGAGGAAACCAAGAGGAAATTAAGGGTGTTGATAATTGCATCTTGATGACAGTCAAGTAAGGTAAGCAAGTGAGACAATAATTGCATGTTAAAGACAATGAAGTAAGGGAATTAAGTGAGGCGATACTTTCATATTGATGACAATCAAGACAATAAAGATGGAAGACTGTTGTGCATTATTGTTTTCCAAACAACAAAACATAAAACACAAATAAACAACATCTTCTGGCCATGTTTATGACAATTCTGTTTTGTGGCAGTATCTCCCGATCTCATGTACTTGTAGTTGTTATTTATGGCGACATCTCATATGTTTACGGTTGCCTTATTATACACACTTGTGAAAATAAAAGGCAACTACATCATGTACGAGACGTTCTCTTATGGAAAGCAGGACAAGTATCCACCTATAACTGTATTCGGCTCGGTTAGAGAAGATCAGGGGAAAATCTTTTGACAACGTGATTATATAGGTTTATATGTGAAGACGTTATACTGGTTGATTACACCTGAGTGGAGGCCATGTATCTGCCCTAAGAAACATTCTCGAGCACATCAAACAATCCGATCAAGTTGAATCCACATATAAGTAGTTACTCTGTATGGTCGGCAGATGAAGGTTGTACGCATTGTACCAGCTTCAATTAAGGCATTGATTTCCAATAATTGGCTTCGACAAATTGATCTCCATATAAGTTAAAATGGACGTATTATTTATTAACCCACAATCTTTACACCATTGCGTGGCTTCGACAAATTGATCTCCATATTATAAGTTAAAATAACTGGAAAGGTTTATTGGAACGGCTATGAGTAGAAATAACAGGCAACTTTCTACTCTTACTTATTGCACAGCTATTACAGAAAATTTGAGTATCTATAGAACTATGAATATGTCCAGCTTGAACAATCTTCGTCAAGACTTTATGATTAGGATGACCTAATCTCATATGCCAAATAGCAGCAGAGCACTTTATTCCTCGATTGGAGAAGAAGCAGCAACCACCATTTGATGTATTGTTAGTGTAAGACACATAATTGCATTATTTGGCAAAATCTAGAGATGCTTTTGGGATGACTTTGTTTGCAGTAGCTCGGAGAAGATACAATCCATCTTCACATGTTCCCCATGCCAGGATTATGTGGTTCCTTAGATCCTTTATCCAGAACAGATCATAAGTGAATATAAAATAACATGGAAATGAAGCAGTTAATTTTGACACAGATAACAAATTTCTTTTAATTTTAGGAACAACTAGAACATTTTTAAGAGGTATAGGTGTATATTGGTCTATTCTCCCTTCACCAACTTTAGTAAAACTGATATAGGATCCATTGCCAACCATGATATATTGATTTCATGTATAGATTTGTTTATTTGTCAGATTACCTGCATTCTGTACTACATGATCTGTAGCACCTGAGTCCACATGCCAAGATGTAAAATCAGAATCATCAACTCTCAGGGCAGCTAGAGCAGTAGCATTATTATTCAACATTATAGGGACTTCAGTATGCTGGTAATTAGTATCAAATCGATGCTAACACTTTAAGGCATCATGCCCTCTCTTCCCATATATTTGAGAAAACAGAGGGGCACGCAGACCTTGAGTGACAGAATTGTCACCTTGAGTTGTTATGTTCTGTCGAGCAGCAGGATTGAAGCCTCTTCCCTGAGATGTAAAGTTATTGAAGTTGCTCACATTGTCTGGTCCTTGACCTAGAATTCCACTAGCGTTTTGATAATAGTTTTGATATCAGCCACGGCCTCGTCCAACAGACTGATATGAACCCCTTCCTCTGCCAGTGTATTGAGTAGAATAATTCTGAGAAGATGAGTTGTTTTGTCTGCCTCCATTCTCAGATCTAGATATATAAGGATTATCCTGTGAGGACTTATTTGCATAAAAGGCAAGATTAGAACTCAGCATAGACTTCCTAGTTTTCCTCCTCTCAAAATCTTGTAAAAGAGAAATTACTTCAGAATAAGCTGGTATCGGTGGTTTTAGCATAGACACAACAAAGTTTTCATACTCGGCACCACCCAGGCCATTTAGAAGAGAGAAAACTTTCTCTTGTTCAGAGATATCATGACCAATAGCATTTAGTTGATCACACAGGTTCTTGAGATTACGCAGATAATCAGGCAGAGTATAACTCTCTTTCTGAAAAGTTCTTAGACGAGAAACAAGTTCGAACTCCCTAGACTGGCTTGACTCAGAGAATTTCTTTGCAAGAGTACTCCAGACATCAGCGGCAATAGTACACCCGATGATTTCACTCATCACCTCCTCAGAGATTGAACCACATATCCATCCTTTGACTAATCAATCAGTCTTCATCCACAATTTATAGTTAGGATTTAGATCAGGTAGTCCACTCTCATCCTGTATAATCCTCACAGGTTGTTTTTCATTTCCGGTTAGGAATCCTTCCACAGAACAACTCTCAGCTAAAGTAGTCATTTGTGATTCCCACAACAAGTAGTTGTTCATATTCAGTTTAATTGAAATGAAATTCGACACATTCAGTCCAACAGAAAAGGGATATGGGCTAGAATTGTTATCTATTGTGTTTTTCTTACTTATGAAGCCTACAGATGATGATACTGAATCATGATCCATTCCGAATAGACTATGAGCGAGAAGAAAGATCGCAGAGAATAATACTTGTACCGGAAAACCTCTTATAGACAACGGAACTCCAGCAATGGAACAGAAGAAGAGAGAAAGGATCTGATATGATAGCACTCGTTGATGAACCGTATCTAGTACCTTTCACCGAAGCTTGTAGATGCGAGATTAGATCACAAGAGCAACAAAAACACAAAATTCGGCGAACTTCGTGCTGAGGTTGTCTGATATCATCGTGGTAGGTCTTTCCTTCACTGAGAACAACTGAAGGAGGGAAAGGAGTGGATGTTACTGGATCTTCGGCGACGATGATGAAGGAAGCCTTTCTTCAATCAGGAATTTGAGCTGGTATGAACGATGAACCCTAGGGTTTCACAGGATCTGGAGCTCGGCGGCTCCGATGCTCTGATATCATATTAGGATGTGTGGTATTCAACTCAAAACCAATTGGCAATGGGTGAAGGGATCACACACCTTATAAGCCCGGGACCTATCCCAGAGCTGAGCGGTGTGGGACAATCCTAACACCCCCCTCAAGTGCAACCACTTTTGTATGCTTGCACTTGTTATCTTGTTATTTTTTAGATAGGGTGTGGTCTTCACACTTGTCTCATGGGGTCCGCTCTGATACCATGTGAGAGAAAGTAGAAAGAGAGACAAGTTTTTGGAATTTCAAAAGTAAACCAGCGCACCTCTCTCAGCTCGTCTCTGTGTCTTTTATATTGTCGTCATCGGCATAATACATAAAGCCCATTTACAACTCATTTACACATTACCACACAGCGACATAATATGTAAGAGAATTACCAGTACTACCCTTATCTTAACGCAATTAAGGCATTGATTTCCAATAATTGGCTTCGACAAATTGATCTCCATATAAGTTAAAATGGACGTATTATTTATTAACCCACAATCTTTACACCATTGCGTGGCTTCGACAAATTGATCTCCATATTATAAGTTAAAATGAACGTATTAATTATTAACCCACAATCTTTACACCAGCTCCTACGCGTGAGTCCGTGCATAAATCAGTTGGATCCACTACTCTGAGATCCAGAAGAAAGGGGAGATGATTTGACAGTGCATGCACATCAGTCGAGTTTGGCACAAAATGCACAGGGATCGGCAGCCATCTGTGGGCGCGGCGGGTATAGCTACGCAGCACAGCAAAGGCTACCAAAGCCTCAAAGGAACTGTTTGAGGGTTGTGTTGAGAGATTGGTCTGCGAAGATCCGGTTCATCTTCTCCGTTGGGTGGAAAGCGTCCCAGAAGACGTACTTGTCCGCGTCACTGCAGGTGAAGGGGTTCCACTCGTCGCAAAGGTAGCCCATCTCGAAGGTCCCCGAGGCGCAGCACCCTTTCTCGACATTATCGAACCCTGCAAATAACCAGTGAAAAACCATGGTTCACCATGAAGTGAAATGCAAGAATCAAACATTGAAACTTCATGGAGAAAGAAGGGAAATTCATACCATATGAAGAAGGGTTCTGGATGACATCAAGAAAGGCATCAAAAGTCTCCGTGAGCACCAGCCTATACCCAGGGAGCTCCCTCACGAGCTTATTAACAAGCCCCCTGACCTTATCATTGAACTTTTTGGCGACGTCGTTGTACTTGTCGACGCACGCGTTGCCTCCGGCGAGGTTGGTCGCTCTCTCCAACGGGAGGCATCCCATCAGTGACAGTCCCGTGAAGGAGACCTTACGTGCACCTAAGTCGTAGATGTTGTGGAGGAATTCACCTGCTAACCCAACCAGGAAATCCGTGAACTGGTCGACAGTCATGTGGGATGACCGCCGCGGGATGGTGTAGTAGTTCTCCAAGAAATCGTTGGTGCCGATGCTCACGATGTAGAGCGCCTCGGCAATCGTCTCGTCTGCTTTGGAGTCGCCCTGGTAGGAACGGAGCCGGGTTATGTACTCTTTGAAGTACTCCACTTCTTTCCACAGAGGTATCACTTGCTGCGGTGGTGCCATGCCCAGCACAGAAGGGGAAAGACAAGATAGAAAGAAAAAAATCAAATTTGTGTGCTCCATGTGCATGCCAATTAGAGATTCATGTTTAAAAAGCAAATGGTTAATTGACCCGTGCATTATGTTAATCAATTCAGTATAATGTGTAATGTATTACGCCCTTATAACATAGCAATCGACCGAAATAAATGCAGCATGGTTTCGTCACGTACGCAGCAGGTGAGGTGGGTGTGGGGGATCTAAATGGTGAAAGCGCGCAATTATTCGTTCACATTTGAAGACATCTTTTAAAATACATAACGGTAAGTATTGAATATGGTAAAATTATCTGGTAAAACAGTAAACCAAGAAAATGTTGCTAAATTCTCTAACAGAAAAAGTATTAGTACAGCCTACATTAGCAGTAACAGTAAAAACTTTTAATGATGCAAACGGTGATGATGTACTAGTGTGGGTGCCAGTTTGGTTCAGGTATGTTGTCAGATTTCGGTTGAGGATTCTGGATTCCTAAAGTTTTGCGAAATCTGTGGATTTTTCTAATGGACATAGGCTTTCTATTAGAGAATGTAAATTTTTTTAATATTTTTATCACTTTTCATATTGACATGCTCTAGCTTTTTTTCTTAGTCGACTGAGCCTTTTGATAATTCTCTACCCCCCTCCCCTGTTCCTGTTTCCCTTGATCTGAATGGTAGAAGCAATCACCATCTAGTCATTCATGTCTATAGACAGTTTTAGATACATATTATAAATTAAGCAATATCACGTTTTATAGACAGAAAATATGAATATATGTACAGACCCAGAAAGTATAGCGGAAAATATTATAAACCATAAAAGAGTTTGCTAATCTATATGGTTCTCTAACACAAACATGAAAGTGTGACCTACAATATCATTAACAGTTAAGACTTGAGAGCTTTTACTGCTAGAAATGGTAGTACTAATGTAATTATCAAGTGAGAATATTTGGTTCAGCTTATTACCAAATCCTGAATTTGAGGACACTAAAATAATAAAGAATTGCAAATATTGTGGTGTGGATCTGTTAAAATGGACGCTTGTCTCCCTTAGAAAATGCAAATACTTATTATATTCAGCCTTTTGCACATGGACATGCATGCTCTAGAGTGTGTAGCATTGTCTTTTTTTACTGAGGCACTGAGAGCTTTTAAATGCTGAAAATGACAGTGATGTTGGTGGAACGCTATGGTTACATTCTGATTCTGAGGATCCTGGATTTAAAAAAAAAATCAGATATTGTGCAGTTGTTTAATGGACACAGTTTTGTTTTACAAAATTGCATATATATTTATATATCTTACTTTTTGTATATGCACATGTTAAAAACCTGTAGCATTTTACAAAAAGACAGCCCTTGAGAATTCTCTAACCCCTCCCCTGTTTCCCTTCCTATAATATATAAGAATCCAAGGAAAGGAGAAGCAGTATTGTTACTAAGCATGTTGATGACTGACCAGGACATCGGAGGTAGCGGTGTCAAACCCCGACCCAGCCGAAGCAAACGACACGCCGGTGGCGAAGTCCTCGATGTCATACGCCGGGTCCAGGTAGGCAGGGACGGTGGGCTTGAGCGAAAACCCCTCGGATATGAAATCCGTGGGAATGCGGCCATTGCAGAACCTCCCCGTCGGCTGCCCGTTGTAGAAGTCCCTTCCGTAGGGCCGGAAGTTGCTCTTGAGCATAGTGGGTATAACATTGTTGTTGCCGGCGTCCACCGTGGAGTCACCGAAGACAATGATGGCCGGCACCTTCCCTGCTCGCACCACCGCAGTGCTGCCAAGCAGTACTACCAGGTGCAGCAGCAGGAGAAGCTTCCTCGGGCAGCTCCTCCTCTGCCACCGTCTGCATGCCGGGGCTTCCATGTCTGTGACGATGTCGCGGACAAGAAGGATATGTAAGGCAAAGCTTGCTACATGTGGGTACCCAGCCACTTGCAGGTTTGGTGGCGCTGGCAAAAACTGCTTAAAAGTGGGAAGAAGATCCATAATAAATACACGTGACAAGGGCATTTAATATTAGGAGACGTCGATTGGGGTGGAAGCTGGCAGTAGGTGCAAGTAAATATGGGATTCAAAGCATTGCCTTCATGAGCATAGGAAATGCCGAAATTAGTCGGTGGGTGTTTGCTGCTGCCTGCTAGGCTGCTGGTAGTAGGCACTAGGCTCATCTTACCTTCCAAATACAACACAGTGAAAACATAGCAGGTTAATAACACCAGATGTGAATTTATATATCCTTCAAATTAACTGAAGCAGAAACAACTAGACTGAATGCCGTATGGTTGACAAGTTTACTTGTTTTGTTGGCTTTATGTTTCCTTTTGTGAAGTTAAATGAGCATGGCATGCACATTGATACGTGGAGCAGTGCTCAGTTGCAAAAGGACAGCAAACACAACGCATACCTTAAAATCCTTTTTTTTGTCAATCAAAACTCAATGTGTCTTTTTTTTGTGAGTGAATGATTACAAGGTATATTATAGTCAACACGTTACTATATGACATATGAGCTTTTGTTAGAGACCTTGTTGGTGGTTTTAGTAGGGTTGATGGAGGTGTGCCGTTATTGTGTCATTCGTTTCTTGGAACACAACATTCAAGTGGTTATGTTACCACTTGAAATGCATTGATTTGATGTGACCCTAAAGATGGATAGCACAGAGATGTATAAGGTAGTCTTGGAATATAGGTCCAAGGTAGTTGTGTTTTGTGATTGTGACATCTCTTTAATTTTCCAATGAGATAGGAAGATCATTGATACATGTGTGGTGTCTATATCTATGGTAGAGAATATATTGAGACAGGGGTATCCAGCCTTTCTGGCACATGTTATGGATACCAACATGGAGAGTCCTATTATAGAATATGTTCCTAGGTGAGTGAGTTTGAGGGTGCTTCCCAAGGATTTTCCAAGTCTTCCGCCTCATGAAGAAATTGATTTCAAGATCAATCTGGTGCATGGTACTCAACTTATATCTCAACACTAATAAGATCGCTCAAGTGGAGATGAGGTCGTTGAATACACATGTTAAAGACTTGTTCAACAAGGGTTTTGTACATCATATATGTCACCTTGGGGTGCAACTATTTTGTTTATGAAGAAGGATGGTGAATATGTGAGTTTATGCATAGAGTACATGAAGTTGACGTGAGTGGCATTAAAGAAACAATATTCTTTGAGAGAACAGATTATTTATTTGACCAGTTTAAAAGGAGTTGTAGTGTTTTCAAATATAAATCTGAGGTTAAGTTATGATTAGCTGAGGATGGAGGTGGATGAAATGTCAACGACTGCTATTAGGATGAAGTATAAGAACTATGAGTTTGTTGTTAAGTTGTTTAGGATGAAAAATGTGTCTATAGTTTTCATGAAGATGTATAGAGTGTGCAAAAACTATATGGCTCATTTTGTAGTGGTCTTTGTAGATGATATATTGATCTACTATAGGGACATATCAACATACCATCTTTGGTTAGATGTATAGTAGTTGAGGTGGTATCATTATATGTGAAGATTAGTAAGTGGTGAGTTTGGGCTGACCGAAGTAGCGTTCCTTGGGCATGTCATATCTAGGAAGGGATTTGTGTATATTCCAAGAATATAGAGTCAATGTTGAAGTAGGAGCATCCCAAGACGCCTATAGAATTTTGGAGTTTTCTTTGTTTACTTGATTACTTTATAAGGTTAATTCGAAACTATAGTTCTATATCCATCTCTTTGACCCTGCTAAATAAGAAGATTGTGTCTTTTCTTTGGGAT
Organism: Alisma plantago-aquatica; assembly: GCA_963693085.1. Lineage (NCBI taxonomy): Eukaryota > Viridiplantae > Streptophyta > Magnoliopsida > Alismatales > Alismataceae > Alisma > Alisma plantago-aquatica. Next base: position 1,228,034,265 of record OY856411.1, read on the forward strand.
GAAGAGTGTCATTGTTGTTTTCACTTGTTGAAGGAGTAGTTGACCTCAACATCAGTTCTAGTTCTACCAGAGACACAGAAATACTATAACATATTTATTAAAGCTTCTAAAAGAGGCTTGGATAGAGTTTTGATGTCGAATAAGAATTTGATCTCTTATACTTCTAGAAATGTCAAGAAGTATGAGGATGACTAAGCAACGCATGATTTGGAGTTGGCATTAGTGGTTTTAGCTTCAAAGGTGTAGAGTCACTACCTTTAATAGGAGAAGTGCTAGGTTTTCATGGATCACAAGAGAATCAAGTACATCTTTAGGAAAAATAAGATGAACATGAGGAAGATGTGATGGTTGGAGTTGATCAAGGACTACATTTTTACCATGGATTATCACCCTAGAAAGGGACATGATATTGTAGATGTGTTGACTAGGAAGTTGTCTTTGTCTTTGCCAATAGAAAGTGTATAAATCTACTCTATGAATTGTAGCAAGAGGTACATGTAGTATTGCTTTGTCAAATGGATGTCAATGTGTAAGCACCTCTTTTGGGAGGTTAGTTGGCGTAGCTTCAAATCAAGCCTTGGTATAGTATGTCATTGATGCTCAACGGTCACATATACTGATGTATAATATACGATTAGAGATGGTGATGATAAGAGTGGAGATTTTTAGGATTCAATTGATGGTTTGGTTTTCTTTTATAGCATGATTTATGTTCCTAAGGTAGGATGCTTGAGGAATATGTGTTCAATGCTATGCAATGTGGGAGTAACAAAATATACAAGAATCTAAATGATTTGTTTGGTGTCCAGTAATGAAGCGGTACTTGGTTGAGTCTTTTGCTAAGTGATTTATTTGTCATTGGGTTGAAGTGGGAAATCAATACATATAGGCTTGTTGCAATTATTTCCTATCCATAAGTGAAAATGGGATCATGTTCGAATATTATAGGTTTTGGTCTTTCCTAGAAATTGAAGGGATATGATTATGTTTGGATAGTTTTTTATTGTTTGACCAACTCACCACACCTATTGGTCAAAACTATCTACTCGACTAAAAAGTTGGCTCAGATCTGCATGAATGTGGTATTTTGTATGCATGGGATACCATCACACATCGTGTCAGATAGAGGACCTTAGTACAAGAATATGATTTCAGACCATTTGCATGAAGCTTTGGGTATTCCATTGAAGTTTAACTTGACATTTCACCCTCAGTGGGAGGTTAGTGTGAGAGGATGATCTAGACACATGAAGATCTTTTGATATGTTGTGTGCTTAAATTCCTTGGTATAAGGAGTAGGACCCGAAAGGGGGTCCATTTTTCACTAAATTGAGAAATAAAACAATCCTATTCCAAAATAATAGGAGTGGAGGAGTTTCATTATTTCTCCAATTGCATATATGTCGAAGAGTATAAAAGTATATAAGTGTGGGAATAAAACTATTTCAAAGTTAGATGATAATTCATCTACATTAGTTCATCTACATTTATTCCTCACTATGAAAGGTTGTATAGAATAGTAAAAATATATGCATCTAATAAATCTAGTAACATGCAAGACCCATTGAAAACATAAAACAAGCCATTCCAAGCTATCCTTAAGTCTATATCATGTAAGTGATCTTCCTAAGTCATTTTCATATAAAGCATATAAACTTGGGCAGTTTTGGGAAAAACACCTAGTAAAAGAAAACAAAAGAGGTATGTGTCATAGCACTTCTGACTATGTGTATATAAACAATATTTGAGCATTGTCATAGATTACATGTACAAAAAAGGTATTCTCAAGCAAAGAGGGGGTATTAACATATAGGTAAGTTCTAAAAGAAAAAATAAAAGAATAAAGAATTGCACTTCAAAAGATATTTGAGAACAAATTTCTTTCCATGATAATCATTCATAATATCTAAATAATAACATTACCACAATCATAAATAATGAATACTAAATATACCTAAAATAAGGGTGTAACACCATGGGATCGTGTCTTAAAAAGTAAAAGTGGAAATGCATACCTCGGGTAGAATATGTGTGCCCATATATGTATAGTTTTACATAAGTACCACTACTTTAGATATTTTAGTTAAAATACTTCACATGCATAATAAGGTGGAAAGACTACAATTTTAGTCATCAATCACATCAAATATTCAAATGGTATAGCAAGAGGAGTCAAAGTAACTATAAAAAAGATTCACAAGAATCTAGATTATTTCAATTTAGAGAACATGAAATATCAATTTGAGTATCAAAAGAATTAATATTCAAGATGATTGTCTCATTGTAGGAAATTAGGTTTCATGTCATATAATGCCCAAAAATTAAATAGGAATTTGCACATACTTGATCTTTGTGACTCATCCTAGTTGTAGGGTGAAACTCATTATGTGTCCTTCTCAACTTAAAAGTGTTTTATACACACACATAGTCCATGATAACCAGCTCATAATTAGAAGAGTTAAGATTATTGTCATTTAGTTTATTATGTTATATGGGCCTTATTGTCTTGGCCCATTAGGATTAAGATTTTTCCCATATACTTTCCCCCTTTCCTACATATAAAAGAGGAGTGTATCATGTATTAACAAGAAAACATCATATTATCCTCCGATATTATTTTCCACATGGTACTAGAGCATTGATCGCAACCTAGGGAGAAAAATAGAGAGCTTCTGCATGTGGGTGACCGTCATCTATTCTTAGGATGGCCACCCACAAGGCATCATCCTGGCCTCCATGGACATCTCCTTTCGTTTTCTTTTATAAAATACAATCTATTTTGGGAGTTATCCATCCCAGTCATCGCCGACATTATCTAGCTTCCCGAGTCATGGTGTCGCTTCCTTGATTTCTCTATGACTCCAGCCTCTACATTGGCACGCTTGTCTTGTTGTTGTCAAAATCTTTTAGTTCTTGCTTGTCACAAATTTGCACATACCTTGACCTTCATGCTACAAACTGTGTATCATAATCTTGTTCAGTAAGTAATTTGGATTCCTACACAAGTGATAATGCCTCCAACTTTGATCACTTCTTGTGAGCCTCCTCAAGTGATTTCAATATCCCAAAATCCTACAATGCCTACAAGCCTATTTTAAATTTCATGGAATCTTCAAACATTGCGAAGAAACAATAAGAGATTTCAAAAAAGATATTAATCGATCCTCATGAATAGGCTAGCACAACCCCTTTCAAGCAATCATGATGGTAGTACGGTACACACATATGTCTTCCCTCCATCCCGCTTTTCCTTGTCCACTTTATTCTCTTATCTAAACCAAGTAGTAGTACATTCATGGTGTGATAAAGAATATGGAACACAAGTTTGTTGCTAGAAACTTTGTTGATGGGATCTGCTGTGTTACGGGAGGTATGTTCTCCCTGCATCCTCTTCTTTTCTGAACATCGCATTCAAGTGGATCTTATACCACTTGAGATGCATGGATTTGATGTAATTCTTGGGATGGATACCTTAGAAAGGTATAAGGTTGTCTTGGATTGTGAGTCTAAGTAGTATGTGTTCACTGATGAAAGTGACACATGGATCTTTCAAGGAGAAAGAAAGATTCTACCAACCTGTGTGGTGTTAGCTATGGTTGTTGAGAAGCTATTGAGGCAAGGATGTTATGCATTCTTGGCCCATGTGGTGGATACTACCATGGGGAGTCTTAACCCTGATGAAGTTCCGATAGTCAGGGAATTTGCATATGTATTTCCTGAAGAACTTCCAGGTGTACCACCGCCCCGAGAAATAGAATTTGAAATTAATCTAGTTTCGGATATGCAACCTATAACACAAACACCATATAGGATGGAGCCTGCTGAAATGTCAGAACTCAAGAAACAATTGCAAGAGTTGCTTGAGAAGGGTTTCATCCGACCGAGTACTTCACCATGGGGTGCTCCGGTCCTCTTTGTTAAAAAGAAAGATGGGTCGATGCGGTTGTGCATTGATTACCGACAGTTAAATGAAGTAACAATAAAGAATAAGTATCCTTTGCCAAGGATTGATGATCTTTTTGATCAGTTGCGGGGTGCAACCGTCTTCTCAAAGATAGATTTGAGATCGGGATATCACCAGCTGCGTATTAAGGAAGGTGACATACCTAAGTCTGCCTTTAGGACAAGGTATAGTTACTATGAGTTCACAGTTATGTCGTTTGGACTAACTAATGCACCAACTGCATTTATGGAACTCATGAATAGAATCTTTCGACCTTATCTTGATCAGTGTGTTGTTGTCTTTATAGATGACATCCTGATCTATAGTAGAGATACTCAGTAGCATGAACAACATCTTCGTCAGGCTCTAACTTTGCTAAGAAAGCATAAGTTATACGCCAAGTTTAGCAAGTGTGAGTTCTGGTTATCAGAAGTTTCTTTTCTTGGACATGTAATATCCGCTTCAGGTATACGTGTTGACTCTAAAAAGGTAGAATCTATCCTACAATGGGAACAGTCGAAGACACCGACAGAGATCCGTAGTTTCTTAGGGATGGCAGGCTATTATTGAAGGTTCATTAAGAACTTTAGTTCTATAGCCTTACCCTTGACTACGTTGACCAGAAAGGATGTTCCTTTTTCTTGGAGTGACAAGTGTCAACAATCTTTTCAGCTGTTAAAGGAGAGGTTGACAAGTGCACATGTGCTTGTGTTACCTGAGCAAGGGAAAGGATATATAGTTTTCTGTAATGCCTCTAAGAATGGACTGGGATGTGTGTTGATGCATGATAAACAAATGATTTCTTTTGCTTCTCGACAGCTTAAGAAACACGAGGAAAATTATCCAACCCACGATCTGGAACTAGCTGATGTAGTTCATGCCTTGAAAATCTTGAGACATTATCTTTATGGAGAAACATTCCAGATTTTTACAGACCATAAGAACCTTAAGTATATCTTTTCTCAGCATGAGCTTAACATGAGGCAACGCCGTTGGATGAAGTTAATCAAGGACTACGATTGTACAATTGATTACCACCTAGGAAAGGCCAATGTAGTTGTTCATGCTTTAAGTAGGAAATCAGCAATACCAGCCTTAAATAGAGCACAGCTGAATTCTTTGGTATGCTCTAGAAGGGATATGCTTATCTCCTTAAGACAAGACAATGTACAGTTAAGAGTATCGTTGTTATCAGGGTTGTTAGCTGAGATGCACATAAAACCTACTCTGAGACAGTAGGTTAAGGAGGCACAACAGGTTGATGTTGCAGTTCAACGGATCAGATCAGAGTATGGTAGTGAGAAATGAGAAGGTTTCCATGAATCAGATGATCAAGTAGCTTGTTATCATGATAGGATGATAGTACCGGATGTGGATAACTTGAGGAAGTTAGTCCTAGAAGAAGCTCAATCTTCAATGTATGCTATGCATCCAGGAAGCACCAAGATGTATCGAAATTTGAAAGATATGTATTGGTGGCCTGGTTTGAAGAAGGACATTTCCAAGTTTGTTATGTGGTGTCCTGTGTGTCAGCAAGTTAAAGATGAACACCAGAAGCCTGCAGGAACAATGAAACCTTTACCCATACCACAATGGAAGTGGGATCATGTGACCATGGATTTTGTGGTTGGATTACCTAGAACAGCCAAAGGTCATGATTCCATCTGGGTAATAGTTGATAGGTTGACAAAGACAACACATTTCTTACCTATCAAAACAACCTATTCTGCTGAGAAGCTGGCACAGTTGTATGTAGATGAGATAGTACGATTGCATGGAGTCCCAGTTACCATTGTTTCTGACAGAGGTCCCCAATTTACGAGTCGTTTTTGGGAATGACTTCATAAAGCCTTAGACACACAGTTAAGGTTTAGTACTGCCTTTCATCCTCAGAATGATGGACAATCAGAAAGGACTATACAGACCTTGGAGGACTTGCTCAGAGCATGTGTTCTTCAGTTTATAAGGAGTTGAGATCTGCACCTAAGTTTGATAGAGTTTGCCTACAATAATAGCTATCAACATAGTATTGATATGGCACCTTATGAAGCTTTGTATGGTAGACGTTGTAGATCTCCCTTATGTTGGTATGAAACCGGTGAATATTAACTTTTAGGTCATGATCTTGTACAGCAGACCACTGAGAAGATTAAGATAATACTACAACAGTTAAAGACTACACAGGATAGACAGAAATCTTATGCTGATAAGCGTCGTAGACCTTTAGAATTCTAGGTTGGACACAGAGTGTACCTCAAAGTCTCACCTTGGAAAGGAGTTCTTAGATTTGGAAGGAAAGGAAAGTTAGCTCCTAGGTTTATGGGGCCTTATCTAATCATTGAACAAATTGGAAAGGTAGCTTATAAGCTAGAGTTACCACCAGAGTTGCAAAACTTACACCCAGTGTTCCACATTTTCATGTTAAGGAAATGTCATCCTGATACAGAATCAGTTCTGCAACCTATGGAAATAGAGTTGTATGATGATGTATCTTATGTTGAAGGACCTGTATCGATCCTTGATATAAGATTTAAAAAGATGAAAAAGAAATACATAAGTCTTGTGAAAGTTATCTGGAATCACTGTGGTATTGAAGAAGCCACGTGGGAACTAGAGGAAGAGATGAGGAGGAAATACCCTACTCTTTTCTCTTAATATGATTTGTAATGATTTTGGGGACGAAATCCTTGTAAGGGGTGGATAATTTGTAACATCCCTGACCCGGGTTATGAACTAACCCTAGTTGTGTTGCCTAATTAAGTGATTAGATGCTTGTGTTTATCCTGTGAAATGTAATTAAGGCTTTAGAGGAACTTATATTTCTATTTTCAGTCCTTTTTGCATAATGTTGAAACATTGTTTTGTTAATAATGGACTAAAGTGCAAATTACCCAAGTTGAGGGGTTTAATTGCAATTTGCACATGTTAAGATGTTACTCTGATGATGAGACATCATAAGAATGAATATGATGTGGAGGTATGGATTCCACAAGCTTGGGCACCAAGATATAACTTGTAGAGCAATCCTTGTGCTTTAAAACCTAGTTTTGGTGTAATATGTAAATTACCCAAAATCTAGGGTCCAACATGTAAAATGTATCCTCTAAAGTATCCCTCATGTTTCTTGGCATACAGTTGAGCAAAGAAAATGATAGGGGCACCTCATTTTAAGGATCATGAAGGAGAGAGAATTTTGGTATTGAATGATCAAGATTTAAGTAAATAGCCCTTTCATATATATAACTTACTAAGATGTTTGGTTTCTTTTCCTTTAAAACTTTGGATAATGGAGGAGTTTGCATGAGTTAGTAAGTGGAAAATGTGGCCAAGGATGGAGCAAGCCTTAGTGGATATGTTTGGGAAATAAAAAGGAAATAACTATCCTTTTTCCTTTTGCTTTGAAAAGACCCATAAATATATAAGCAATCTTCCCAAATAAACAAGGGATCGTTTCCCTTAGTTCTTTTCTTCTCAAACCTACTTTGGCCGACCAAGGAGGAGCTCTGGAACAAAGGAAGGATGACCAATCTGGTTTGGTAAGTATGGACCATCATCTACCTCAAATTCATGGAGGAAACCATAAAACAAGGTTGGTTTATTGGTGTTTTTCACACGATTCTTCTTTCTAGCCATCTTCTCCATCCAAAACTTGAAGAACGGACCTTGGACAACTACTGGAGATTCATCAACCATTAAATCTAAGAAGCTTGGAGCTCTGGATCAGTCCTATAGGTGGGTTTTATAACTCTAAACCTTGAGCTTTGTTTATGCATCTTCATTTCCATGAAAAAGTGTTAGTTTCTCTTCTTCCTTTGTTACTCTTGTGTTCTTGCTAGCAATTCCGTGAAGAACAGCCCCTGTTCTTGAGGTAGAAGATGATGACGTTAATCCTATGTTTATCCAAAAACCTACTTGAGCAAATGGTCTCCAACCCTTGCTCAAACGATTTCTCAAACCGTTTGGGAGCAAACGGTTTCAAATCGTTTGAATGCAAACGATTTCAACCAAACCGCATAGAAGAAAACGGTCCAAGACCATTTGGATGCGTTGACCAGGTGTTGACCATTTGGAGGAATGTTGTGAATAATGTAGACTAATTACTTACCAAAAAATCATCCATTAATTCCAAGTGAATCACCAATTCAAGGCCCACCAATCATCTAAACCCTAATCGGGTCATTTGTTGATTTTAATAATAATATCATGTTGAAAGTTCGGGTTGAGTGGCCCAAACGGTTTCAAAACCATTTGGGGGTCACCCAAATAGTCTCAAGACCATTTGGTTATCACCCTAGACCATTTGGAGGTCTAGGGTTAATTAGGGTTAACCAATTGAGGACCCAATGATATCAAGTTGATTAATAATCAATTGCTGATTTGGTGACCAAACCTAGGGTTCAAACCTTATTTGAATGACTTGGTTTTTGATAAATTAATGGGAAAACGGTCTCAAGACCATTTGGAGGTCATCCAAACGATCCCAAGACCATTTGGGGTCAGGTCATGACCAAATTTAATGATGGTTCAATGATTTTAAATCAATTAGACCCACATTGGAACATGTTGAAGGGTAATCGATTTCAAACCCTAATCCAATCGATCCAAGCCCTAATTGATGATCAATTGAGGGTCAATTAAGTGTCAAATCAGTTGAGGGTTGACCTAATTGACTCAATTGATAAGTGGCTAACAAGTGCATGACTAATTGAGGGGTTCAACATTGGAAACCATAATTCAATTGAAGTGGTTGAGACACTTTTTGGTCCTTGCGGTTTTGAGGTAGTTTGGACCAAATGGTCTCAAGACCGTTTGGGTCCAAACGGTCTCAAGACCATTTGGGACCAAACGGTCTCAAGACCGTTTGGGACCAAATGATCCCAAACCGTTTGGTGCTCATGTGGTTTCAAGGTTGGTTATGTCCATGTGGTTTCAAAGTCAAAGCTTGACCAAATGGTCTTCATGACCAAACAGTCTTCACCCCATCTAGGGAAAACGGTCTCGAGTGTGCACTTTACCAAATGATTTCAAAAGCCAACAAAACCAAATGGTCTTCAACACCAAATAGTTTCAAGGTCTGTCCAAGACCGTTTGGGGGTTTAGTGTGCCAAACTGTTTGAGGTCTAAAAAGGGTCAAGATCGTTTGATGCTTTAGTGGTCAAGATGGTTTAGTGGTTGATTAACCTAAACCTTATGGATACCTAATGTGATTAAGGGACCAAGTAATTAGTTGATTAAGACTTGATGTAATCAATGATGACTATAATAAAGATACCCTTGATGGAATAGAGTGATTAATACTCTTTGAATGAGTAAGATCTAATGATCATAATAGTAATGATATAACCCATGATGTCAATGTTGAATTGACTTACCCTAATCAGGGATGATGCAAACATCATCTTGTTGAAAGAAGAGAGAGAAGACTTCTTATATAAATGTTAATCAAGTATTGGACTCCCAATATGAGTGAATATCTAATTAGGGTATGATATATGATAGAGAGTTCATGAAACCCTAATTATGATGGCTAATGAATCTTAACCCTAATTAAGGGCATTAATGGAAGTAATCCTCATACATGATGATGGTATGATCTTAATTCATTATAATGAGAATAGTAAACCCTAAATCTAGGGTAATATGATGTATTGTGAATAGTAAACCCTAATCTAGGGTAATGTGATGATTTGAACAGTAAACCCTAATTATGAGTTATGCTTTTAAGCATGAAACCCTATGATTGAATTATGAAATGAGGAAACACCATTCCTAATTAAGCTAAAGGGGGTTAGATAACCCTAATTGAATTGAATAGGAAACCCTAACCCTAGAAACAATCCGTGGTGATGCAAAACGGTCGCGGTAATCTTTTGTAGCACGGTCGTGGTGATCCAAGCTTGACTTGGAATTTTTTTGCAAACAAACCTTAATCCTATTAAAATCATAGTGGTATAATCCTTGAATAGTAAAGTTACCTCTGCTTTGCATTGTGCTGATATAGAGATAATTTGTCTGTTATCATTTGTATTAATCATGCAGGTTCTTATGAAATAGGAAACATAGTCAGGTAGGAGCTATGATGTCATATTTATTGAAAGCACTTATAAGCTTTGAAAGTAATGATAGGATATGTTGCCTAGTGAGAGGTAACATATGAGATTGATAGGCTTTATGAGCCATGAGAAATACCTGCACTGCTACAATTATATTCATATTGTCAATTGACTTGATGGCAATATGTTACTTGGTAACAAGTGTTTTGATAATCTAGGGGTTTCAATACCCATATTCCTAAATCACAATGATGAGATGGTTAGGGATTGAGATCCCAATGTTAACTAGATGTGAAATGAACTTGATATAATTAGTACTCTTTCTTTATAGCAATTGTCTTATTGGTCTATGATTGAAAACATGCCTGATGCTAAAAGAATGCCATAATGTACTTAAATAATCAAGTATAATGATATCATGTAGAGCCCTGACCATAGATCCATCATTGTCAAATATTAAATGATGGTGAAATAGGTTTTCCTAAGGGAACTCCTAGAGAGCATACTTTTGAGTATGTGGGGGTTATGGATGTGAATATCCTTACGTCCTAATGGAGGAATTGATGTGAGATAAACATCAAATCTCTCAATCCTTCATTATATGTTTATGTCGGGATGATGTATCATTAATATCCCGATGATGTTGTTAATGCCGCATCGATGAGAGATAAATAGGAAATTCCTCGATGGCGAAGAGAGTACAGCATGCCACTGTAACTCTAATAGCGAAGTTGCCAGAATACCCTGGAAAGCTATTATAGTAGAGACACAAGATGTCCTGCATGTTGTACCTCACACTGACTGAGGAAGATGAGGTCATAGAAATATGGCTCTTCTGATGACCTATGTATGGTACCGATTGTGATTTAGTAATGGTCGTTTGGAGAATGAGTGGTATACCTCATCTCCTTAGGGTATAAATATGTTTGAAAAATGTAATCAGTCGTGTAGCATAATTTCTTAGGTTGAACTACGAGAAACAATGATTGATGATACATTGTTTATAATGTCCTAGTTGGACAAATAATATACATGTTCTTCATATTCCTTATTGATGTATGTCTTGTCATTCAATCAAGTTATAATTGAAATGATTGTTTAGAGAATATTGATCTACTTAGTTTAACCAATGAATTGCCTGCTGTTAAATAATTATAGTTCTTCTACTCATTATTATTTTAATATTTGCAATAACAATGATTTTGTAGAACAGTTATAACTCTCGCTGGGACAATTATTCAATTGTCTCACCCCCGTGGAATTTGACTTTTTAGGTAGACGCCGAGGACGAAGAAACCCTTCAGTGGGTGAGCAGCAACAGCAACATCCGGGACAGCAGTGATCCTCAGGTGGAGACATTGTCTGTCAAGTCTTATAGATAGAAATGTCCTATGTGTTGTCTATGTACTCTCAGGTCCTAGGAGTCTTTATATGTTTTAAATAGATCTGAGATTTTGGCGTAATGCCTCGAGATTTGTGTATCTTACCTTGTACAGTTAATAGGGCAGTTGATGATGTGACTCTCGAGATGTGATATTACAGAGATGTAATGGTGAATCAGTTTGTAAATAACTTATCTTGTTCTTTTATGAAGTAGTCTGACAATTTATGGACCTTTATGTAAAAAAATTAAAATTTTGTGATTTTCAATAATTTCACTGCTAACGGAATGCTTCCGCATTAGTTTAATTTTGTTGATCGTGTTTTCGTGAGACGGTCGTCCCAACCATCAAATACAGGGATAAGATTGTCAGTCAAGCATATATGTGGAAATAAATACATATGTATCATAGAAAGTGATTAAACCAGATCTAAGTGTGAAATATTTTTGTTCAATGAGACATCACACAAGAGTTACTCCCTCATGTCTAAGAAGCAAGTTCTATGCATCCATGGATAAAAAAAGTAGGTACAAAGAGAAACAAATCTAAACATCATTTGAGTGTATAATATACTCTAAAATGTGAAGTTTAGACACCTTTAGAAAGTCAATTATTCCACTCCAAATAGCTAGAATCCCTTTAGAAATCTCCACTATGAAGCTGAGTGGAAGGATAGTGAGAAGCTCTACTATAGTTGAAGGAGGAGGAGGAAATGGTGGAAACTTTCTTGCAAGAAACCTCCTCTAACCTTATGGTCATACTAGGTCATCTCTCCCCATTTCTGTCTCTTCTCTGGTTGAGTTAGACATCATATGGTCCGTTGTAATTGTCCCAAGATTACTAAGAGTCATATAAATAGAAGTGGGGTTGTTACAATCAGAGTTGTATGACATTGGCAAGTAACACAAAGTGTAGTATGGACTACATGATGTGTCACATGTGTTCTTAGTAGTTGTAAATGGTGTGGATACTATGGCATGATGTGTTAGTGATCCACACACTATTTAGCTCTAGAATTAGTCAAGATCATGTCATCATCAATACATTGTGTATGAGACTGACATGCAGTGTTGGTTCTTTGATATTTTAGTCATTTTTGTCAAGTCATTATCAGATAATTTGGAAAGCATTAGAACAGACTCAATGACCTTAATCCTATGTCTCTGTAGACTCAGCGAACCTTAGGCTCTGATACCAAAAACTTGTCACGACAGTCGACAAAACGGATAAACAAATCGTTACAATTAAGCAGAATTCAACATAAACAGTGGATTAACAAAAATCACTAAAAAATAAAACCATTTGCAAAGAGATCCATTTCCAGAGAACTCTTATAACAAGAACCAAAATATCATATATACATTATGTTCCACAAAGTACATACCATGTACATTTTCTTCTCGAGGATTACATACAACAGTTGCTCTATTAAATCTACACATAAGCAACATAAAACCTCAAGGCATTCAATGCCAAAATCTCAGATCGATCATAAAAACACTAACTAATAACTCCAAGGACCTGAGAGTACAGAGACGGCACTTAGGACTCATAACTACAAGACACGACAGTCAGTATCTCCACCTGAGACATCATTGTTGTCCCTGATATTTTTGTCCTTCCCTTATTGTATGGTCCCTACCTCCTCGTCCGCGTCCACCTAAAAATGTTGGTGATCAAGGGAGTGAGACCCATGTCCCAGTGAGAGATATAACTCTCTGCCATAAATATTATTATTGTAGATAAACAGTAATAAACAGAACAGAGGAATCTCTATTGAATAGCAGGATTTGATCATTATTAAGCATAATAGAGCAATATCATCTTTTAAAGCATTACAGCTACAAATGATAAAGCAGTAAATCATCTATTCATTTTAATAAGGAATATGAAGAACATGTATAATATTTATCCACTTTAGGATACAATAAGCAAAGTAACATCAACCAATGATTTCTATAATTCATCCTTAAGCAAATATGCTACACGGCTTATTACATTTTACAATCATTCTTATGCCCTGAGGAAGTGAGCCGTACCGCTCAAATCCAACCCTCGGTTGTGAAACCCAAAGACGGTGTCATACAAGATCAAAGGAAGAGCTGGACTCCTCGATCTCATCCATCTCGGTCAGTGCGAGACCACAAGTAGGACCATAGTCTCTTGCTTAAGTGACCTCAGTCACAGGGTTAGCTCTCATAGGCTACCCATTATCTAGCCCGCCATGGTACAGGTCCCGACGCTAGTAAATCTAAGCCACGGGCCAGTTCATCGTGCTCTCTGAGCCATGAACGCATTCATGCTCCATCACACTGATCCATGGGCCTATTCACCATGCTCTTAAACATATATTGAGTCTACAACCAAAGTTGCACTCTAATCCTCCTATTTTCGGCTAGGAGAAACCCCACATAGTCAACAATATACGCTCTAGATTAACCAGTAGGAGAACCCATTTCACCATCACCAGCTACTGGCGATGATGGATCTATGGCCATGGCTCTACATGATAATATTCCACTTGATTATTTAAGTACATTACCATATTCTTTTAGCATCAATCAATATTTCAAATAGGAATTATTATGACAAATTCTACAAAGAAACCTATAATACTTCTATCAAGTGCTTCTCAAAACTTTATAGAACATTGGGATCTCAATCCCTTATCTCATCATTAGGAATTCACACCCCTCGTCAATATCATCATCATGTTTATTGGATTTGGGTATTCAAACCCTTAGTTCATCACTGAACATGGTTACCACTATCAGGTAACTATTACCTCCAGGTCATCTGACCAAGGTATTCATGATACTTGTTACACAATCATCTCACATAGCTCACCAGGTATATTCAACTTCTTGTTACCTCTCACTAGGCAACAAATAAAATAATGGCTCACAAGGCCCATTAACATCATATATCATATATGGTTATGCTCATCATCTCATGATACCTGCATGGTTAGTATACTTGATAACAACCATGTCAATTACATATCAACATTATGCAATACAAAGATAACATCACTATTCCCTCATTAGGGTTAAGGTTTCCCATCTTTATCAATTAGGGTTTCACATAACATCACCCTATATTAGGGTTTCACATAACATCACCCTATATTAGGGTTTCACATAACATCACCGGTTTCACATAACATCACCCTATATTAGGGTTTCACATAACATCACCCTATATTAGGGTTTCACATAACATCACCCTATATTAGGGCTAGGGTTTCCCATTCTCCATTGATTAGGTTTTATAATTACCTCATAAATCCAAACCCTAAGTTAGTGCTTCCACATATCTTGGAGCACATAGCATTATTTAAGTATTAAATCATACTTATCATTGTTCCATGTACTAGGAACACACATCACCATCATAGTTTATTCAGTTGACTTAACCTTTCACTAAGTACATGCACCTATGCTTATCCTAGTGTATTGAATTTATTGTTTTCATAGGCATCAAGGGATAATCACTCTAATTATACTAATCACCTAAGTACTTTAGAAGTACTTCCATTGAAATCAACCTTGAGATATTCCTCAACCACTTATAGGGTTATTAGTACTTACATGATTTGAATAAATTGGACCTTCAAACGGTTTGAACCAAATGAACCTTCAAACGGTTTGGTCCTAAACCATCAAATGGTTTGAGACCGTTTAGACCTTCCAATGGTCTGATCCTAAACCTTCAAATGGTTTGAAGACCGTTAGACCTTAAACGGTCTTGGTCTCTAAACCCTCAAACGGTTTCAAGACCATTAGACCTTAAACGGTCTTGGTCTCTAAACCCTCAAACGGTTTGAAGACCGTTAGACATTAAACGATCTTGGTCTCTAAACCCTCAAATAGTTTGAAGACCATTTGACCTTAAACGGTCTTGAAGATCGTTTAACCCTAATCCCTCAAACGGTTTGAGACCGTTTAGTCCTCAAACGATTTGAGACCGTTTGGTCAATTCAGAGATGAAACTATTTGATCAAATCAACATCGAAACCGTTTAACCTCTAACGGTTTGAAACCATTTGGTCACCAAACAATTTGAAACCGTTTGGTCTCTAACGGTTTGAAAATCGTTTGACCAACAAAATGAAACTGTTTGTTAATTATATCCTTGAGGTGTGTGCTAAGATGATGTCATCATCATCAAGCTTCAGACCTCCAAATTCTACTATCATATATATGATGAATTCATCAATTATTCAAGGAGAAAATAAAAGATCAGCATATTATGAGAAATTGAAATCAATAATAACATTGATGGGTTCAAGTTATATAACCCGCCTTCAAAGTAGCTTCAAGCTTCTCGTCTCTAATGATGAATGAAGCTCCTTCAACTATCCAAGGTTCATTTCCAACTCTTCATCTTGGGGAACGTTTTCCTCCTGCTCCTAAACTCCTTAGTCATCGGCCAAAGCAAGGAAAGAAAGTGGTTTGCAAAAATAGCCTTTCAAGTAAGGAGAAAATCGAGTAAATATAATTGATTTTCTGAGAGAGAGAGAGTAGAAGAAAATTCATCCACTTTCTTGCCACATTCCGCCCTCCACTTCCTTGCCTTTGAAGCTATCTTTCTTTCCCTCAATATCCTCTCAATTATCCTTGAATTAAAAGAAACCACTTAAGCACCTTAATCATTATAATACTATTATCCATTTTTAGTGGACATTACTTTTTAATTGACAAATGTGAGTGGATTTCTTCACCTACCTAGGATATTTTGGTGCCACTCAAGGAATTTGGACGTCCTCCCACTATAGGATTTCTACCACAGCCTTTTTAGTTGATGGTCACTTCAATTAATATATTTATTTTTGCTACAAAATAAATTAGTGTTTCATTTATGCTTATTTCTTGATTATTTTATTATCAAGATTATCTATCCTCAAAAGTAGTTCAAACAAGATGCCCCTTTCTTTTTCTTTTTTCTAAATGATACCAAGAAACAATAGGGACATAATAGAGGTGGTATTTTACATATCCAACCCTAGGTTTTGGGTAATTTGCAAATTACACCAAAACTAGCATTCAATACATAAGTATTACTCAAACAAGCTCCTTCTTGGTACTTAGGCTTCCACAAGCCATACCTCAGCATCATTCTCATTCTTATGATGCTATAACACTTGAGGAACATTTATCATGTAACATTTGCAAGGTAACCCCTTAAATTGGGTAAATTGCACTTTAGTCCAAAACAAGCAAAATATTGTTTCAACATTATTCAAATAGGACCAAAATTGAAACATAAGCTCTCCTTTAGTCTTAATTAATTTTCAAAATATAAAGACAAGAATATGAATGACTTACTTAAGAAAAACTTCTAGGGTTAAGGAATAACCCAGGTCAGGGATGTTATAGGGCTGGCAAGCGAGATTTCCAGATCTGAGTCCAGGGGCCATCAATATGTGGTACAATGTCATTGTGGATCTAGTTGTAGGCTGATTTAGAGGTGAATTTGCTAGAAGCATTGAGCGGCCAACTCCGTTGGTCAGAACTTGCTTCCTTTAATTATTGTCTAGGTTATTTTTGGAAGGAAGTGGTGGATGAAGACCCAATGCAATACTTGTGGGGCTAAGAGCATTGACCTGGCCCTTAGGGTTTCAGGACCTTGTGGTATTTGGAAGGATGGTACAAGGTCCTGTATGGAATTACCAAGGATCCATTTATCCATCCAAATGTTGGTAGACTCACCATTGTTGATGACGCGAGTGCCCATTTGTTTGAGAATAGGAATTTGTTTTTTGATGAAACTCCATGTAGAGGAGCATGGTTTCCTAGAGATGGTATCCCCTTGAATGTACTTCTCAGACATGATCTTTACCCATAGAGAATTAGGGGTGTTAATGAATTTGCAAACATTTTTCAACATTAAGGCATGGTTCTGGTCGCGGGCGTCCTTGATGCCAAGACCGCCTGTTGATTTGCTAGCAGTGACCTTGTTCCAAGAAACTAGAGATAGTTTCTTTTGTTCCCAGTTGCTTGACCAGATGAAACGATGAATGTGACGGTTTAGATCATCACATAAAGAGGGGGATAGTCGAACTGTCTACATAGTGTATGCAGGCAAGGCTTGTAGAGTCGATTTAGCAAGGGTGATGCGTCCAGCCAGTGAAAGGTGTTTCACTGTCTAGCTATTCATTTGATCCTTTATGTTATTAATAATGCTAGCATGGGTATCCTTGTTTACCTGGTGGTGTAGGATTGGTACTCCTAGCTATTTGCCCAGATTTGTAGTCCATGGGAAGCCAAGCTTCCTGCTGATGGCTTGAATTGTAGGACGTTGGGTATTGGTACTTAAATAGCAGCAAGATTTCTCTTTGGAAATGAGCTGGACTGATGCGTTGGTGAACTTTTTAAGCACTTTATTCATAACCATGGCTTGTGCCAAAGTAGCTTCCCCCATGAGAAGAATGTCATCGGAAAAAAAGACATGGCTGAGTGGGTTCTCGTCTTTGGATGGGATCATAGGCTTCCATGATCCGTTGTCCACAGCCTTTGTGATTTCATGACTGAGACACTCCATGCAAAGGACGAAAACATAGGTATTGATCGGGTCACCTTTCCTGACACCTTGTGTGGCCTTAAATGGCTTGAGCGGGATGCCTTCCCGTAGGATGGATGTAGAGCCTTGTGTGATGATTTGCATAATTATATTACAGATCTTGATCAGCATGCCTATTCTCCTTAGTGTATCGCTGATGAATTCCCAGCTCATATGATCAAAGGCTTTAGAGAGGTCAAGTTTGATACATAGAAGCTGCTTTTTGGAAGTTCTCGTATGCATTGAATGGATAACTTCCTATACTAGAAGAATGTTATCACTGATCTGCCTTCCAGGAATAAAGCTTGATTGAGTTGGGGATATCCAGTCATTTAGAAGAGGTGTAATTCATTCTACCAGAATTTTGGAGAACAACTTGAAGCATCCGTTGGTCAAGGAGATCAGCTTGAGGTCACCACAGATCTGAGGCATCTTCACCTTAGGGATAAGCACCATGTGTGCACTGGCAAGCTTGGGAGGGATTTGTTCAGACAAGAATACCTTGTAGATTGTCTTCATCACAGAGGTACTAATAGTAGATCAATTGGATTGGAGGAATTCGGTATATACCCCATCTGGTCTAGGGACCTTGGAGGGGGCCATTTTGAAGAGGGTTGTGCGTACTTCCTCTGTGGAAGGCATGCGTTGTAGAAGTTGGATATAGTCCGACGAAAAAGGTGGAAAGGAACCTGCATATGCACTAATGTGCGATTGAGAGATTGGAGCAGTTGCAGTTAGCATATTAGCAAACAACTAGTGTATTAAGGTCTTGATCTCAGTCAGAGAGCTCATCCAAACACCGGATGAATTTTTCATCTTGGTGATTTTTTTGAAGAAGTGCCTGGCTTTCACATAGGATTGGAAAAATTAGGAGATATTGTCCTCGCATTTTAGCCAATCTATGTGGGCCTTTTGTTGCCAGTCAGCTTCCTCGTGTTGGAGGATAGCAGTATATTTTTCCTGAAGATCAGAAGAAGGGTCAACAAAAACATCACAAGGCAGATGTGTAGGTGATACCTGGCTTTTACAGCAGTATCAACTGGAGGGGTGGGGATGGTTTTCTTGTTACCATCTTGGTGCTTTTCCTTTTCTGTATTGGCCTTATTAGTATTCTTTGTTAGTCATTTCTTTTTCTTGTTGACCACTGTCTCCCAATCATACTCCTCCTGATCGATGGAAGGGGTCTCGTCATCTGAGATGGTGACCATGGTGTCCTCCTTCTCAATATTCCTTGGCTTGCTTTTAGGTTTAGTTGCAGGAGTGGTATCTTTGTGAAGGGGTTTATGCCGCTTGGGCTTTTGGGCATGGATTGCCATGGTGTAGGATACACTAGGCAGAGGAACTGGGAAGGACGATGAGGCAAGGTCCGACTGAGGAGGATTGACGAACTTGCATTCAGAATTGTTGTGGCCTAACCGTCCGCACTTCATACAGATCATCGGGAGATTTTCATACTGGAGGCAAAAGTGTTCATTGTTGATGAAGACTGCTGGGGGGAGGGGTTTTTGTGTTTCTACTTCCACCGCCACCCAGGAAAACTTCCCTCTATAGCCTTGAGAGGTGTGAGCATCGATCTTGATCGTCTTCCCTACCAAATCCCCGATACTTGCAAGCAGTTGGTTTTGATATAGGAAGATCGGAAGCTCCAGGATGTGTAGCCATACCACGAGCTTCCGTGGGATTCGGTCTGATGGTCTGAAGGATAGGGACCATGACTGAACAAAAAGGTAGCTGCCGAATACCGTCCATGGCCCTCTAGTCATTGCCGTGAGGTAGTCATCCTAGGAAGAGAGTTGGATGATGTAGTATCCCTGATCTAGGTCAATGACTCTAAACTAATCTTTGGGTTGCCATAAAGCTTGTATCTTTTGGATGAGGACTTGAAAGCCCAGGTTAACTCTTATTACCTTGACGATAACAGTGTGTTTCTAGGGTTTGATAAGAGGTCGAATCACGTCGTTGCTTACGGAGATGGCTGGTAAGACGCCTCCTGTATCCACCGAGATGTCGGAGCTTTTTAAGAGATTAGGTGAAATTGGGTTTAGGTACGTAAGAGTGTCATAGAGCTTATTCTTGTATGAGACTTTAGGCTTTTATCCTTTGTTCACTTTGTCTACCTCCATGGTGGTAGTTCCTTCCTTAGAGTGTTGCTCGATGCCATGGGATTGATCTTGACTAGTAGTATTCATGGGTTATGGTGGCATGCCATGGTGTAGGATTCCCCTTCCTCCACGGCCGCCCCCACGGACGCCAAACCCTACCGAGGCCATTCGTGAATAGAGAAAGATCTAGTTAACTCACTCAAACATCTAACCACAAAGAGAGATAGTAATCTTTCCAAATCAAGAACTCTAAAGATCTTTCATGATTGTAAACTCATGGTTCAAGAAAACATCTGACCGGCCTAAATTGTGCGTCCTAAAATTGGAGGCGGATTTGAGGTAGTCGAGCTTTTACATTTATAAACTCGAATCCTTCTAGGCCCCCGCAACTTTGTTTACGGGGTCGAAGTAGATATACGGGGTTGAACACAGGGACAAGGGGGATAGTGTTGAGAACACGGAATCGACACGGTACACTCTGGTAGGTATAAAGAGAGATAAATTCCCAAAAAGGGAAGCAGTAAGATGTCACAAATAAAATGAAGAAAACTATCTCCAACTGGAGCTACTAGAAAGATTTAAGGTTTTAGTCATTTAGCAGTTTTTAGGGGTTTTCATGCAACAGAAACAGAAAGATAAAGCTCGAGCTAAAGCGAGGTACGAAGGGTAAAACTCCGGTAAAACAAGCGGCGGTAGAACCAGTCTTGTACCCCTCCTCTCGAAGCGGATACCTCTAACAAGGCATCAGCGCCCCTCTTGAGGTCACTGGACTAAAATTAGAGTGGAAAGGTCACTAAAGCAACTCTGTTCCAGGCACTCTCGTACTCCAGAATCAGACCAAACACTAGAGCCACAACACAACTCTCGAAGTTGTTGCGACGGGAAAACACGATTCGTTAGCTAAGCGAAACGTGATCCAAATATGCAAGCTAGAGTTCGGATATCAAACATAGCAGTCATCCAACATTGTACACCAAGCATAGAGCAATAAGTAATTAAGCATCTTCTATTTCCATAAACAAATAAAGGGGTCTTAATTATAATTCATAAGTAAGGAATTAAATGACAGAAAGTAAAGATAGGTGTCGCCTCCTTGATGTAGAAGGACGACAGGGTGTTGTAGCTCTTCTTCCCGATATCGGTCAGAGGCCTAGCCCGATACAGAGCTGTCGGGCGGCACACCCTCTCGGGTGGCACGCACCGACTGTCGACCTTATCGCTCAAGGACCCTGGCCGATACGCTCATGTCGGGTGACACACCCTCTCGGGCGGCACGCTCGACAAGCTAAGCGTATCGGTTTGATATCGTGTCGGGCTAAGAGCTACGCATTGCTGTTGTCGGGCACTTGTGTCTCTCATCTACTTCGGCCGATATCGGCTCACAGTGTTGCCCGAGACGGTCCTAAGTGAACTGTCCCCTCCCTCTCGGGATGAGGAGAAGCTCACCTAGTGTCGCCCGAGACAAGCACTGGGGCACGACACGTATGCTCTCCCAGTCTCCTCGGAAGATAGCTCAACTCCCAACTATCCGAATTCTAAAACTCCAAACTGTCTTTTCGGCTCCCTATAGCTGCTATTTATAGTCAGCTGGCTGGGAGGAGTTATGGTGCTCAAAGCGCCACGTGGCCCCCTTAAGCGCTGGTCGATGGATGGCCGATACAGGTATAGCTCGGCGCGGAGGTGTCTGCTATCGGTCATGTGACGGGAGGCGCGCCTGCCGGTGGGTGGATGTGTCGTCCGACAAGCTGGGTTTTTGGGGCGAGCCAGGCTCCCTGTCAGGTAGAAGGTGTGTCGTCCGTCAGCTTCTTCTCGCGCAGCACCTCTTTGTCGAGCGTCTTTGTGTCGCCCAACCCCTGTCGGGCAGGGGTTGTATCGGGCGTCAGGGAGGCCGAGACAAGCTTGGACTTATTCATGGGACGGAGCGGCCTTATTGTCCAAAAACGAGGAAAACTCTACAAAAGATAGGAAAATTGGGTTAAGAGCATTGCTTGGCCAATTATTGCGAAAGTGCATACAAAAGAGAGGAAAATAGCTAAAAATGGCAGTTTTGATAACAGAAAAATAGTCTAAAATATCACAAAATTTGGTGTTATCAACTCCCCCAAACTTAGCATTTTGATTGTCCTCAATCAATATTCAAACTATATTTTGTGATGCTTCTTCTTGCTTGGTATAACTTTTAGGCCAAGAGGTAAAACAAGTATAGTAATGCCTTTAGAGATAATGTTACTTCACTGCAAACAAAAGACCATGTGTTTCCTTGCCTTATCATTTCAGTAAAAAAATTCTCTACAGCTTCGGCGAGACTTTGTTGTATGATTCCGAAGTTAGCTTACAAACCAAACAACTTTCTTTTTAGGGTAGAAAGTTGTGTATAGGGTAGGCTAAGTCTTTTTGGGTTTTTCATTCTTGTCTCCCATCAGTCCATCCAGGTAAGGGTCCATTAACGGGCAAGTGGTCCCTGCAGTCCAAGCCAGTTGGCTTTAGAGCAGTGATTTCACATCCTACGTACCACTGCCCCGGATCTACCATGCCTAAAGATGGGTACTTTTGGAAAACACGTGTTGTATATATATATATATATATATATATATATATATATATATTCTTTTATTAGGCACAACTCTCATGCTTTTATTCATGCTCATAAGGCTTCTCTCTCTTTTAGGATTTTTGTTGGGTAAGGGGGACAAAGAGATTCCTACTGTTTGGGCAGCTTTTTCCTTCTCCATACTCGTCTCTTAACTGTTTGCGAGATTATTGTATTTTTCGAAATTTTTGGCATGACAAAACATATTCTTTTGTTCGTTTGAAGCAGCATTATCAAAAAGATATAACAGGACTTGCGTCACATTCAGCACAAAGAAAATAAACTTGGCAAGCAGTTGCATCAGGGTTTTTACTAATATAGCGACTTTGTACATATGTATGGGAACAAAATAAGCAAAGGAAAGATTTTTGAAATTTTTTTTTATATGGCATACATGCGAACATAAGATATACAATAAGCCATAAGAACATACATAAGTACATCAGATATAAAGTAAGACAGAAAACGTGAAGAGCTTGAAGCGGAAAAGAACTTTATACCTCCCTCACTGGAACATGGGTACCCCCCCCAAACTTACTCCACACTCTATCCCAGAGTGGTGAAGAAGACAGGGTAAGGTAATGTTTAGCCAGTGAGGGTTAGCTCGCTGGTGTGCTGCAATATGCTCCTACGAAGTTGCAGCATGCCATTGGGAGGTTGCCGGTCGAGAAGCTTCAATATGCTTCTTTGCTGCAGCCTCCTTCTTTCTCATTTGGAAATAGCTTCTGTAAGTGCAGACACTTGTGGTTGCTTCCTCTTTATTAAGTAGTTGGAACCGGGATGCCCAGGTTCCATCCGGAGGTCACCGGCAAGGTACTCGTGCTGTTTCTGTAGGATGTTTTAATCACCACAGAAAACAGACTATGATAAAGAAATGACCCTCCTCTTGAGCTACCAAATCAAGAAAAATCTCCCCGCATTCTATCTGCGGTAGTCGACGGCTTGCTGCCTTGGGATTTCTACATTTCTGCTCGACAGTTGTTGCTTCATCTGTGGCCGTCATTTTTCTTGTTATCAAGTTTATTGACCGTTTATATGTTAGATAGGAAAAAGAAACTTGATAAACTTATTACAATCTCCGGGTATCGTCCGTCAAAAGAAAACTCAAGTCGATACAAAACTGGGCGATACGAAGAGTGTCGCGCGGTAAGACATACCACCCGATAGGGGTATATCAGCCGATAAGACCGCCAAAAAGCAACTGCCTGATAGGGTTGTACAAAAGAAAATGTGTCGCCCGATATGATGTATCGGGCGAACACCATCGGACGTTACGTAGCGCTTAACTGCGTCGGGCGATACAAAATCTGCAAGATACGTAAACCCGATAAACAGCGTGCGCTAAGAAAACTCGTGTCGGGCGACAAGGTTATCGGTCGATAAGCGTGTCGGTCTATAACATGTCGGTCGATAATCATGTCGGGTGACAATCATGTCGGGCGAAAATAATGTCTGGCTATACCTTTGCTCATCGGAGCCATCGCCCGATACCAGGGTGAAGGCAAGATGGCCGACACGTGAGCAAAAGTGGGCTACTGCATGTGTTACAGGAGGCTAAAAATAGAAAGTACGGTAGCCCGGCACGATGGTCCCCCCTTTCATATATATATCGAGTTCAGCTGGGGGAAAATCGGTCAGATCTGGGCACGCACGTCGATCGTTTAAGACAGGTCGTTCCCGAGACGACGGTCCGTCAGCCAAATTAAGGGCATTTACTCCTCACGCATGAAATGGCTGTCGCTCGGGGATGCCAACCGTCGCGACACTTGCGGTGCCCAAGAAACTCTGGCCCGATACAAGCGATTCTGCATGCCAGCTGAGCTGTTGCCCGACACGGCCTAAAATAGGCGGTCGAAAAACTTAAAACAAAGCTGGAAAAAGCATTTGACGGGCAAAACATCATCGGTCAGGGCAGAGCCCTCCCGCCCTCAGATAGAAATGCTCGTCAAAGCTTCGGAAAATTCAGTGATGACCCATAAAACAGAAGAGCCGGCACGCTGACAGCGCGTGCTCTGACTCGGGCCTTATTACAATTAATAAAGTTTGTTTTTACTTGTTATAAGAAAAAAAATGCAACCTATTCTAAGAAAGAAAGAAGAACTCGGGCTGCCTCCCGAGGAGCGTTGGGGTATGCGTCGCCAGCTCGACCGGTGAAAGATCATCATGTTCAGCTCTCGACTGTACCCATATCTTGCAGACTGATTTCTGCTCTCCTGACAAATGCTTCATCTTCATAGAACATTTTTACCATGTGCCCATTTACTTGAAAGACCTTGGTCGGATCGTCTTTATCATAGAGCTCCATTATTCCTGATGGATATATTTTCGACACTAAGAACGGTCCGGACCACCTCATTTGTAGCTTCCCAGGGAAAAGACGAATGGAGGACTTGAATAACAAGACCTTATCCCCTTCGCTTACATATTTTCTCATGAGGTGGGCATCGTGCCACAATTTTGTCCTCTATTTGTAGATTTTTGCGTTTTCGTAGGCGTTCATTCTCAGCTCTTCGAGCTCTTGAAGCTGCAAAAACCTTTTTTCTCCTGCTTTGTCGAGGTCCATATTTAGGAACTTAATTGCCTAAAGGGCCTTGTGTTCCAACTCCAAAGGCAGGTAGCAGGATTTTCCGTAGATGAGTCGGTAGGGGGTGGTTCCAATGGGTGTTTTGTAAGCAGTACGGTAGGCCCAAAGTGTGTCGTCAAGCTTCATGGACCAGTCTTTCCTCGTTCAATTGACAGTTTTCTCCAAGATTTGCTTGATTTGCCTGTTGGAAACCTCTACCTACCCTGACGTCTGTGGGTGGTAGGGTGTAGCGATCTTGTGCCTCACTCCGTACTTACGCAGAAGTCCTTCAAACTGTCTTTCTCCAAAGTGCGACCCTCAGTCGCTTATCACAGTGCGCGGTACACGGAAACGAGGGAAATGGTCTTCTCGAAGAGCTTGATAATCGACTTGGCGTCGCAGGTTTGGGTGGCTACCGCTTCCACCCACTTCGATACATAATCTACTACCACTAGTATGTATTGATACCCCCGAGATGGTAGAAATGGTCCCATGTAGTCGATCCCCCACACGTAAAATATTTCTACTTCAATCCAACTTGCCATTGGCATTTCATTCCTCCTCCCTATGTTTCCTGTAAACTGGCACTCTTTGCAAACCTTCACAAATTGTGTAGCGTCTTTAAACAAGGTGGGCTAATAGAAACCTGACTGTAGCACTTTTGCAGCTGTTCTCTCGCTACCCAGGTGTCCACCGTAGGGGGAGGCGTGGCATTCTTTCAGGATGTCTGCGGTCTCTTCCTCTGGGATGCACCGCCTGTATAAGTTGTCAGCACATCTTCTGAATAGGAGAGGATCATCCCAGTAGTAGTTTTTGACGTCCGCGAATAGCTTCTTTTTTTTATTGTACGTGATGTCAGGAGACAGTTCTCCGCAGGCAAGATAATTGCAGATGTCTACAAACCAGGGTAAACTTTCTTCTTGAGCTTCTGCCAACATGAGAGCCTCGTCGGCGTATTCATCATTGATTGGAGGCCCTCTCTCTCTCAGTCACGATTCTTGATAGGTGGTCTGCGACCACATTCTCTGTGCCCTTCTAGTCGATAATTTCGTGGTCGAACTCTTGGAGTAGCAAGGCCCACCTCAACAGTCTGGGCTTTGTGTCTTTCTTTTGCATTAAATATTTTATAGCCCCGTGATCTGTGTATACCTTGACCTTGGCTCCAACGAGATACGACCTGAATTTATCAAATGCGAAGACGATAGCGAGCATCTCTTTCTCAGTTGTTGTGTAGTTTACTTGAGCCTCATCCAATGTGCGACTAGCGTAGTAAATCACATGGTGCTTTTTGTCTTTCTTTTACCCCAGGACTGCTCCAACCGCGTAGTCGCTAGCGTCGCACATCAACTCAAAAGGTAAACCCCATTCTGGCGCTTGAAGGATAGGTGGTGATATTAAAGCATTTTTAAGGGCCTGAAAAGCACTTAAACAATCGTTAGAGAAAACAAATTCAGCGTCTTTTACCAGAAGATTGGATAGCGGTTTGGAAATCTTTGAGAAGTCCTTGATGAATCTTCGGTAATATCCCGCGTGCCCGTGGAAGCTTCACACCCCCGTCACGGATCTCGGTGGAGGAATCTTGGATATTTCTTCAACCTTTCTTGCATCCACCTCGATCCCACGCTTCGAGATCTTATGCCCGAGAACGATGCCCTCCCGCACCATAAAATGGCACTTCTCCCAGTTTAGAACTAGGTTGTTCTCCTCGCACCTTTGAAGTACCAATGATAGATTCTTCAGACAGCTATCAAAGTCCTTCCCATAGACGGAAAATTTGTCCATGAAAACTTCTATGATGTCTTCTAGAAAATCTGAGAACATCGATATCATGCATCGCTAAAAGGTGGCGGGGCGTTGCAGAGTTCGAAGGGCATCCTTCGGAAGGCATAAGTGCCATAAAGGCAGGTGAATGTTGTTTTCTCTTGATCGTCGGGCAAGATAGGTACCTGGTAAAAACCTGAAAAGCCATCAAGAAAACAAAAGAAATCGTGATGCGCTAACCTTTCAAGAACTTGGTCAATAAAAGGTAGCGGAAAATGATCCTTCTTTGTAGCCTGATTTAGCTTTCGGTAATCTATGCACATTCGCCATCCGGTGACGGTCCTTACCGCCACCTCATCGCCCTTCTCACCCTTAACCACCGTCATTCCGCCCTTTTTGGGCACTACGTGGATCGGACTTACCCAATTGCTATCGTTGATTGGGTAAATGATCCCCGCATCCCTAAGCTTTATTACCTCTTTTTTGACGACCTCCTTGAGCATCTAGTTCATCCTCCTCTGGGGTCGAGCCAGAGGCTTGGCAGATTCATCCAAGTCGATGCAATGCATGCACAGGGTGGGGCTAAGGCCTTTGATATCATCTACTGAATATCCTATAGCCCTCCTGTGGAGCCTTAACTCCTCAAGGAGTCGGTCCAGCTGGTTGCTTGAAAGATCGGCATTTATGATGACGGGGTTTATGTGCTCTTCATCTAAGAACTCGTACTTCAGGCCTTCGGGCAACGCTTTTAACTCTGGCCTTGGTCTGGGTGCCTTCTCCTGAGGCTCCTCCTCGAGAGAGGCATACTTCGCAGACTCCACCTCTGTATCCTCTTCTTGTAAATCTTCGTCAGAAAGGTTGAGAAGGTTGAGGTGCTTCGCGACCTAAGGATTTTCGAGGTCGGGATCTTGACAGTTTATATCCCTCAAGAGGGGGTCTACTGTCCAGATATCTTCCTCTACTTCCTTGCAGAATTTATTATAGCTATCTGTGAAACATGCTGATTCAGATAGGGACGAGCTCTTTGTGATCTCTTTCAGCTTGAAGTCGATATAGTCGTTTCCGACCCTTAAGGTGATCATCCCCTCGGAAACATTAATCAGCGCTCTCCCTGTCGCCAAGAAGGGGTGACCAAAGATGATCGGGCAACGGGGGTCTTCAGCTGTGTCGATGACGACTATATCGCAAGGGATGAAGAAGTCACCAACCCTGATCGGCACATCTTCGACAATGCCAACGGGTCTCTTAAAGGTGTGATCTGCCAGTTCAATCTGCATGTTGGTTTGAACCATGTCAGTCAAACCCACCCTTTGTGCGAAACTTAGGGGCATGAGGCTTATGCTAGCCCCCAAGTCTGCTAGACCCTTGCGCTCGACGTTGTCTCTGATGGCGAACGGGATTGTGAAGGCTCCGGGATCCCTTCTCTTATTTGGCGTGTCGGGCTTCAAGAAGGTGGAGGAGGCGGAAGCTAGATACATTGTCTCTGTCCTTCCTCCCCTTCTCTTCTTTTTGATAAGGTCCTTGAGGAACTTGGCATACATAGGCATCTCTTACAATGCGTCAAGGAAGGGGACTTCAAGATGAAGTTTCCTGATCGAGTCCATGAACCTTTTGTGATGCCTTTTCAGATTTGCCTTGATCAGCTTATGCGGGAACGACAGCCTTGGAGCATAAGAAATCCTCCCACCAGGTAGCTCATCGGAAGGCTTCCGTACAGGCTCTTGAGCTTCTGCTTGTCCACCTTCGCCCTCTGTTGGAATGATACTCTCCGACCTCGGTTCAGGTTCTGGTTCGGCATCAGCTGTGCGCTCCACTGTCTTTCCAGACCTCAGTACCGCCATTCTGGCAGTTTCCGGATATGAGAGTGTCTTTCCCGCAGGGTTCTTTATCAGAGCCTCCATCTGGATCAATCGTTGATCGACCTCCCATTGGCGCATCCACAGACTTGCCATCTGGTGTTGCATGGAATTCTGAGCTCCAGGGCTGGGAAGTGCACCCTGCACCAGCCGGTTGATGATAGAGTTTTGTCTTTTTATGAAAGCATGCAACTGGCCAACCAGGCTGGGCTGGTGTGATATCTCATCTCGGCCTTGACATTCACCGTCGAACGGAGATTGCTCACAATGAGACATGACATCAGATCTCGAAGGAATAGGTCACCGTTCTTTAGGGTTCCTGAGATGGCACGAGAAATCAAGGTTAGAAGATAGATTTATTAATTTCAAGCAGAGAATAATAGTAAAGAAGAAAAAGAGTGATGTCAAGCTCATTGCTAAGCTTGAGGCACAAGAGTGTAGTTAGTGGATTCGAATTCGTCAACAGTACCGTTTTTGCCTTATCCCCAGCAACGGTGCCAAAAAGTTGACCGGCCTAAATTGCGCGCCCTAAAATTGGAGGCGGATTTGAGGTAGTCGAGCTTTTACATTTATAAACCCGAATCCTTCTAGGCCCCCGCCACTTTGTTTACGGGGTCGAAGTAGATATACGGGGTCGAACACAGGGATGAGGGGGGTAGTTTTGAGAACACGTAATCAACACGCTACACTCTGGTAGGTATAAAGAGAGTTAAATTCCCAAAAAGGGAAGCAGTAAGATGTCACAAATAAAACGAAGAAAACTATCTCCAACGGGAGATACTAGAAAGATTTAAGGTTTTATTCATTTAGCAGTTTTTAGGGGTTTTCATGCAACAGAAACATAAAGATAATGCTCGAGCTAAAGCGAGGTACGAAAGGTAAAACTCCGGTAAAACAAGCAGAGGTAGAACCAGTCCTGTACCCCTCCTCTCGAAGTGGGTACCTCTAACAAGGCATCAGCGCCCCTCTCGAGGTCACTGGACTAAAATTAGAGTGGAAAGGTCACTAAAGCAACTCCGTTCCAGGCACTCTCGTACTCCAGAATCGGTCCAAACACTACAGTCACAACACAACTCTCGAAGTTGTTGCGATGGGAAAACACGATTCGTTAGCTAAGAGAAACGCGGTCCAAACATGCAAGCTAGAGTTCGGATATCAAACATAGCAGTCATCCAACATTGTGCACCAAGCATAAAGCAACAAGTAATTAAGCATCTTCTATTTCCATAGACAAATAAAGGGGTCTTAATTACAATGCATAAGTAAGGAATTAAATGACATAAAGTAAAGATAGGTGTCGCCTCCTTGATGTAGAAGGACGACATGGTGTTGTAGCTCTCCTACCCGATATCGGTCAGAGGCCTAGCCCGATACAGAGGTGTCGGGCAGCACGCACCGACTGTCGACCGTATCGCTCAAGGACCCTGGCCGATACGCTCATGTCGAGCGGCACACCCTCTCGGGTGGCACGCTCGACAAGCTAAGTGTATCAGTTTGATATCGTGTCGGGCTAAGAGCTACGCATTGTTGTTGTCGGACACTTGTGTCGCTCATCTACGTCGGCCGATATCGGCCCACAGTGTCGCTCGGGACGGTCCTAAGTGAACTGTCCCCTCCCTCTCGGGATGAGGAGAAGCTCACCTAGTGTCGCCCGAGACAAGCACTGGGGCACGACACGTATGCTCTCGCAGTCTGCTCGGAAGATAGCTCAACTCCCAACTGTCTGAATTCTAAAACTCCAAACTGTCTTTTCGGCTCCCTGTAGCTGCTATTTATAGTCAGCTGGCCGGGAGGAGTATTGTGCTCGAAGCGCCACGTGGCCCCCTTAAGCGTCGGTCGATGGACGGCCGATACAGGTATAGCTCGGTGCGGAGGTGTCTGCTATCAGTCATGTGATGGGTGGCGCGCCTGCCGGTGGGTGGCTGTGTCACCCGACAAGCTGGGTTGTCGGGGCGAGCCGGGCTCCCTGTCGGGTAGAAGGCGTGTCGTCCGTCAGCTTCTTCTCACGCAACACCTCTTTGTCGAGCGTCTTTGTGTCGCCCAACCCCTGTCGGGCAGGGGTTGTATCGGGCGTCAGGGAGGCCGAGACAGGCTTGGACTTATTCATGGGTCGGAGCGGCCTTATTTCCCAAAAACGAGGAAAACTCTACAAAAGATAGGAAAATTGGATTAAGAGCATTGCTTGGCCAATTATTGTGAAAGTGCATTCAAAAGAGAGGAAAATAGCTAAAAATGGTAGTTTTGATAACAAAAAAACAGTCTAAAATATCACAAAATTTGGTGTTATCAACATCTCTTAACGAGTCCCAGTCTTTTGACTTAAACCCACTTCTGCCTCCTCCTTTCCTTAACTACGACAAGAATCATTGAGAGACATGGACACAATTTGAGTTTGTAACACCTGGACCCACTACCCAAGGCTCTAGTAGAGTTTCAGGAATAATGACTGACCCCACAGACCACCACTAGCCTTAACTGTGCACTTTGTCCTTACTCACGCACAAGCCAGGATCAACTTCTTGATTGGTCACCAATCCACCACTATCCTTTACTGTACGCTTTGGCCTCAAGCACACACAAGCCAGGATCAACCTCCCGAATGGTCACCCTTCCTAGTACTACTCCAAGCTGAGCACACTTAACTATGGAGTTCTTTAGTGATGGGCTTCCTGAAAAGGAGGTGCACCTTGATGATATGAGTAGTTTGATCATTTCTTTTACAATTATATTATATGTGGCCTCAAATCCTGGGATGTTACAGTCTCCCCCACTTAGACTCTTGACGTCCTTGTCAAGGCTCAACTATATGGCCTCATAATATTACCCCATTTCAATGTAGACCCACGATGACCCATAGACACCCAGCTCCCGATCACAGAATACCAGCATAAGGGTGGATACATCACCATGGATAGTCTTTTCCAACTTGCCTAGACCAGACGGCTCCAGACTGGCATGTCGCATGCCCATGTGGGCCCCACCTACTGGAGGGGTTGTGGCTCTGATACCATTTGTAACACTTGGGCCCACTGCCCAAAGCTCTAGTAGAATTTCAGGAATGACGATTGTCCCCAAAGACCACCACTAGCATTAACTGTGCGCTTTGTCCTCACTCACGCACAAGACATGATCAACTTCCTGACTGGTCATCCATCCTAGTACTACTCCAAGCTGAGCACGATTAACTATGGAGTTCTTTAGTGATGGACTCCCTGAAAGGAGTTGCACCATGGTGATATGGGTAGTGCAATCATTCCTTTTAATATTATATTATCTAAGGGCTCAAATCCTGAGACGTTACAGAGTTAAAACAAGAGTTGTATAGAGATGTTTCAAATTTAGAAAAATTGAAACCCCTTGGATGGCTTGATGACACTGTAGGTAACATATGATTAGGCAACTATAACCAGTGGTCTCAATTTAGGCCACTTTAACCCTAAATCATTGCTTGATAACCAACATTATCCTTTCCAATAATGGTTGTCCCACTAATTCATCTCTAGAAGGAATAGAGATCATATATACTGCTTAGGCTCATTATGCTTATTAGAACACCCTTGATGAGTCTCATCTTTTCTCCTTCATGACCAAAATGGAGGTGAGACTTGACTAAAGCATATAGTTCTCACTCATATTTTAAACTTTGTCTTGAGAAGGAAAAATTGTTGACACTCTCTTTTTTGTCATCCAATCGGTGATCATGATGAAATCCACTCTCTGGATAATGATAGAGTTTGTCCCATTTTGTTCCACATTATTTTTATTTTTTTCTTAGTTAACCCACATATTTAAGTCTTTTACCGCAATTTGGGGGGTTACCATACAACAAGTATCTTTCTCTGAATTTAAGTACAATTTTTCCTTTAATTGGGCCTTTGTTGAATTATCATGAATATAATATTCAAGATCAAATCCCAGGACACTCAACTGTCATTATCTTAATGAAAAATCTACATCTTTTGATTAAAAAAAAAGTTATAGATTTTTTATCGAAAGATGAGGACTGAAGGCAAACAAATCCTATGCTAGGCTGACCAAGGATTAATTCACATGGTCTTGCTGTGATCCAAAATCGAAAGTATCAAGAGAGCAATATAGCATCCACTGAAATTAACGTTGCGTTATATATATGATATGATATATACTAGGACGCATTATACTCATAAACGATTCGATCAAATGTGTACTCAAATGAGAACCAAGGAGGGGATTATAAGCACCAAACAATTAGCACCCTGGTCGTTGAAACAACGGTGTACGGCAACAGGAATTGCAGGGTTATAAACCACGATGACAGGATGAATAAAATCGGCATTTAAAGGAAAATTAGAAGATTATAAGTTTATAACCCTCCACCCCCCCCCCCCCCCCCCTATGTGAGCTTCCCCGACCAAATCATTATTCCCTCTGCTCTTTGCCTCTGCATTTTGTGTGACCCCGCCCCCAACAATGTTGGGCATACAAACATATGAAAATGATATATAGAACAAAAATGAGTCCAGAAATAAGACCTCTTTTTGCATGATGTGTGCATAACAAAAAAATAGGTGATAAAAGACATGCATGCATAACAACAAAAATGGAAGAAGAAAGTAACAACTTTCCTCCTCTATTTTGTTGTTATACATATAGAAAGTGTCTCATTTCTGGTCCCCTTCTTAGTCTATATAACAAACCTATATATACATATACATACACATGGGAGGGTGCAGCCGAAAAATAAGCTGGGCAGTCAAGTCGTTATTAGATCTAGGTCACGCTATGTGCTAGCTGTGGCATAACTTGGCGGATGGACCCCATTGACGTTCACGGCGCGTGCATGTCACCAGGTAGTCCGTAGCACCATCGAGTATCTTGCCGTACCATGGGATTCATGGCTCTCACGGGCATGACGATATCAATGTTCAACCATGGTCCATGGCACTAGTTGGCCACAGTCTTTCTTATTGCAGAATGCAGATTGTATTGTCACGAACTAATTGATTCACAGCCATGTCATGATAAAAGCTGTTAGTTACTCTGCAGTTCCCTACGGCCATGTCGATCGTGCACATATGGACTTCAATCAAACATGAGTTAGATGGATCCAGTCATCCAAGGTTGTCTAAAAGCAACTCGTTACACTGATCTCTTACATGGTCGACCAGCCACTCCCATGGACAGTAGTGGGAATCCAGCAGAGGCCTATGACGTGGAGATGTTATCTCCACTCTATTCTTCACAATTCCCAAAAATAATTTGACTCGTAATGATAAACCTTGCCTGTTTTTGACATGGGTGAGGATTGGGATTCAAATTAAATGTGGGCTTAACTTTTGTTAATTAATGCAGTGTTGTGACTGTTTCGGACGTCAAATGGAAAACTGACTTCAAACTGGAGTAACAGGGTTCTTCGATAGTCCAGTCTCAACCCACGTTAAGGGTTCAACCAAGACCAACATAAATCAATCTCTCAGCGGGATTTTGTAATTTGATATGGATAATTCTGATCAGAAATGTGCTGAAACCAGACTAGGTTCCAATACAACACTTTATTATGATCTGCGCGTTGTGTTAGTTTCATTCCTAAGACTAGCCCTATCCGGATTTGATAATCCCAATGCCTTTCCAGACATGGTAGTAGGAATGCGTAGTAATCTTAAAGTGGAAAAGCATCCCATGTTGATAACATCGCAATCCTCCAATATATTGAGGCCGTGCTGTTTTTATATCTAAGCAACTCAGATATGTTTTACAAACATTAAGAGAATTCTTCGTCACTTCAGGCACCATGCAGCTTTAGAATAATAGAGTATAAGAAGCCAAGTGTTAAAATGTCATTCACATCACTAGCTGTGAACGGGATAACAATACGTGGTTTGGATCCAAAACTAGCTCCTTGCATTTCAAATACATAGATTTTTTAGGTGAAATAGATAGGTTAGTACCAAATAAAAACTAAATTTATAGTATTGGAGAATAAATAGAAAATGTTTCGTGTTGGTACTTGGCAATCGTACTATCCCATTCCGTGAGGGGTCTATTGAAGGCGTGTACACCTTTATCAGAACATGACAATTGCAATAAATTTTATAACGTAATCATATGTTAGAAATTGGCATTGCTAAAAGGACCATCCTCTTAAGGTTGCAATTAAAGAGAAAAACCATTCGACTTATTGGCATGGGAGAAACTGATACAACTTGGTAAAAGTGAAAACAGAACTTGGAATTGCTCATACAAAAATCTTCCTGTGTGCTCTTATACTAAAATACCTTGTGGTACTTCGTTAAGATAACCATTTGTATGCCAATATTACAAAAATTAAATTCAAAGACAACAACCTTGCTAAGAGGTAAAAACCAAAGGAAACTTATCATTTGCGGGACATTGTTAATCAGATAGCAGCATCCATCATAGTGTGCCAAGTGAACATTAGTGATTCCTTTCTCAATTTTGGGGAGTGAAATTTCCTGTTTGATCCTATGCGTACACATCTTTCAGAAACAAATATTTAGTCCAGGATAAAGTTGGTAATCATTCTAAACATAGCAATATTTACATACCAAAATAAATATGGGCATGCATTTCTCCACACATTTCCTATACAGACAAAGAAGATGCTCTTCGATGAACTACTGTCATTTATTAGGTAAAACAAATACATAAAACTATCCTGTAAAATAGATACAATTTCAAAACCATAATTGTTCAAGAAGCTTTACTTTTCCTTAAAAAGTCTACAAGTATTATATTACTTGTAAGAGTTCATATACGTAATCGATTTCACTTGCCAATTGGCTAAACTAGTAAGCATGTTCCGTTTGTTAGCAGCTGGCCAGGGTTTCAATACCCAATTGGTGCATTATGGAGAGCGGCCAAGCCTCTTTGCGAACATCTCATAGGCTGGGGGATCCCCTCCTAGGCCCATAAATTAACAAGTCAAAGAAAATATATACGATAGAACAATTTTGATTAGTTAAGCAAAACAATAGTAGTCAAGGTGTACATAAATGAAATTTATCCATAATGTTTCAAAATTTTGAGTATATCAACGCCATTTTACATAGTTCAGCAGCAACAAATGAATGTCATTTTCACAATTTTTAGAGTTTATTTGGTCAAATGTTCTTTCAACAAACAACACAATATAGCAACATCTCACCTCATATCAAGAACACATATATATGATAGGTGATAGAGAATAGTGGACAATAAACCAATGGACACAACTAATATTGGAGTTTATGTTGTCGTTAAACCCATTTTTGGTCTCCCTCTTTTGTAGGTTTGGCGTCAGATCATGAAAATGGTATCTCAAAACTAGAGGATTCTTTATCAAAGATCAAATGTCATAAGATACATAAACCTATAGAACCAAAAACAAGGTATCTGAGCTCTAAATTCATTATTGAATACACCCAATCCTTTACATTGTAGTATTTTATCTTGGATTCAACAAAACGCCATACTTACCTAAGTTATGCCACAATTATACTTTTTAGCTCCTTACTAGCCTTTGCTAATCTTCTTATCCTCTAGTTACTCGTGACCTTGGTGTCATGGTCCTACTAGTGTTTCCATGGAATTTATCCACACTGTTTAAATTTTATTAACAAAATTTATTTGCCCTTTAAGGAAGAAACCTCACAATATTATCAAAGTTATATTTAGCATAATTTTACATACTGTTGTGAAATGAATGGGATGAAACAACACCCTTCTTGTCTCCCATTATCTCAGGTCAATGTCTAAGAAGAAGACACTATTGTAGATAACCTCACTAGGGCAAGAAGACAGAATGAGATGTTGTTCTAGTTGAAATAACCACAGTAATGGCACATTTATAGACAACGATGGCAAGTTTTGTAGTAATGATTATGATATGACAAGGTTGAGATCATGTTAACAGTATCCCAACTCATTGAAATGAGTGGATATGGGTCAAAATGGCTTGTTTGTGTTAAGCTACTTAAGTAAAGCAATGCTAGACTTGATGTAACATTCTCAAATTTGGACACCTAGCTCAACACTCCCTTTTGTTATTCCTTTTTTATTAGGTTAGTATGGATCCTAATTCTCTTATATTTGAGTATTTAGAGATAAAATTTTAACAAATAACATTTCGAATAGGGGTGATGTTACATTAATTAATTAAGATTTCAAGTTATTTATACGAATTTACTAGTTAACTATTTTAACCCTTAATGGGCACTCTAGAGTGGTGGAATCTTAAAGGAGAAAAGAAATTGACTTTTCATGATAAACTCATCAAGGAGGTAACTGGGAACTTGGAGTCTGATGTTAACACTATGTGGCATAACATGAGCTCCTGCATAACAAAAATTTTCAAAGAGGTTTTGGGGGAGTCTAAAGGTTGTGGACCTCCACAGAAGGAGACTTGGTGGTGGAATGATGAAGTACAAAAGGCTATTAAACTGAAAAGGGAGATCTATAGGAGCTTGCCCAAATCTGGAGATGATGCAATGTTCCAAAGATACAAGCAAGCAAAGAAATAAGCTAAAAAGGTGGTTCGGGAGGCAAGGTCTAGATACTTTGATGATATGTATAAGAAGATGGACACTAGAGAAGGGGGAAAAGATATATATAAAATGGATCGTATAAGAGAAAGGAAAGGAAGAGACTTGAGTCAAGTACAATGCATAAAGAAGGAAGATGGTAGAGTATTGGTGAAGGACGATGATATCAAAAACTAGTGGAGAAATTACTTCCATAAGCTTTTCAATGGAGATACTGCATATAATGTTAACGACTCGTGTGACATGAATACAAGAGATATCATTTACACACGACAAGTTTCACCATTTGAGGTCAAGAATGCTTTGAAAAAGATGAAAATGAGAAAGGCATGCGGACCTGACAATATTCCCATTGATGTATGGAAGAGTATGGGGGATGAGGGAATTACATGGTTAACAAATTTCTTTAACAAGATTATGAAGACCAAGAAGATGTCGGATGAGTGGAGAAATAGTATTATAGTCCCAATCTACAAGAACAAAGGTGACGTTCAGAGATGTACAAACTATAGAGGTATCAAGTTGATGAGTCACACGATGAAGCTTTGGGAGAGGATTATTGAGTAGAGGTTAAGATCTATAACGCAGGTATCAAACAACCAATTTGGTTTCATGCCTGGAAGATCAACAATAGAGGCTATTTTTCTGATAAGGAGGCTTATGGAGAAGTATAGACAAAGCAAAAGAGATCTTCATATGGTGTTTATTGATATAGAGAAGGCTTATGATTGAGTACCCAGAGAAGTGTTATGGATGGTTTTGAAGAAAAAGGGTGTGCCTATCTAATACATTGACTTGATCAAAGACATGTATGATAGCTCTACTGCAAGTGTCAAGACTCCTGGAGGAGAGACACCAACTTTTCCTATTATAGTTGGGGTACACCAAGGATCCACACTCAACCCATATCTATTCGTTCTGGTTATGGATGAGTTAACAAAGAATGTTCAGGATGATATTCCTTGATGTATGTTATTTGTTGATGATATTGTTTTGATTGACGAAACAAAAGATGGATTGAATGATAAAGTTGAATGTTGGAGAAAGGCATTAGAATCAAATGGATTGATGATTAGCAGGAGCAAAATTGAGTATATGCATTGCAATTTCAGCCAATCTCGCAGTGTGAATGATGGAGCCAAGTTGGACGGAGTAGATATACCAAAATGTGACAAATTTCATTACTTAGGTTCTATTATTCAAATAGACGGGGATGTCCAAAATGATGTTTGTCACCGGATCACTGCAGGATGGTTGAAATGGAGGAGTGCAACTGGAGTTTTATGCGATCAAAAGATCCCTCTCAGGCTAAAAAGTAAGTTTTATAGAACAGTTATACGACCAGCCATGCTCTATGGGAGTGAATGTTGGGCGGTGAAGAAATAAGGTCTCAACAAGATGAATGTGGTTGAAATGTGTATGCTGAGATGGATGTGTGGGAAGACAAGAAAAGATCGTTTGAGAAATGACTATATCAGGAATAAAGTGGGGGTGGCGAGCATTGAGGACAAGTTGCGTAAGGGCCGACTCAAATGGTACGGACATGTGCAACGCAGACCTACGAGTGCGCCTATACGAAGCAATGCTATTGAGCCAAACACTATAAATAGAAGAAGAGGAAGGCCTAAATTAACATGGGATGAGCTTATAAAGAGAGATTTTGAATCTCTACATCTCAATCAGAATATGACCCATGATAGAGTTGAATGGAAATGAAGGATCCATGTAGCCGACCCCAACATAGTTGGGATTGAGGCTTAGATGATGATGATGATGATGATGATGAATGGGCACTCTAGAGTCACTCTAACTTTATTTGATGAAAGGAAATTAAAAATATACATGTTAATGAAAGAATGTATCAAATTGATTAAGAAAGACATTAAATACATTAATTGAGTACTTGATTTGAATGTAATGAAATACACATTAAACATGTTTAAAAAATGAAATTTGATGATAAAATTTTGTTCCTTGCACCCTATTTAGCCTACATGTCAGTTATTGTGTCAATTAGACTTTAGTTGACTGCTCAATTAAGTGGTTGAAGTTGCTAGACTTGATATACATCATTGCAAACGATTTACATTAATGCGCCATTAACCTATATCTCCTATTGCTCCCTCTCCCTCTCCCTCTCCCTCTCGCGACCAGGCACAGGTGTTAAAACAGCCACAAAATCGGTGATGGTCTGCAGTAACTAGTGTGGAGCCATTCTCTTCTCCTTTTCATCTCTGCTTTCATCCCCCTCCCTTCTCTCCTCATCCTTTCTCTTCCTCTTCTTCTTCTCCATTCATTAGTCACTAAAAACCCTAGCACCATGCCTCTATCCTCTGCACATGACCCAGCATCGGCAACGAGTAACTAGCGGTGATGCTTCCTCTTCCTTTTCTTCTTCACTCCCTCGCCCCCTCTATTTCTCCCTCTACATTCCCAGTTTCTTTAAAACCCTAGAAGTCGCCCCCCTTCCCCTTCATCTGTGATAGCAGGCCAGCCTCTAAGGAAACTATCACCTGGCATACATAATGGTCGCGGACGGTGCCGGTGACCACCAAGAGTCGTGATACCTTCGACAATCGTCAATTCCAGGCCTGTTAACATCACATGACCACATCCAACTATCATATTCATTACAGCTATCAGCACATCATGCACCCAACCTCAAATAATATAGATATGTAGGTGACCATCATCGTCAACTACTATCACAGTCTAGCGTGTAAAATTTAAAGGCCTAGAGGCTATCCTCTTGTATCCTCGCACTTCCACAAAGGGGTCAAATTCGACAAGCCACCTATGAGCCTTGGTTATACAAGCTACTTGAGAGTGCCAACCGGAGATAGGCAGCTCAGCTCCAATCATCGCCTTGGCAGTGTCAAAGCATCATCGTCAAAAATCAAAGGATTGTTCTTAAGCAATGAGTGCATCGTAGACCCCTCCCCCCATATCTAGTGTTCTAGTGAGAGGGACTACTTCCAATGCCAAGAAAGACTGATGTTGTCCCTGACCCCAACCTTTCTTTCAAGACTTGATTTCATATTGAGTGTTGAAGATCAGTAGAAATCCAGCCAATGGGGAATTAATTTTGTTCCTTCTCCATTTCATACATGTGTAGGAGTTATGTAAAGAAAATGTATGGTAATGATGATTTTACATCAAGGTGATTCGATGTTGTCAAACTAACCATTTAGCCACAAACCCATATCATGTTGGGGTGTATCGAAAATTGTGAATGGAAACTCTATAGTACACAACTCATGTCTCTTGTAGATCAGGTACATGTAATGATACTAGGAAGTCATATAAAAGAATGGGTGTCTTTATATAATACTTACAAACTACTAAAGATGATCAAGTAGTTATTTGGAATAACTCATCAATTAGATTTATGATAATAATATACATTAGGGTAATCAAGATGTATTACTTACCAACTATAAGAACATATGTTACTTGAACTGTATCTCTAATGTTATCATATTTATATCTAGCAATCTCAATGAATGAATAAATATGAAATCCCATAATTCTAGTATATCTTAATGGCGTATATCCTAAATGGTGATTGTATCCATTGTATAACATTTAAACTCTAGATGTGTACATAATCTCAAAGAAAAAATTACCTACACTGACCTAACTAGAATAAAATGTATGTGTAAAAAAAAGATAAAATGATTGATTTGAATAAGATTAGCTATCAGACTAAGCACCTCAATGGCTAATTATGAAAATTGACATGATAACTTGAAATGTCAACACATGACTTCAAGTAATAACATCATACACATGCATATTCCCATACCCTAATTCGACAATAGACAGCCAATAATATGTTTAAATATAATTTCGATTATGAATAGGTAATTGAGGGTAAATGTGTGAATAAAATAGTTTTAGGTTGAGAAGGATGAACTATGGATTTCACCCCTAGAGATAGGGTTAATTGTAAGGATCAAGTATGTGAACATTTTTATTTATATTTGGGCATATAATTGACTATGATTCCTAATTTCCTAAAATGAGGCAATTATCCTTTCTTTGATTCCTCTTATTGTTCCATTTGAAAATTTCTAAATTCACAGACTAATTATCTGATTTCATTGAACATTGAGTCTATGACTCCACTTGCCTTGGTATTTGAAAATTGAAATATGACTTAACTATCTGTCTTGCTTCTTGGGGTTCTAGGGTCTGAGGCCTCCTTGTCGTAGTGGTATCCCGTTGCACTTGTTTTAGCTGTGGTAGGCATTTATGGTTTTGTAGGGCTAAGTTTAGCTATTGACATGCCACTTAGTAATCCCTTGGTTGATGATTTTAAACTCTCACTCACAAACCTTTCTGAGTATATCATATTCAATTTTATTTAAGAAATACCTAGGTCTGAGGCCTCCTTATCGCAATAGTTTAACTGTTAACAGGCCACTAGGAATCAACTTATTGAAAAGAGAATAAGATTGCTCAATAAAATCATTATTTATATCAAGCTCCTTTGGTTTTAAAAATTTCATGATTTAAGCCTTATATCTCTTTATTTTTGACAACTGTATCTTCACAAGGCTATCTCAATAGAAATAAGAAAATATGTTGAATAAAATGCTTAACTCACTAATAGGCATCAATGAAACAATAAATACCCTTCCAACCATAAATAAAAGTAATTCAATGGAAAATAAAAATAATTTCATCATCGACAAATCTAAAA
This sequence comes from Alisma plantago-aquatica, assembly GCA_963693085.1. Lineage (NCBI taxonomy): Eukaryota > Viridiplantae > Streptophyta > Magnoliopsida > Alismatales > Alismataceae > Alisma > Alisma plantago-aquatica. The sequence continues at coordinate 1,228,076,300 of OY856411.1, forward strand.
GAAGAATTTTTATCTAAAAGAAATCAATTCAAGACAAAACAATTTTATAAAAAATTTGATAGAAAAGAAAGAGATTACATTAGAGAAAAATGGTATTCACAAATGCAATACCATAGAAAACAAATATACATTTCTTTGAATGGTATAAAAATTATTATATCAAAGAACTTAAAGAAAAAGTATATAGGCTTGTTCCACCGTGGTATGAGCCTAATAAGTCTGACAGAAAAATTAGACCATTACATCATGAAAATCCTCCTAAAAACTTTTCAGTCCAAAATATTACAGATAATAGTAATCTACAATTAAAAGAAGAAATTTCTCATTCTTTCAATAATAAACACATGATTGATTAAGTAAATAATCTATCTAAAACTAAATGTAAAGAAAATGAAGAGTACTATGCAAAATTATTAAGCACAGAATAATACTTCATTCTTGAAACTATTAATAATGTTAAAAATGATCAAGAAAAATTAAAACTATTTTTAAAATATATAAAATGAATAAAAAAGAAATCAACTCTAAAGGTAATATAAACCAAAATATTTCATATAATACTAAAAGAGTAATTGAAAAACAACTGACTCTAAAAGACTTTAAAAGAGAACAAAAAATTATTAAAAATGAAATAAAAAATTTAACAGAAACTAAAAAGACTTATGAAAATTCAATAAGCCAAGATAATAACATACAAGATAAATACAAAAACAAATTCCTAAATAGCATCCAACAATATAAATAAAGAAAATGGAAGGGAGATGTTATAATCAAAATTAACCTAGATTTCACTGTTAAGAAACTAGCTTTATTTGATTCTAGAGTAGACATAAACTGCATTAGATAAGGTCTAATACCAACCACATATTTTGAAAAAATCACACACAATGTCAATTCATGTACTAATGACAAATTACAAATCAATTATAAAATCCCTAATGTACATGTTTGTATAAAAGATGCATGTACTAAAACTACTTTCACGCTCGCCAAAAATATAACTAAGGATATAATAATAGGGACATCGTTCCTGAATAAGATACTACCTATTATAGTGGATACAAAAAGGAGTACATGCTAATAGAAATGAAAAAATGATTACCTTTAAGTTCAAAAACGAACCCAAAATATCATTTCTACAACAAATAAACACTTCAACTAAATACAAAGAAAACTTCATTAACAAACTTAACGCATAAATAGAAACTGTAAGAATTCATAATAAAATCAAAAGTAGTAGTTTTCAAAAACTAATAATAGAATTTTAAGAAAAAGTTGAAAAAAAAAGCTCCACACTACCCTCAACATTCTGGCATAGAAAGAAACATGAAGTTACTTTACCATACATTAACAATTTTGGTAAACTAAAATCCCAACAAAAGCCAGACCTATCCAAATGAATCAAAGACTTTTAGAAATATGTTAAAATGAAATAAAATAACTTGAGACAAAGAAATTAATTAGACCTAGCTCCTCTCCATGGAGTTGTGTTGCCTTATATGTAGAAAATGCATCTGAAATAGAAAGAGGGGCTCCCAGACTTGTCGTTAATTACAAACCTCTAAATAAAGTACTCCAATAGATCAGATATCCAATTCCTAATAAACATGACCTAATAAAAAGAATACATGGTGCTTATATCTTCTCAAAATTTGATATGAAATCTAGATTCTGGCAAATACAAATAAGTGAAGAGGATCGATATAAAATTGCCTTCACAGTACCTTTTGGTCACTATGAATGGAATGTTACGCCTTTTGGGCTTAAAAATGCTGCATCAGAATTCCAAAAAGTAATGAATGAGATATTTAATCCATATACTTATTTTAGTATAGTCTATATTGATGTTGTACTTATTTTCTCTAAAGACTGCAACCAACATGAGGAGACATGCATGTCAATGGCCCGCGGGAGAGGGAGAGGCGGAAGGGGAAGAGCTCAGGGGGGGAGATGAAACCCTAGGGGAGAAGGAAGAGTCGATGGTGAAGTGATAAGTAAGCCAAACACATCGGCTACTCCATCAAGCCAAGAAGGGGCTAATGGAGAGGAGATCATATATCATGGCCATTCTTCTCCTACACTAACGGTTTCTGAGCAGGGAGTCGTTGATGCCACTTCGATGACTTTTCTGCAGGATGATGGAGACAGAGGCATTTCATCTGATTTGACTCAATCTCCTCCCCCCCCCAAGCAATCCCTTCTCAACCTCTTCCTCATCCTGATGATGCAGAGGCACCTCACACCTCAGGCCCAGTCGTAGACTGGTGCATTGCCAGTCGACTGGCCGCACTACTGAGGACATCTATGTACTAACATTTGTCCCCCCTGAGTTGAAGGACGATGTTCGATGTGCTTCCATCTCCAATCAAGGTGATTCGGTTTCAGACTGGAGTACATATCTCTCGATTCGATTCTTAGCGTGGAAGTCGTTTAAAGGTCATCTACAAGGGTGGATTAGAAGGCAGTGGCATCCCAGTGGCCCATTTGAGATGATGGTTGAAGAGGCAGAGGGCTTCATAGTGTCAATGTCATCCTCCACTGAGAGAGAGAGAGAGAGTCCTTGATGAAGCTCCTTAGATGATGGATGTCTCTTTGCTTATCATTCAGCCTTGGTAGCCAGGTTCTAGGCTCAACCCTCTCTCTTTCATCTCTGCCCGATTTGGTTGAAAATCGAGAATCCTGACATTCCTTGGAGCTTGGTCAGACTATCTTGAGTAGTCAGTGCCATTGGTAAGCCCTTGGATTATGAGGACACCTCCATTACTGTAGGTTGTCTTAAATATGCCAAAGTTTGTGTAGAGTTGAGGTATTCAGATACCTTTCCCAAGGAGGTGATGGTTGAAATTGATGGAGTGTAGAAAACTCTGAAGGTCGATATCATTGCCAAGCCGTCTGTGTGTACAGGTTGTAAACATTTTGGTCATAAGCGGAGTTCTTGTCCTTCAAAGTCGAGAAATATGGGATCATTAGATGATCTCTAGATCTGATATGGTAAAGGTTCAACCACTCGACAAAATGTCAAAGAGAAGAACAGAGTATCTAAGGGGATTTCTGTTAGTGTATTTGATGAAGTTGTTGTGGGAGTTAATCTAGCTTCTAATCCTGGGGAGATGGATGTGACAGGGAATGGTGGAGACATCCTTCTCGCTTCCTCACCCATAATCACTCCCACTACTCTTAATGAAGTGGGGTGTAAAGTTGGCATTAGCAATCATACATGTGTTGTTCATGGAAATGTGTTCTCCTTAGCAGAACTGGACATGAGTAATAATCTTCTTCAGTGTGAACGGTTTGAGAGCCTTAATCTACATTGGGAACTTGAGACTTCTATTCATCCCCATGGTGATTTTGGTGACAGCAATCATGCAAACACTGAGAAGATATGGGAAAGCTATGGATTCTCTTTCAATTACAAACAAGGAAGGGAGCAACATGTGGATGATGATCTTCGTTCTGAAGATTTTGATTCGCCTGACCCCCTAATTTTCTACAAAGTTAGAGTGGGGAGCTCCAAGCCTAAAAGGAAGAGAAGGAAAGAAAGGAAAGATGGTAGAGTTCCAAGTTACGACCTTGAACAGCTTATCGACTCTATCTGAATCATCCCTTTTCGGGGGGTTCTTTTTTTAGGTTGCTTATGTGCTACTTTTTGGGTTTTTGTCCTGGATATTTTCCAGCCACGGCCAAAGGTTTGCGCTCCCAAGTTGTATTGTGATTAAACACTGCATTAGAGTTGGTTTTTTTGCAGGTTTTGCTGATGTGGCTTTCTGGCTAGCGGCTTGAGCACATATTTTAGTTTGGTTTAACGCTTGTGTCTGGGCTAGTGGCTAGTATGCTATGTTAGTCACTCCTTGTATCTTATTTTTCTCTTTGTTGTGGCTTTGAGCCTATTTCTTGGTTGGTCCTGTTGGTAGGAGGTGGTCGATCCCTTATGTGGGATCTTCTTTTGTTTTCTTTTTTATGGCTAGGGGTGTTCTTTTTCATATATTCCCAAAGTTTTGGTATCAATAGACGGGCTTGTTTCACCCAAAAAAACATTGGAAACATCTAAACACATTCTTTCAAATAGTAAAACATAATGGACTAGTATTTTCTGCTAAAAAATGAAACTATTTCAAATGAGCATTCAATTTCTAGGTTACAAAATGGAAAAGGGAACTGTATCACCTATAGTAAGAGCTATAGATTTTGCTAACAAATTCCCAGATGAAATCAGGGAGAAAAAATAACTCCAAAGATTTTTAGGTTGCTTAAACTATATATTTGACTTCTATGAAAATCTTGCACTAGATAGAAAACTCCTTACAAACAGACTAAAAAAGATTTCACCAAGTTGCACCATAGATCACACCAAGGCTATTTAAAGAATAAAATCAAAAGTTCAAATGTTACCATGTTTAAATATCATTGACACTGAGGCCTATAAAATAGTAGAAATAGATGCATCAGATATAGGATATGGAGGAATCCTTAAACAAAAAATTGATAATAAAGAACAGTTGGTTCGATACACCTCAAGAGTGTGGAATGAAACCAGAAAAAATTATTCAACTATTAAAAAAGAAATATTAGCCATAGTTCTCTATATTACAAAATTTCAAGGTGATCTTTTAAATAATAATTTTTTATTAAGAGTAGATTATAAATCAGCTAAATTTGTCTTAGAAAAGGATTTTAAAAATCTTGCCTCAAAGCAAATATTTGCTAGATGGTAAGCAATATTAGCTATATTTGATTTTGGTATAGAATTCATAAAAGGAGAAAATAATTTTTTTCCTGATTTCTTATCAAGAGAATTTTTACAGGGAAATTATCTTAAAAAAGACTAGCATAATGACATCAATGTTGGATACTAAACAAAGTCCTCCTGTAATAACATAGAAAAGGAGGGAGAAGGAAAATACAGAAAAAATGGAAGTTGATTCATCAACAAAAACTTCCTCTAAATTCATCCTAAAATCATCTAAAGAGGTACTTATTATTGAAAATGAGGATCTCTCAAAATAAATTGAATATATAATAAATAAATATTTTCCTAAAGGATACAATCATATTCCCACTCTACCTGGGAAAAACTAAATATATTATGAAAAAATACTTTTAGAGACAGGAAGTGCAAAAGTTTTTCATAATTATAGAGATAAATCCATAAAAGAAACTTGTAGTTTTTCTCAACTGAAAATTCAAAAAATAATCACGTTATCTGAATGGAATAAAGAAGGAAACCCTAATATTCAAAGACGATTCAAAACATTCTATCAACCCCAATATTACAATTATTGGGATTATCAAAATGTGTGGGAAATAAATAATGTTCAAAATACACTAATGAGTCACACATGGTCAATAAAATGGTCATTACAAACCAAATTGCCAAATTGGCTTTTCCATAAAATCTGGCAAAATTTTGGGGCAATAAGAGAAATACCCCCTACAATATTAAGGAAAAATATGATGGCAATGGTCTTATTGAGGAAAATCTATACATGATAAAATATATCTCTTCCCATGGAATACCATCTGGATCATATAATGGAAATGAGAGAAAGAAACAATCAAATTACCACCAATTCTGGAAAGACAAATATATGTCAAATGGTGGGACAAGATTAATATTGATCCCATTTTAAAGGAAAAATTGATTCCATTACTAGTTTCTGGATACCAACATAACCAAGAAACTAAAACAATTAGAATGTTGGCAAAGAGCACGTCGTTGATCTCACCGAGTGACCGTCTGGAACATCAATGGAGCTTAGGAATATCCTTGATTGTGCTTTTAATCAAAGAAAGAGTCTTTGATTATGATTATAAGAGAGGGACAATTCTCAGAGAGGGAAAACATGCACATACTTAACAAAACATGAATGGAAATTTTATTGGAACTGGAAAAAATATGTGGAAACTAAAAACATATAACTATATAGACGAAATTACAACATAGGTGAAGTGGAGGAAGGATTACAAGACTTAGAAATTCTCTAAGGAAGGAGAATTTCGAACTAAGACACTTTCTACTACAGTAACTAAGCTCAACAAGCAAGGGGAGCTCTTTGGGTGGAAAATTGTTGTGGCTATCATAACCCTTGCTTTCTTCTTCAACTTCTTTGCCTTTTACAAGAACTTTGGATGGAGTGGATGAAGTTCCTTGGCTTGCCATTTTCTCTCTTTCATTTGTGTCTTTGACAAGTGTTTTTTGATGATGTAGTGGTCAAATTTTATGTGGTTGCCACTTGTTCATTCAACCTTGTGCCCTAGACAAGTGTTTGATGCCTTTCTTGTTGTATGCATACAATAAAATATTCTAGTCCTCTTCTCCATTTGTTTTTTTATGGAGAAGTCACTTCCATGTTTGAGTGACTTCTTTTTTATAGATGGAATCTTAAGCAAAATGTATCAAATATTTTTCTTTTACTTTTCCCACATCATTGTTTATGTTCACCTTTTATCTTTTACCAGACTATTATTTGTTATTTATTTTTACCTTTTATCCATTATTTTTTTTATCAAAACTTTTTTACTGCCCGATAACTATTTTTCACTCTCTTCCTTTTTTATATCTTTTTCAATTTCATATTTATTTGAGTCCTCTGGACTATTTTCATCCATAAATTTTGACATTTCTTCGAAGACCATCAATTGTAGTTGATTATCTTCAATATTTGGATTTTCAATTTGAATTTTTCTTGTCAACACTTGCTTTAGTTGACTAAAAGAAAACATTCTATTTGTTTTAGTTTCTTGGTTATGTTGGTATCCAGAAACTAGTATTGGAATCAATTTTCCCTTTGAAATGGGATCAATATTAAACTTGTCCCACCATTTGATATATATTTGTCTTTCTAGAATTGGTGGAAATTTGATTGTTTATTTCTCCCATTTCCATTATATGATCCACGGTATTCCATGGGAAGAGATATGTTTTATCATGTTTAGATCTTCCTCAATAAGATCATTGCCCATAATATGTTTCCTTAATATTGTAGGGAGTATTTCTCTTATTGCCTCAAAATTTTGCCAGAATTTATAGAAAAATCAATTCAGAAATTTGGTTTGTAATGATGATTTTATTGACCATGTGTGACTCATTAGTGTATTCTGAACATATAAAACTTTTTCCCATGCATTTTCATAGTCCCAATAATTGTACTATTGGGGTTGATAGAATGTTTTGAATAGTCTTGGAATATTAGGGTTCCCTTCTTTATTCCATTCAGATAACGTGATTATTTTTTTAATTTTCAGTTGAGAAAAACTACAAGTTTCTTTTTGTGGATTTATCTCTATAATTGTGAAAAACTTTTACACTTCCTATCTCTAAATGTATTTTTTCATAGTATATTTGGTTTTTCCCAGGTAGAGTGGGAATATGATTGTATCCTTCAGGAAAATATTTATTTATTATATATTTAATTTCTTTTGAGAGATCCTCATTTTCAAGAATAAGTACCTCTTTAGATGATTTTAGGATGAATTTAGAGGATGTTTTAGTTAATGAATCAACTTCCATTTTTTCTGTATTTTCCTTCTCCCTCCTTTTCTGTGTTATTGCGGGAGGACTTTGTTTAGTAGCCAGCATTGATGTCATCATGCTAGTCTTTTTTAAGACAATTTCCCTACAAAAATTTTCTTAATAAGAAATCAGGTAAAAAATTATTTTCTCCTTTTATGAATTCTATATCAAAATCAAATATAGCTAATATTGCTTGCCATCTAGCAAATATTTGCTTTGGGGCAAGATTTTTAACATCCTTTTCTAAGACAAATTTAGCTAATTTACAATCTACTCTTAATAAAAATTATTATTTAAAAGATCACCTTGAAATTTTGTAATAGAGAGAACTATAGCTAATATTTCTTTTTTACTAGTTGAATTTTTTTTCCAGATTCATTCCACACTCCTAAGGTGTATCAAACCAATTGTTCTTTATTATCGATTTTTTGTTTAAGGATTCCTCCATATCCTATATCTGATGCATCTATTTCTACTATTTTATAGGCCTCTAGGTCAACGATATATAAATATGGTAACCTTTGAACTTTTGATTTTATTCTTTGAATAGTCTTGGTGTGATCTATGGTCCAACTTGGTGGAATATTTTTTAGTCTATCTGTAAGGAGTTTTCTATCTAGTGCAAGGTTTTCATAGAAGTCAGATATATAGTTTAAGCACCCTAAAAATCTTTGGAGTTGTTTTTTCTCCATGATTTCATCTGGGAATTTGTTAACAAAGTCTATAACTCTTACTATATGTGATACAGTTCCCTTTTCTATTTTGTAACCTAGAAATTGAATGCTCATTTGAAATAGTTTTGTTTTTTAGTGAAAACTACTTGTCCATTATGTTTTACTATTTTAAAGAATGTGTTTAGGTGTTTCCAATGTTGGTTACAGTCTTTAGAGAAAATAAGTACATCATCAATATAGACTATACTAAAAGGAGTATATGGATTAAATATCTCATTCATTACTTTTTGGAATTCTGGTGGAGCATTTTTTAGCCCAAAAGGCATAACATTCCATTCATAGTGACCAAAAGGTACTGTGAAGGCAGTTTTATATCGATCCTCTTCACTTATTTGTATCTGCCAAAATCCAAATTTCATACAAATTTTTAGAAGATATTAGCACCATGTATTCGTTTTATTAGGTCATGTTTATTAGGAATTGGATATCTGATCCATTGGAGTACTTTTATTTAGAGGTTTGTAATTAATGACAAGCCTAGGAGCCCCTCTTTCTATTTCGGATGCATTTTCTACATAGAAGGCAGTGAAACTCCATGGAGAGGAGCTAGGTCTAATTAATTTCTTTGTCTCAAGTTCTTTTATTTCATTTTACATATTTCTAAAAGTTTTTGATTCATTTGGATTGGTCTGCTTTTGTTGGGATTTTAGTTTCATCAAAATTATTAATGTATGGTAAAGAAACTTCATGTTTCTTTCTATGCCAGAATGTCAAGGGTAGTATGGAGTAGATTTCTTTTTCAACTTTTTCTTGAAATTCTGTTATTAGTTTTTGAAACTACTACTTTTGATTTTATTATAAATTCTTTTAGTTTCTATTTATGCATTAAGTTTTTTAATGAAGTTTTCTTTGTATTTAATTGAAGTGTTTATTTGTTGTAGAAATGATATTTTGGGTTCATTTTTGAACTTAAAGGTAATCTTTTTTTCATTTATATAAGCGTGTACTCCTTTTGTATCCACTATAATAGGTAGTATCTTATTCAGGAACGGTGTCCCTATGAGTATATCCTCAGTTATATTTTTGGCAAACGTGAAAGTAGTTTTAATACATGTATCTTTTATACAATCATGGACATTAGGGATTTTATAATTGATTTGTAATTTGTCATTAGTGCATGAATTGACATTGTGTGTGGTTTCTTCAAAATATTTGGTTGGTATTAGACCTTCTCTAATGCAGTTTATGTCTGCTCCAGAATAAAAAAAGCTAGTTTCATAATAGTGAAATCTGGGTTAATTTTAATTATAACATATCCCTTCCATTTTCTTTTTATATATTGTTGGATGCTATTTAGGGATTTTTTTGTATTTATCTTGTATGTTATTATCTTGACTTACTGAATTTTCATAAGACTTTTTAGTTTCTTTTAAATTTTTATTTCTCTTTTAATAATGTTTTGTTCTCTTTTAGTCTTTTATAGTCGGTTGTTTTCAGTTACTCTTTTAGTATTATATGAAATATTTTGGTTTGGATTACCTTTAGATTTGATTTATTTTTTATTCATTTTGATATATTTTTAAAATAGTTTAATTTTTCTTGATCATTTTTAACATTATTAATAGTTTCAAGAATGAAGTATTGTTATGTACTTAATACTTTTACAGAGTACCCTTCATTTTCTTTACATTTAGTTTTAGATAGATTATTTACTTTGTCAATCATGTGTTTATTATTGAAAGAATGAGAAATTTCTTCTTTCAATTGTAGATTACTCTTGTCTGTAATATTTTGGACTGACATGTTTTCAGGAGGGTTTTCATGATGCAATGGTCTAATTTTTCTATCATACTTATTAGGCTCATGCCACAGTGGAACAAGCCTATAGATTTTTTTCTTTAAGTTCTTTGGTATAATAATTTTTATACCATTCAAAGAAATGTATATTTTTTCTATGGTATTGCATTAGTGAATACCATTTTTCTCTAATGTAATCTCTTTCTTTTCTATCAAAGTTTTCATAAAATTGTTTTGTCTTGAACTAATTTCTTTCAGATAAAAATTCTTCTTTTAGATTTTCTTTGTCGATGATAAAATTATTGTTATTTTCCATTGAATTACTTTCATTTATGATTTGAAGGGTATTTATTGTTTCATTGACGCCTGTTAGTGAGTTAAGCATTTTATTCAACATATTTTATTATTCGAGATAACCTTGTGAAGATACAGTTGTCAAAAATAAAGAGATCTAAGGATTAAATCATGAAATTTTTAAAACCAAAGGAACTTGATATAAATAATGATTTTATTGAGCAATCTTATTCTCTTTTCAATAAGTTGATTCCTAGTGTCCTGTCAACAGTTGTACTACTGTGACAAGGAGGCCTCGGACCTGGGTATTTCTTAAAGAAAATTGAATATGATACACTCAGAAAGTTTTGTGGGTGAGAGATTGAAATCATCAACCAAGGGATTACTAAGTGGCATGTTAATAGCTAAACTTAGCCCTACAAAACCCTAAATGCCTACCACGGCTAAAGCATGTGCAACGGGCTACCACTACGATAAGGAGGCCTCAGACCCTAGAACCCCCAGAAGGAAGACCCTGAACTCTCACCCCTTCAGAGAGAAAGAGAAAGAGACACAAGTATATCCCAACCGCCCCTAACTTGGCTCTGAGTATTGGTGGAGTTTTAGAATAATTGGTCGAGTTGGAAGGGTTGGTTTGCGTTTAGATAATTGATAGAAGTGAGTGATTAGAGGTGAATAAGGATTTGTGATTAAGGTGATTCGAGGTAGATTAGGGTTTTTGATTTAAGGAATAATGTGTATAAAATTTTCTTTAGGATGAACGGAGAATGCTTGCGTAAAATTAATTAAATAACGACATGGAACTTACAGTTGGCGAAGAGCACGTCATTGATCTCACCGAGTGACCATCGGGAACGTCACTGAAACTTAGAAATATCCTTGATCTTGCTTTTAATCAAAGAAAGAGTTTTTTATTATGATTATAAGAGAGGGATGATTCTCAGAGAGGGAAGAACATGCACATACTTAATAACACATGAATGGAAATTTTATTGGAACTAGAGGGTTTACACTTGGAAATTTGTGGAAACTAAAAACATATGTTTATATAGACGAAATTACAATATAAGTGAAGTGGAGGAAGGATTACAAGACATGGAAATTCTCTAAGGAAGGAGAATTTCGAACTAAGACGCTTCCTACTACAAGAACTAGGCTTAACAAGCAAGGGGAGATTTTATGGTAGAAGAGTGTTGTGGCTATGACAACTCTTTTGTCTTTGTGACATTTGACAGATATCCTTCATCTTCCTTTTCATATGCCACTTGTTCTTTTTCTACTCTGTGTCTTAACAGCTGTTGTTACAACCCCAATTTTTGGGTCCATTTGGTGAGAAATGTAATTTCTCATATTAAGGATATTTGAACGAATAATGATATAATGTATTTGGAATAAATGGATTTCATTTACAATAGCCTTGATGATTGTGTTGTGGGCTTATGTGGCTATTGGGCCCAAATAACAAGAAAATTCTATTAATAAATGAATAATTGAGTTTTTGAGAAAAGAATGAAATAGAAACCTCTAGAAGGCAAAATAATGTAATCCAAAGATGGATTTCGTGCCTCTCGGGTTCCTTGGGTTCCGAGGAGTCCAAAGTTGCATAGAGCATGCAATAAGAAAAGAAAAGATCAATTAAATATTTCTTTGTGAAGAAAGAAATTGAAAATAATGGTAAAATGTGAAAAACAAGTGAAAAGAGGTATAATTGAATTATCCTTGGTGGAATTTCGTATCCCAAGGATTCCTAATGATAAAAGGAATACCAATGAGTAAAATAAAAGAGAAATAAAGAGAAATCCTCAAAAAGAGATATTTTAATAAGAAATAAACATGATAATGCAAAATAATGCATATAGATGCATCTAGAAGGATAATAAGTATCCTTGAAAAGGAATTTCGAAATCATAGAGTTTCTTGGGATCCAAGGAGTCCCAATAAAGAAAGAGGAAAGAGAAAATACCAATAAAGTCAAATAAGAAGATAATATGATGCATAATGAATGATTATGAGGTATTGTTAAAAAAGAAGTATTGTTTCAACAAAAGGAAATATAATTTCGTGGTTAATGGATTAAAATGCAAGAACAATGATAATAAGAGAAAGGATTTTCGTTTTTCTAATTATCCATGAAATAAATCTTAACAAAAGGGTAATGAGAAGAGAGAAGAATACTTCTCCTAGAAGGAATATGAATCCTTTTGGAAAGGGGATCTTTGAGACGTGTTTAAGCCTACCTAGGGCTTCGTTTCTCACCCCTATATAAGGGGTAGAACTATGGTTCGAAGGGAAGGAGAACCCCACGTTTCTCTAACCTCCTCGCCTTCTTATTTCCGTACTAACCCTAGATAAGGGGGTATAACCCTATCCCTAGAGTTGAGGGGCCGTGGATAGGCTACCTTAGGGTTGTGTTGCTCCCACGAACTCAGGGGAAATGCTCGGAAGTCTTTCCTCCTTGCTGGTTGTGTGCAGTAGCAGTCGCACTGCTGCAAGAGCTGTAGCGCCTTACGGACCTTACGCGCGGGTAACCGACTAGCTTGGCCATGGATCGGAGGCGCCCCACATGTGTCGGAGCATGACGGAGGTAGAGGTGCAGCTTGCGGTGAGAATCGTGGCCCATGGAGGAAGGGGCAGTCCGCGCTTGGCTGCAGGTCGGCGGCTAGGGCAACGCAGCCGTGCTGCGTGAGGTTGAGGGAGAAGGAGGAGCCATTGGACGGTTCTACCCCTCCGCGGGCTGAAGGACCAGCTACTTACACGGGGGTAGTGTCGTCATTCAATTATGTTTTCAAGTATGCAAGTCGCATTGCATGGAAGGAACACGTGGCGTCCTCTGATTCATCCAAAAAGGTAAACTTTACAAAAATCATATCTAATTGACCGTAGCTCGGATAAATACAAATAATATATGTATTTTGATCAGGAGAATGCGAGAAATTCAATAAAAATACTTTTAAAGATTGATTCTATTCCTAATTGTAAAAGTACAATAAGTTGATGAAAAGTGCATTAAAGTTAAGTTAAAAACCCTTTTTGTGATTAAAGGTTGAATCTAGTATCCTTAATGGGTTAGTTTAATTATTAATAACCTATTGAATGATAATGTTAGATTCGAACCTGATCTAGATGTGAAATTACATGATTTAGGGTTTTTACCTCATATGAGAATGATTAAGCATTTAGAAACCCTAATTTAGGGTAAAAGAGGATAAGATCATATATAATTTGAAAGATGTGAAAATATGTGTTATATGACGATTCTAATCTATTTCAAGCATTAAAGTTCCTAATTTTGGATAATAAAAACCCAAATGTAGTGATTAGGGTTTTCTCATGAATAAAAGGTATAATTAATGGCAAATTGAGTTCATATGTTAATTAGACCATAATGAACTTTGAATTGATGATAAATGTGTATAATGATCTTGTCATGGATTAAAAGGATAAAATAGTAGCTTTAATGAAAAAGAAGCTTAATGAAATTAATTGATGATTAATGTGCCTGTAATATGAAAATAGGGTTATATGTTGTTAAGATAACCTTAATATTGAAGAATAGATGAGATAATTAGGGTTTATAAGTAATGGCATAAAATTAGGATTTAATATGGTAAAACATGAAGGGAAACCCTAATTGCAAAACGGAACCCTAAAATGGATACAGAAACTTTAGAAAGTGAATCCAAGTCAATAAAGTAGATTCTTCATAAAGTGTGTAATAAAGATAGTACATATTCTTTTCAGGAATTATGTGATTGTTGAATTGTTTGCTTAGATTGCTTTCTTGGTTGGATTTGCTTAATGCTTGTGAAATCAGCAAATCAGGTATGTGGTTACACTTATGAATAATCGCTTTAGTTTCACGGTGATTTCCGAATGATTTTATCGGTTGCTTGAAAATAACTATTGGATGCCTTTTATTTCATGCAACTATAAAGTGACTATGATTATCACTATGAATATATATATAACTAGCTTAGATCGGAATCCACCTTTGTGGCTTGTAAAGGCTAAAAAGGGGTAACCTAGAGTATGGTCTAGGTTATCGTGGGTTAGAAACTGGGCTACCAAGTGTAGTGCCATGAGACCCCTTTAGCATGCCATGAGTTAAGGAGTGGGCTACTTACGGGTAGTACCATGTGACTCAACCCTAGAAACAGGTTCACCTATAGATAGAACCATGAGGGGTTTAATGGGGATCTACTATAACGAAAGTAGTATCCAGGTCTACTGCAGGGACAGTGCAGAGGATAGGGAATGCATGGATCGCACAGTTATATTTAAAATGTAAAATTGTTTGTTAAATGGTAATTGGATGCAATACATTATTATCATAGTTGCACGATTATTGTTTCCCCCACATACCAGCTTCGGCTGACCGACGTTTTGTTTGTCGGCGTTTTAGGTACAAGCCAAAAGGACAAATAGTAAATTGTCATATTGTGAAATACATAAAGTAAAATACAAGGAGGATTAGTTAGAGTAGAATGAATACATGGATAGAAGTTTAGAAATCCAAAAATTTCAAAAGGTATGCAAAAGTTTATTTTTCTTATAGTTTTTTAGTTTAGTCTGTTAAAATTTAATAATTGTTCTTGGTTAATTGTTGAACCTTTGATCCGGAAATTATGGGTGCGTCTTCGACCTCTCGGTATCCCTTAATTGGGGGTTACCAGAAGGTGGGGTCATAACATTTGGTATCAGAGCGTAGGTTCCTCACTTAACCATTAATAATTATTAAATTTTACAAACTCCATAGAACCCAAGGGAGTTATTAGAGGATTATCTGAAAGATGGAGGTGTCTAGAAAAGGATCACGACCGGGGGCTGGCAATATTTTCCTCCGCACCACTAGTCGGAATATGAGCACTCCCAGATCCATGTGACTGTCTGGCCAAAGTCTTAGGGTATGAATTGAAATAAGATACCTTTAGGACTTTCTCATCTTAATCATCCCTTCTCATCACAAAATTCTATTATGGACCTAAAGGATTAGGGTTTTCTTTCTTCTCCTCACCCTCTTGAGGTATGGGTAAGGTTAATATGGTTTAAGGAATCCTCCACCAAATTAATGAAAAGCATGTAAATAAGATGTCATGGACATAAGCTTAATAGATTAAGCACAAATTAAAGAATAGATACATGCTTAGGACGTATGACATAAGTTGTCATGCCCTCAGGAGAGACATGAGTCTAGACCTTCTTGTCTGGAGGATAAGTAAAGAGAGTTAGTCTTGGAGATAGAGATCTCCATTAAAAGTAGAGACCTGGCACATCCTGTGAGGATGATGTTAACCCTAACCCTAAGTGAATGTTAGAGAGAGATATGGCATGATGAGTTAGATATCATGATAGATTAGGTGTTTGGATGGACACACCTTTGGGATGCCATATGAGCCATGAGAGGTTGGATGACCTAGCACCTTTGGCGACCCAACCCTGGAAAGGGTCGTTCAGGTTAGAGGGAAGGGTAGCTCCTTCATTGATGAGGTTAGAGAACAACCTATGAAGACCCCATGAGCTTATATGAGCATGGCATAGTAGGCACCCAGAGTACATCAGTAGTATGAGCAGAAGGTCGAAACCCTAACCAGGAGAGTATGATGGATAGCTTGTAAGCTAAGCATAAAGAGTTATGGTTAATCTTGAGCAAACATAAGATGAACATAGGCTTCACCCACGTAGGGGTATACTTGTGAGCTTGATCCATCTTCATGAAGAGAGGACCTCTAGTAGTGAGGTTGTTTGTAGGGTTAGCTCTAGAGAGAGAAAGCAGGACTCATATAAGAAGGTCGGAAGCCTAGACTCTGAGATATGAGGAACAGTGGGAAGTTGAGGATGATGTGATCTAAGTGGATGATAGTGGTCTCCCCATGCTTGATCCCTAGAGGTTGATGTCTTGGTTTCCATGGGAGGAACCAAACCATAGAGAGAGGATGAGGCTTCTAGTACTTATGTGCCTATGGTATAAGAGTTTACCTTCTGAGAAAGGAAGAAGAAGTTATGTATACCCTGGAGAGGTTTAGTGACATGTTGTGAGGCCTTGTACCTTGTTGGTTGTCCTTAAGGAGGACTCGACTCTGAAGTTTTTCTCGAGTAGAAAGATGACAGGAAGTGTGTGTCATACCTTATACATGCCTGATTCGTGGTTACGAGTTTGAGCATGCAGTTGGTCATCAAAAAGTAAACCTAGGGTTCCTAGGCCTAAGAGGGGAAGTGGTATACCTAATGCTCAGGATGAGAGTTGAGTTTCTATAGATGTGATCATAGTACTTATTATGTTGAGAGGAAAGGGAAACCCCTTAAGTTAAGGTGTGTTTGAAGAACCCTTCACAGCTAAAGTTGATGACATGGGAAGGTAAGATCTTGATCCACTATTGAGGAAAGAGAACAAGTATGACCTAGCATGGTCTAGTAGGTGGTCTTCTTGTGCCTTAGTAGCTGCTGGGTTAAGCATGCTCATATGGATGTAAACCCTAAATATGTTTGTGACCTTGTTGTCAAGAGTCGTAGTTTCCTCCCATCCTGGGAGAGGGACCCTTTGGTAGGGTGTATCCCAGTTTTATGGGTTTTGAGAAAACCTAAAGGGGTCTCATAGGATCTTGAGAAGCTAAGTGAATAAGTACATGGTATGAGAATGAATCTGTAGACCCATAGATATCCATCTCTAAGTGCATGAGGATGTGTTACCATGGGGGTAACCGGTATGGGGCCTGACTAAGGTAGGCAGGTCACCATGACCCCTATGAAAGGATGAAAGTCATCCCTTGAATGTAGAAAGAGAGATGATGAGGGAAAGGTTCCAAGTTGAACATGTACAAGAGAATGCTAAGTCTATCCTAGGGTCAGGTAGGGATAAGACCGATGGAAGTAGGAGTTGCCTAATTCCCTAGTTGCACATGACCATAGGGTCGGGAGGTAACATCTATCATTGTCTGAGGGCCATGGGTTAGGAGATTGATCACCTTCATGAACTCATGGGACCCCAAAGGGCAGATGAGTAGGGCACTCTCTGGATGCATGAGGGAAGAGACATAAGTTGATGATAAACTTTGAATTGATGATAAATGTGTATAATGATCTTGTCATGGATTAAAAGGATAAAATAGTAGCTTTAATGAAAAAGAAGCTTAATGAAATTAATTGATGATTAATGTGCCTATAATATGAAAATAGGGTTATATGTTGTTAAGATAACCTTAATATTGAAGAATAGATGAGATAATTAGGGTTTATAAGTAATGGCATAAAATTAGGGTTTAATATGGTAAAAGAAGAAGGGAAACCCCAATTGAAAAATGGAACCCTTAAATGGATACAGAAACCTTAGAAAGTGAATCCAAGTTAATAAAGTAGATTCTTGATAAAGTGTGTAATAAAGATAGTACATATTCTTTTCAGGAATTATGTGATTGTTGAATTGCTTGCTTGGATTGCTTTCTTGGTTGGACTTGCTTAATGCTTGTGAAATCAGAAAATCAGGTATGTGGTTACGCTTATGAATAATCGCTTTAGTCTCACGACGATTTCCTAATGCTTTTATCGGTTGCTTGAAAATAACTATTGGATGCCTTTTTTTTCATGCAACTATAAATTGACTATGATTATCACTATGAATATATATATATATAACTAGCTTAGATCTGAATCAACCTTTGTGGCTTGTAAAGGCTAAAAAGGGGTAACCTAGAGTAAGGTCTAGGTTATCGTGGGTTAGAAACTGGCCTACCAAGTGTAGTTCCATGAGACCCCTTTAGCATGCCATGAGTTAAGGAGTGGGCTACTTACGGGTAGTGCCATGTGACTCAACCCTAGAAACTGGTTCACCTATAGGAAGAACCATGAGGGGTTTAATGGGGATCTATTATAAGGAAAGTAGTATCCAGGTCCACTGTAGAGACAGCGCAGAGGATAGGGAATGCATGGATCACGCAGTTATAATTTAAAATGCAAAATTGTTTATTAAATGGTAATTGGCTGCAATACATTGGTATCATAGTTCCACAATTATTGTTTCCCCCACATACCAGCTTCGGCTGACCGACATTTTGTTTGTCGGTGTTTTAGGTACAAGCCAAAAGGAGATACAGTAAATTGTCATATTGCAAAATACATGAAGTAAAATACAAGGAGGATTAGTTAGAGTAGAATGAATACATGGATAGAAGTTTAGAAATCCAAAATTTTTAAAAGGTATGCAAAAGTTTATTTTTCCTATAGTTTTTCAATTTAGTCTGTTAAAATTTAATAATTGTTGGTTAATTGCCGAACCTTTGATCCGGAAATTATGGGTGCGGCTTCGACCTCTCGGTCTCCCTTAATTGGGGGTTATCGAAAGGTGGGGCCGTAACAACTGTCTTTTGTCTTTATGTATAGAGAAGAGCTATCTTGTCTTTTCTTTTTTTGTCACTTCTTCAGCAAGGTATTTTTACCCATTATTTTGAATTGAGTAATCCGTAACAATCATCTCCATTTTCGAAGTCACTTTCTCCTTGAGCAATATCTAGGATTGGAATATTTTTTAGATCTAGGATTTCATCAAATATAATTAATTGAGAATTGTCCATGTTAGGGTCTCTTATAAGAGTCTTTCTTGGTAATTTTATTTTCTTATATGGAGGCCCCCTTTTAGTTTCTTGATCAATAATATAATCAAAACTGGGGTAGATATCAACTTTCCCTTTAAAATAGGGTCTATGTTGAATTTGTCCCACCATTTAATCAATACTTGCCTTCCTGGGTAGGGTAAAAAGGCATTAGTTTCTTTTTCTCATTTCCATTGCATAATCCATGGGATTCCATAAGCACAACAACATCTTAGTATGTTAATATCTTCTTGATCAAAACTTTCAAATAATGGAATATAATTATTAAGCTTTTGTTGGAATATTTCCCGAGTAGCTCCATAATTTTTCCAAAAAAATATAGTAGAACCAATTTGGTAAGTTAGTCCTATAAGACCATTTTATGAACCATTAATGAGTCATTTGACTATTTTGAATACATGAGACATTTTTCCAGGCATCTTGATAGTCCCAGTAATTGTAGTACTGGGGTTGATGTTTGTCTTTAAATCTTCTTGGAATATTAGGATTTCCATCATTGTTCCATTCTGAAATGGTGATAATTTTTTGGATTTTTAATTGAGAAAAATATATCATTTTCTTTGTTGATTTTTCTCCAAAATTATGAAATATTTTTACACTACCAATTTCTATGAGAATTTTCTCATAATAGTAGTGATTCTTTCCAACCATTATCGGAATAAAATTATATTTATTAGGAAGGTAATTTTGCAGTATAGTTTTTGTTTCTTTGGGTAAGTCTTCATTTTCTAAAGTTATTGCATGTATTGATGTTTTAATATTATTATTGTTGATGCATATGTGTGCTTCAGAAATTTTATATTTTACTTTAAGTTTATCTTTTATAGCAGAATTAACATGATGATTAGTTGTTTCATAATATTTTGTTGGTATAAGGTTTTCTCTTATACAATTAACATCAGCTCCAGAATCAAATAAAGCTATCCCTTCTAGGGTGAAGTCATTAATTTTTATAGTCACCACCTTTTCATTTTCTCTTGATGAATTCTTGAAGATTATTAACAAAGGAATCTTCATTATCTTCCCTTGTTTTATTGACTTGATTTTTATTTGAGCATTCTCCTAGCATTGTATTAAATATATGTTCATCCTCATCATCATTATACTTTTCATATATATATTTTTGAAGATTTTCAACCTTATATTTTAGTACAATGATATCTATTTTGATTTTGTTTTGTTTTTTCTCAAATCTTCTATAGAAATATGTTAATCATTAGTTTTATCATATTCAATTCTTTTCATCACATGATCAAATGAGTAGAACTCATTTGCTTTTGATTTTGTTTTATTATCTGATTTTTTGTCTACAATCATATTGAGATATTTTACAAGTTTAGTTCTTCTTTCTTGTTTATCTTGGATGGAATCTATGGTTTCAAGTATAAATTGTTGTTCACTAGTTAAGACATGAATTGCATCTGATGATGTTTCATTGCTATAGTAATTACACTAGAATCCTTCTTCATTCTTTGATCCTGAGGATTCAGGTAGATTTAATTTACTAATAAAAGTATCGAGTTCTTCTGGCGTAATACTTTTTGATTCTGGTAACAATTTGTTACTTTTTTCTTGAAATCTCATTTAAAACATTTGTTTGCATAGTGTCCTTTTTTGTTACAATTGTAACATGCTATGTTTTTCTTATTATCTATTTTTCTTATTTGTTTTCTTTTTGTATAATTCTTCTTTGATTTGTTATTATCTTCACTAAACCTTTTATAGATTTTGTGTCATTTATTTTCTTTTGGTAAATCCATGTCACATCCAAATTGATAACAAAATTCTCCTAGTTCCTTTTTATTTACTATTTGTTGTCTTTTTAATTGATTTTTTAATTTATAATTGCAAGTAGGTGGGATCACCCCCTTACTAAAGAAAAAAATTGAATAATTAACATCCATTCCAAATACACTCAAAGGTATGTTGGAATAGGTATAAATTTTCCAAATTTGTTATAATGGTATGCAAAAGACTAAAGTTAGCAGCAGAATTAAACAAATGACTATATTCAATTTTCACAAAAGTATATAATATTCTCCCATAAGGGTTTACATGTATGATACAACATAAGGATCTAATTAGAGGGAAGTCTAAACTACTTCAAATCTGTCTCCAAGCAACATCTCCAAGAGCTAGGTCCATGTTGGAAGCTATGTTCTCCTTGGTCATGTTCAACACCTCGATCTAAACTTGGGTGGTTGGGAAATCACCCAACAAGAGAGAGAAATACAAGGTATCTATCAAATAATGAACAAGAACAAAATATAAGGAAATAACATGAAAGTAAAGGCTAAGATTTCATCATAAGATGAACAAAACAAGTGTATGAGGCTATATTCAAAAGAAAATTTCCATTAACAATTATATCAAAAAGGATTTGCATGTAAGATAATTATGTATATCTAAAAAAGTAGGGTTGAGGCACCTATCAGACCTCTAACCTATATGTGAGGGGAGAATAAGACGTTCCCAGTCACCTACACAATTATATAGGGGAGAATAAAAACATTCCCCAGGGTGATTAAATACATGCCCTCTGTGGGTGGTTGTACATAAGTACCACTACTTTAAATTAAATAGAACATAATTCTACATGCTAGAAAAGTAGTCATGGCAAGAGTAGTCATAATATTCAATAAGCATGGTAGTGGGGTATAAGACTCAAACAAGAAGAAATTATAATTTGATTTGAGGCATGAACAACATTAGGATTCAAGAATAGAAGATTTAGGGTTCATTTAAGCCTCATTAGGGAAATATAGGGTTTGGCTACAATTATCCCAACATAGGATGTAAGGAATGCACATACCTCTCTTACTGATATCAATTACTAACTTTCACCACTTTAATTGAGTCCAAGTTCCACTTTGCCTATTTTTAATGTATTAATATGTATTAGAGTACATAGTGCACATTAATGTAGAGAAACTCTAATTTCAGAAATTTTTAGAAAAAAATAGATTTAGATTTTGAAAATATCACCAATGAACTTATTAGGTTCTCCTGATGAAGAAAACATTTTTATGTTAATTTTGGAGTTATGATGATTAAGATGTAATTTTATTAATTTTATGAATTAATTTCATTTTACAAAAATCACCCTTCGTCAAACCATGAAATAAAACCTTTAAAATATTTTTATTAGATAGAAAATAATTTTCCAATTCCAAAACATATTTATTTGTCAAATTTGGATAAGCGGATTAGAAGATATGAATTTTTCAATATTGACCAATAGGAGATTGCCACATCATCAAATTGATCGAGATAATTGAAGAGAGAGGGAGAGAGAGAAAACACCATTTGACCCCATATTAAGTTTGAAGTTTCATAGGCAATCAAACTAGATCTTCTAGAGAAGGTAAAACATTAAGAAACCAAAACCCTAGAAGAACATGGTAAAAAGAGATGGAAATCATCAATTTTAAACATAGAAGCATGAGTTTTAAGCATGTAGTAACCAATATATGAGAAGGGGGTTAACAAAAATTGCCTCTAGGAAGGTAAGAAGGTCCAAACAGAAAGGATCCTGAGATTAGAAGATCTGGTTGCTCCAAGCCAAACTCCTTTCTTGAGCAAAGATCATGTTCTCCACTTTAGAGGTGCAAACCCTAGCAAAAGAGCATGGAGATGAGATGTTTTAGGGTTCTAGGTGGAGTTTTACCATGTAAAGTCATGGTTCTAACCTGGAAGAAGGTGGTAGGAATACTAATAGCATGAAAACAGGGAAGGAAAGGAGGAGTCTTACTAGTTTTGGTCAAAATAACCAAGGAGGAGCTTAAGAAATCCTAAATAGAGAAATTTGGAACCCTGGGAGCCTTCTTCACCAAGGTAGGCACCCTCTTTTACCTTGGGACAGAAAATTCGTGGCCAAACATATAAGGGACTATGCTCTAATATGTGGGAAAGAGAAGGATAGTATTGCTTCTTGTATTGGGAGGTTGGAAGGGGTAGGCATGGCTTTATAAAGAAGGGGGCAAGTATGAGGTGTCTATGGGACTTTCCATGTGTCCTTAGGTTAGGGCTTCATGGCCATGCAAGAGGAAAGCTCATAGACTCTTCTTGTATATCAAAGGTCGGTCCTAAAATCCCATGGAGGCTTCTAGGCCATACCCACCATCCTCCAATTAAAGAAATAACCCCATTGGTTGATACATTTTAAAGATAAGCTCTTTTATAAAGAGGGTAATCCCTATAATGCCCTTGGAAAGTAACACCTTCAAACCAAGGTGCAACTAGGTTTCCCATGGTTCAAAATCTCGAGAATGGTAAGGAAATATCTAAGGATCAAAATTCAGGTGATAATTTGCAAACAAAACCTCTCAATTGGGTAAATTGCATAAAAGTCCAGAATGTACCTAAAATTGATAACTTGCACAAACAACATCCAAATCAAACCAAATTTGAAACTTAGGCTCATTTTATGTTTTCAAATCACATAAAAAGTTAGATTAAGTTTTATAGCACTTAATTATGGTAATTAAGCTTGTTTAATACATTAATCAAGGTTTAGGGCCTTTCACTTCTAGCACAAATTAATAAACCATTGTTCTACTAAAGTGGTGATTTTACATTTTAGATCCTTAAATAAGATTTCACTGAGGTATTTGTGCATAAACCCTTCCATTGGTATACTTATTGAACAAATGTTCACCAAACCACTATAAATTTCACAATTTAAGCATCAAGGCCAAAAAGGATAGAAATGATACAAAAATATTGGGAAAGGGCCAAAACGAGAATATGTCAAAGTTTTGGTACGTTACAATACCCCACCCCTTAAAGAGGATTTCATCCTAAAAATCTAAAGAAAAGTGAGAAGTGTGAGTATGCAACATCTCACCACTAAACTCCAGGTTGTTTCCATTAAACTTCCACCAAAACTTTTACTAGCTTAAACTCCTTATTTTTCAACTGCTTAACTTGGGAGTTCAGAATCTTCTCAAGCAACTCCACATAGGTCAGGTTCTCATGGATCACCTAAAGGTTCCACTTTTATGATTTCTTTTTAAAAAAATTGTCTTATTAGAATTATATTCATTAGGATATCACATTATCATTATTATTCTTTCAATTGTGTCATGTCATATTCACTTTTTTCCCAAAAGAGTTATATTTCATTATTATGCACAAACCCAATATATTTCTTATTTATCTCATTAGGAATTTTACCACAAATAGAGTTATACTAAATTATCTTAATATGCATTACTATATCTGACTGTTATCTTTAATAATTAGATTTAGACTCCATTATCAAATGTGTCAATTATTTTTGTATGGAATAGGACATTTTATCCAATTTGTTACAATTAATCCTAATAATGTCACATTAATTACTTATATGTATATTAGACATTGTTACTTTACCGTTCTTGCTCACATTAATGTCATCATTAATCATACTCTCATATTTATTCACTTCTTATTATTTATTATGAACATTTGTGTGAATCAATTACTTCTTATCCATATTGAAGTTATTATATATATTTTAATGATCAAGGTGGGATATATTACATATTAATGATTTGATTCACATACTAAGTCATTAGGTTATTAATTAGGTGTGTATTAGAGAATGAGGTGATATGCATTTCATATTGATGACCTAATTAATCTATGATTTATGTGTATCAAAGTATGTTATCTGATTATGGCACCCAATGTCACTAATGTATCAAGAATATCATTTAAGGATGTATAGGTTAAGGTTATATTATTACAACTTAGGGTTTAGGTCAATATGATCATTATTCTTCATGTATACATTCTTAGTATGCATTAAATACAAGATTAGGTTACAATTATGTTGATCATCATTTCATTAGGGTTTATTGGTCCAAGAAATGTCTAGCCTCATGTGTACCCACTATTAGTATTTTAGGTGAGTTACTCATATTATGTGCTTTAGATATTCATTAGGGTTCAAACATGTGAACAATTCATTAGATGACCATTATATGTTCATTAGTATATAAACAAGCATGTAAGGTTATAACTATGACTTGTTTGGTCAAAACTAAGGATCCAAGAAAACTATCCTCCTAATCATGGAGTTAGGGTTTCTAAAGTCAAAGTAGCTAGATTTTAGTATGTTGCATGACTCCATCCCCTTGGAAAGGATTTCATCCTCAAAATCTAACTACCCAAAAATCATTAAACCAACTACTCTCCACTCCTTAAAAGGTTTGACCTACCAAGCCAAACTAATATAGAGGTAAAAGGGTGAGTCTAACTAAACCATATACAAGATCCATCACACTTCATTGCACACTCTGATTGCTTACTAAACACCAAACTTCAAAGTCTAGGTTCTAGGTATAACTATCCAAACATGTGCTTTTGTGGGTCATAAGGGAACTACATTGGGTATCCATCCTCAAACAAGTCAATACACTTGGGAGACTAGTTCAACATATCAGGGGCCCTAAAGATAAATCATATAGATGTCTAAGGCTACTATTGCCTAAAAGTATGCTATTTTGAACAATTCCTATCAGCTCAGGCCAGGTTGGTATCATATGGATTTGGGAGTCCTCGTAAACCAATCTAGTGGTGCGGAGAAAAGTCTTACCATCCCCCGAACCCTGATCCTTTCTAGACACCTTTGCTTTCAACTTCATGTCCTAGTAGCTGCCTGAAGGCCAAGCTAAACAACCTAAAGTTATTATGGTTACTTATGCATCTTTTAGTTGTAAGTATTTTAGGAATATATTCATAATTATTTTAATATGAAACTATAGGATCCTAAATCAATCCTTCATCATCTATTGATCAACTCTAGGGCAAACTTGTCACTTAAAGGTAAGGCAAGTATTCTAACTAGGGAGACAAAATTGAAATAGTCAGATTCTGACTACCATGGGCTCTGATACCATGTTGTAAGGAGGTGGGATCACCCCCTTACTAAAGAAAAAAAATGAATAATTAACATCCATTCCAAACACACTCAAAGGTATGCTGGAATAGGTATAAATTTTTCAAATTTATGATAATGGTATGCAAAAGACCAAAGTGTAGCAGCAGAATTGAACAAATGACTATATTCAATTTTCATAAAAGATTACAACAGTATAATCATAATCTCCCATAGGGGTTTACATGTATGATACAACATAAGGATCTAAGTAGAGGGAAGTCTAAACTACTTCAAATCTATGTCCAAGAAACATCTCCAAGAGCTAGGTCCATGTTGGAATCTATGTTCTCCTTTGTCATGTTCAACACCTCAATCTAAACCTGGGTGGTTGGGAAATCACCCAGCAAGAGAGAGAAATACAAGGTATGTGTCAAATAATGAACAAGAACAAAAGATAAGGAAATAACATAAAAGTAAAGGCTAAGATTTCATCATAAGATGAACAGAACAAGAGTATGAGGCTATATTCAAAAGAAACTTGCCATTAACCATTATATCAAAAAGGATTTGCATGTAAGATAATTATGTCTATCTAACTAAGTAGGGTTGAGGCATCTATCAGACCTCTAACCTATACGTGAGGGGAGAATAAGATGTTCCCAGCCACCTACACAATTATATAGGGTAGAATAAAAACATTCCCCAGGGCGATTAAATACATGCCCTTTGTGGGTGGTTGTACAGAAGTATCACTACTTTAAATTAAATAGAACATAAATGTACATGCTAGAAAAGTAGTCATGGCAAGAGCAGTCATAATATTCAATAAGCCTGGTAGTGGGGTATAAGACCCAAACAAGAAGAAATTATAATTTGATTTGAAGCATGAACAACATTCGGATTCAAGAATAGAAGATTTAGGTTTCATTTAAGCCTCATTATGAAAATATAGGGTTTGGCTGCAATTATCCCAACATAGGGTGTAAGAAATGCACATTCCTCTCTTATTGATATCAATTACTAACTTTCACCACTTTAATTGAGTCTAAGTTCCACTTTGCTTATTTTCAATGTATTAATATGTATTAGAGTGCATAGTGCACAATAATGTATAGAAACCCTAATTTCAAAAAAAAAAATTAGCAAAACTCAGATTTCGATTTTGAAAATATCACCAATGAACTTATTAGGTTCTCCTGATGAAGAAAACATATTTTTATGTTAATTTTGGAGTTATGATGATTAAGATATAATTTTTATGGATTTTGTGAATTAATTTCATTTTACAAAAATCACCCTTCATCATACAATGAAATCAAACCTTGAAAATATTTTTATTAGATAGATATTAATTTTCCAATTCCAAAACATATTTATTTGTCAAATTGGATAAGCGGATTAGAAGATATGAATTTTTCAATACTGGCCAATAGGAGATTGCCACATCATCAAACCGATCGAGATAATTGAAGAGAGAGGGGAGAGAGAAAACACCATTTAACCCAAGATCAGGTTTGAAGTTGCATAGTTAACCAAACTAGAGCTTCTAGAGAAGGTAAAATAGCAAGAAACCAAAACCCTAGAAGAACATGATAAAAAGAGATGGAAATCATCTATTTTAAATATAGAAGCATGAGTTTTAAGCATGTAGTAACCAATATATGAGAAGGGGGATAACAAAATTGGACTCTAGGAAGGTAAGAAAGTCCAAACAGAAAGGATCTTGAGATTAGAAGGTCTGGTTTCTCCAAGACAAGCTCCTTTCTTGAGCAAAGATCACCTTCTCCACTTTAGAGGTGTAAACCTTAGCAAAAGAGCATGGAGATGAGATTTTTAGGGTTCTAGGTGGAGTTTTACCATGGAAGGTCATGGTTCTGACCTGGAAGAAGGTGGGAGGAATACTAACAACATGAAAATAGGTAAGTAAAGGAGGATTCTTGAGCAAAGATCACCTTCTCCACTTTAGAGGTGTAAACCTTAGCAAAAGAGCATGGAGATGAGATTTTTAGGGTTCTAGGTGGAGTTTTACCATGGAAGGTCATGGTTCTGACCTGGAAGAAGGTGGGAGGAATACTAACAACATGAAAATAGGTAAGTAAAGGAGGATTCTTACTAGTTTTGGTCAAAATCACCAAGGAGGAGCTTAAGAAATCCTAAATAGAGAAATTTGGAACCTTAGGAGCCTTCTTCACCAAGGTAGGCACCCTCTTTTATCTTGGGATAGAAACTGCATGGACAAACATAGAAGGGTTAATGCTCTAAGCTTTGGGAAAGATAAGGAGAGGATTTCTTCTTAGATTGGGAGGTGGGAAGGGGTAGGCATGGCTTTATAAAGAAGGGGGCAAGTATGAGGTGTCTATGGGACTTTCCATGTGTCCTTAGGATAGGGTTTCATGGCCATGAAAAGGGAAAGCTCATAGACTCTTCTTGTATATCAAAGGTCAGTGCTAAAAGCCCATGGAGGCTTCTAGGCCATCCCCACCATCCTCCAATTAAATAAATAACCCCATTGGTTGATAGCTTTTAAAGATAAGCTCATTTATAAAGAGGGCAATCCCTATAATACCCTTAGAAAGTAACACCTTCAAACCAAAGTGCAACTAGGTGCCCCATGGTTAAAAATCTCAAGAATGGTAAGGAAATATCTAAGGATTAAATTCAGGTGATAATTTGCAAAGAAAACCTCCCAATTGGGTAAATTTCATAAAAGTCCAGAATGTACCTAAAATTGCATAACTTGCACAAACAACATCCAAATCGAACCAAATTTGAAACTTAGGCTCATTTTATGTTTTCAAATCACATAAAAAAGTTATATAAAGGTTTAGATCACTTAATTATGGTAATTAAGCTTGTTTAATACATTAATCAAGGTTTAGGGCCTTTCACTTCTAGCACAAATTAATAAACCATTGTTCTAGTAAAGTTGTGATTTTACATTTTTGATCCTTAAATAAGATTTCACCGATGTATTTGTGCATAAACCCTTCCATTGGTATAATTATTGAACAAATGTTCACCAAACCACTATAAATTCCACAATTTAAGCATCAAGGCCAAAAAGGATAGAAATGGTACGAAAATATTGGGAAAGGGACAAAAAGAGAATATGTCGAAGTTTGGGTATGTTACAATAGTCATTACAAAGAGATAGTCCCATTTTCTTTATTCTTTGTATTATTTCCCCATAGGATATGTGTTCTGGAGGGAAAAAGTTATTATATGCTTGTCTAATATGTTCTCTTACCTTTTCAGAGAATAAAATAGGCAATCCTGATAAAAACTTTTCTTTCCAAACAACAGAATTACAATCTGTGAATTGGAAAACTTTAGAAAGAAAAACATCTTTATACCAATGAAAATCACTCAGATTCTTACATCTTAAGTTCATTATTTGTTCCGTAAGTTTTTCTAATATAGTGGCATTATGGCCTATAAATTGTTGAATTATGTTTACTATTAGAGTATATACTGCGTCTGATTGGGATTGACCATTTTCTAACTTAATTTGAGAACCATGTTCATTTCTTTTTGTAGCTTGAAGTGTTTCTTATTTGTGTATTTCACTAAGATAATCAATCCACCATCCTCTTAACTGACCCATAAATGATTAAGTTATCATTTGGGCAATCATGGTTTTAGGGATACCATGAGTTCGACAAGCATTGGCATATATCAACATTTGATGGAAAATTTGTAATATTTGGTATTCTAAAAATCCATCTAAGTTCCATTCTATAAGAGATTGGCCATCAAATTGACATAAAGTAAGATCAAGAGTTTCTTCAAATTGTAGGTCAACTAGTGTTTGTCTAGAGCAATAATTTTTTGTTTTCGAAAATCGAGCAGTTTTACCAAAGCTAACTGTATTTAGTTGTATATTCTTAGGTGTCTCTTCTTCATATGTATATGATGAGTCTCCATATATTGTATTAACGATTGGTTTTTGAAGATTTAATAGGTCTAGATTACTTGTGATTTCATGTGTTAATTCATTGAGTTGTTTATCGAACTTAATGGGTGTCTTCTGATGGAGCTTCCACTTACGTGGAATTGTGTGCACCACTAAAAATCCTAAAGATGGTAAGTCTTTAAGTTTAGCCTTGCTCATACTAGATTGAGAACTCCACCCACGTATGCTAAGATACGTGGAAGTCTTATCGTAGTATAGTTAAGGGTTGAATCTATGGGACAACGGTCTTGTTGGGAACAACAAGATGAAAAGCGTTAGAATTCCACTTAGCCTCTTAATAGTTGGTATTTAGGTCAAAATGTTGGTTTGGTTGTTTTTAAACTAAGAGCAAGTAAAGTAAAGCAAGCAAGTACATTTAAGGATGTTAAATAATAATAGGAAGCCACTAGGGTGTGATCGGTTTTCACCGCCACTACACATGGATCAAAATATGCAACATAAAACACAACCTACAAAAAGAGTCTTAAACAGATAGTATCTTCGTAGATTTAGTTTCCTTTCGGAGAACTAACTACAAGAAGTGTGGGAATTATGCAATGATAGCCATCCCCGAACGAATGGTCAACTGCTTTGCATCATTCCCTTCACAAACTGTGTTCCTCGACTTACCAAAGTTGTACTTTCATTCGTCAACTGATTCCATTTCATAGTATGAAAGTACAACATTTGGAAGTGAGTTTACTCCACTTCTTGAAAGCACTCCTAGATACTGAAACAGGTGCATGGTGGATACATGCACCAAGAACCAACATTCAATCGAGTTTTGAATCAAGTAGTACAAACATAGACAATTCATACTAAGAGATAAAAGATAACACAAGTTGGTGATCAAGAAACAAGCATTCATTAAGCGATTGATGTTGAACTGTAAAGGAAGTAACTCTATATTGCAAACTATGGATTACATTACATGGAATGAAATCATGGGTAGCGGGGCTACTCCCCGCACCCTAGTGAAAGATACTACTCGCTCATAGCTAGGACAAAGAAGGAGGCGAGAAGAGAGAGAGAGAACATCATCCCCACAAAGGAGAGAGGAAAGTCAACCCCTTAGAGAGTGAGAGAGTGACGATCTTCAAGCTTCACAGGTTGCTCGATGACGAGGTCTTCTCTTCCCACATTCTTTGGCAAAAAGAGAGAAAGCAGCTTCAAGATGGAACGTGGATCTCAGACCGGCAGCCTTCAGGCAGAGGATGGAAGTTGGAACAGATCTGCAGTGATGGAGGCAGCCTCTGGGTGTCTGAAAACTTGATGTCTTTGGGAGGACCCCTTGGGTCATATTTATAGGCCTCAAGTGAAGTCCAAACGGTTTGGTGAATTTTGGGTCCAAACGGTCTTAGAAACCGTTTGGACTCTGAGATAGGTTGGAGTCCGAGACCGTTTGGACTCCGAGACCGTTTGGACTCATGCGGTCTTGAGATCGTATGACTCCATGCGGTCTTGAGATCGTATGACTCCATGTGGTCTTGAGATCGTATGACTCCATGCGGTCTTGAGATCGTATGACTCCATGCGGTCTTGAGACCGTTTGGCTTCATGCGGTCTTGAGACCATATAACTCCATGCGGTCTTGAGACTGTTTGGCTTCATGCGGTCTTGATATCGGTTGGCTTCCTACGGTCTTGGGACCGTTTAAGTCTTTTGTGATTTTTTTGTGTCTTTTTCTGTAAGTAAAAAGGAGAAAAGTTAATCTTAACAATATATTTGCAATAAAAGAGAATAGTTAGAGATTTTGTCTACTTTATCTTAGAAAGAGTGTGGAAAATTGAAGAATATTACTAAGATAACATCACAAAATTGGAGGTTATCACTTCTTTCCTAATATAATATTTCCAGTTATAGTTTGAGGAACAATTAGTGGCAAAAAAAATTCTACTTTGTTTTGATATATTGATACTTTGCCAATATCAATAAGCATTATCTCTATCATGTCAGTTTGTTTGCTAAGGGTTTGAATATTTATATTTGTATAGTTGTTTTGTTCAATTATATGAGCTATATGGTGTGTTTTAGCTGGTTCTTGACTATATTCCATTAGTTTTAGTGGACTGGCCTGGGTGTCATTTTCTCCAAATTTTATAGCTTGAAAGGGTGGATGAATTGATTCAACTTCTTCATCTTTTGAAGTATGTTTCCATGTTAAGGATAGTTTTTCTATTACCATAGAACGATCCTCACTTGGGAGAGTAGGTAACATTTCTTTAAGTGTATAAAGATAATTAGATTCATACCAATCAAAGAAATATATATTCTCATTTAACTATTTCATTTGAGAATACCATAGATCTCTTATAGCTGACCTTTCATATTTATCAAAATGTGTAAAAAAGCCATTTTACTTTTGGTTTATTATTATCATATAAAAAGTCTTTCTTTAATAATTTTTTGTTAATTTCAAAGTTGTTATAGTTGTCTTCAAGGAGACATGAAACTTTGAAATCAGATTCAGAGTGTTCATATTCGTTGTGTTCATATACTGGGTAGGATATTCTCGTAGGACTTCTATTCATAGCGTTGGATTGTTCAAGTTTATTGTGATCAATATGTAAATATGAAGAAGAACGAACTTCTAAGGTGTTTTTCCTAGACTGAGATAAAGTAGAATTTCTTCTTTTTGAAGGACAGAAACTTATTTCTACATCACCATTAATGTGCTCGATAATGTTTTGTATTTTGGTATTTTCTCTAGGTACAGGTGCATTTGCTTGCGGCATGGTCCAATTTTCTAGGAGCTTAACTTCCTCCCATCGCAAGGCCTTAGGAATAATGGCTTTGGTTTTTATATTAGTTAGAAAAAGAGTTGTAAGCCCCTTTTCTGGGTAAATCAAGGATTGAGGAGTTACTGTGTTCGTGGCCTTGAAGTAAAATCTATAACATAGTACAATATTTTCAGAATTTGGATCCATGTCAAATCATGATGTTTGCACATTCAAGGTTAAGACCTTCAAAAGGCATGGGTGGGAAAGGGAAACTGAGAAATTAGGAAATGCATTAAAGTAAAGACGTCTGTCATCTAATGTTGATTCTACGAGTCCAAGAATGGAATTTGGAAATTTTAGATGCCTATTGTCTCTAAGGCACAGAAGTACCGAACAATTTATACCTTTTCTCATTAAGGATTTGGCAGATACTGGACGAATCCTAAATGAATGAAGTCGTATCTTGAGTTATTTTTTATCATGTTTATATCTCTTTTAGATATAAGTTGTATGCATTCTTGTGAAGACGTAATTGATATAGTGTTTTCAATAGTTTTGATGTAATAGTTGGATATAAATCAAAAACTGCCTTTATAGTAAATGTCTTTTATTGGAAATTTAGGCATTTTCCAATTTTGAATGGATTTTTCTATATTTTCAAAATAAATTTATTCACAATTTTTTATTGACATTGTTCGAACTATGGAAGGGTTTGTATGGGAACTGGTAGAAATTCTGGTGAGTATTCTTTCCATTGGTCTTTAGGGATGAATTCTAATATAGAAGAGTTGGGATATTAATTTCTTTGGAGATAATCGGTGTCCTGTCAATTGCTAAACCTAGCCCTACAAAACCCTAAAACACCTACCACGGCTAAAGCAGGTACAACGGGCTACCACTACGACAAGGAGGCCTCAGACCCCAAAACCCCAAGAAGGAAGACCCCAAACTCTCACCTTTCAGAGAGAAAGTGAAAGAGACACAAGCATATCCCTATATATATATATATATATATATATATATATATATATATATTAGGGGTGTCGTATTCACCTAGGGTGTGGGTTTCCACCCTTGTTTTTATTTAGTCCATGATCCAATAGTGGTATGGCCCTATTTTACATATCTGGTTTATCTCATATATGCATTGTAACGTCCCCGATTCAACCACCTGATTTTCTTCCTTCAAAAATCAAGTAGCTAAATCTGAGTCGTTAATATGGCACCAAGAATCAAAGCACAGGAGTGAGATAAGAAATATTTTATTTCAAAATATTACACCCTTACAAAAGGTAGATTTATATTATCTCATGTATACAATAAAAATGATACATGAGTTTAAAATTAAGCTTGATCCGCCTTTGATTCTTGACGCCCTTCATGATCTTTTCAAGATGAGTCTTCCACAAGGAAAGGTCTCTTATAAATAATATAACCTGCAACATGGAAGAATATGTCGCAACCCAAGTGGGAGAGTATGGGTTAGACAATTGTCTAAGTATGGAAAAATAGAGATAAGCATCAAGACACTATTAATATAGTTGTATTCTTAATGCATTACTCAGATAACTAAAGTAACAAAATTCCAAACCAAAATTATTGACCATATACTAGTCACCTTAGAAGTGTTTGATAGAATTCCACTTTCCAATAATATCACATGACACAATTAATAGAGAAAAATAAAGGAAAAGGGAACCAAAAGACAATAGGACTAGAATCTAAAGAAATGTTTGATTATCATCTAAGGCCTTTAAACTCAATTTTAAAGGATAATATGGACGAATATATGGAAGTCATACCTAGCTTATTAATAAAGAGGTTGTGTATAGTTGATCACTTATTCATTCTTTAGGAAAGTATATGAAGTATACTATACTCTTACTGCATATAATACCAAACCATTCTATACCATACCTTTTATTGATGTTAATATAATACATTACAATATGAATTGAATATCATATTAAACAATAATAAATCATACTTTTTGGATGACAAAATGTGGGAACCATACCTTTTGATGTACATTGATACATAGTTCCACAAGAAGACCATAGCATCATTAAATATATCCAGTCTTGATATATTTCGACAACATTCTATTGCATTTTCCATTACCTCGATCATCGTTCCTAGCTAGATCAGCTTCTAGGGTTTCTCTCACTAGGGTAGAAGAGAGATGGCTTATATATTCTTAGAGAAACGATATTTTGGAAGACATAGTATTGGGTTGCTCTTACTATGGTGGAGGAAGGAGGTAGTAGGTTTCTATAGAGAGAGTATTTGTTGGGAGGGTACTGGGATGATGTCCCCAGTATTTGGCTTGGGCCCTCCCCAGCATTATATGGGGCATCAGATTTGTTATCTGAGGAGGTTGTATCGTTGTTAGAATCTACGGAGGAGTCGGAGTCATCTTTGTCTTCATCATTGCCTTCTTTGTTAGCTTCTGCTTTTTCTGTGAGCTTCTTATGTGTTTTCTTTTTGCACTTCCGATGGATGGTTTGTAGTTCTTCAAACGTCACTTGCACATGCTCGTGTGTTTTGAGCAGTGTGTCGTGTGTTTCCTTGAGATCTTTGTATCGGTCTTCGGCAGAGAGGAGTCGCACTGTAAGATCTGTTACTGTAGCTCATAATTGTTGGATTTCATTGTTCGTCGACTCCTCTTGGTGATTGTTGAATTATGTGAGAGTGTTTCTGATGTTATCCAAGCACGTGCTAAGATCTGTTTGTTGTTTCTTGAGCTCACGGAGAGTCTCAGGCAGAGGCTGAGTCTGCATAGAGATCTCATCGACTTGCTTGGCCATCGCTTCTTGCTGGCCTTTTACTCCAAGGATCAGCTCAGGCAAGTTGTTGTAGTGGCTGTCGATGTGATCAACTTGCCTGGCCACTATATCTTGTTGTTGCTGAAAACCTTGGAGTATGCTTGGCAAGGCACGATTCTGCTCATCGATCTTGGCTACCTGTTTAGATAGTCCCTACACATAAGAAAAAATGGAATTCAAAATGTTAGAGGGGTCGGTGAGGAGGTTTCGGATGGTGTCAAATTGACGTCTGAATTCCTCACTGACATTTGTTAAGGGGACCCCGGTTATGGAAGGGTGGGATGGTTGGGGTTTGGATGGGAAGGATGTAGTGTCCTGTGGAAGAGACATTGTTGATGGTGCGGCAAACTGCGTGGTGATGATAGATGGTGTCACCATCAGTGTTGGGGTGGTGGTGGATGTGAAAGGTGGTGATGTTGCTGGTGAAAATGGTGGGATTGATAGTGATGGGGGAAAGACTGTGGGGATGGAGGCAAAGGTGGTGAAGTAAGGCGTAGGGGTGGAGAAGGGGATGCCTGAAGAGAAAAAAGGTGAAGAGGAGGATGCAGGTGGTGGTGTAGTTGTGGAGAAAGATGGAAGAGTGGTGGATGGTGGAAAGGTGGAGGGTGGTGAGGTGGTGGTGGTAAGTTCAACATTTAGAGTCATAATGAAGGAGTCTAGAGATGAGGTGGTGATTTGTTCATCGGGGAGGGGGGTTTCTATTTCTGGATGTGGTTTAGATGTTGGTGTCCCCGACAGCTATTGTTTCTGTGAAAGTCTTGCGGAGGGTCATTTCACATGAATTTTTGTTACCCTAGCTGTCAGGGCGGTTATACTAAGTTCTGTCTACCCCGCCTTTACTTTTTTCTCTGGTACTTTGACCGCAGCTATGAGTTTTGTAAGCTCCTCGTCGGTGAAGAGGAGCTTTTCTTTGTCGTAATCTACAAGCTCCGGGAGCGGTAGCAGGGTTCTAGAGGATTTGACTGTAGGGCAGAAGATGTAAAACAACTTTGCATCCTTGTCTTTGATGATGTAGGAATTTTTCAAAGTTTGTTCATTTGTTAGGATGTCGCCCTTTATCTGTGTACATCTTGGTAGAGGTCTGTCCATCTTGAGGTATTTGATTATAGATGTGACATGACCCCCCATGCATATCTCCTTTCCCAGGGCATAAGTGGATAGCTTCTGGATCATATGGCGGCCAATGTTGACTGGCATCCCATGCAGAATTGACCAAAGAACAAAAAGATCCGAAATTATGACATTCCCCCCTTCTGTCCTGGAGAAGAGTGCGCATGTGAGAATTTTATGTAAAGTACACACTAGTCCAGATTGTATGTTTGAGGCCTTGCATGTCTTTGCCTCGTAGGTGGGGATCCCTGTCAGGGATTTCCAAAAGTTATGTCTGTTGAAACGAGTATTTTCTATTCCAACAGCTTTGGCTTTCTTGAGCTACTCCTGGTTGTCTATAAAGACTTCATTCAGCATATTTTCTGTTATGACAACCTTGTTGTCGAAGAGTTTGGTGACCAACCTATGGTCACCTCCATCCCTTGATCGATCCATAATGTCGACAGGTTCCATATTGAGATAAGTGAAGAATTCAGTTGTAGGTTCAGTGTAGGAGATCTCAGGTACAAAACACAGCCTTGAAAGATTGGCATTGTCTAGTATGGTGAGAATTATGTCGTAGATCCCCATCTTTAGCAGTACGCTAGAGCAGACGTACTTTGTAGGTTTTAGGGTTTTATCAATGGAGGGAAGGGTGTGTATGTAGAGGTTTTCTGGTGGTGGTGCAGTAGTGGTGATGGGAGGGAAAGAAGGAACAGTGATGATGGCGGGAGCGGCAGCAGATGTGGTGGTTGGTGGAAAGTTTCATGCCAGGGTTTGCTCCCTTGCAGTGACAGGATGAACTTGCTTCCTTGTCCGCTTTTTTCGTTGCTGAGTTATGGTGGCTTCCTGGGCCTTTCACTTCCCCTTAGACTTTTCAGCTGGGGACTCTTCCTCAGAACGTGGCTCGTATTCAGAGCCTTCATCGTCACTGGAAGATATTTCTTCCACTTCTTCTTCAGGTGCCTCATCTAGACATTTGTTGATGCGGTCAATTTCACACAAGATCGCCATGATGTTGACCTTTAGTGGGGCCTTCCCAGTCTTGTTGTACTTATCGATAATTTGTTGGAGCTTGGCTCGGTCCTCTATCAGTTCCTATTATGTCCAGAAGGGTGCGTCTTCAGTTCCGGTTGGTTGCTTTGCTGGTGCAGCCATTTCTGAAAATGCAAAAGTGATGTGTTAGTATAGAAATTGGTATGAATGAGTTTATATATATATTCATGTTTTAGCGAAAAACAAGCGGTGTTTAAAAAGACCAAACGGTTTTGAAGACGGTTTGGTTCCAAACGGTTTCGGGACTGTTTGGTCCCAAACGGTTTCGGGACCGTTTGGAAGGTGAAATGACGGGGAGAGGTCGGCGATAGCAAGGACGGCGGCGATAAGGATGATGGTGGTGATGGAAAAGAGGATCGTGGCGGTGCCGTAGACGGCGGCGATGGTATAGACGGTTGCGGAGGCGGAAAGATGATGGTGCGATAAAACGGGGTGAAAAACACTAGAGGGGGGTGAATAGAGTTTTTAAAATAATCTTAACAATTTATTGAACTCAAACAACCACAATTGAAATTGGAAGAAGGAGACAGGTGTTTAGAGTGGTTCCAACTTTAGCAAATACTAAAGTTGTCAGTCCACTACCCGGTTGCTTACCCAACCGGGATTTTGAAAGTATTTATTTTATTACCTTCTCAAGGATTTATACAAAATACAATACTTTCCTTTACACCCCTTGAACAGCCTTCACTTGAAGTAGGTGCACCAACTTGAGGTTGCCTTCTTGAAGTAACTCCAAGCTCCCCCTTGAAGTAGCCTTCCTCTCTAGAAGTAACCTCCCGTTGCACCAGCCTTTTGAAGTAGCTCAAGGTCGCCTTCTTCACCAAGAAGATCTCCACCCTCTCCAATCCGCAGCCTCCAACCTAGGAGTAGCAAGGAGAGTACAAACAGTAATAGAGAACAAGAAAGGAAAAAGGAAATTACAACTTATCCTTTGTAGCCCAAGGCTTGATTTGCCTAGATCAAGCGTATAGATCTCCTAACCAAGTGTATGGACTTGTGATTGCAGTGGGTAGGAGATACTAGCCTATAGGACACGAATTTTTAGCTAAGGAAGGAAGTGTCCAATTGTCACAATGCTCAAATTGCTTACAAACAGATTGCTCAAAGTATGCTCAAGGATTTCTCAAGTGTAACAAGTGTGTTTGAGTGTCCTATGGCTTGTCCTATTTATAGGAATGGTCTAAGGATGCTTAAGGACGTTCTAGACAACTTCTAGGGGTTTCTAAGTGCTTAACTAGCCGTTAGGTACAAGTTTGTTGCTTTAGCAACGGCTAATTAATTTACTCTGCAGTTGCTGTCAAAGTTCATCTCGGTCGAGGAATGGTCGACCGAGATATCTACTTGGTCGAAGTTTTGTCGACCGATAGGCTCTCTGGATCAAGTTATTTGCAACGTCTATCTCCAACTGCCAACTACCTTGTCAGTTGTGTCTAACGGCTACTTTGGATCTTTCTCGGTCGAGAAGATTGTCGACCGAGAGTGTCTCGGTCGAGGAGTTGGTCGACCGAGATTGATCATGTTTCAATGTTTCAATTTAGTCACTAATTATATGTATGAGTGTGCAAATGTGATCCTATTTGAAGGGGATGACTTATCTAAATGTGGTGTTTAGCTAGGAAAGATCTAACGCTTGATTTACATGCATTCTAAGTACTTGTACATTATATATTTGTACAAGCTTTTTACAAGGCGATTACATTGCATAAAAATATAAATATGGAAGCATATGGATTTCCCTAGTACTTTGTCATCCGCCTTGTTCCTTCACACTCAAGTAGCTCGTTAGATCAATAAGAATGAAATGTTTGTCATAATCAAAATAAAAGGGATTTATAGATGTCCATTTATCCAACAATCTCCCCCTTTTTGAAGATGACAAACATTTCCAAAATATAAATAAAGGAAATATAAAAAATATGAGTTTCATACCTGAAGATTTCCTTTTGTAGCCATTTTTGTTTTTGCAAGTAAGTGCTGGCCAAGATGTTATGAAACTCATTTATATTTTTGATTTTATATTCTTTTCTCCCCCTTTGTCATTTCAAAAAGATATCCAAGTTGAATAATTTATAGTATTTCTCCCCCGTAATTTTATACTATACTCCCCCTTAGATAGATATCCCAAATAGAAGTTTGAATTCTTTGCAATAGATAGTCAATTTAGTCACAATTTTAAAGATTGCATTCTTTTTATTTATTTTTATTTATTACTCCCCTTATTTTGGATGCTCTACTATGATAGTCTTATAATCCATATTTAGAAGATGTCTTATATGCTTTTAGAAGAATATTCCATTGTAACAAGAGAAGATAACCAATTTCATTAAAAACATGGAATGTATTACAAGCATGGAAAGATAATCAAATTATATAGAGATGACCCATTTATTACAACTATTCAAAGATGTCATTACAATACAACTCCAAACCTCACTGGAAAGACTTAAGAATTACATCAACATCAGGGTCTTTCCCAAGAAAAGGCTCAGCTCCATAATACTGGACCAAAGTTTGCCACTCCAGAGCACCTGTCTTGGTTAAGGCATACGCTTCCAAGAAGGTAGGAACCCGATCAAATCGGAAATGAGCAGCAATATCTTGTAGTTGTATTGATGAAAACTAGGTATACGTGAGATCTGTAGATGGTGGAGGTGGAGGTTGATAGTAGTTGTAAGATGGATTATATGGATTGAGCATGCCCGGATTTTAAAGAATAAGGATATTCATCTGGTTGGTTTGGAGAAAGGGTTTGCATTCTTTGGTTTAGATAAGTCATGGCATGATGGTTATAATCTAATTGTTTACTAAGATGATATTGTGATCCAGCAACATAGGTTAGAGTGTTTTGGATGGGATCATAGGGTAGGTTGGTAGGAGGAGGTGGAGGTGGTATATCTTGGGTAGATGTCTCTCCTTCCTTCCTAGCCCTCTTATGACCAAAATCAATTCCCATTTTTTCTACAGTATTCTTACTTATTTTTTGTGGTCTACGCTCCCATGTATAACCCATGTCCTCAATTTGTGTCTTAAGAAAATGTTGAGTAATTTGGCATACAAGATCAGCATATGGAGGATTGCCAGAAAACTCAAGCATGTTTTTAAGAATAATGTGGATAAAATTTGTGGGAACACGTTGGATAATGGCATAGATTAGACACATGCGAAAAATAGGAACTTCAGACTTATTTTCTCTAGGATGTATGTTTGTTGAAACAATAAGGTTTACAATCCTAGCTGCAGGTTTGAGATTGATAGCGTAGTATGTGCCCCTATCTTCGTGACAGGTTGTATTTGATTGAAAAATGGTTCTTTTGATGTCACTAAGACTAACGGTATGGTCATCTTGGGAAAATTGATTAAGTGGGTTTCCAGTGGTAAGGTCAAGGGTGTCTTGATATTCATCTAGGTCAATATTTAGCATGTCAAGAATATCTTCTTTAGTAAATCGAAATCTATGCCCATTGACCATAGTATAGAAGAAGATGGTTTCATTTTCAGAGTGGGAGATGAGGTTAGCATAGAATTCATTCACTACCTTGGTGGAGTAGGAAGGGAAAGAAGGGTTGATGAATTCTTTCAACTTTTGCACCTCAAAAAGGTCCTCCAAGTCGACGATGTTGAGGAAGTCCATAACTTCAACTGGTCATCGTGGGAGAGAAGCTTTGGAGGAGAGCCGTAGATAGCGATCACCAGCATCTCCGTCGACGAAGGCAATGTCGTTGATGATCGTCAATGGTGGAGTAGCTTCCCTTCCTTTCCTGCCGGCGACCTTCTTCTTCCCACGAGCAGATGATGAGGCCATTGCGTTGCTTGAAGGTGGAGAAGAAGCAAGGAAGTCTTGGGGATGAGGATGCTAAAGATTTGCACAAGAATGCACTAGAGATAACCTATGGAAGAAAGAATATGAAAGTGTGAAGAAGTGACCCATTTTTGGTCCCTTTTATAGCAATCCAGTGACCGGGTCGGTCGACAATTTGTCGACCGAGCGTCCGCAACGGTCATATTTCAGACGCGCCACTCAGCCGTCCAACGGTCGACTTGCAACGGTTGGCCGTCAACGGTAATGGTCGGATTGCAACGGTCATATCCCAACGGCTCATTCTCGGTCGAGCAATTATCGACCGACACTGTCTCGGTCGAACAATTGTCGACCGGAAGTGTGTCCGATGTTAGGTCTGTCTAGATTCTTTCGGTCGAGAGAAGTGGGCTGACCGAGAGGTTTTCGGTCAAAGAATTTGTCGACCGACAGACTTACTGGGTATGAATTTTTAAGCTGATTTTTAATGAAAATGATAGACTAAATTTGTAGAGCATATATATATTTTCTAAGGGAGTAATATTTTATTATTGACTATATTGGGACAATTTTGTGATCATAAATTAATTGTGCTTTTAATCACAATAAAATGATATTCACTTAGTTATTGTGTCAAACTTATTTTAGGTCGAATTTGACTACGACCATAGCGCCCCTTGGTCAAATTTCATTTTAACCAAGAGGCAAATTTGCAGATTTTCAAATTGAATATATCGAGTATAATATCTGCATAAAATTTGATTAAGTAACAAGTTGAAGCATACTACTTAATATGATTCTTAAATGAAGGCACAATTAATATCTCAAGTCTTCAAAGATACTAATTTAGAGATTTTGTCTTAAGTGTTGCAAGCAATAGCATATAACTAATAAATCATTTTGCTTGCCGAATATATCATCATGGATCCATGCATACAATTATCATTATCTATGCGTACCAACTAGTGAAAGCATATCCATGATGTAATGATAACAGCATATAATGATAATTCCATCACATGATTTGTATATGGATAGACCAGAAAATACTTTAGGAAAAATCATGTGAAAATAGAAATTTTCTTTTCATTGAACTAAGCATAATTTTAGTTTAAACTTAAATCATTTAGGGAATAAACTAATATTAATCTCATTTAAATTTGTAGGGTGATTTTCAAAATATATCTAGTCATCAATCACAAATAGATAGCAATTTCATCAAATTTAAAAGAATTCAGCAATTTTGTAGCAGACTGGAGATCAGTGACATGCTCGGTCGACAATATCTCGACCGATGGTCTCTCGGTCGACAGTCTTTCGACCGATAAGATTTCTGGAACTGTTAATTTCTTCCAAGTGAAACATAATTATGCAAGTTAAATATTTAGATAATTAAATTTATTTGTTATCCCATTGTGTTGAGTTGAGATAGACATAGAAATATGCAACTAAGGTCCTTGGTCATATCTCAACTTGATTCTGTTCATTTAGTTTGGAGGTTTTGGAACCCAAACTAACTCGACATCTTTTCTCTTGTAAGGGCATGAAAAAGAATAGTGACCAAGGCGCAAACAATAATGACAACATATCGAGTCAACCTCATATCTTTTTCTATGGTTGTGTTCTGTGTTGTCCTTGGGTGAAGATGTTCCTTTAGGTACATATATAGATTGATGGGTTTGTGACTTTCTCCAACTAGGTTGTTGATAGGATTTCCCTTTAGGCTTGTAACCTAGTCCTCTTCTCCCAATTTGATGATAGGAATTATCTAAGATTTGATCGAGAATGCCATTATTATTTAAACTACTAACTTTTTGTTGTAACTTGGCAATCTCATCCATTCTCTTCTTGATATCTAGTTTTGCTTGGTCTAGATTAGATGACAATGAGTTTCGTTCTTTGATAATAGTGTCATAATCTATATGGGTGCACAATATGGGTTGTTTTTGAAGATCGTTCACTTGAGTTTGCAAATTGATCTTCTCTAAAGAAAGTAGATTGCAATTTGCCTCTATAGATTTTATCTTACTATCATGATCTTCAATGATCTTTTTAAGATCTTCATTTTCGGAAGTCATAGCAAGAAGCTTAGCATGTAATTCATCATTTTCTTTAATAGATTTCTTTAATTTCTTCTTGCACTCAACATATTTAATATGTGTTTCTTCAAGACTAGCAACTAGTTCTTCTTTAGATAAATCAAAAAGACTTACCTCTTCTTCTTCTTCACTAGTTGTAGCAATAATACAATCTTTGTGCTCATCTTCCTTCTTTGATCTCCATGGGCATCTAATTGTTGTGTGGCTTGTTCCTAAGCACCAATTGCAACATGTTGTAGTTTTGTCCAAGCAGCACCTTTTGTTGTGATTGTAA
Source organism: Alisma plantago-aquatica (assembly GCA_963693085.1). Lineage (NCBI taxonomy): Eukaryota > Viridiplantae > Streptophyta > Magnoliopsida > Alismatales > Alismataceae > Alisma > Alisma plantago-aquatica. The sequence goes on from OY856411.1 coordinate 1,228,119,854, forward strand.
TCACCATTACCCTCCATTCTTCAAGACTTGGTTAGGGTTCCTTGAAGCCTGCTCTAATACCAATTGAAAAACACTAGAGGGGGGTGAATAGAGTTTTTAAAATAATCTTAACAATTTATTGAACTCAAACAACCACAATTGAAATTGGAAGAAGGAGACATGTGTTTAGAGTGGTTCCAACTTTAGCAAATACTAAAGTTGTCAGTCCACTACCCGGTTGCTTACCCAACCGGGATTTTGAAAGTATTTATTTTATTACCTTCTCAAGGATTTATACAAAATACAATACTTTCCTTTACACCCCTTGAATAGCCTTCACTTGAAGTAGGTGCACCAACTTGAGGTAGCCTTCTTGAAGTAACTCCAAGCTCCCCCTTGAAGTAGCCTTCCTCTTTAGAAGTAACCTCCCGTTGCACCAGCCTTCTGAAGTAGCTCAAGGTCGCCTTCTTCACCAAGAAGATCTCCACCCTCTCCAATCCGCAGCCTCCAACCTAGGAGTAGCAAGGAGAGTACAAACAGTAATAGAGAACAAGAAAGGAAAAAGGAAATTACAACTTATCCTTTGTAGCCCAAGGCTTGATTTGCCTAGATCAAGCGTATAGATCTCCTAACCAAGTGTATGGACTTGTGATTGCAGTGGGTAGGAGATACTAGCCTATAGGACACGAATTTTTAGCTAAGGAAGGAAGTGTCCAATTGTCACAATGCTCAAATTGCTTACAAACAGATTGCTCAAAGTATGCTCAAGGATTTCTCAAGTGTAACAAGTGTGTTTGAGTGTCCTATGGCTTGTCCTATTTATAGGAATGGTCTAAGGATGCTTAAGGACGTTCTAGACAACTTCTAGGGGTTTCTAAGTGTTTAACTAGCCGTTAGGTACAAGTTTGTTGCTTTAGCAACGGCTAATTAATTTACTCTGCAGTTGCTGTCAGAGTTCATCTCGGTCGAGGAATGGTCGACCGAGATACCTACTCGGTCGAAGTTTTGTCGACCGACAGGCTCTCTGGATCAAGTGATTTGCAACGTCTATCTCCAACTGCCAACTACCTTGTCAGTTGTGTCTAACGGCTACTTTGGATCTTTCTCGGTCGAGAAGATTGTCGACCGAGAGTGTCTCGGTAGAGGAGTTGGTCGACCGAGATTGATCATGTTTCAATTTAGGCACTAATTATATGTATGAGTGTGCAAATGTGATCCTATTTGAAGGGGATGACTTATCTAAATGTGGTGTTTAGCTAGGAAAGATCTAACGCTTGATTTACATGCATTCTAAGTACTTGTACATTATATATTTGTACAAGCTTTTTACAAGGCGATTACATTGCATGAAAATATAAATATGGAAGCATATGGATTTCCCTAGTACTTTGTCATCCACCTTGTACCTGCACACTCAAGTAGCTCGTTAGATCAATAAGAATGAAATGTTTGTCATAATCAAAATAAAAGGGATTTATAGATGTCCATTTAGCCAACACGGGGGACCGCGACAGCGTTGCAGTCGTCGGAGATGGCGGCTCATCTACCTTGCAACTGGTGGAGATGACGACAACAAGAAAAAAGCGGTGGCACTGAGGTGAAGTCGCCGCGAAGAAACACGGGGACCGGATCGATGGTGGCGGAGGGAACAGAGGCGATGGAATAGTGCTTGCGCAAGGGTTTTAGAAAGCTCAGGAGTCAAAAGAGAGAAGAAGAAGAAAGAGGGAGGCTAGGGCTATATTTATAGGATTCGGGAGGTTGACCTTGCAAAACCCTTAGGTCAAACAGTTTAGCGACCGTTTGGACTCCAAATAGTTTCAAGACCGTTTGGCTCCAAACGGTTTCGAGACCGTTTGGTTCCAAACGGTTTTGGGACCGTTTGGCTCCAAACGGTTTCGAGTCCGTTTGGGAGGGTTAAGGATATATTGATTTTTATATTTTTATATTTGTTTTGGTTATGTGAATTTTATATTTTCAGGAGATAATCCTAAGGTAGCTTAAAAGAACAGAAGATAAAAGAAAAAGTTCAGATCTTGGGTTGCCTCCCAAGTAGCGCCTGGGTTTTACGTAGCTGGCTCGGCGAGGTTTTGATGTGGTTATGATGATGTTGTGGCGTCTCTGATCTCAATAGTTTGTCTCGGCATTTTATCTGCTGGAGTGTAGTATTTTTTCAATCGATGACCATTGACTGTCCTTTCTCCTCCATTGTCATCAAAAATTATGACAGCTCCAGTTGGGTATATATGTTTGATAGTGAAAGGCCCAGACCACTTTGTGCGGAGTTTTCTGGGGAACAATTTGAGCTTGGAGTTGAAAAGGAGTACTTTGTCACCGATGATGATGTCTTTCCTTTTTAGATGACCGTCATGCCACATTTTGGTCTGTTCTTTATAAATCCTAGCACTTTGATAAGCAGTCATTCGGAGTTCTTCTAGCTCTTGTAGTTGGAGTTGTATGTTTTCTTCGGCACTTTTAAATCAAAATTTAGTTGTTTGATGGCCCACCAAGCCTTGTGTTCCAGTTCCTCTGGAAGGTGACATGACTTCCCGTATACCAAACGGAATGGGGTTGTTCCGATTGGTGTTTATAAGCTATTCGATAAGCCCAAAGGGCATCGGGAAGCTTGGTGGACCAGTCAGTGCGGTGTCGATTGACTATTTTTTCTAAGATAGCCTTCAGTTGTCTATTTGAAACTTCAACCTGACCACTAGTCTGTGGATGGTAAGGCGTGGCAACTTTGTGGTTAACTCCGTATCTCTTTAAAAGGGATTCAAAACTCCGTTCCAGAAAATGGGTCCCACCATCAGATATGACGGTTCGGGGAACTCCAAATCTGGGAAAATGATATCTTTAAACATTTTAATGACTGGTTTGGAATCGCTAGACACTGTGGGTATAGCTTCGACCCATTTCGAGACATAGTCTACTGCAACCAGAATGTAGGAGAAGCCATATGAAGAAGGAAAGGGGCCCATGTAATCTATCCCCCACACATCGAAAAGTTTGATCTCTTGCCACATGGCAAGTGGCATCTCATTCCTTTTAGATATGTTGCCAGAAAATTGACATTTGTTGCAAGATTTGATAAAATCATAGGAGTCTTTTGCTATGGTTGGTCAAAAGAAACCTGATTGCAAAACCTTCATAGCAGTTTTCTTCGCACTCATGTGCCCCCAGTGGGGCCGGAATGGCAATGTTCTAGGACGGGGGTAATTTCTTCTTCAGGTAAGCAGCGATAGAAAAGTCCGTCTGCGCAAAGGCGAAAAAGGTAGGGTTCATCCCAATAGAATTGCTTTGCATCGTGGAGGAATTTCCTCTTGTCGTGATGGGAGGCAGAAGGATGAATGATTCCTGTAGCCAGATAATTAACAATGTCGGCGTACCAGGGGAATCCATTAGTAATGTTCATTAGTTGGTCATCTGGAAGAGAGTCTCGAATAGGAACTTTATCTTCATCTTCGATTTCAATACGATTGAGATGGTCGGCTACGATGTTTTCCACTCCACTTTTGTCTTTGGTTTCCAAATCGAATTCCTGAAGCATCAACACCCAGCGGATAAGTCTGGGTTTTGCATCTTGCTTCTGAATTAGATATCGTATGGCGGAGTGGTCAGTGTAGACGATGACCTTGGATCCAATCAAGTAGGAGCGGAATTTCTCAAATGCATAGATGACAGCTAAGAACTCTTTCTCTGTAGTAGTGTAGTTCTTCTGTGCCTCATCGAGCGTTTTAGATGTGTAATAGATCACATAAGGCTTCTTGTCGATTCTTTGTCCTAATACGGCCCCTATGGCATAATCGTTGGCATCACACATGATTTCAAAAGGTTGTGACCAATCTGGGGCTCTTAGTATGGGTGGAGAAATTAAAGCATTTTTCAGAGTTGAGAAACTTTGTAGGCATTCTTGATTAAAATTGAACTCGGTGTCTTTGGTCAGAAGTTGGGTCATGGGTTTTTCTATTTTTGAGAAATCTTTAATAAATCTTTTGTAAAACCCAGCATGACCAAGGAATGCTCGAACTCCTTTTATATCTTTTGGTGGTGACAGTATTGAGATAACATTGATTTTTTCCTCATCGACCTCAATCCCTCTATCGCTCACTCTATGCCCGAGGACGACACCTTCTGTTACCATGAAATGGCATTTTTCCCAATTCAGGATGAGGTTTGTCTCCTCGCATCGTTGTAAGACTTGTCTAAGATTGAGAAGACAGATATGGAATGAATCTCCGTAAACAGAAAAATCATCCATAAATACCTCCATTATAGATTCAGTTAATCCTACAAAAATGGCAGTCATACACCTTTGGAAAGAAGTGGGTGTGTTGCACAGTCTGAATGGCATTCTTCTAAAAGCATAGGTTCCAAAGGGGCAGGTAAAGGTAGTTTTCTCTTGGTCTTCCGGGTGTATCGGGATTTGGTAGAACTCAGAATAACCATCTAGATAGTAGAAGTATTTCTGATGGGCTAAGCATTCTAGGACTTCGTCGAGAAAGGGCAGAGGGTAGTGATCTTTTCGCTTTGATTTGTTTAGTTTCCTATAGTCGATGCACATCCTCCACCCAGTCACAATCCTTGTCGGTACTAACTCATTCTTGTCATTTATCATGACAGTGGTTCCTCCCTTTTTAGGAACTACTTGGACGGGGCTGACCCATTGGGAGTCTGAAATTGGGTAGATTATGCCGGCTTTTAGCAATTTGAGGACTTCAAGTCGAACCACTTCTTCAAGATTGGGGTTCAGCTTCCACTGGTGTTCTCGTGATGGCTTAAATTCTTCGACCATTGGCAGTCTATGCATGCATAAGGCTAGATTTATGCCCGTCAGGTCGGTTATTTTGTACCCAATGGCTTTCTTATGTTTCTTCAGCTCAACAAGAAGCCTTTCTTCTTGGGTTTCTGTTAGGGTGGAACTGATGATAACCGGACATAATTTTTCCTCGTCCAAGAAGACGTGTTTAAGTCCCATGGGTAGAGTCTTCAACTCAGGAGCCTTGGGTGTTTTTGTAGCTTCTAGAATAGTGACAGATTTGAGCTCCTCAAATGTGATTGTTGGTGCTTCGTCAGCTTCCTCTAAATACTGTAAATATTGTTGAACCAATTCATTTGCAGAAAATTCGACTTCTGGGTTGGTTAGAACATTCTCTAACTCACCAGCTAACTCAGATATTTCTAATTGGAACATTTGATGTATTGCGTCTAAAAGAAAGACCTCATCTTGAATGTTGGGACCTTTCATGCTGTTGAGGACTCGGAATTTAATTGCTTCTTTTCTGAGTCTTAGAATGATCGTTCCAGCTTCAACATCGATAAGCACCATGGCTGTGGCGAGGAAAGGTCTGCAAAAAATTATCAGGTATCTCAGATCCTCCTTAATATCCATAATGACAAAATCACACGGGACATAGGCATCTTTGCCTATTCTGACTGGAAGGTCTTTGATAATTCCTAGAGGTGTTGTGATAGTAGAATCAGCTAACTGAATTGTCATTAATGTGGGCAGCAAGTCGGTGAAACCTAATCGTTTGCACATGGAATAGGGCATAATTGATATGTTGGCCCCTAGGTCAGCTAATCCCTTTTTGCTTGATGCATTTCCAATACAGCATTGAATACCGAAGGAACCTGGGTCTTTCTTCTTCTTTGGCATTTTATTAAGGATGATATCAGAGGTGGTTTGGGCAAGTTTGATGGTTTCTTGTTCCTCAGTGATGTATTTCCTTGATAACAGAGTTTTTAGGTATTTGGCCCAAGCCGGTACCTCAGAGAGAGCATCGAGGAGAGGGATGTCGATATAGAGTTTCTTCATCGCCTCCTTAAATTTTTGGAACCTGGTGTCCATTTTTGTCTCTCGTAATCTTCCTGGATATGGTATCCTTGGTTTATACTGCAAGATTTCAGGCTCTTGAGAAGCTTTTTCTCCTTCTTTGCCTTTTGCATTCTCTGCAAACTTCTTGATTCCTGGCTTTGGGTTCGCATTCGGCATAAGTACAGGTGTATCATCATCATCAAGAGTGATCATTGTGGTTTCATGAAGAGTGCGTCCAGATCTCATAGTAACTGCATTCAACTGTTCAGGCCTATTCTGGCCGTGTCTAGGGTTCGACTCTGGTTGTCCTGCAAAAGTGCTTGCTGGAGGCTTCAGTTGCGTAGCAATTTTGGCTAGTTGAGCCTCTACTGCTTTTGTTGAGCTTGTTGATTATTGAGCATGGTTTGTTGGGATTGTAGAATCTGCCTTATCAAAGTCATCTCGTCTTCTGGCTGGGAAGGGGTATTTTTCTGAGCAAGTTGTTGATGTCCTTGATGTGGTTGTTGTGGGGGCAGTGCTGACTGAGGGTGCAGCTGTGGGTGTAGAGGAGGATGGGTATATTGATAGTAGGCGGATGGATTTCTAGGGTAGTTGGATCTTTGGAAGTTATGTCTGGGGTTCCCTTGATTTTGATTGAAGTTGCTTTGAAATCCAGGTGGCAACCTATTAGAGGATCTGCCCTGTGTCTGGTGTTGTGGATTGGCAGTCCCAGCATGGTTTCTGTATTGAAATCATGGGTGGTTTCTTAGTTGATTAGGATTATAGTAAACTTGTCCAGGAATGGAATGAATAGAATTAACTTGTTCTGGCAGTTGCTCATCAGGTTGTTCAGTGATTGGCTCGTACTGCTGTTGTGGGTTTTTCTTCTTGTAAAGCAGACCGCATGATAGAGTTGGGTGATCGGATGCATGACATGCTTCACAGGTCCCTGTGGAAGCTTTAACTTGTTGGAGTTGAGGGTTTTTCTTCTTGTCAAATTCTCCAAGCGAAGTTTCAAGAGCCTGTTGTTTATGAGCTATGGTTTTTAAGGCTTCAGCAATAGCCTTCATTTCCATTGATTCCTCAACTTTATAGACCTTGAGGACTCCCTTACCAGATGATCGTCCCCAATTGGATTGATTCTCAGCTCCAAGTGTGATGATTTTATAGGCATCCTCGTAGTTCTTTCTCATAAAATTTCCTCCATATGAGGAATCCAAAAATTGCTTGATGTCATCACTCACTCCCCTATAGAAAGTTTCTATTAGTTGGTTTTGGGAGATGTCGTAATGGGGACACTTCCTTAGAAGCTCCTTGAATCTTTCCCAAGCTTCTGTGAGCAATTCTCCAGGAAGTTGGGAAAAGTGATTGATCTGCCCCCTAATTTCGTAAGTTAACGAAGGGGGGAAAATTTTCTCCAGGAACTTTTCTTCCAAGGGAACCCATGTGGTGATTATTGGCTCCCTATCGAGTGAGTTGTACCAGCTCAAAGCTCTTCCTGATAGAGTAAAGTGGAAAAGATGTAGCATTATTGCATCAAAGGCAACTCCGGCCTGTGGGACCAATCGGCAAAGTGCCTTGAATCTCTTCAAGTGATCCATACAGTCATCTCCAGAACCTCCAGAGAATGAGATGCCCTGCATGATCTGAATCCACTGTGTCCGGATCTCAAAGTTGGGTATGTTGATAATCGGAGGCCAAACTGGATGATTTTCCTCGTAGTTCTTAGGGACAGCATAGTCCCTCAGTTGCTTGTTTCTCAACTCTAGCTGGGCAGCCTGGTTAGCTGCTTCGTTTTCAGCTCGGATGCGGGCCTGTTCTTCTGCTCGGATCTCCACTTGAATCTGAGCATGGGTGTCAGCGATGAGTTGTTCCCTTTGAGCGGTGATGGTGGCAATGACCCTCTCCATAACTAGCGCGGCTTGACGTTGATCTTCAGCCATTTTCCTAGATCTTTGGCGGTTGAGTCTGATGCGATGGTGGAAGCTTCTCTCTACCTCAGAGTCGTACTCTGGATCAGGGGAGAATCTGAGGTTATGCGATGATTGCATACACATTTTCTACCTGAGTAGAGAAAGAAACACACCTTTTAGATGAAGCAGGAGATATAATGGATTCAAGAAGATATGGACTTATGGTTAAAAGAAAATGTAAAACCCTAACCAACTAGCAAGATAGTTAATTGAAATTGAAACGTTCCATTGTCCCCGGCAACGGCGCCAATTTTTGATGGAGCTTCCACTTACGTGGAATTGCGTGCACCACTAAAAATCCTAAAGATGGTAAGTCTTTAAGTTTAGCCTTGCTTATACTAGATTGAGAACTCCACCCACGTATGCTAAGATACGTGGAATTCTTATCGTAGTATAGTTAAGGGTCGAATCCACGGGACAACGGTCTTGTTGGGAACAACAAGATGAAAAGCGTTAGAATTCCACTTAGCCTCTTAATAGTTGGTATTTAGGTCAAAATGTTGGTTTGGTTGTTTCTAAACTAAGAGCAAGTAAAGTAAAGCAAGTAAGTAAATTTAAGGATGTTAAACAATAATAGGAAGCCACTAGGGTGTGATCGGTTTTCACCGCCACTACACATGGATCAAAACATGCAACATAAAACACAACCTGCAAAAAGAGTCTTAAACAGTTAGTATCTTCATAGATTTAGTTTCCTTTCGGAGAACTAACTACAAGAAGTGTGGGAATGATGCAACGCCAGCCATCCCCGAACGAATGGTCAACTGTTTTGCATCATTCCCTTCGCAAAGTGTGTTCCTCGACTTACCAAAATTGTACTTTCATACGTCAACTAATTCCATTTCATAGTATGAAAGTACAACATTTGTAAGTGAGTTTACTCCACTTCTTGAAAGCACTCCTAGATACCGAAACAGGTGCATGGTGGATACATGCACCAAGAACCAACATTCAATCGAGTTTCGAATCAAGTAGTACAAACATAGACAATTCATACTAAGAGATAAAAGATAACAATAGTTGGTGATCAAGCAACAAGCATTCATTAAGCAATTGATGTTGAACTATAAAGGAAGTAACTCTATATTGCAAACTATGGATTACATTACGTGGAGTGAAAGCATGGGTATCGGGGCTACTCCTCGCACCCTAGTGAAAGATACTACTCGCTCATAGCTAGGACAAAGAAGGAGGCGAGAAGAGAGAGAGATAGCATCATCCCCACAAAGGAGAGAGTAAATTCAACCCCTTAGAGAGTGAGAGAGTGACGATCTTCAAGCTTCACAGGTTGCTCGATGGCAAGGTCTTCTCTTCCCACCTTCTTTGGCGAAGAGAGAGAAAGTAGCTTCAAGATGGAATGTGGATCTCAGACCGGCAGCCTTTAGGTGGAGGATGGAAGTTGGAACAGCTCTACAGTGATGGAGGCAGCCTCTGGGCATCTGAAAACTTGATGTCTTTGGGAGGACCCCTTGGGTCTTATTTATAGGCCTCAAGTGAAGTCCAAATGGTTTGGTGAATTTTGGGTCCAAACAGTCTTGGAGACCGTTTGGACTCTGAGACCGTTTGGAGTCCGAGACCGTTTGGATTCTGAGACCGTTTGGACTCCAAGACCGTTTGGACTCCGAGACCGTTTGGACTCATGCGGTCTTGAGATCGTATGACTCCATGCGGTCTTGAGATCGTATGACTCCATGCGGTCTTGAGATCATATGACTCCATGCGGTCTTGAGATCGTAAGACTCCATGCGGTCTTGAGACCATTTGGCTTCATGCGGTCTTGAGACCGTTTGGCTTCATGCGGTCTTGAGACCGGTTGGCTTCCTACGGTCTTGGGACCGTTTAAGTCTTTTGTGATTTTTTTGTGTCTTTTTCTGTAAGTAAAAAGGAGAAAAGTTAATCTTAACAGTATATTTGCAATAAAAGAGAATAGTTAGAGATTTTGTCTACTTTATCTGAGAAAGAGTGTGGAAAACTGAAGAATATTACTAAGATAACATCACAAAATTGGAGGTTATCACTTCTTTCCTAATATAATATTTCCAGTTATAGTTTGAGGAACAATTAGTGGCAAAAAAAATTCTACTTTGTTTTGATATATTGATACTTTGCCAATATCAATAAGCATTGTCTCTATCATGTCAGTTTGTTTGCTAAGGGTTTGAATATTTATATGTATATAGTTGTTTTGTTCAATTATATGAGATATATGGTGTGTTTTAGCTGGTTCTTGACTATATTCCATTAGTTTTAGTGGACTGGCCTTGGTGTCATTTTCTCCAAATTTTATAGCTTGAAAGGGTGGATGAATTGATTCAACTTCTTCATCTTTTGAAGTATGTTTCCATGTTAAGGATAGTTTTTCTATTACCATAGAACGATCCTCACTTGGGAGAGTAGGTAACATTTCTTTAAGTGTATAAAGATAATTCGATTCATACCGATCAAAGAAATATATATTCTCATTTAACTATTTCATTTGAGAATACCATAGATCTCTTATATCTGACCTTTCATATTTATCAAAATGTGTAAAAAACCCATTTTACTTTTGGTTTATTATTATCATATAAAAGTCTTTCTTTAATAATTCTTTGTTAATTTCGAAGTTGTTATAGTTGTCTTCAAGGAAACATGCAACTTTGAAATCAGATTCAGAGTGTTCGTATTCGTTGTGTTCATATACTGGGTAGGATATTCCCGTAGGCCTTCTATTCATAGCGTTGGATTGTTCAAGTTTATTGTGATCTATATGTAAATATGAAGAAGAATGGACTTCTAAGGTGTTTTTCCTAGACTGAGATAAAGTAGAATTTCTTCTTTTCGAAGGACAGAAACTTATTTCTACATCACCATTAATGTGCTCGATAATGTTTTGTATTTTGGTAGTTTCTCTAGGTACAGGTGCATTTGCTTGCGGCATGGTCCAATTTTCTAGGAGCTTAACTTCCTCCCATCGCAAGGCCTTAGGAATAATGGCTTTGGTTTTTATATTAGTTAGAAAAAGAGTTGTAAGCCCCTTTTCTGGGTAAATCAAGGATTGAGGAGTTACTGTGTTAGTGGCATTGAAGCAAAATCTATAACATAGTACAATATTTTCAGAATTTGGATCCATGTCAAATCCTGATGTTTGCACATTCAAGGTTAAGACCTTCAAAAGGCATGGGTGGGAAAGGGAAACTGAGAAATTAGGAAATGCATTAAAGTAAAGACGTCTGTCATCTAATGTTGATTCTACGAGTCCAAGAATGGAATCTGGAAATTTTAGATGCCTATAGTCTCTAAGGCACAGAAGTACTGAACAATTTATACCTTTTCTCATTAAGGATTTGGCAGATACTTGGACTAATCCTAAATGAATGAAGTCGTATCTTGAGTTATTTTTATCATGTTTATATCTCTTTTAGATAGAAGTTGTATGCATTCTTGTGAAGACGTAACTGATATAGTTTTTTCAATAGTTTTGATGTAATAGTTGGATATAAATCGAAAACCGCCTTTATAGTAAATGTCTTTTATGGGAAATTTGGGCATTTCCCAATTTTGAATGGATTTTTCTATATTTTCAAAATTAATTTATTCACAATTTTTTATTGACATTGTTCGAACTATGGAAGGGTTTGTATGGGAATTGGTAGAAATTCTGGTGAGTATTCTTTCCATTGGTCTTTAGGGATGAATTCTAATATAGAAGAGTTGGGATATTAGTTTCTTTGGAGATAATCGGTGTCCTGTCAATAGCTAAACCTAGCCCTACAAAACCCTAAAACACCTACCATGGCTAAAGTGGGTACAACGGGCTACCACTACGACAAGGAGGCCTCGGACCCCAAAACCCCAAAAAGGAAGACCCCAAACTCTCACCTTTCAGAGAGAAAGTGAAAGAGACACAAGTATATCCCTATATATATATATATATATATATATATATATATATATATATATATATATATATATATATATATATATTAGGGTGGTCGTATTCACCTAGGGTGTGGGTTTCCACCCTTGTTTTGTATTTAGTCCATGATCCAATAGTGTTATGGCCCTATTTTACATATCTGGTTTATCTCATATATGCATTGTAACGTCCCCGATTCAACCACCTGATTTTCTTCCTTCGAAAATCAAGTAGCTAAATCTGAGTCGTTAATATGGCACCAAGAATCAAAGCACAGGAGTGAGATAAGAAATATTTTATTTCAAAATATTACACCCTTACAAAAGGTAGATTTACATTATCTCCTGTATCAATAAAAATGATACATGAGTTTAAAATTAATCTTGATCCGCCTTTGATTCTTGACGCCCTTCAGGATCTTTTCAAGATGAGTCTTCCACAAGGAAAGGTCTCTTATAAATAATATAACCTGCAACATGGAAGAATATGTTGCATCCCAAGTGGGAGAGTATGGGTTAGACAATTGTCTAAGTATGGAAAAATAGAGATAAGCAGCAAGACACTATTAATATAGTTGTATTCTAAATGCATTACTCAGATAACTAAAGTAACAAAAGTCCAAACCAAAATTATTGACCATATACTAGCATGAAGCATAAGGAATGTGTATGTACGTATATTTATAAAGCATTTATCAGATGACAACTGTATCAAAATGTTAGATGGATACTGTGGAGCATAATCAGGATTATTGTTATAAGGATAACAAAAAGGGAGACCTTATTCCATAAATGAGTTTAACTATAACTCTCAGAGAAGGTGTCAATTCACCTTGGGCAACTGGCCTGCAACCAAAAAAACTTGCTTAGTCAAGACTTTAGTCCATTAGGGTCACCAAAACACCTATAAGTACCCTGGCACACCCCCAGCCACTCATGCACACTGCATGCTCTATTCAATGAATCAGATTACCACATGCAGCCACCGGTCGCCTTTCTAAGACCAGAAGAGGGTGCTCCTTGCACAACATGCCACTTGAATAATCATTAGTTAGCATGCTTAATCTTTGCAGGAGATTATTCCCCATTACTAACTTGATCATGCCTGACTCTACATGACCAACCCAAGTGTGGGCCTGAGTATGGTAGAGCATTATACTCATCCATCCCTGACTCCAAAGGACTTAGATCCGGATCCCAAATGTATCAATCCCTGGCCAAGACATATCGACTCTGTTACCAACACATCTCCCAATATGAATTTTAGAATTAAAAGGACATCATCAATGATATACAACTATTTGATGGATATTCTTAGTTGGAGAGATGAAAAGGTAGTCAAGTAAATGAATCACTGATTATTATTTCACTATGAAACCTAAAATGTAAACTTGTAGGATTGTGGTTTTGAATCAGACAAGTCTATGGCCAGGAGCGTTCAAGAGGTTAGGGAGTCCCCCCGTGCGAACACAGAACCAGTTAAATAACCTTTCCTCTTTACTGGCTACAAACATCAGTGAAACAGGCTCCTAGTCACCTTAGAAGTGTCTGATAGAATTCTACTTTCCAATAATATCACATGACACAATTAATAGAGAAAAATAAAGGAAAAGGGAACCAAAAGACAATAGGACTAGAATCTAAAGAAATGTTTGATTATCATCTAAGGCCTTTAAACTCGATTTTAAAGGATAATATGGACGAATATATGGAAGTCATACCTAGCTTATTAATAAAGAGGTTGTGTATAGTTGATCACTTATTCATTCTTTAGGAAATTATATGAAGTATACTATACTCTTACTGCATATAATACCAAACCATTCTATACCATACCTTTTATTGATGTTGATATAATAGATTACAATATGAATTGAATATCATATTAAACAATAATAAATCGTACTTTTTGGATGAGAAAATGTGGGAACCATACCTTTTGATGTACATTGATGCATAGTTCCACAAGAAGACCATAGCATCATTAAATATATCCAGTCTTGATATATTTCGACAACATTCTATTGCATTTTCCATTACCTCGATCATCATTCCTAGCTAGATCAGCTTCTAGGGTTTCTCTCACTAGGGTAGAAGAGAGATGGCTTATATATTCTTAGAGAAATGATATTTTAGAAGACATAGTATTGGGTTTCTCTTACTATGGTGGAGGAAGGAGGTAGTAGGTTTCTATAGAGAGAGTATTTGTTGGGAGGTGGTTCCTTTCACTAACATAAAGAAAGAGAGAGTGGTTTGCTAATCTAGACAGAGATTGGAGGTTTATGGTGAAGGGGATGGGAAAGGAGGGAGAAGGGACGTTCACCTTTGCTTTGGGATGAAGAGGAAAGAACTTATGCTTATGGTGGGGTTGATGGGGGCTCTTTATATAGGAATGTTGAAGGGTAGCATGGTCCTAATAGAAAAAAGTGTGTGGATGACACATGGGTGCAAGGTGTCATCTTTAGGTGGATGCTTACTAGTTAGGTTACACATGGATGGTTACCATCTCAAGAATTGCTAGATGACACATGGAAGCATATGTGTCATCTCAAGATAGCTATTAAAGGGTGGTTGACACATGGTAGGATAGGTGTCAACTTTTGGAGGTGCTAGGTGTCAAGGGAAGGAGCATGCCACTCATCTACTTGCTTCACCAACTAATGTGCTTGCTCAAGCTACCTACTTGCTACCCAGCTAAATGCTTGCCTCTATAAGCAACTTGCTTGCCACCCAGCTACCTGCTTGTGTGCTTACCCACCAATATATATTTTTTTCCAAAATTTGGCAAAAGTACCGCAATTAAATTTTCAATGTATAAAAGCTTTTAAATTAATCAAAATGGATTATTTTAATATTAAAATTGATTTTACAAAAAAATCCTCAAAGAAGCTTGTTTTTATGAATAACTCTAAATAAGGAGTTTTAACTTAAACAGGAGATCAGGATGTTACATATTACAATATGAATTGAATATCATATTAAACAATAATAAACCGTATTTTTTGAATGACAAAATGTGGGAACCATACCTTTTGATGTACATTGATACATAGTTACACAAGAAGACCATAGCATCATTAAATATATCCAGTCTTGATATATTTCGGCAACATTCTATTGCATTTTCCATTACCTCGATCATCGTTCCTAGCTAGATCAGCTTCTAGGGTTTCTCTCACTAGGGTAGAAGAGAGATGGCTTATATATTCTTAGAGAAAGGATACTTTGGAAGACATAGTATTGGGTTGCTCTTACTATGGTGGAGGAAGGAGGTAGTAGGTTTCTATAGAGAGAGTATTTGTTGGGAGGTGGTTCCTTTCACTAACATAAAGAAAGAGAGAGTGGTTTGCTAATCTAGACAGAGATTGGAGGTTTATGGTGAAGGAGATGGGAAAGGAGGGAGAAGGGACGTTCACCTTTGCTTTGGGATGAAGAGGAGAGAACTTATGCTTATGGTGGGGTGGATGGGGGCTCTTTATATAGGAATGGTGAAGGGTAGCATGGTCCTAACAGAAAAAAGTGTGTGGATGACACATGGGTGCAAGGTGTCATCTTTAGGTGGATGCTTACTAGTTAGGTTACACATGGATGGTTAGGTGTCATCTCAAGAATTTCTAGATGACACATGGAAGCATATGTGTCATCTCAAGATAGCTATTAAAGGGTGGTTGACACATGGTAGGATAGGTGTCAACTTTTAGAGGTGCTAGGTGTCAAGGGAAGGAGCATGCCACTCATCTACTTGCTTCACCAACTAATGTGCTTGCTCAAGCTACCTACTTGCTACCCAGCTACATGCTTGCCTCTATAAGCAACTTGCTTGCCACCCAGCTACCTGCTTGTGTGCTTACCCACCAATATTTTTTTTTCTAAAATTTGACAAAAGTACCGCAATTATATTTTCAATGTATAAAAGCTTTTAAATTAATCAAAATGGATTATTTTAATATTAAAATTGATTTTACAAAAAAATCCTCAAAGAAGCTTGTTTTTATGAATAGCTCTAAATAAGGAGTTTTAACTTAAACATGAGATCGGGATGTTATAGATTACAATATGAATTGAATATCATATTAAACAATAATAAATCGTACTTTTTTGGATGACAAAATGTGGGAACCATACCTTTTGATGTACATTGATACATAGTTCCACAAGAAGACCATATCATCATTAAATATATCCAGTCTTGATATATTTTGGCAACATTCTATTACATTTTCCATTACCTCGATCATCGTTCCTAGCTAGATCAGCTTCTGGGGTTTCTCTCACTAGGGTAGAAGACAGATGGCTTATATATTCTTAGAGAAAGGATATTTTGGAAGACATAGTATTGGGTTTCTCTTACTATGGTGGAGGAAGGAGGTAGTAGGTTTCTATAGAGAGAGTATTTGTTGGGAGGTGGTTCCTTTCACTAAAATAAAGAAAGAGAGAGTGGTTTGCTAATCTAGACAGAGATTGGAGGTTTATGGTGAAGGAGATGGGAAAGGAGGGAGAAGGGACGTTCACCTTTGCTTTGGGATGAAGAGGAGATAACTTATGCTTATGGTGGGGTGGATGGGGGCTCTTTATATAGGAATGGTGAAGGGTAGCATGGTCCTAATAGAAAAAAGTATGTGGATGACACATGGGTGCAAGGTGTCATCTTTAGGTGGATGATTACTAGTTAGGTTACACATGGATGGTTAGGTGTCATCTCAAGAATTGCTAGATGACACATGGAAGCATATGTGTCATCTCAAGATAGCTATTAAAGGGTGGTTGACACATGGTAGGATAGGTGTCGACTTTTGGAGGTGCTAGGTGTCAAGGGAAGGAGCATGCCACTCATCTACTTGCTTCACCAACTAATGTGCTTGCTCAAGCTACCTACTTGCTACCCAGATACATGCTAGCCTCTATAAGCAACTTGCTTGCCACCCAGCTACCTGCTTGTGTGCTTACCCACCAATATATATTTTTTTCTAAAATTTGGCAAAAGTACCGCAATTATATTTTCAATGTATAAAAGCTTTTAAATTAATCAAAATGGATTATTTTAATATTAAAATTGATTTTACAAAAAAATCCTCAAAGAAGCTTGTTTTTATGAATAGCTCTAAATAAGGAGTTTTAACTTAAATAGGAGATCATGATGTTACATGCATGCAGTTATTTTACCAAAATATGACCCATGATAGAGCTGAATGGAAACAAAGGATCCATGTAGCCGACCCCAACATAGTTGGGACGGAGGCTTAGATGATAATGATGCATGCAGTTGTTTTATTTGTGATATTATGGATTAATTAATGGCAAGACACTTTATGATGCTTTGTTACTCTTTAATGGATCATTCTTTGAGTACTTCTTTTAGAACTTGCCTATATTTTGATAGCTCCCTCTTTGCTTGGGAATACCCCTTTTTATACTTGCAATCATGATATTGTCCAAATAGTATCTATATGCACATACTCAAAAGTGTTCTGACGCATATTTTTATCTTTTACTGGGTGTTGTTCCCAAACCCACCCAGGTGTAGGAGCTTTAGAGAGCATGGAGTTTGGAAGATCACATACGGGACATGGACTTAAGGATAGTTTGAAATGGTTGGGTCGCCCTATTCAATTGGCCTCATATGTTGTTAGGTGACAACACCTTTTATGAAGAGGAACAATTATATATGAATCATCATGTAATTTTGTAATAGTTTTATTTTCGTTGCTTATTCATTATCTTGCTCTGTGTTATATGCCATTTGAGAAAATGAATGAAATTCATCCTTTCCTTTATTTTTGAAAAAATATGGTTTTATTTCTCAGTTCAGTGACGAGTAGATCCCTTCTCAGATCCCACTCTTTACACTTGACTTGCGTTTAGTATTTTTTTCAACTAATGAGTGTTCTCTATGATTATTAATTTATCTTCTGTCCAAGGTTGAGCCCTTGCATTTGATGGTGGACTTGAAAAGCCACCTACAAACGCTTTATGCCCAATCATTTTAGATAATGCTTACATCCTCTATCTTACAAGGGTTGTTGGCATAGAGTTAGTCGTTGCTTCCTCTCTGAGAAAAGAAGTTCAGGATATGTGGGCCTTCTGCCTCCATTCGGCATTGCTTTGTCTGGCTATTTCCCATTGTGAAAAAATTCCCCATTGCTGCCTCCCGTAGGAGTCTAGGCCCGCTCATCTAGGATCCCTGGGGAAGAGGATCATGTTGGCCCTTACGAACAGTTTTATGCAATATACCCTTTCAACCCTTTGAGGTAAATATGGAAAAAGGAAAGAAAATCCATGGAGTGAATCATATTCCATGAATATGATATCTATATAGTATTATATGGGATATATGAAAAAGATAGAGTATATGTTGGAGTATTTCTATCGAAGGTCATACAATATAGGCTTGAGTCATTATTGGGAGCGAACTCCAAGCAAATCCAAAGTGCATAGATACAAGTTACACCTTAGAATGAAAGGCAATACCGAATCAGCTTTGTCCACAAAGATCCACTTTCAATCGATCATATAATATATGCCCAAGTCATTGTTGGGAGTGAATTCCAGGATAATATGAAGTGCATAGATACAAGTTATGCCTTGGAATGAAAGACAATTTGGCGGCTATGTATTTAGTGTTATGCATGGTTCCTTTGTAACCTCTAGTTTGATCAGGGAAACCATTGAAAATGATGCCTTGAATAAAAGAATTACCAATAATATCAAGGTATATTGTATTTGACTTAGATCAATAAATCCAAAGGAAATTGTTTTATCCTCCATTAGAATGGGATAAATGAGTTTAGACGTCATGGTAACTCAGAAAGATTGAGCTCTGACGAAATTGATAAAAAAATGGAATATTGATTATACAACCAATTTTTCATGTACAAAATTGGATGAAAAATTGATTATGTATCAAACGATAAGGTATTGGCTTGGTCAATAAGAATAAAAACCAAATATAGAATAAGAAAACTTCTATTTTATTTGTCTAAAACAAATACAATGCACTCTCTTCTATAAGATAAGATAGTAAGTGAGAAACAGAATTAGACAATATGGGAAAAAAGAAAAGTTGAAGACAAGACAAGGCTAAAACACACAAGGCTAAAGCACGCAATAAAACATAAAGCATAAAGCATATATACTAATACTTCCCCTCAAGCTCAAGCATAGATGTCAAACATACTCAGCCTGTCCACCAGTGTAGCAAAGCAAGTCTTGTGAAGTATCTAGGTGAAGATGTCGACAACCTGATCTTTAATCTGGAGATAAGAAGTGCAAATGTGACTAGAGAGAACAAACTCGCATACAAAGCAGCAATCCACCTCGATATGATTGGTGAGTTCATGAAAGGTGTGATTGTTGGCAATAAATATGGAGGCTTTATTGTCGCATTGCATTGGAATAGGATCATAATCAGAAATATCAAATTCCTTGAGAAGTCATTGAACCCACATTAACTCACAAGCAGTATGAGCCATGGCTCTATATTCTGCTTCAGCAATAAACTAAGCAATCATGGTATGCTTCTTAATTTTCCATGTAACTTGATTCCCTCCAACAAAAAGTATAGTATCCAGAGGTAGATTTCTTGTCACATTTACTATCGACATAATCAGAGTATGAATATCCAGTGAGTTTACAGCGCCCATATTTACGATATAATGATCTTTTCCTTGGAGAATTTTTCAAATATTTCATGATATGGTAGACGGCATCCCGATTACATTGTCAAGGTTTATCCAAATACCTACTAACAAGTCCAACAATAGAAGTAATATCATCACTAGTCACAATAAGATAGATAACCTTACCAACTAATCGTCTATCTTCGTGATTATTAGGATAGGGAGGTGAGAATTCATCATCCCAACTAGTATTGGGATCCAAAGGGGTGTTAGTAGGTTTAGTATCAAGCATTCCAGTTTCTATCAGAAGATCTAGAACATATTTGTTTTGTGAAAGATAGACACCAGACGAATATCTGGAAACTTCCATTCCCAAGAAATACATGAGTTTGCCAATATCTTTAGTAACAAAGTGTTGTTCTAGAAATCTTTTGCTAGCTATAATACCTTCAGAATCACTATGAGACAAAATAATATCATCCACATAGACAATAAGAATAACAAGTCTGAACTGGTCTTTTAATAAAAATAGAGAGATCTGAATGTGAGCGTTGAAATTGAAACTTTAGAAGAATCTAGCTCTATTCATCAAACTATGCTTGTGGGCTTTGTTTTAGGCCATAGATCGTCTTCTGAGTCTACAGACGTTGGAAAACTCCTCCTCGATCACCAAATTAGGTGGTTGTTGGATGTAGACTTCCTCATGTAAGTCATCATATAGGAAGGCATTTTAACATCAAGTAGAAAAAGAGGCCAATCATGGTTTATAGCAATAGATATGAGCACATGTATAGAATTCTGTCTGGCAATAGGGGAAAAAGTTTCAAAGTAGTCCACCATATAGGTCTGAGTATAACCTTTTGCTATAAAATGAGCTTTTAGCCATTCAATTGACCCATCTGGCGGAAACTTAACAGTGAAAATCCAGTTGCAGCCAACAGTAAGATAGGTATCAGGACGATCAACAAGATCCCATGTCTTGAGATCATGAAAGGCAGCCATTTCAATTTTCATGGATTTACGAAAGGCACCAAAATTAGTGGTAGAGAAAAAATTACTAATCGGATGTTGTGTAGGAATGAACACCTTTCCTTTGACTAATAGGAAGACCAAAGATGTAAGTCAAAGATTACATGAGAGGTGTTGTGATCCGTCTACAAAGGAGGAATTGGTTGTTAAGGGACCAGAGAGGGGACTGTAACCTTGGGTTTTCTCGTATGCACCTTTAATGGAGAAAGATCTTTAATTACTACAGTGTAATCATGGTCTACCACCTCTAGAAGAGGAGTAGGATCCAACATATCACTCGATAAAGCAGACCCTTTGTCAGATTAATATGGCATGTGCCCAAAAAAGACAACATCTACACTAACAAACCATTGTCATTTGAAAAGATCATAACATCGGTATCCATTGTAGGTTCTTAAATATCTTAGAAACACATTTAATGGAGGGGGGATCAAGTTTAGATATCTCGGGGTAGATATTCTTAACAAAGCAAGTGTTACCAAAGATGTGAGGAGGTATAGAAAATAAAGATGTGTCAGAATACATATGAGAGAAGGGGACTCGATTATGCAACATAGAAGAAGGCATGCGGTTAATTAAGTAGCATGAAGTAGATATAGCTTCAGGCCAAAAATGTTTAGGAACATGATAGTGAAGAGGAATGATGCATTCTACTTCAAGAAGATAGGTGATTTTTCCTCTCTGCCACACCATTTTGTTGTGGTATGTAAGAGCATAAAGTTTGATGAATGGTACCCCGAGCAGTGCAAAAAAGATCCACTAGTTGTTGCATAAATTCTAAGGCATTATCAATTTGCAAGATTTTAACAGTTATATTTAATTGGGTTTGGATCTCGGTAAAAAAAAGGTGGTGATGGTATTCAAAATATTATTGTGATCCTTTACAAGGAACAACCAAGATGCCCTAGAATAGTCATCAATAAAAGTCATTAAAAGGTGAAAGACAGACAAGCTAGTAATAGAACATGGCCCCCGGATATCGGCATGAACAATATCAAAAATATTTTTAGAACAAATTTCTTTCTTCTAATGAAAAATAGCCCGAGCTTATTTTCCAAATTGGCAAGATTCACACAAAAATTGTTTATCATAAATAACAGGAAATATGCATCACAATTTTGCAATAGAAGGATATATCAGACGGTAGTGCCATTGCAGACCATTGATAGAAGAGATTGTAGCACATCCATGTAGTACAATTTGTCATGTCCTTCGTGGCCCAAACCAATCCTCATCCCCATTCATAGATCATGAAACACAAAGCCTTCATGATTGAAAGCATGGAACGCAACTTCGCCGAAGTTGGGTGAAGTTCGCCGAAACTTCGAACTTCGTGAGTTGGCAAAGTCGATGCTCCAATACTTCACGGTCGTCTCAACTTCGCCGAAGTCATGTTTTTGTTGTTCAATTTGGTCACAACTTTGCCAAAGTTGGTGAAGCTTTGCCGAAGTGGCCGAAGTTGGGCCGAATTTTAGACGGGGCAGCCCATTTAACCCAAAGCCCTAAAAATGGATATTTTAAGTGGGTGAGTGAGATGAGGAGCCTCAAATTTGTATCCTCTTCCTCCCTTGTGTGAAGTTGTTGTTGGAGAGTGTTGGTTTGCTGTTGTTTGCTGAGGTAAGTCCCAAATTTCTTTACTTTATTTTTCTTTGTTTTTTCACTTCTAAATATATAGAACTACTACTAAATCTTAAATACTCCATATTCTCTACTACTTTCCCCTATAAATATGCATAATAATATAGATCTAGTGATCCAAACTTACAGTTTTTACACATAAAAACTGTTAATTAGTAATATTTAGGTAAATATAGCCCAGATTAACCTTAATATACTAAGATCTAGCCTAAATCTAACTACATCTAGTTTAGATCTACTTAGATCTAGCATAGATCTAGCTTAAATATACTTAGATCTTGTATTATTTACAACATAATATCACAAAACAAATAATGAAAATAGGTTTTAATAAAATTCATTTTACATATATATTTTATACTTTTATTTTGCATTAATTATATATTTTTTGTCGGTAAAAAATCATGTTACTGAAAAATTTGGTGCCCAAAACTTTGGGTACAAAGAGTTTGAGCCCCCATTACAGCCCTGGATGAAGACATCCAAAAAAAACCAGAGAAAACAATCTAAACACAAGCTACACAGTAGCCATCTACCTAGATAAAATAAGAAAACAAACCCGCAATACTAACTCAAGAGATAACAGAGAAACTGAAAAGACTATCCTAACTACACATGCCAACACTGGAAAAAGACTCTTCCTCTAAAATTGTGGCAACATGGGCAGCCGAAACATCACTTCAGCAGCCTGGGAATCTCAGGAGCAATATAGCAGGAAACTCCACTGCTATCATCCAGGTCTTCGTGTTTCTGGAAAACAAAGGAAACCGCCAAGAGGACATCCACAACATTGGATCCTTCAGAACAGAATGACTTATCTAGCTGATCAATCTCACACTGGCCATTATCCTCATTCCTTGAAGTTGTATGGACTAATCCGCCAAGTAAGAAAGCCTGAACCATTGAAGCCAAAGTCCAAGGTTCACTTGGTTATTTCTTTATGCAAGAACCAGAGACCAAGCATGAATGTTGTTGTTTGCACAGCAGCACCACCGCAGCACCCGAAGGGTGAAACACCAGCTGCAAATGCAGCCTACACCCTTCCAAACATCTATCGTGAAGAAATCGGAGGACAACAGTCAACCAAAGGAAAAACACCTGCTCATCAAACCTCCCTCACACATAACAATACAACCATTCCCTGGAAATAGTGGGGAGAAGAAGGAGGCAGAAATTTCACCATTGGAAGTGAATCCAAGCAAACTCACGCTACTGTCTGGCAGAGGCAAAACACCAAACACCACGAGGGTGTTCCTTCACGCAGCACAGGAGATCCAGGAAGGAGAATAAAACTGCCCCCCTTAACCCAGCCCATGCATCACCATCCATCAGCAGGAAGGCCCAAAAAGGAGAGAAAGAAACCTTCCACCCACCCTTGAACTCAATCCCACACAAAGCTAGGTTGCTGCTTGCACAAAGGCGTCTCAGCGACCACCTTGAGAGCATTTGGAACCAGGATGAAACAGCCACCATCCTCATTTCCTCAACCATCTTGAGGGTGTACCTGCACGCACTAGTAAAAGACTTGAGGGAGATCCCACCCATGGCTGCAGAGAAGCCATGCGAGAGTCACCAACACCCTAATGATAGGAGGAGGACCACTGGCGCCTTCAACCATTGTGTGGCCGAGACCAAAACTAGAGAGAAGCAACTGTCAAACACCCTGTAGGCATTCCGTCGCATAGCAGCAGGGGCAACAGGGGGACCCAATCGCCCTAGTAGGGGGGACAAAGACCTGCTTCAGGTTTTCCTCCTAATCCGCCCATCAATACTCCCAGCGGTGAAGACGGACGCACGAGTAGAAGGAGTGCCTCCATCTACCACTAGCCATCAAAGCTGCCGAGGAAACTGCAAGTGAAGTCATGGGTTCTTCATTAACCTGGGACCACTTTGAAGGATGGGGCGATCCCTAGTCTCCCACCAGCCTTCGTAGCCGCCTAGAAGGTCGAAAGCAATGTAGAAAGGGGCTTCATCCACCAGGTAGGACCAGGTTTCTCCGAGAGAAGAGGATGTGAGAAAAGGGGTACAGACCCCCTTTCACCAGTGGCGACGTGGAGCAACCCACAGAAATCGAGACCAGGTGGGAGCGCTCTTTCCATCTGCTTCTCTTGGACAAGGTGGAAGTCAACAAAGTCGACGGTGCGAACCACAGATCCCAGCCTCATCCACACGATGCTCCGTGACTCCCATCCAGAACTGTTGAGGATAAAACCCCGACGAACCAGATGAACTGCATCTCTTCCACATGGATCTGCACCACCCCTCACTAGGGTCGCTGCTGTGGACGTTGGAGAGCCAGGGGAGGAAGGCACCTAGGGTACTCCCTCCCCCCAGCGGCGGCCACCGGGAGTAGCTAGAGAGAAGGCAGAGTTGTAACCCTAGAGAGAGTGAGTAAATGCACTTTGCATTAATTAGATTTAGAGTTAGAAAATTTGTAAATTATTGTATTTTAGTTACTTAATGAGTAATTTGTTAAGTTATACTATAATATTTGCAACATATTTAATGATTTCAGTAAATATTAAAAGTATTTATTAATTTTTAGTTATAAAAAATATGATTTTCAAATTTCAACCTAGATTATTCTCTAGTTCATTAGTTAACTTAGTTTGTTAGCTACTTAGCTAACTAATACCACTTGATAACTCACTCTACTACCAATTTCCAATCTATTTAATAATTTCAGAAAATATTAATACTTATTTATTACTTAATTATTAATTTTTAGTTATAAAAATGTATGATATTCTTCCTAGTTAGCTAACTTAGTGCCACTTATTTGCCTAATATCTAATTAATGAGTTAGTCCCACACTCCTACTATTTGTCTAATATTTGTTTCTTTTAATTTATTGTGTGCAGGTTTTTTGTGACTGAGGATATGGTTATTTTGTGGGTGCTACTTGTTTTGATGGTTGGTTTAGGTCGTGATGGTGGGGGAGGTGAAGGTGAAGCTGGTGAGTCAGGGGGGAAATTTGAACCTGCATGGATGTATTGTGAAATGGTTAATGGAACTAGGCAAAAAACCAAGTGCAATTTCTACAAGAAAACTATAATGAGTGGTGGGATTTCTAGGTTCAAAAAGCACTTGGTGGGAGGGGATTAAAATGTTGCAAAGTGTAGAGATTACCCAGATCAAATAAGGAAAAAAAATTTCCAAGCAACTCAATCAAAAAGACCTAAAACACAAGGAAGACAAGATTAGAGATGCAAGGTTCAAAGAGCTGATGTTTGGTGCATCGATGCCACGAAATGTAGTTGAATTAGAAGAAGAAGAAGAAGAAGATGATGATGATGATGATGATGATGATGATGATGATGATGATGATGATGATGATGATGATGATGATGATGATGATGATGATGATGATGATGATGATGATGATGATGATGATGATGATGATGATGATGATGATGATGATGATGATGATGATGATGATGATGATGATGATGATGATGATGATGATGATGATGATGATGATGATGATGATGATGATGATGATGATGATGATGATGATGATGATGATGATGATGATGATGATGATGATGATGCAATGAGACATGCACTAAAAAGATAAAGAATGGAGGAGGTAATCAGAAAAGAAGAAGAAAGGAAATTTTATGAAACCCGGCGTGATTTTGGCCCATCTGATTTCAATGTTGGTGGTGGCAGTGGTAGCCGTCCAACAAATGTTGTCAATTTAGAAAGCACAAAAATGTAGGGTTTGAGGACCAACAGCATGAGGTATTCTTCTTCTGAACCAGGGTTTCATAAACAAAGTCATAAGCAAAAAACTTTGATAGGTATGTGGAAGAATGCAAAAGATGTTGTGGGACAGGCGATAGGAAAATCTATATTTTCTAGTGGTATTGCTCCCAATGTGGCACAAGGCCCTTACATGCAACATATGATAGATGTTGTTGATGAACATGGACGAGGAGTCAAATCACCAATTGCACATGACTCGATGAACAAATATCTTCCACATGAGAAACTTCAGCTAGAACAGTGGATTGAGGAGATGAAACAAAAAAGTGGTCAATTTTTGGGTTGACACTCATGTGTGATGGCTGGACAAGTGGTACCAAGACACAAATTATCAACTTCATGGAATATTGTGACGGTGATACATTTTTTCATAAAATCAGTTGATGCATCTCTCCACATCAAAGACCATAGGTACCTTGGAAAATTGATTAAAGGTGTGATAAAATATGTTGGAAAAGAGAATGTGTTACAAATTTGCACTGACAATGGGCCAAATTTCAAAAAAGTTGGAAAAATAGTTGAAGAGTCTTCAAAATACAACTTATTTTAGGTGCCATGTGCTGCACACTACATTGATCTAATTTTGAAATATTTTGGAAAATTAGATCTTTTTACATATGTAATGCCTAGGGCAACCAGAATTACGAAATTTATATATAATTGCTCGTACCTACTTGCAATGATGCGAAGCCAAGAGTATTGTGGAGGAGACATAGTAAGACCAGGCATTACAAGATTTTCAAGCAACTATATCACTTTGCAAAGCTTAAATCAAAGATGACAAGGTTTAAAAAGGATTTTTGTTTCTAAAGAGTGGGCCAAACACCCTGATAGTAAATCTGACAGAGCCAAAGAAGTGGTGAAAATTTTGAATTATGACTACTTCTGGACTAGAGTGACCAAGGTTGTAAAGATAATGGATCCCATAGTACATGTCTTGTGCATGGTGGATGGTGATAAGAATGCCACCATTCCCTACATCTATGAGGCAATGCACCTTATGAGAGATAAAGTTGAAGAAGTTGCAACTAATGCCAAGGCACAATTCCTAAAAGTTGTGGATGAACGATGGGATGGTATGCTTCTACTCCCATTACATAAAGTAGGTAAGGATGTGTCATTGCATTTAGGTCTTAGTGTTTTTAGTCATCTAATATTTTCTAACTTTTGTGTCCTTATATGTGCAACTTATTATTTAAACCCAAGGTTTCAATACAAAAAATGACATTGGGAGAAGAGGAGACTTGGTAATGGGTCTCCAAGAAGTGATAGATAAGCTCTTTGATAACAAAGATGACTCTATTTGAGTTGTTGCACAAGTATGGATAGTACATAATTCTTTATTGCACATTATTATAAAATATTAATCTAATTCTCTCACTGTCCAACTACAACCAATCACTACATAAAACCATTCAGAGAAGCATCTGGTCTGTTTGGGCTACCGGTGTCTATCTATTCAAGGGAAAAACTTTCTCCTGGTAAAGAACTGCATGATTGGTTAATTTTGATATCATAATAAGGAATGGTTGACTTGTCCACTGATTGATCGTTGAACATTCTTTATTTTTTACAGCTGATTGGTGGATGAATTATGGCTGTGAATGTGAGGAATTGAGATCAGTAGTAGTAAAAAATTTGTCCCAAACAGCAACAGTAGGTGGATGTGAAAGAAATTGGTCAAACTTCAACTTGATTCACACAAAAAGAAGGAATAGGTTATATGCATAACACCTTCATGACTTGGTGTTTGTACACTATAATATGAAATTGAAGTAGAGACACACACGAGAATCATTGAGGAACCCAACAAGCAATGTTGAGATGGATCCTCTTGATTGGGTGTATGTCTACACTGATAGGGGTGACGATGAAGACTTGTTACTAGCATGGTTGAACCACAGTAATGAACCTCTAGTTGATGAAGGGCATCCAGGTGGGGGTCCTAATGCCACAATTGCAGGGGAAATGGGGGTTGATGTAGATGAATATCAACAAAGTGAGGGATCTCAAGAAGATCAGACCACTCTTGGAGTGGAAGAAGACATTACATGTATTGATAAAGATGATTTTTGGCAGGGTCTACCAGAGGATGAACCATATGCCTCATCAGGTTCCACCACTCTAGAGCCCTCAAGTTCACATGGTGGTGATGATGGGAGCAAAACTCCTGATAGCTATATAAGAGGAGATACACCACCACATAGAACACCATCTCCTCACCCTCAGCCTCAACATCAGCATCAATATGAAAGTAGTAGTGGTACTCTAAGACCAACAGGTTGAACCTACCAAAGAAAGGGAAAGGGTAAAGCTCCAACACAACAACTAAATCCATTACCAGCATGCTATGAGAATTGGTATCCACAGGGCCAAGCACATGTGCCTCAAACTATTTATCAGGCACCTCACTACAACATTGACAATATCACATAATCAATTGGAAGTTTGTCATTGGGAGGTCAATCGGGAACAATAGCAAGCACCTTTGTGGATGATTTATTGGGGTTTATTGGGCCTACTTCCGGAGGATTTTATCAACAAGAACATGTTCCTGGATATTATGGTGGTGATTCAAAAGAAACTTATGGAAGTAAGGTTTCCCATAGAAGTGATAATGAATCAAATAGTTACTTAGGCCCTGGATATGCCCCTGATCCTTATGCAGCTACAACTGATACTACATCAGGCGTTGAAAGTCAATACTATCCACAAATGGCACAACCCGAGCCCCCACCACAACCTAACATATATGTACCCCCTTCAGATTCTGATGCAGAAAGGCCACCTCGTATACTAGAATTTCACAACTTCACACCAGGATCTCTTGCCTCGAGATATCCAACATAGCTTGCATTGTATACAAGATTTGGATATTTGTCAGAAATATCACATGAAGATTTTGATGCATATGTGCATGATTATGAGCTCAACCACTCTCAACACACACCTTGGATGCAATATGCTATAAGAATTGATAACCAAATGTCACTACTTAGGCAGACTCAAGCTGCTCAACATTCAGGCTACAGTTTTGGAAGGCATTCAGATTTTTACTGAAGAGTGGAGACATTTATCGGGTATGCACTTCACTTTAGTGAATTGTAATTTATATTTAGTATGTAATATATGGAAGTATGAAGGATATTGCATGGAAAATGTATGTTGAATTAGAGAATTGTATAAGAATTTGTATATTTTTATTTGCAAGTTTAACACATGACTATTGAGACTTGAGAACATATGTAACATATTGAATCTTAGGGTCCTATTTGAAATTTACCCACTTTTAAGCTTTCTGTTTCTTTTATGTCATTTTGGGCCTTTTTCATAAATTTCCCTATCTTTTGTACCCTTGTTGGCCTCCATATTTAATTTGAGCATTTATTGATGATGTAATCATCTATATTTGCCCACATTCATCTCTATGAATGAGTTTTTGCACAAATACAACAACTAATGTGATAATTGGGGACTAATAATGAAAAATGGCATTTAATGAGAGATAAGTAGTGGATAATGTTAATTGGAGCTTTTGTATCTTTTTGGAATAAGAAATAAGAGTTAAAGTGTAATTGAGTTAATTAATAAGGATATAACACTCATTTCTCTCTCTCCTCCAAATGGTTATTAAAGCATTAAAATTGAAAATAAGTGGTGGGACATGACACTTGAATGGTCTTAATATAATTGTCTTGAATTTTATGAGAGAATTGTAAAGAAAATGGTTTTGTATTAATTCACCCATTTTTAATACATTAATAATGCATTAATGGATAGTATATGAGTTATGAGCCATATTGTACATAAAAATGAAATCTAATTACATAGCATCATTCAAGACATTAATTCTAGCCTATGGTTAAATTTTGAGGTCATTTGACCCTTGTTTGACCCTTTAAATCGATTTTAAATGAATTGAATATGGTTTTATTAAGCATTTAATCCGATTTCAAATACATCTCACATTTAAACCTAAGTTTCCATTTAATTTTTTTGTCACGTGTTACTCTCCTCGTGCGCACGAACCTATGGCTCGCATCTTATCATCTGAGAACCCAAGGCCTTATGGCCCATAGGTCATCCCCTACCTCTGTTAACTCGCGAGTCAGATCCGTTTTCCCCATTCATTCAATCGACGACAGCTTTCTCCCTCGTTACTTGATCATTTCGATTGATTTTTCTTCCGTTGAACTATCCTTACTCCACTGGTTCCAACAAGGCATAGCTCCTCCTCTCTCCTTCACCAGGGTAGAAATGCCCATTAGGGCTTATCCCATTCTCTCAACCCTCGAGTTGCAGACGGCGTCCCGATCTCCCTCTGACCTATAAAAAGGGTCCTAGAGAACTCTCACACCACCACAACTCTTCCTCCTCTCCCAATTTCTCCTCACCCACCCTCGAGCCCCCTGACCTACTCAAGGTTCCCCTCTAGCGACCTAGGCATCGCTATAGCGTCTGGGGCATCCTCCTGAGAAATTGAGGTGACGGTGAGCATCCTCGACCTTCCCTCTTCCTTTTCCTTATATTAGTTTGATCCATTTTGGCCTCTGTCGTCGTTACCTATAGATCTGTTTTGTACCCTCATTGGCACCTGGCATTTCTCCAACCTCATTGCTCCTCCGCCCGCGGTGAGGCATGCTTTGGGCTCGCATTGCCTCCGCGAGTGCGTTGACGGCCTCAGTAGGTAGTTTATCCTATGTTTTCATTGAGTTCTTCACCCAGTTTTGCTCCTCTATTCTCGGCCATGTCGGGGGTGGGTTGCATGGCTCTGAAGCACGCCAAGAGATGATCTGTACCTCACCGTGACCACGGGAAGATGGGGATCTTGTTCTCGTTCTTTGCTTTCATTTTATCACCTGGATCGCGACCTTTGGCAATGGAGTCCGACCTCCAGGCTGTTGCTCGAGTGCCATGGCTCAAAGTAGTAACATGTCAGGGAGTGTATTGACCCTGGTGCCCATACGACGGAAATCATATGATTAAAGGAGCATGGGTAGTAAGGTCATTTGCTCGTTTGTTTTATTTCTCAGCCGTGTGACCTTGCCATGGTATGATTCACCATAGTGCCCTTACAATTTCAATTAATCAGTTTTTATCGCCTGGGCTTTTTGGTCTTTTTAGCCCTTTACTCAGTCTCGATTGAACGAACCCAAGCAGGCGTGGACCGACTGACTGAGCCAAATCTGATTGGCCCATGTCAGCATGAGTCCAGCCTCTTTGGCTCGCTAGTTTGCAAGCTTTTGATGCTTAGATGCCATTTTCTCGGTTTAATTCATTATAAATCTATCCTATGTCAGAAAAATCCAAATAAATAGTCGTTGGAAAAGATTTTTCACGTAGAATCCTAATTTCTAGTTTTTGAGTCTTGATTCTAATTTATTTTTCAAAGTTTGTCTTCGATACCATTTTAATCATATTAACTGATCTAAAAATGATAACTAATTCATTTTAACTCCAAATTGAGAAATAAAACATGTTTTCTTAATCAGGAGAATATAACTAATCATTTGATCTAGGTTTTTAGTGCCAAAACGAGGTTTTTTTAAGATATAAAATTAGGGTTTCAACCCTTATATATTACATTAAAACCCTAATCCATGTATATACACTTGTATCTAGGACAAAAGTGAATTTGGATACAAACTAAATATGCAAAGTGATGAATGTGAATCTACAATAAGGTATGTGCATTCTAACCCTAGAAGTTGGGCTTATTTATCCACACCCAAATTCCCAATGAGGCGTGAGCCTATTTTATTTATTCTCGAAATTCTTCTATAAATGACTAAGGGTCTTGGACCCCACTTGCAATTGTTGAAAACCTTGTTCTATCTACCATTGATTTAACTTAGCATGTTGATGAAAATGACTAATTAACTAATATAGTGTACATGAGTACAAACCACCCATAGTAATTGGGCATGAGCCTAGGGGAATGTGACCACTCTCCCTAATTTATAAAATATTAAGGTGTTTGGGAATGTGTTACTCTCCCTCACCCAAAGATTGAGGCATGGTACGTGCCTCAGCCTATGTTAGATTAATTTAGTCACATTTAATCATGCATGCAAATTATTATTATTTGACTTGGCAGACATTCTTACTTGATTACTTGCCTCATACTTTTGACTCTCTTTTAGTATAGTGAATCTTTTATTATGCAATGTTGTAGTTTATAATTGTCCTTATTCTCTATTTTGACACATGCATTTTTATATCCTCTTGCTGGGTGACCCCAACCACCCAGGTATAGGATCAAAGCATGCATTAGGAGCATGGTGAACCAACTTAAGGCTAGGAAAGGAGTCAAACCTTCCATCATGGATATATTTGGTTAAGTTAGTTTTTATTTAGAGATATATTTTTGTAGTCATTTCACTCTACTTAGGTCCTTTCTGTTGTATAAAGCATGTACACCCATATTGGGAAAATTTCTATGTACAGTTTATTTAAATTGAATATAGTCAAAATTTTACACTTCCACTGCTATATGTTGGTCTTTCTTGCATACCATTGTTACATAGTAAAGAGGTGACTGATTTCACTTCTTTACAGCATGGTATCAGAGCCAATGGTTGTCGGACTTGATTATTTCAATTTGTCTCCTTAGTTAGAAATCCTTACCTTATATAGTTTCCCCTAGTTCATCTTAGAATTGACCTATGATAAAAGGTTGATCTAGAACCATAGTAGTTTCATTATTAGATACATCTCTAATCAACTTTTAGGTGATTAGTCTATCAAGTAGCTACTAGGCCAAGAAGTTGAAAGTGATGGTGTCTAGAAAGGGTCAGAACTTGGGGGCTGACAAAATTTTCCTCCACACCACTAGCTTGGTTTATGGGAACTCCCGAGTTCATATGACACTGGTCTGGCCTGATCTGATATAGAATGCTCGAAATAGCATACCTTTAGACATATTACCTCATTGTTGAGTATCCTTATAAAACCTTATATGATGATTTGATCTCCCAAGCAAAATCATCATTTAATCCTTAAGTACCTTATATGAGTCTTAGATTTCCATGTTTAGGGTTAGTGTACCCTATACTAGACTTTGAAATTTGGTAATAGTGATTAGTAAGACAATAAGTGTTGAGTCTTATACATGATTTTGACTCACTCTTTTACCTCTAGCTTAGTTTGACTTAGTCAACCCTTTTAAGTGAGGTGGTAGTGTTAGTACCTTATTAGATTTTGCATATCTGATTTTGAGTATGAAATCCCTTTTTAGGGGGATGGAATGATATACATAGCAATATCTAGCCACTTTAGAATTAGAAACCCTAACTTTATGGACAACATATTAGTGAGCTTATATGATTAGAATTTACCAAACAAAATATAATTGTAATTTAACTTGTTTGTTTATACATAAATGAATATTTAACAATTATATTTGTTTCATTATTAGATACAGTCTGGGGCATCCTCCTGAGAAATTGAGGTGACAGTGAGCATCCTCAACCTTCCCTCTTCCTTTTCCTTCTATTAGTTCGATCAGTTTTAGCCTCTGTCGCCGTGAACTATATATCCTTTTTTTACCCTCACCGGTAACTGGAATTTCTCCACCTCACTCTCCTCCGCCCGCGGTGAGGCATTCTTTGGGCTCGCATTGCCTCTGTGAGTGTGTTGACGGTCTCAGTAGGTAGTTTCTCCTACATTTTCATTGAGTTATTTTCTCAGTTTTGCTCCCCCGTTCCCGGCCATGTCGGGGTGGGTTGCATGGCTCTGAAGCACACCAGGAGCTGCTTTGTACCTCGTCGTGACCGCAAGAAGATGGGGATCTTGTTCTCATTCTTTGCTTCCATTTTAGCACCTGGATCACGACCTTTGGCAATGGAGTCCAACCTCTAGGCTACTGCTCGAGCGCCATGGCTAGAAGCAGTAACATGCCAGGGAGTGTATTGACCCTGGTGCCCATATGACAGAAATCGTATGATTAAAGAAGCATGGGTAGTAAGGTCATTTGCCCTTTTGTTTTATTTCTCAGTTGTGTGACCTTGTCATGGTCTGATTGACCATAGTGCCCTTACAATTTCAATTGATCGATTTTTCTCGCATGGGCTTTTTGGTCTTGTTAGCTCTTTACTCAGTCTCGGTTGACCGAAGCCAACCAGGCGCGGACCAGCTGACTGGGCCAAATCTGATTGGCCCATGTCAGCATGAGTCCGACCTCTATGGCTCGCTTCTTTGCAAGCTTTTGATGCCTAGGTGGCATTTTCTCAAATTCTGATTGGTTGGATTGGTTTAATTCGTTATAAATCGATCCTATGTCAGAAAAATTTGAATAAATAGTCATTGGAAAGGATTTTTCACATAGAATCCTAATTTGTGGTTTTTGAGTCATGATTATAATTTATTTTTCAAAGTTTGCCTTGGATATTATTTTAATCATATTAAATGATCTAAAAATGATAACTAATTCATTTTACCTCCAAATTGAGATATAAAACATGTTTTCTTAATCAGGAGAATATGATAAATCATTTGGTCTAGGTTTTGAGTCTCAAAATGAGGTTTTGTTTTGAAGGTATAAAATTAGGGTTTCAACCCTTATATACTACATTAAAACCCTAATACATGTATATACACTTGTATCTAGGACAAAAGTGAATTTGGATACAAAATAAATGGGCATAGTGATGAATGTGA
The DNA here is from genome assembly GCA_963693085.1 of Alisma plantago-aquatica. NCBI lineage: Eukaryota > Viridiplantae > Streptophyta > Magnoliopsida > Alismatales > Alismataceae > Alisma > Alisma plantago-aquatica. The sequence continues at coordinate 1,228,154,203 of OY856411.1, forward strand.
ATCTACAATAAGGTATGTGCATTTTAACCCTATAAGTTGGGATTATTTATCCACACCTAAATTCCCAATGAGGCATGAGCCTATTTTATTTATTCTTGAAATTCTTATATAAATGACTAAGGGTCTTGAACCCCACTTGCAATTGTTGAAAAACTTATTCTATCTGCCATTGATTTAACTTAGCATGATGATGAAAATGACTAATTAACTAATATAGTGTACTTGTGTACAAACCACCCATAGTAATTAGGTATGAGCCTAGGGGAATGTGACCACTCTCCCGAATTTATAAAATATTAGGGTGTTTGGGAATGTGTTACTCTCCCTCACCCAGAGGTTGAGGTCTGGTAGGTACTTCATCCCTATGTTAGATTAATTTAGTCACATTTAATCATGCATGCAAATTATTCTTATTTGACTTGGCTGAAATTCTTACTTGATTACTTGCCTCATACTTTTGACTCTCTCTTAGTATAGTGAATCTTTTATTATGCAATGATGTAGTTTATAATTGTCTTTATTCTCTATTTTGACACATGCATTTTTATATCCTCTTGTTGAGTGACCCCAACCACCCAGGTATAGGATCAGAGTGTGCATTAGGAGCATGGTGAACCAGCTTAAGGCTAGGAAAGGAGTCAAACCTTCCATCATGGATATATTTGGTTAAGTTAGTTTTTATTGGAGACATATTTTTGTAGTCATTTCCCTCTACTTAGGTCCTTTCTTTTGTATAAAGCATGTACACCCATATTGGGAAAAAAATTTATGTACACTTTATTTAAATTGAATATAGTCAATTTTTTACACTTCCACTGCTATATGTTGGTTTTTTTGCATAGCATTGTTACATAGTAAAGAGGTGATTGATTTCACTTCTTTACAACATTAGCAAGTATGCATCATTTACTACTTTGTATTATCAACCTACCTAGCCCTAGAGAGTCATGAATTGTGTTTTGTGTTGAATTAATACATGGGAATTAGAGTTAGAGCATAATTTGAAAGTTTCCAATCGAAGTTGTGCATCATTTTGCAAAAAAAATCATCGAAGTTTATCGAAGTTTGTGTCTAAACTTCCTCAAAACTTCCTCAAAGTTTGCACAAACTTCCACTTCCACACCTGGCGAAGTCGAAACGAAGTCTAAGTCATGCACCATGATTAAAAGTGATTGAGCATTGAAGGCTCTTCATAGTTTTACTGATAGATAACAGATTAAGTGGAAATCTCGGAGCATATAAGATAGATTTTAAAGGCATATTTTTAGATAGAGATATAGTTTCAATTCCATGTACCACAGACTGGGTCTCATTAGCGATTGTTACAGAAAGGACTTGAGTTGTTTTAGATAAGGCAGTAAAAAGGTCAAGACAGCCAGAAATATGAGTTGATGCTCCTGAGTCAATGACTCATTTATTTTATTATAAGCAGCAGAAGATGTAAGTAAAGCAAAAGAACCTCCATCTCGAATAGGACTTTGCATGGATAGACAAGCCTAGAGAATCTTTTCAAACTCCGAACGAAGTCACTCACTCGACCGTGGGCTAAGTTGAACTTGAGACAGTAGAAATAAAATCATCAGAGGCATCAAAGGTGACCTGGTTAGCCCAAGTAGGTGTGCATGTTTTATTCAGCAACAGTTCTTGTAATGCCCGGGCCCACTGCCCAAGGCTCTAGTAGAGTTTCAGGAATGACGACTGGCCCCACAAACCACCACTAGCCTTAACTGCGCACTTTGTCCACACTGATGCGCAAGCCAGGATCAACTTCCCGACTGGTCACCTATCCTAGTACTACTCCAAGCTGAGAACGCTTAACTATGGAGTTCTTTAGTGATGGGCTCCCAGAAAAGGAGGTGCACCTTGGTGATATGGGTAGCCCAATCATTCCTTATAAGATCATTTTATCCAAGGCCTCAAATCCTGGGATATTACAATCTCCCCCACTTAGACTCTTGACGTCCTCATCAAGGCTCAACTATAAGGCCTCATAATCTCTTCCCCATTTTAGTTCATGCCTATAATGGCCCATGGACACCCAGCTCCCGATCGCTGAATACCAGCGCAAGGGTGGCTACGTCAACCATGGACAGCCATTTTCTACATGTCTGGACCGCACGGCTCAAGACTGGAATGCCATGCCCATGTGGGCCCCACCTACTGGAGGGGAATTGGCTATGATACCATTTGTAACGCCCGGGTCCACTGCCCAAGGCTCTAGAAGAGTTTCAGGAATGACGACTAGCTCCACAAACCACCACTAGCCTTAACTGCGCACTTTGTCCACACTAACGCGCAAGCCAGGATCAACTTTCTGACAGGTCACCCATCCTAGTACTACTCCAAGCTGAGCACGCTTAACTATGGAGTTCTTTAGTGATGGGCTCCCGGAAAAGGAGGTGCACCTTGGTGATATGGGTAGTCTAATCATTCCTTATAAGATTGTTTTATCTGAGGCCTCAAATCCTGGGATGTTACAGTTCTCATTGTGGTTCATGCGCCTATAGAAGGTGCAAAAACAATTATCAACAGGAAATTGATGTTGGCATCGTCCGGGGTCAGGAGGAGGACCACGTCTAGGAGTAGCAAAACCACGACCACCGCGACCGCAGCCACGTCCACATCCTTGACCAAAGTCATGGGAGCGGACAGCAAGAACCGAGTGATTAGAAGAAGTAGCGTGTAGTGAAGATATGGAAGGAAGGCATTAAACACGCTTCACAATATCCCTTAGTGTGGGTAAAGGATCACTGGATAACATCTGGTCAACAACACCAGAGAAAGACTAAGGGAATCTAGCCAGGAACTGAACTAACTGAAGTTCCTTATGTTGCCGCCAGTGTTTTAAAAAGTGACCCAGGTGGTCGCTTAAGTTGCCGCTCAGGCGGCCCAGACCCCTGGCCGCTCAGAATGGGCTTTAAGCAGGCAGACAGTCAAATATTCAATAAGCGACTGCTTCAGACTCGCTCAACCCGCTTAAGCGTCCACCTGAGCACTACGTTTAGGCACCCTCCAGAGGCCGCTTAAGTGAAAATCAGGTTCTATGCCCACTTCCTGGACCCAAAATGAAATGTAATTTAATTGTTAGTATGTATCAATATTGTATAACATTATTTAACATGTTATAATATTGTTGCGCTAAACAACTAGATATGTATCCAAATATTGTACAACATTTAACTAGTATGTAATAACTACACTGGTTTTTCTTTTTTAAACATAACTTATGTTTATAAATCAAGGTAAGTATGCATTTCTAATTTTTAATTGAGTTGTACATACATAAAAATCATTACTACTTCATATAAGCTTTGTATGTATGTACTGTTGCACCCATTTTACATCTTTATATATGAACTGTTGCACCTGCATTACATATTTATCATTTACACATACATTGTTGCTCTGCTATAAACTCAACTACTAATATTTACTAATAGACTATACTTGTATCTATACATACATTCATATGTTAGTTTTACTTGTATTGTTATGTGTTCAACTAATGTACTATCTATGTAATGTCCCCAAATTTTTCCGTCTCGAGACTTAGAAGGCTCGAGAGGACAAATCCAAAAATGTTAGCTAATTGTTTCATAGAGCGATGCGGAAGCAAAATATGCATACATGAACATACAACCATAACATTTCTCAACAATAACATGTATATTTACAACATGAATTATTACAGCTTGGATTACATTTACATATTGAAAAAAAAAAGATATACAAGTCTATGAGCATGTATGCTAATCAGGATCTACACAATAGGTAACCTGAACAACTTGCTCAACTCTATTCTTTTTCTCCCATGCTATCTCTGAACCTAAAAACATATGTGAAACAAACGAATCACAAAAGTTTGTACGTGGTAAAAGATACACTAGTAAGGTTGCATAAAGGAAAATACTTGAAGAAGGAAGAAAGAGAGAAAAACCATTTCTTAAGGCGAAAATCAGGTAAACATCCTTTTTATTACATTTATTTGATGCGGTTGTACTACACTTATCTGCACTTGACTTACATCCAGTATGGTCAAAAATTATATCATCATAAATCTAACATGGGCCAAAGCATCATACATCCATGTTAGGCAACATACATCCATACCGGGCTAGGTGCACTAGTAGCTACAACCCATCCATATCTTTTTATGTTATATTAGATTTTGGCTAAGTATAACTCATAATAGTTCAACCAAGAAATGAATATCCAAATAATAGCATTCATGATATTACATATCATAAGCAACCAATAAATCTAGTCTTATACTTATAAGACAACGTACCTGAGTTTAGAGATTCTTAACTTATCCTTGATCATCTAGAAGTCTGGTCATCACCTGATTAATAACAATTAATCATCATTAATAATAGGATCATCATGTAACATATTATTTAGGTCCAACTAGAGTTTTGGTCAAACCTAAAGTTAAACTTATCTTAAATGTATCTTTGGTATTTTTCTATTGATCAATAGGTCATTCAAGGGTCTAATCCAAATTTTATATCTTTCTGATGCATTTACTAATTATGTTATTTAAATGAAGTATTCTCATCTACATTAAAATATCATCAGTATTTGTTCATCAAAGATCTAATCTAAGGATCCACTAATGTATAGGACATTTTTCTGAATCTAGGAGTATTTATGGGGAATTTATTGGCCAAGGGAGCTATTTTTAATTAAATTTCTAACATTTGTACATTATATAGAAAATAAATATGAATTACCTTGATGTGAAAAAGATGGACTGTTGGATCTAGACCTGGAGTGTGTGGATGCACGCCATGTAACCCTCCAACTTTGCCCATGATCAACACTATAGAGTAAGGGTAGAATACGGTCCAGTGGCTGGTAAACCCGGTCTCGCCGGATGTGGAGACTGGAGACTCAGCTCCTCGTGACTCAGGCATCTTTGCCCTCCCCCTCCCCGGTCTCATTCTTTTCGCCTAACAGGGGAGCAGCAGTGGCTGCAAATCTGACCTTGGCGCACCGTTGATGACTAGGAGACCATCCTCCTGGGGGTCTGAAGAGGCTAGAAGCTCGTTTCATCCCTCTATCTCCCATAGCTGCGGAAACGCTAGGTTGGTGACCAGCATCTCGGCAAGGCCGAGCTTGCCGGCGTGGAGCGCCGCTATAGGTAGTAGGAAGGGAAATAAGGCCCTCTGCATTTTTGTGATTAGATAAAGTGTCATGGATGAGCAACTGGACTCCAACATCTCGAAACCCCTATTGATGTCCAGCGTCGAGGCTTCATTCACTCTCCAGGTCTCCACCTCCACCTCCATGGTGTGAAGGGTTGAAGCTCGACCTCCAGGTCTTCCTATTTGCATGCAGGTTTGACAACTGCCAACAACCCATCGCCATCCATGTTGGATCTCCTACATGTACTACCGCCATAAGGTCTGTCGCTCATCGCCGCAAGATTCCGATGCCAAGTGTGCCTGGGCCGGCTCCAAAACTCAGACTCCAGATGGCTCTGCCACTCCTGCCGCCGCCGTGGGCGAGGAAAGGGTAAAGAAGGTTTCTTGCACCCAAGCTCGCTCCTCAGGATGTCTGGAGAAACAATGGACCACCACGAGCAAGCCTAACTCCTCAAATCCACTCAACATCAGCTCTACCTATTCCAACCAACTCCGACTAGTTCAGGATTCATTGGTTGGGCACCATCGTGGTGAACGAGAGAAAGAGGGGAAGCAATACCCAAATCTCTTGGGAGCAATCTTATCTGTGTGTGGCTCCACAAGAGTTCTAGGAACTCAACACCACCACCCAAGGATGGGGAAACTCCAACTCCACCCGTTCCCTTCTTCTTCGTACAATGCTAACTTCATACACCAACAAGACTGTCACGGCAGCCCAGGGAACCCATCGGCGCTTTGGCTAACAGACATAGTTAAGGATCCAGTCTCGGTAGGTGGTTGGCTCCTCCGCCTGGTGGTTGGTACTCTGTTTTCTCTACAAAATAGAGACTCGCTCACCTGCTACATCCGCATTTTGTGGTGGCTCTACTCATTTGTGAGAACACCGTCGCGGGGTCTAGCTCTGGTATGACTATGATCGAGCAACCACATCCAGCATCAGCTTTGGTTGTCTCTCCTCCTTCTAGGTGTGAGGGGCGAACTCATCATAAAGATTCGAGCGCTAAGGTTGGGTGGATTGCTAGAGTGGTGAGGGCCATGGTATGGTGGTAGCTAGAGATGCAGAAGAGGAGGGAGGCTGATCATCGTACTCCTACCACCAAAACCTTAGATTGGGGTCGTTCTCTGAGTCTACTAAATGAGGTGCTTACACCAGAATAGTTAGAATGACGATAAGATCCAAGATTTGGGGTGAGTTTGTTGCATGGATTGTGGTGTTGTGGATCTCACTTCCCCCATTGGAAACTCCAACTAATACGTGTTTCACTTACTAAGTCCTCCACGTAGCTGGGAGGTGGAATATATTTAAGAGGCTTGCAATCCTCCCTAATAGGATTGATATTGTGCTACCTCGCCAAGACATGTGCATTAGTATGGGGAGATCAGGTCCACAAGACATATACGTGTCACAACTACATTCAGTTAAGCTACATACAATCAAGTTATCACATAATATTTAAATCAATTTTGGTAACTCCAGATTCTTGTATCTTCTAGCATAAGGCTTCAATCCGAAAGAAATTTGAGCCATGAGTTTTCTTATAATACAAAACCTCTTCTTATTAAACCAAAATCCATAATTCGATCATCTAACCCAATTATTTGAATAACCTCATATAAAAGTGTATAATCTTTAAATACCATTCATTTATAATCCAATCTGGATTTCACATGTCCAATTCACTTAACATGGTCTTGATGCATCCCAGGGTTCACTAGACAACCATTCATATTGATATATAATACTTATGGGTGTTTAACAACATATAAAATGCACATGAATGCTTTAATTCTATATTGGGTATAAATGTTAATATCAAGGTTATCACATTCACCCTGCCTTATTTGGAATTTCGTCCTCAAAATTCAACTTTTCTCATCCTTAAGAGGCTATATAAGAGGTCAACTTCATATAAATCATCATTTCTTGTCTCTTCTTCTTGAGTGGTCACCTCTTTTCCCTTTTGGGTGATGTTGAGTTCTTTTAGGATAGGAATAACCTCACCTACAACATCATCATTTGGAATAATATCTTTGGGAATAGAGGGGTTAGTATCAATAAACTTAACATTAATAGATTATTCTACTTTAGAAAGATCAACATTAAACACTCTATAAGCCTTGCCAATAGTGCTATAGATAAGAAAGAAAGTATTGTATGATTTCGAATCAAACTTGTTGAGAGAATCTTTTGTGTTCAAAACAAAACAAGGACATTCAAAAACATGAAAGTACTTGATAGAAGGCTTCCTACCATGCCATAGCTCATAGGGAGTTTTCTTTAAAGAAGGATGTGTGAAAACTTGGTTTTGCACAAAACATGAGGTACTAACAGCTTTGACCCAAAACTTCTTTGGAGTATCATACTCTAAAAGCATGGTCCTAGCCATTTCCTATAGTGACCTATTCTTCCTCTCTACAACTCCATTTTTTTGAGGTGTTCAAGGTTAAGAAAAGTTATGTACATATCCAGATTCTTCACAAAAACGTTCAAAAAGATCATTTTCAAATTCTCCCCCATGATCACTATGGATGGAAATAATCTAGTAAGAAACTTTGTTCTCAAATCGTTTACAAAAACTAGAGAAAACATTAAGTGTATCACTCTTAGAAATGAGAAAGAAGGTCCAAGTATATCGAGAGAAATCGTCAACAATAACAAGACAATACTTGGAACCACAAAGTGATTGAGTTCTCATAGGTCCACATAGATCAATATGGAGAAGTTCAAGAGTTTTTTTGGTGCTAAGGACTCCTTTGGATTCGAAGGAGGACTTGGTTTGCTTTCCTTGGGTACAAGGTTGGCATTCCTCATCCTTTTCAAAATCCAGTTTGGGAAGTCCCTTGACCAAGTCTTTTTTCTCAACTTCTTCAATTGATGCAAATTTACATGACCAAGCCAACGATGCCAAAGAGAAATATCATTTGAATTGACTACAAGGCATCTACCAAAAATAAGCTTAATAGAGTCAAGCACAATTACATAAATATTACCATTTCTAGTTCCCTTATGTATGACATGATAAGTGAGGGAATCTAGAAGCAAGTATTTTAAAAAAATAGCACAAGGTAACCGTTATCATATAATTGACTTACACTTACTAAATTGTGATGTAGGCCATCCACGGAAAGAATATTTTTGACACACAAGTATTCACCAACATCACCCTCACCTTTTACCTTACCTTTCTTGTTGTCCCCAAAAGTAACTGAACCTCCTTTCTTCTTTGTGAAATTGTTGAAATGGCTTATATCACTTGTCGTGTACTTAGTGCTACCACTATCAACAATCCATTAGGCTTGTAATGACAATAAGTAGAATAATTATCATCACTTTTGCAATGAGAGAAAATCATAGGGTTCTTAGTGCTAGAACACTCTCCAATGAAAAAAGAAGTTTCCCTACTCTTTTTCTTACTTTGGCCATATTATTGCCCTTAGGTGCTCCCCCTACAAATCCCAAACCACTAGTACCACTTTGTTTTGTAGAATGGTCAAGGATTTCATTTAGGGAGTTTTTCCCTTTGAGAAATTTTTGCAGAGAGGCTCTAAGTATATGATTGTCATCAGTAAGATATATAACAGTAGAAGACAAACTAGTAAGATTATGTCTAGTATGAATAAGGTTGGCCTTTAAATAGAGGGATTTAGTCAAATAAGAATCTTTTTCAAGAGAAATAGAAGCAACATCATTACTAGGCAAAATAGGTCTAGAAGATTAATCATTCACTAGAACAAGCAACCTAGCATTTTTAAATTTTAGCAATTGAATTTCTTTGAGATAAACATCTCGTTCATCTCTACGAGCATCAACAATAAACTTAAGATCAAAATTTTAGTTTTAAGTGTCTCAATCTCATTTAGGCACTTTTGGTTGTCTTCCTTAATAGATTCAATGTTCTTAAGATAGACACAATTCTCTACCTCAACTCCATTGTATTGGAGCTCAAGATCAAGAAATTGTCCTTGCAAGTTATCAATGCTCTCAAGATGAATTTTCTCATTTTGCTCAAGAATATCAAGTTTGATATACAAATCATCAATGATTTTACCTAACCTCTTCTTTTTAAATTAACATTCAGAATAAGAAGAACGGGTGATAGCAAGCATGTCAATAAGAGTTTCTTTAGCTAACTCATGCAATCTTACCTCACTTACCTCACCAATTTATTCACTCGTAGAGGCCATGAGTGCAAGGTGGCACTTTCCATCTTCATCGGACCTTGAGCCACTAGAGGATGATCCTTCTCAAGCTGCATGAGTTGCGTCTTTCTGTCTCCTCTCCTTCTTATCCTTCCTCTTGTATTTTCTAATTTTTTTGTACTCTTCCTCCTTCTTGGAGATGCTCTTGTGGTGTTACTTTCTTGCCTTAGGGCATTCACTCTTTTAGTGTCCTTTTTTACAACACTTATAGCACCTTTGAGTAGAACAAGAAGATTGTTTTCCTTGAAGTGTTTTCTCTTGGAGAAGTTGGCTTCATGCTTACTAAGGCCATCATCTTCACTTGAGGAGGAGGGAGTGGTCCAACAAGCAAGTTGTTGTTGAAGGATGAGGGCCTCCACTTGAGCTTTGAAGGCACTATCTTTGATCTTCCTTGCTTTCTTCTCTTCTTGCTTGTCAATTCTTATCTCATGAGCTTGTAGATTGCCAATAAGCTCCTCAGTTGGAATGTCATAAAGACTTCTCACTTCTTCAATGGATTTCACCTATGACTCCCATCTCTTTGGAAGAGACATCAAGATCTTTGAGTTGATTGTGCCTATATCCAAAGTGTGTCACAAAGCAGTTAGGCTTTTGATGATGATGTTGAGCCTTGAGTATGCCTCTAAAACTCCTTCTTTCTTCACCATATTGAAGTTATCAAGAAAGTTGTTCAACATGTAGATCTTTGCCTCCTCACTTGCTTTGTGCCTTCATAAGTTATGCCCAACTTATCCCATATCTCATAGGTTGTATCCCATGAGGGGATGCGATTGAACTCAGATGGAATGAAGGCTGCATAGAGGATGTCAATTACTTTGTCATTGAGCTGGGCATTCTTTAGGGAAACTTCATCCCATGTTGACATAGCTCTGATTGGCTCCTTGTAGGGTGTAATCGTCACCTTCCACATATCAAAGTTCATCCCTTGAATATATAACTCCATTTGATGCTTCTAATAGAGGATGTTGGTGTCATTGAAGATCGGGGAGTGCATGGACAAGTCTCCCTCTAGGTTGAGGGTACCAAGTAGGTTCTCACCCATCTTCTCTTCTCATGGGAGATTTGTTGGAGAAGATCCTTGCTCTGATACCACTTGTTGGATCTAGGGCTCTAGAGGGGGGGTGAATAGAGCTTCAAAATTCTCACAAGAATAGTTGGACCTTCACATTATATCAAATGAAACCAAAACTTAAACTCAATTTGAAGTTCTATCTAAACAAACATAGCAAGTATGAGAGAGATTGAAACATACTCTTAGATAAGGTGGTTAGAGTGGTTCCAATATCCAAACTAGGATATCATCAATCCACTACCTAGAGAGGACAACCTCTAGGACTTTGCAACCCATGTATACTTATATTCCATTATAAGAGATACAAGAATACTACCATACATACAAGGACCTTTCTATTCAAGACAAGAGTCTTTCACCTACACAAGGACTTACCCACTTCATCAAGATGTCTTCAGCCTTCACCAAGGATTTACCCACACTTGCATCGAGTCTTTAGCCTTGAAGGAATTACTCACTCTTCTTGAATATTCTTCTTTGTCCTTCTCCTTCACCTAGAGAAAATCTTCACACCTTCTTCAACCTTAAAGAAGAACAAAAACTCCTCCTTCACTCAGAGAAGATCACTTTAACCTTTGCTCTTTGAGAAAGGGGATTGGGAAGATGGAAGGAATAAGAGTTTTACAAGATAACATGGAGGTAGCTCTCTTAGAACATGCCTAACTCACTCATAATCACAAAATGCTTTGTAAATTAGAGAGATAAAGGGGCTCAAAGGGTTGTAGCGCACTCAACTATAGCAAGGACTAAGGATAGCATGAATGAGCAACCTTGGAATGAATTCCAAGAGGTACTACTTATAGTTGGGGTTGTTCGTTTGAGTGTGGGATCACTTAAAAATGAAAAATGTCCATTTATAACTTTTAACATATCTATTTTCATTTCTAACAACTCTCCAGTGGTTGGAATCACTTTTTCTACATTTTCATACAATACATTCTATCAAGTTTCAATAAAGATAAGTCGACTGATCCACTAACTGACAAAGACAAATTTCAAACTATCATTCGAGTTTGTGTTGGGAAACTCAAACTATGAGTCAAAATTAGATTTGGTCAGTGAGTTAGTCAGTTGAGTTCAATGAGTGTACAACTCAATCGATTGATCTATTTCCAAAAATCCATCACTGGTCGGTCGAGATCCAAACTTGACCGACAAAATTATTGTGACAAATTTTTACAAAATAATTTTTGAGTGACCAAACATTGGAATTAAGTGTCCCTAGTTTTTTCTCATCTTAATTACAAGTCATGTCATCAATCCAAGTGATTACAAAAATATTCTAAGGTGGTTTGGAGTGATTTCCCAAATTGCACACTTGCATTGCTTTTGACTTGAACTTGGACAAGTTAGGGCTTGTGTAATTTGATCCTTTTCATGTACCGAAAGCCTGAAATCAATCTTAGACAAACATATTAGATACATATGAATGGAATGGTTAAGTCATTATTAAAATATGGACAATGTATAACTGTCAAGTCAACACCACTTGCACTTAGAGCCAATCACCCATGAATCTTATTCCAAGTGACCTAACATTACTGTCATGCTTCTTCTGTGAAAGTGCCTTTATCAAGGGGTCGGCAACATTGTTCACAAATGGTACTTTGTAAATCTTTATATCTCCTCATTGTACAATATCTTGCATGAGATGGAATCGCCTTTGTATATGAATTGAGTGATGATGCGATCTGGGTTCCTTAGCTTGTGCCATAGCTCCATTGTTGTCACAATATAGCTCGGTTGCATCGCTAATGCTTGGAATGACCCCAAGTTCTATAATGAGCTTCTTGATCCACACAACCTCCTTTGTTGCATTCGATGTAGCAATATACACAACATCTGTTGTAGAATCGACAACTGTCTCTTGCTTGGAACTCTTCCAGCTTACAACTCCATTTTAAGGCAAAACATGAATCCTGATTGTGATTTGTAATCATCTTGATCAGTCTGGAAGCTTGCATCAGTGTAACCTTTTACCACCAACTCTTCCTCTCCTTTATAGATCAAGAACTAATCCTTAGTTCTTCTCAAGTACTTGAGGATGTTCCTACGACTGTCCAGTGAGCATCACCTAGATCGTCATGCTCAAGGCATACAAGACATATGGATGGGTACACAACTGTGATGACCCATAATTTTAGGGTCTTGATACCCAATACGGTATTGGAGGTAAACCTAGAGTAAAATAGATATTAATGGACATGAGGTAGTATATAGTCAAATTGAATAATTTAGGCTTGTGTTGATAATTTTGTAGGATGTTTGATGTGTAGCTTAAGTCCAACATCTCTATATACGTACCACTTGGGGGTACTTATGACTTCATGTGTCAATGAGAGCATACATGAATCCATATGGTTGAACATTGATATGAGTATGCATCATGATCAATGTAATAGGATCAAACATGTTTCATCAAGGTTTGGTAACTAATTGATCTATATCTAAGGTTGACACACTTAATTATGAGATCACATGAACAAATGTTGGACTTTTGGTGTCAAACTTGGCTGAATGTCAGTTTGGATGATGAGGAACTAACGGCTAAAACTTCATATCTTTTGCACCAACCATGCTGGAGATATTGTTGTTTGAAATTTTGATCTAGTCATTGATTTTGATTTAGACATTAAGATGCTTTTATATGTCATGCGGGGGTTAGATGGAGGGTTAAGTAGAGAATCCGTCATCACCTAGCCTCCGAAAATAGTGGAGTTGTTAGAGATAAGAGCCCGATGGCTGGGAAGCTGGAACCACAGTGATCTATCTTCATTTGACTGAGCCTGTCACTCCGCGGTTGAAGGATCTTCTCAACAACACATAAGTCGAGGACGTCGGATCTACAGAAAAGGGAAATCCACCTTCACATATCCGACTCCTCTCCACAGCAAGTTGTAGGTCAACTACGAAAGAAGGAGCTGAGGAGCAAAGCAGCACTGGTGATAGCTTGCTGGCTAGGTGATGATAGCCCCGTCGAATCCAAGGTCTGCCATGGCAGAAGTTGGGCGGCGACGCCTCTGTGAAGGACGAGACCCACACCCGCGGACAGGGGGGTACTAGTCCAGCGATGTGAAGCAGTGATCAGGTGGAGCCAGGGCGGATCGCATGCCGTCGAAGATCCTCCCTCAAGGTGGTGGCGTGGAGCACAGCCACCGACGGCGACTTCGTAGACCTCACGCGGAGGTCGTGCAGGCTGCAGATCAACCGTGCAGAGGCCGGCGGTTGGTTTCAGGAGGCACTCACATGAAGGTTTACGGCGGAGGAAGCTTGTTGAGAATGATAGGAGATCGACCTCTCCCCGGAGGTTCAAGTCATGGCAGCGACTGGTGTTGGCAACCTCATAGAGAAGGAGAGGAGATCCACAACCGAAGTTGAGGAGGAGACGCAGCAGTGACATCAGCCTTGAGCAGCCATGGTAGCGCGGAGATAGGACGGCACATACCCGTCTGGCGGAGAACGAGCGGAAGGTGCCTATTTTGCATAGATCACAGGGAGAAGAGGTCGGCCGTCGCCTTGCTATGTGGAGGTGGCTTTGTGTGAGGAGGAGATCACGGTGGCGTCCAGGGTGAAGGTTTGAGAACGCAGGCGCAGCGTCATGCGACAGATCGCAGAGCTCACGTCGTGCGAGATCGCGAGAAAGAAAGAGAGCCCTGAATCGGCCCAAATCCCAGACCACCAAACCAGAAGAACCCAGATTGAACCGGCCGGCTCACAGCTGAACCACGCAGATCCATGAGAAGTTTTGTGCCTCCCTTTTGGCCATGTGTCGACATGCGATTGGCTGGAAAAAGGTAAATACCCAAAGTCCTCATATCTTGTATAATTCGTAGAAAATAGCACGATTATCAGAAAAATACAAATAAGGTACCAAAATTCTCAGAAAAATGCATAGAACAAGATGGAACCATAATATCAGGCTTTTGACGAACTAATCTATGTGATATCATGTAAGATGCGTAAAGCTTAGTTCTTGAGTAATAAATATCAAAAGATGGCCTAAAATGATGAGAGCATGTCAGTAAGTTTATGATCATGGTTATAATCCATCTGAAGTAAGAAATAATGATGTTGATGTAGGAAATCATGTAATTTGATTAATATGGCTAATTAGGGCTAATAACACTAAAGATAATGCAATTAACGCATACATGCTCAATAAATGATGAAATTCACATAACATTCTCATATCTGTAACTAAAAGATAATATGTAAATATGAGACCAGTCTTGTACACGAAATTCATGTTGTAAGAAGATAAATCTTAATACATGTTATAACACCCTAATCTAGGTTAATGATGTAACCTAGGGTTAATATGTGCACAAAAAGGGTATGGAACCTAATGTTCAGATATTGAACCATAATCTGGAAAATGACATCAGTAAGGTAAATATAAAATAATAATGCAAGTAAACGTTGGAATATCCTAATGAGATAATATAAACCCTAATGAACATGACTAGGGTTAAGATGATGAGAATCTGATGTTAGTATGTGGTCTTGTCTTAATCAGGTGATGACCAGATATGTAGATGATCCAGAATGTAAATATGAATCTCTGAACTCAGGTACGTGGGATTTATTAAGTATAAGACTAGTTTTCTGGTTGCCTATGATATGCAATATCTTGAATGCTCGTATTTGGATATGATTGCTTGGTTGAACTAGTATGAGTTATACTTCGCCAAATTTAAGAGAAACCTAAATGATCATGATGGGTTGTAGCTACTAGAGCACATAGCCTGGTGTGGATGTATGTTGCCTAACATGGATGTATGATTCCTTGGCCCATGTTAGATGTATGATGATATTTTGTTGCCCACACTAGATGTAAGTCAAGTGCAATAGGTGTAGTACAACCGCATCAAAATGAAAACAATAAAAGGAATGTTTACCTGATTATCGCCTTAAATAATGTTTTCTTTTACTCTTTCTTTCTCAATTTATTTCAATTATGCAAGCATATTAGTATGTATCTTTCTACCCACGTGCACAACACCTTGTGTGTTGATTCGTTGTTTCACGTATGTTTTAGGTTCAGAGCTAGCTTGGGATAAAAGACGGGAAGTGAGCAGTTGTCCAGGTTGTACCTATTGTCTAAGATCCTGTTAGCATACATGTTCAGACTTGTAGAATTTTCATTCAATATGTAACTGTAAATCATGTTGTAATAATTCATATTGTATAAATATACATGTGAATGTTGAGTATGTTATGGTTGTACGTTCATGTATGCGCATTATGCTTCTGCATCGCTTTCTGATATGATTGGATGATGTTTTCGGATTCTGACATCTCATTCCCAATAGGGTTTGGAGAAATCAAAATCCGGGGACGTCACAGTTGGTATCAGAGCATGAACAATAGCTACCCCTAAGAATTGCTCACCATGAAATAATAAACCTAAATCTCACCTTTCACTTTAAACCTTAGAAACTTAGTAAGTTGTTCTATAGGAATAAGGTTTGACCTAGCCTCTAGGTTAGAACCTAGATGTTCAAGAACTAGGTTTAGACAAGTGTGAGAAACCCTCTCCATATTGAGCTCATATGTATTGGGTAGCTACACTAGTCTACATCTCGTTCTCACCATTTCACTAGGTTACATGACACTAGACTATCTACTGTGTGTGGGACACTCGTTTTGCTGGTTTGGTTTTGTTTTCCAATCGGCCCGAGTCTCGATAGTTTTCTCTGACGTCTTCTTTCTCGGAGAAAAACTATATAATATTTTATTAGATATATGTAAATATAAAAATGTGTCCCTCAAACTGTAGAGTAGTTAGTGTTCATGCAACCTAAGTGAAAGGGAGTGACATCAGTCTAGAAGAGTGAGTAGTCTAGATTAGATGTCTAAAGCCTTATCAAGATATGTGATACATGGAGTGGATGATAGAATGATAGTTCAAATAAACATGTGCAATCTTGTCTAAGTTTGACCTCTGATAGTATAAGTTTCCTTATAAAGGTTTAAATTGTATACTTGTTGAATCCAATTTTGTAGAATTTATGCAAAATCTTAATGATGAAAGTACATTCCCTTTTCGTACTTAAGATAAGCTAAGTTAAGATAGAGATGAGTGTGCATGAGCCTCAACCTCTTATACAAGGAGGATGTCTAGTGGTAGGATGAGATATGTGGTGAACTCTAGAGAGAGTAAGACCCACAGGGAGAAGGTCATAGGACCTAGCCTCCAATATATTAGATATGTGTTAAAAAAAAAGTCCTACACTAGATTACTCTTGAGTGTTGAGTTGAGTCCTTATGCATGATTCAAGTCTGTATGTGAGAATTGGGTAAAAGAAAAGGATGGGTAGATGACCCATATGATAAAGTCAATCCTTTGGCTGAGTTAGGTCCTAGCTGGAGTGATATATTTTGTGAATCTCATCATTAGTTGCAAGTGAGGTAATATATGAACTCTAGTTATGAGAGTATGACGCTTTGTGCAAAAGATACTCAAAATACATGTTCTCCCTGCTTCTTCTCTTTCATAATATACGATAATAGAAACCTCACTTGAGCTATATAGATGATTTATATATGAGAAGTCACTCGTATAGGCTTGACTTATTCTATATTTCCCCCCATATCATACATGTAGTACCAAAGATTGAAATCATGATAAGTTTTAAATTTAAAATATTCTCTTCCCCATCATATGAAACATGAAAGATATGATGCTAAGATCATGGGATAAACTTAATATATTATCTCTTTCCCTTCACATAATACATGCAAGACATAAAATGTTGAACTCATCAACTTGATATACAGATATTTTTGGATCATAAGATATATGATCAGAAATATAGTTCGTAACTTGATCCTTCTCAATGTATGCTTCTAAGTTGAGTATATCACATCATAGGGTGAAACCCTAATGGTCAAGCATGTTACGTAAGCCCTTCTTAAGTAGAAAAAATCCTAATATCAAGGATGAAGATAAACCTCCTCTAATGTTGGAATCATTGTAAGATGTTGATCATAAAACATATTAATGATGTTAGATTTGAACGATCTGAATACCATGACATATAAACAAATTCCTCTTGAATTTTAAAGGTATGAACAAAACATGTACCCTTAGGGGTGATGTAATCCTAAGATACCATAAGGTCATGTTATGGCTAAGACGTTATGTGATGCTTCCACATATATATAAGGTGGGGTGGACATACCCAAGAATCTCTAGACCCTAAGCTGACAACTTAGAGTGCATGCAATTATGGTGTTCTTAGAACCTAAGAAATGATGATGTATATGAAGCTGAACTCCTAAATAGCTTCTTAAGGATGAGATTAGTTGAATTTCGAGGACGAAATTCCGTATAAGATGGGGTGAATGTGATGACCCATAATTTTAGGGTCTTGATACCCAATACGGTATTGGAGGTAAACCTAGAGTAAAATAGATATTAATGGACATGAGGTAGTATATAGTCAAATTGAATAATTTAGGCTTGTGTTGATAATTTTGTAGGATGTTTGATGTGTAGCTTAAGTCCAACATCTCTATATACGTACCACTTGGGGGTACTTATGACTTCATGTGTCAATGAGAGCATACATGAATCCATATGGTTGAACATTGATATGAGTATGCATCATGATCAATGTAATAGGATCAAACATGTTTCATCAAGGTTTGGTAACTAATTGATCTATATCTAAGGTTGACACACTTAATTATGAGATCACATGAACAAATGTTGGACTTTTGGTGTCAAACTTGGCTGAATGTCGGTTTGGATGATGAGGAACTAACGGCTAAAACTTCCTATCTTTTGCACCAACCATGCTAGAGATATTGTTGTTTGAAATTTTGATCTAGTCATTGATTTTGATTTAGACCTTAAGATGCTTTTATATGTCATGCGGGGGTTAGATGGAGGGTTAAGTAGAGAATCTGTCATCACCTAGCCTCCGAAAATAGTGGAGTTGTTAGAGATAAGAGCCCGATGGCTGGGAAGCTGGAATCACAGTGATCTATCTTCATTTGACTGAGCCTGTCACTCCGCGGTTGAAGGATCTTCTCAACAACACATAAGCCGAGGACGTCGGATCTACAGAAAAGGGAAATCCACCTTCACATATCCGACTCCTCTCCACTGCAAGTTGTAGGTCAACTACGAAAGAAGGAGCCGAGGAGCAAAGCAGCACTGGTGATAGCTTGCTGGCTAGGTGATGAGAGCCCCGTCGAATCCAAGGTCTGCCATGGCAGAAGTTGGGCGGCGACGCCTCTGTGAAGGACGAGACCCACACCCGCGGACAGGGGGGTACTAGTCCAGCGATGCGAAGCAGTGATCAGGTGGAGCCAGGGCGGATCGCATGCCGTCGAAGATCCTCCCTCAAGGTGGTGGCGTGGAGCACAGCCACCGACAGCGACTTTGTAGACCTCACGCGGAGGTCGTGCAGGCTGCAGATCAACCGTGCGGAGGCCGGCGGTTGGTTTCAGGAGGCACTCACATGAAGGTTTACGGCGGAGGAAGCTTGTTGAGAATGATAGGAGATCGACCTCTCCCCGGAGGTTCAAGTCATGGCAGCGACTGGTGTTGGCAACCTCATAGAGAAGGAGAGGAGATCCACAACCGAAGTTGAGGAGGAGACGCAGCAGCGACATCAGCCTTGAGCAACCATGGCAGTGCGGAGGTAGGACGGCACATACCCGTCTAGCGGAGAATGAGCGGAAGGTGCCTATTTTGCATAGATTACAGGGAGAAGAGGTCAGTCGTCGCCTTGCTATGTGGAGGTGGCTTTGTGTGAGGAGGAGCTCATGGTGGCGTCTGGGGTGAAGGTTTGAGAATGCAGGCGCAGCGTCGTGCGACAGATCGCAGAGCTCACGTCGTGCGAGATCGCGAGAAAGAAAGAGAGCCCTGAATCGGCCCAAATCCCAGACCACCGAACCAGAAGAACCCAGATTGAACCGGCCGGCTCACAGCTGAACCATGCAGGTCCATGAGAAGTTTTGTGCCTCCCTTTTGGCCATGTGTCGACATGCGATTGGCTGGAAAAAGGTAAATACCCAAAGTCCTCATATCTTGTATAATTCGTAGAAAATAGCACGATTATCAGAAAAATACAAATAAGGTACCAAAATTCTCAGAAAAATGCATAGAACAAGAAGGAACCATAATATCATGCTTTTTACGAACTAATCTATGTGATATCATGTAAGATGCGTAAAGCTTAGTTCTTGAGTAATAAATATCAAAAGATGGCCTAAAATGATGAGAGCATGTCAGTAAGTTTATGATCATGGTTATAATCCATCTGAAGTAAGAAATAATGATGTTGATGTAGGAAATCATGTAATTTGATTAATATGGCTAATTAGGGCTAATAACACTAAAGATAATGCAATTAACGCATACATGCTCAATAAATGATGAAATTCACATAACATTCTCATATCTGTAACTAAAAGATAATATGTAAATATGAGACCAGTCTTGTACACGAAATTCATGTTGTAAGAAGATAAATCTTAATACATGTTATAACACCCTAATCTAGGTTAATGATGTAACCTAGGGTTAATATGTGCACAAAAAGGGTATGGAACCTAATGTTCAGATATTGAACCATAATCTGGAAAATGACATCAGTAAGGTAAATATAAAATAATAATGCAAGTAAACGTTGGAATATCCTAATGAGATAATATAAACCCTAATGAACATGACTAGGGTTAAGATGATGAGAATCTGATGTTAGTATGTGGTCTTGTCTTAATCAGGTGATGACCAGATATGTAGATGATCCAGAATGTAAATAAGAATCTCTGAACTCAGGTACGTGGGATTTATTAAGTATAAGACTAGTTTTCTGGTTGCCTATGATATGCAATATCTTGAATGCTCGTATTTGGATATGATTGCTTGGTTGAACTAGTATGAGTTATACTTCGCCAAATTTAAGAGAAACCTAAATGATCATGATGGGTTGTAGCTACTAGAGCACATAGCCTGGTGTGGATGTATGTTGCCTAACATGGATGTATGATTCCTTGGCCCATGTTAGATGTATGATGATATTCTGTTGCCCACACTAGATGTAAGTCAAGTGCAATAGGTGTAGTACAACCGCATCAAAATGAAAACAATAAAAGGAATGTTTACCTGATTATCGCCTTAAATAATGTTTTCTTTTACTCTTTCTTTCTCAATTTATTTCAATTATGCAAGCATATTAGTATGTATCTTTCTACGCACGTGCACAACACCTTGTGTGTTGATTCATTGTTTCACGTATGTTTTAGGTTCAGAGCTAGCTTGGGATAAAAGACGGGAAGTGAGCAGTTGTCCAGGTTGTACTTATTGTCTAAGATCTTGTTAGCATACATGTTCAGACTTGTAGAATTTTCATTCAATATGTAACTATAAATCATGTTGTAATAATTCATATTGTATAAATATACATGTGAATGTTGAGTATGTTATGGTTGTACGTTCATGTATGCGCATTATGCTTCTGCATCGCTTTCTGATATGATTGGATGATGTTTTCAGATTCTGACATCTCATTCCCAATAGGGTTTGGAGAAATCAAAATCCGGGGACGTCACAACAACATTACGTACATGATTGATCCAATTGCTGAGGCATATGGAATCAAACTCGTGTGTTCCCTTTCTTCACAAGAACTGGGACATTGATCCTTATATATGGTCACTCCATACAATGCTGGTAGGTTTCCTCTCTTTGAGTTCTCCATGCTGAACTACTTCAACACTTTGTCAGTGTATGTGCTCTGACTTTGTCTAAGAAGCCTTCTAGATCTATCTCTATAGATATTTATCTCTAAGATGTAGGGTGCTTCTCCCAAGTTTTTCATAGAGAATGTATTTCCAAGCCATGTCTTTATGATATGTAAAGTAGGGATTTCATTCCCCATCAATAGTATGTCATCTACATATAATATGAGGAATGTCACTATACTCCCACTAACTCTTTTGTACCCACAAGGTTCATCTTCATTTAGAATAAAGCTAAAACCTTTGACAGTCTCATAAAAATGAAGATTCCGGCTCTGATATGCTAGCTTCAATCCATATATTGACCTTTGTAACTTACAGACTTTATTTGCGTCCTTTGGAATGATAAAACCCTCAGGTTGTGTCATATACACATCCTCAAGAATATTTCTGTTAAGGAATGCAGTTTTAACATCCATCTGCCAAATCTCATAGTCATTATAAGTTGCAATAGCAATCATGATCCTGATGGACTTAACCATGGCCACTGGAGAAAAGGTTGTGTCA